>VDFB02271358.1:31412016-31453207 GCA_007258455.2 Sequoia sempervirens | reverse complement strand
TCACTCCCTACTACTCTCTCTATTTCTCTCTCTCCCTCCATATCTCCTTCCCTCTCTACTTCTCTATCTCCCCTCTCCCTCTATCACTCCTTACCACTCTCTCTCTCCCACCCTACCTTTACCTTGTTCCCTTATTCCCTCTCGATCTCCCCTCTCCCTATCTCTACCTACCTATTCCCCCCCTCTCTCTTTTCTCCCTCACTCTCTCTTTATTTCTCTTTATCTCACCTCGGTCTCCATCCCTACCTCTCCCTCCCTCCCTCCTTCCCTCTCTACTTCTCTCCATCTTTCGTCTCCCTCCCTCTACCTACCTGCAATGGCATAAATTTACACCCCATTCAAATTCCCATTATATTACCCTTGTTTTAGCCTTACAAGTTCGATAATGCAAAAAAATGTTGCATTTTCCTCGCTTTTCCTATGCGTCCTTGTCATTTTGGATCAATGAGGGAATTCCTGTTGGGGATGTCTGCACCTCACACCGACATTTACACACTGCACTTCCATCCTAATAGGATTCCTGGGTTAGGGACGTTAGAGGCATTATGATTCTCTTTCAACTGTGAATGTAACATCCCTCTTTGAATATTGACCCCCGAGAATGACCTTTTGCCTCCAAATTGGCCTTTTGAACCTCATTCTTGGACTCTCTCAAGCTCTCTCTTCATTCTCACTCCTTGCTTCTCCATTTCTTTCTTCTATCAACTTCACACTTCACTCCTACACCATCTTGCTACTCCAATTCCATTGTTATTGCAAGTTTTCAAAGATATACTCCATCGATGTGGTAGCATTGTCCTTCTTCTTCCTCTCTTAACCTTGAGCACTCGTAGAAAGGGAGGCGATATTGCATCTATTTGATTATTTGCATTATCTTACTTGTAGAGTAGCACTAGATTGTCCATGCTTTCTACTATTTTGTGTCTACTTTATTTATTTATCACTTTTCTAAATCTTGTGGTTTGTTGGCTGTCCCTAGAGGTGGGAACACCGAAATGGGGGTTTGACTAAGGTAAACCTAAAAACACAACCCCAACATTTTCTGGTTTCTTTGTGTGTAGGTACAATTTGATCATGAGTAGCTTGCTAGAGAACTAGAACTTCACTATTAGAGTAGCTTATATTTATAAGTTAAAGTATTTTTCATTTCCATACATTTCTATTAAACTGTAAAACCAAAATTTTTGGGTTGTAAGTAGACTCTGTGTGTTTCGGTTTGCAACTTGACCTCTATTTGTATAGGATTCCAACACATTTGTGAGACTCTAGTGAAACATGTTGAAGTCCGATTAGTGCGCTCTTGTCCTCTAGTAGAGAGCTAGTTAGCCTGCAACATTAGAACTTTGTGGTCTACTCACCCAGTTCTAGAAAACCTTTATTGTAAAACATAAAGATAATAGAGTCTGGTTTTCCCTTTTCAGCTTGTTCTTTCCATCTAAATTCAAGGTAGTCTTGAGGTAGATTGGGAAAAACATCTCGATGATGATTGATTAGATTAATTATAGATGAAATATAACTTGTAGCAAGATACAAAACACATCTTATGAATGTGTTAGGATGGATGCAAGATTTTGGATGGAGTGCGCTTGGATTTAAGGGTCAACATGGATATTTTTTTGGATTATGCTTATAGATTGGGAAATATTTGGATAAATGTTTGATTTTGTTTGTCATTTTCATGGTGGAACCAATGAAAAGAGATAATCCAATCCTAGAGATGAGGATAAATATGGTTTGGATGGACTATTTGATGAAATGGATGGTGATGGAGAGGATATGGATTAATGGAAGGATGTAGGGGGAGATGTTTCAAGGAATACATCACATAGGACTAAAATTTCTTGATCCAAGATAAGGATTAGGTAGTACTATCTATACAATGATGGTAGATGGTGTAAGGCCAAAGGATTACTATGTCAAGAGTTTTCCAAAGTATGCATCGTGTATCCCCAATTATTGTTAAGATCAAGGTGATTAGGAGATATGGATGAGGCATGACTAAATAGACATGGTGGATGTGTGTGATGGAATGAAATGATAGGATGGATTGGTTTGGTGGAATGGATGAGACAACTTGCCTCCAATTTTAAGGTTCACATAGCTAGCTTACACATGACACCCATGAATGGATTTTCATTAGGGTACTTTCCCAATGCACCACAAGAAGTGGTTTTCACCTTTCGACAAATTTATTTCTCTTTACTATTTTTTTTTAATTTTTTCTTTTTTTTTAGAATTTTTCTAATTTTGTAATTTTTTTGAAATTTTAGATTCTAGGTTATTACATTCATGGATTGTTGATGCAGTTGATTTGGATGCTTCGATCATGTCATGCCAATAATATCTTTCTTTATGTAATTACTTTCCTAGGATCATTGTACTGATATATATGTCACAATTGTGATGATGCTCTTTGATAGTTGGGTTGGCCTTGTCCAAACATAAAAATATCAATAAAGTTCCATCGTAATTCTTGTGGTAAAGTGTTGTTGCTAGGATGTGATGGATTTTTTGGTTTCAGATTAGATTTAAGATTAAGTTAGATGGATTTTGATGGTGGAGGTGAGGACTAGAATTTGGATTGTGGATTCAATAAGTGGGTTTGGGAGGTGGGTATGTGGATGGATGGACTTTGGATTTAGGATTTTGAGGTTTCAATTGCAATGAGGGATGTTGGGATTGGGGTGGAAAAAAAAGATTTTTATTTAGGATTTGGCTTAGGATTGGATGTTGTGGATGTGGTGTGCTAGTATGGATGAAGTAAAGAAATTATGGGTATCAGGGGGATGATTTTAAAATTTATAGGTGACCTCTATTTTGTGTTGGGAATAGGATGCCATTTAATTGCAATCCTAAACATATTTCATGTATCTCCTAAGTCCTTGGAAAGTGTTCCCCAAGACTAGGATTAGAAAGAGATTAAATTTGAATGAAATGAACATGTAAATTGACATTTGTAATTATTCCTAAATGAAAGGAACGTGTGGGGATTCCCAAGAAGAGCTCCTACAAAATAGGAGCACATGGGGCACCCACATGGAAGGTGGAACCCACCTTGCTTAAGTTAATTTTTTGGAGGATTGATAACACTTTAGTAATGCATGTTTAGATCCTACAAGTTAGGGATTGATATTTACATGAGTGGAGTTCAGTTCAGTTCAATTCAGTTATGGTTTAGTTATCTTCAGTTGCATGTAGTTAGTTTGAGTTGAATGCTAGTTGAATTTAGTTGACTTGAGTTGCATGACTAATGACTTCAATTGTTTGAAAGATAATAGGTGGATACATTCAGTTAAGTGGGGATGATCAATCATGCATAATGTTTGCATGGATTGGTGGAGAGATATGTTTCAGTTAACTAAGATTGACTTGGACTCACCTTGGGCACCCAAGTTGGCATCTTTGAGTTAACACCTTTTGCATGAGAAGATATTTACAAGGCTCAGTTAAGTGGGCCCATTCTTGGGAACCAACTTTGAGGTGATTCTTGCAAGATATTTTCTTAACCAATGATCAGTTGAGTGCTCAATTTGGGGACCCTAAATTGAGGAGACTTTGGTTTTGACTTCATGTTATATTGTGGAACTCTACTTGCACAATCTAGGCGTAGATTTTTGAGAGGAGCTTTATGCTCTTGTATTTGATAACTCTTATGAGTTTACATGCTCATTAATTATCTATTTATTGTAGAAATTGCATCAAAGTTTAATTTAGGTTAGCAGGTTGAGCTTGTGCATGTGTGAGGGTTTGAAGCATGGCATGGGATGTGTGGATTCATGCTTGGTCACATGGAATGCATGGATAGATTGTGCTGCAAAAAGTGTATGAGAGTTTATTTTAGGTTGTGAAGAAGGATTGTTGAAGGAAAGGAAGCATATCAATCAAGGATTGATATAGTATTATTGTAATCTTGTTCTAAGGTTAAATAATACAAGCACTATTGATTCTAGTGGAGTTTTTTCCCAAAAGGGTTTCTCCACGTATATGTTGTGTCACTTCTATCTTCTTGTCTCATTCCTCTACAATCTTCTATCTCTTTCTACAATTGGTAAAATTGATCTAAACAAATTAATCATACACAAATAATTGTGACAAAGAAAACTGAATTAAATCTATAGTCTCATAGGTTTACAAGTTTTAAGCTACAATTTCACCTTACTTTTCAACATTTTGATGCTTACATTAGATGAGGTTTCCCCAAATAGTAATGAGTTGCCACCATTAGACTACTTTCTTGGAGATGTGTAACCAAAACCTTGATATCCATAAATTTCATATACTGATATTGGTTCTAGAATGCCTTGTTCATGAAGGCATAAACCTTTTCTATTGTAACCCATGCTTTGAAAAAGTTTATTTCCTATAGGATAAATTTTTCTTTTGAAACAGGATGCAAAATCCATCATTAGGAAACCTTGAATTAGGAGAAAGATCTATGTTCTCTTCTATAAGAAGACCAAACATGATGAAAATGGTTGAATCTAGCTTGTAGGATGATTGTAATTGATCCTTATTTGCAATTATGGTATCTTGATCAATGATATGCTTGATGTTGATTAGTTGAAAAATGGATGCTTTATGGTTTCAGACATAGAACACCATTTTTCTCCAACTAACATTCAAGGATGCCCTAGAGATATCACCCCAAGAGTGGAGTAGAGGCAAGAGATCTACTAGAAGGGTATCCTAGGGTATGATTTCAGATTACAAGAGGGGTTCACCACCAAGCTAGGGCTTGGAAAGACAAATGAAATGTAAGATCTAATGACAAAACCTAGTGATGCATGAAACTTGAATGAATGACCTAGAAATGCATATAAATCAAAATAGAAAATAATAAAATCAGAAGTGTGCACATGGAAACTTGTAGAGGCTTGAATGAAGATTGGAAATTCTAAAAATCCTAAAATTTTGGCCTACTGGGACTCATTCGCCATTCTAGGAAAATTAGTCCCAGATTTGGGTTTTTGCACAGGAACAAATTCTGGGAAAAAGGGTATCCAAAACTAAAATAATCTCAAAGTTGACCTAATCTAGGACTCATTCACCAATCTGGGTGAATTAGTCTAGTTAGGGTTTTCTAGAATTTCAAAGTCTGAATCTGGTCTTCAATGTTTTCTCTTTATGTTACACTTTGTCTTTGTATCTGAAACTCTGATTTCGGGGTTGTAGATGACCTTTTGGTGAAGATTACAACCTTGCAAATGGGGAGACAACTCCAACAACTTTCTCCAAGCTTGTAACCCAATCTTCAATGATCTTCAAATCTTCAAAGAACCTAGATCTGCAATTACATAAAGAGAGAAAAAGTGTTGATTGTTAGGGAATAGGGGTTTTCCTTGGTCAAACCCCATTTAGGTAATTAAACCAAATGATGAAACAATGAAACAAAGACATGAAACATGAAACATGGGACATGAAACATGAACAATGATACCTTGAAAGATGCCTTGTAAATGATGTCTTGTAAATCTGCAACTCAACATGAAATGGCCATGAAGGATGTAAATCTTGATCTTGACAATAAGTGTAGAACAATGGGTGATCTTGGATCTTCAATACTAAATCACAACACTAGCTCAATAGCATGCTTGATGCTTGATATCCTTGACATGATGATGGATCTTGAATTTTTTCAACAATTGATGAAGAATTCTTCCCTTGAATTCCTTAAAAATGATCTTGAATGCTATATTGGTGATCTTGTAAAGTCTTGGAATGCTTAACTTTCGAGTGCTTGACTTGATATCATGAATTCTTGTATGAAATAATTATTTGAGACCTTTTTTATATAGGAAATCCATCTAATATCTCGTTAATTGGATCCCATAGGCTGACATTCATGAAATTTAAACTTAAAACCCAAATTTCCTACTCAAAACCTTAAAAATAGGTCAAATGGGACTCATTCACCAAGCTAGGTGAATTAATCGCACTTGGATGGGACTCATTCATCCAAAGTGGCGAATGGGTCCCATAGGGCCTATTTTGAGTGCTAAAGTGTCGGGGAGTGTGTAAATTAAGTTTATATGTTGATCTTGTTGGGTTTTTGATTGAAATATGCCTTGGGATGTATAATATAGGGTCTTAGGGGCTTATATTAAGGTCATAAATGCAAGGGGGACCAAAATCCAATGTGAAAGTGTAAATAAATACATTTCACAACATTAAATTAAGGAAAAATTGGGTCTATTTAGCTTAGAAGGGCCCTAAATCCCATGTGAATGTGTAAAACACATTACAACACTAGATTAGGTCCATTTAGTTTACAAGCCTCTTAAATTTAATGTGAAGGTGTAAATAAATACATTTTACAACATTAAATTAAGGTAGAGTTAAGTTAATTTAGCTTAAAAAGGGTCCAAGACCTAACGAGGAAGTGTAAAACACCTCACAACATTAGATCAAGGCGACATTAAGTCCAATTTATCATTAATTATTCCCAAATTAAGTGTGAAAATGTACACGATGACATTTTTTGACACTACATTTAGCCCCCAATTTAGTTAGAGGATGAAATTGCTTCAAACTCGCACTAAAGTAAACATTCAAGAGGGGTCCAATCGTACCAATGTGGATGGTCTAGGATAACAAAGATCGGGGAAGCGGTCAAGCCCCTAGGATCCAAGATCCTAAGTCAAATCAACATAAGAACAAAAGGACACACACAAGGTGTATGATATGCAACAAAACAAGATACACAATCATGTTATGTCAATTACTAAAAGAAAGGAAAAAAAAACAAGTAAAAAATAAAAATGAGGTGGATCAAGCTTCGACCGTTTGTCCAAAACGATGTGGACCAGATCTAAGTTGTTTGTCCAAAGATGTATGATCACTCTGAGGCAACAAAAATTTAGGTTGTCTGTTGGGTGAGGATCTAAAAGAGGCGAGACACATACACACATGAATAGTATGCATTCACACTCACATGAGAGTGGCTATGGGAAAGTCATGCCTTGATTGGGCTTCCCATCAAACCATACCAAAGTTATATCTCCTGATAACTTTGATAAGGCACCACACAATAATAAACTTCGAGCTTCATGAGGCAAGCAAAAATTTGTATGCTTGCAACTCATGAACAAACAAGATGGCTCCATAGGCATGCAAAGTTTTTTATGCAAGGTGGCCATATAATCGATGTTGTGAATGCGAAATAGTGTAAGGAATGTTCAAAGGGATTTTGCTTGGTTCATGCAAGGTCTTTTCTATCACGCTCTCAGAGGAAATCAAACCCAATGATAACACCAAGAAAAGGACGTATCACAAGAAGAAAGAAAATTGCACAATGAAACATGAGTGTTGATGTATGCCCCCACTTTAAAGCGGTTGCTAACACCATTACCGTGAGCAATTGCTTTAAAGTAGAAGAAGATATGAGAGGTTATTTGGAAAGCCCTATGCCAAGTCATATGTTTTTGAATTGAACTGCATCATGAATAAGTATGTCACATGCAAGCCAACTTAAGGCATGTCGTCCACATCCCAAGCTTTCTCTTATATGTACATGAAAGGTGATCAACTAGCCAAAAGAGACAACAAAAAAGTGGCATATAAGGATAAGGTTAACTAACCCCTTGCCCCCACTTAGTGCATGACAAGGATGAGTCGAATAGGATGAAAATAAGTTTCAATTGGAGGAACTAGGTGCTTCAACACAAGGAAGAGCACCACAATCCTTGAGATGTTGAATTCGATTAATTAAAGCCTTATATTCATTAGTAGCGTGACAATGAACTCTATGATATACACAAAATGAATGTTTGTAGTAAAATTTATTTCGTGTTCTTGGAGGGAGAGATATCAAACGATCTTGGAGGAGTCTTGTCAATATACTCTCTTGATCAAAAGTAGAGGATGTTGCTTTGTTTTGTGACAAAGATATATCTTGCTTAGTACAAGGTGTCATACCTACACAATACTCTTTAGATTGCGAGATTTTGTTCTCTCTTTTATAGGAGGGTGTAAAATCTAACAAACTCAAATCATTAGTGTTTTGTGTGACGAAATTGACATTAAGTGAAGATTTATTTGTTTGTTTCATTTCTTGCAAAGGATAACAATCAAGATCACTAGTGTCTATCAATTCAGGATGCACTACTATTAAAGTCGACTTAGAAGAATCTTTTGTAAGAGTGTTGATATTGAGTGAAGACTTGTTTGATGGGTTGATTTCTATGAAAGGAAAATAACCAAGACCATGAGTTGTTTCTTGTGTGTTAGGCTCTATAGGGACATGAATACCTTGTTCGTTACCACCACATATTTTCCATTATAACCGAGTTGTTTCACAAGTTCATAACCTCTTCCATAAATCTTTTTCATTTCTTTTGGATTTGACGGTTGTTCATAGTCAAGTTCATCAAATTTTTTTGTGTAATTTGTTGTCTTTTGTTCTAAAGTGGTTGAGGTGGATGCTTTCGAAGGGTCTTCTAAATTTTGTGTTGACATTTCCGCTTTTTCTTTTCCCTTTTCAGATTCTTTGTTTATAATTTTGTATTCTCCCATGAATGTTGGCTCGAAATCTAAGGAACCCCAAACATCTTCTAATAGCTTCGTGATTTACTCAATGCGTTTTTCTTTGTCTTTTTGTTGCACAGGTTCCACTTGTGTAGTTGGTGTTAATATTTTCAAAGGATTTTCTATGTCTTTCTGAATGTTCAAACAACTATTTGGTTCAAGGACTGCTTTGATTGTATATACTTTGTTGTTATAGACATATTTCATGATACGATGAAGGGTAGAGGGCACCGTGTGAATCTCATGAATCCATGGTCTTCCCAAAAGGAGATTATATGAAAGATAGTTTGGAATGACATGAATTGAGGTTTGTAATGTGGCCTTTTCAACTGTAATAGGTAAAGTAATCACACCCAACGGTTGTTTTCCTATGTTATAAAATCCACGAATTGACAAGGAATCAGGTTGAATTTTTGGCTTATCCACACCAAGTTTATCCAAAAGTGTGATACTACACAATTAAGAGTGAAACCATTGTCAAATAGGGCTCTCTTTATTCCTAATCTATTGTAGCTGGCTATTATCATGAAGGCATCATTTTTTCTCACTTCCAAAGGAGGGAGCTCACTTTGGTGGAAAAAAATGTCAACATTTATTCCTTAAATCATGGTTTCTATGTTATTTGGTTGCACATTAGAAGGGACAAGAACTTGCTGTAAAGAACTTTGAATCATGTTGTGGTAATGAGGAAAGGCCTGAATAAGGTCCCATAAGGATATCTTAGCAGGAGTATTATGTAGTTGTTCAACAAGATCATACTCCTTTCTACTTTGTGGAGGCAAACGAGGAGCGCTAGGGAAGATGGGATTAGGAAAAGGTAAGGTTGTTGGGATTGGTTGTCTTGGTTACAGATTGCTTCTAGTGTTATATGTATGAGCAAGGGTATTATGATTCGACTGTTGTGACACATTATTCTTAGGTGGGTAAAGGATGAGTTCAGGTTTGTTTCGAGTTTGTGGTTTGTGTGAAGGTGGGTAAAGGATGAGTTGAGGTTGAATAATATTAACGTCCCTTAGTGAAGGAGAGTCTAATGCTACTTCATCATATTCATCTAAGGGCACAATATTATTATTGTCAATGTTTTCCTTTTCTTGCATGATGATATCCTCCCTAGGAGGAGAGTTTTAGGAGGAATACAAGCTAGATGTTCCTGAAATTCAAAGCTTGGTTCTTCTAAAATGACTTCATTGCATGTAGGGGAGGTCAAAATATCTTCTTTATCAATAGTGGGGACATTAAGAGAAGGCTCAATTTGATTGTCCTTTTTCTCTAAGGTCTCATTCTCTTGTGTCATACTATCTACCCTATAGGATAGCTTGTAAGATGTTCATCACATTCTATGGTTATATTTTGTAAAGTAGCTTCATCAAAAATAGGGGAGACACCAAGAGAATGACACCTATGATTTTCATGCTTACCAAATAGATCTTTCCAAATGGTAGGAGCATTAGGGAAGGGAGGAACAAGATTCTCATGACTTTCAATAGGTGCATCTTCAAACACTAACCTATCCTCTTCGCATCGAGGAGGGATATTAGGAGAAGGAAAAATTTGATTGTCATGGCTACCTATTATTTCATCCATTTTAACTAGAACATTCTCACAAGCAAGGGATGGATGAATAATAAGTAAGGTGATGTTTAGAAATGTTTCTATGATCTCATCTTCTTGTCTTCTAATATCTGCCAAAGGGGGAGGAGGAGAGGGACAATCAAGACCCTCAATGCTTGTATCTTCTTTCACCAAGATACCTTCGTCACTAATAGGAGAGGTATTGGGAGAAGAACAAGTATGATTGTTATGTTTGTCTACACTTGCATCCTCTTGTGTTATGAAATTCTTACCAATCCGATAGATACTAGGAGGATATCCAATGCTTGTCAAAGGTTTTACTTTTCTTTCCTAGATTATGCTCATGAGTAGGGAAAATAGAATCATACAAGCCATTTTATATTCTAGAAACACTAAATGCTTGAAAAGAAAACATGCTAACATGAGAAAGTAATGTATATAAATTATGCAATGTTTTTAAAATGTAAAAAAATGTCCTACAGATTTGAAACTTTTGATACCGAAATGATTTTTGAAATGCTTTAAAAATGACTTCACTACATGGATGATTTGACCTAGATACATAAAATAGATGTACTTGAAACTTTTTAGACTTATAATACTATATGTTACTAGCAAGCTTAGGAAGCACATAAATGATGTTTTTAATGCTTTAAAAGGAAGTTTAAAATATAGACTGGGACTCATTCACCCAGAGTGGCGAATGAGTCCTAGTTAGGGTTTTTTTTTTTTAAATAGAAATTTTCAATTGATTTTGATTCTTTTTATGTTGTATGACCTGAAGACTAAATGAAAATATAGATTTTATATGATTTTAAATTATTTGAGATGCAAAAATGCAACCTATATGCACTTTCACTAATGCAAAAATTTGAAAACCCTAGGATACAAATTAACTAATGCAAATCCTAATGTAAAGTCAATGCAAGCTAGATCTAGGATGATGATGGACTCCAAATCAGGAAAGAAGGTATTGTAAATGCAAGTTCACCAAAATGAAAGGTGGAACATTGTTTTTCTTTTCTAGGGTTTAGGACCTAGAATGAAAATCTTCACTAACTTTCATTCAAGAACAATCTTGCCTCTACTCCACTCTTGGGGTGAGATCTCTAGGGATTCCTTGAATTTTAGTTGGAGAAAAGTGGTGTTCTATGTCCTAAACCATAAAGCATCCATTTTTCAACTAATAATTTTGGTGAAGATTATGACCTTGCAAATAGGAAGACAAATCCAACAACTTTCTCCAAGCTTGTAACCCAATCTTCAATGATCTTCAAATCTTCAAATCACCTAGATCTGCAATTACACAAAGAGAGAGAGAGAGAGAGAGAGAGAGAGAGAGAGAGTATTGATTTTTAGGGAATAGGGGTTTTCCTTGGTCAAACCCCATTTAGATAATTAAACCAAATAATGAAAAAATGAAACAAGGACATGAAACATGAAACATGGGACATGAAACATGAATAATGATCCTTGAAATATGCCTTGTAAATGATGTCTTGTAAATCTGCAACTCAACATGAAATGACCATGAAGGATGTAGATCTTGATCTTGAAAATAGGTGTAGAACAATGCTTGATCTTGGATCTTGAATACTACATCAAAACACTAGCTCAATAGCATGCTTGATGCTTGATATCCCTAACATGATGATGGATCTTGAATTTTTGCAACAATTGATGAATAATTCTTCCCTTGAATGCCTTAAAAATGATCTTGAATGTTATCTTGATGATCTTGTAAAGTCTTGGAATGCTTAACTCTTGAGTGCTTGACTTGATATCATGAATGTGTGTATGAAATAATGATTTGAGACCTTGTTTATATAGTCAATCCATCTAATATACCATTAATTGGATCCCACAGACCGACATTCATAAAATTTAAACTTAAAACCCAAATTTCCCACTCAAAACCTTAAACATAGGTCAAATGAGACTCATTCACCAAGCTAGGTGAATCAGTCCCACCTGGATGGGACTCATTCTCCCAAAGTGTTGAATGGGTCCCATAGGGCCTATTTTGAGTGCTAAAGTGTTAGGGAGTGTGTAAATTAAGTTTATATGTTGATCTTGTCAGGTTTTTGATTGAAATATGCCTTGGGATGCATAATATAGGGTCTTAGGGGCCTATATTAAGGTCATAAATGCAAGGGGGACCAAAATTCAATGTGAAAGTGTAAATAAATACATTTTACAACATTAAATTAAGGAAATATTGGGTCTATTTAGCTTAGAAGGGTCCTAAATCCCATGTGAATGTGTAAAACACATTACAACACTAGATTAGGTCCATTTAGTTTACAAGCCTCTTAAATTTAATGTGAAGGTGTAAATAAATACATTTTACAACATTAAATTAAGGCAGAGTTAAGTTAATTTAGCTTAAAAAGGGCCCAAGACCTAACATGGAAGTGTAAAACACCTCACAACACTAGATAAAGGTGACATTAAGTCCAATTCATCATTAATTATTCCCAAATTAAGTGTGAAAATGTACATGACAACATTTTTCGACACTACATATGTGATCAAATTTTCTTGTGAATCCTCATGCATGATGGGATCCATATAATTTTTTGACTATCTATATGTCTAAGGGAGGCAAGTGTCTCATCTTGGGAAATGAGAGTTTTAGGAGTATGAATGTGATCATTTTGATTTCATGGCCATGGATGGGATAAAGGTAGAGTAAAGGATCATCTTGGATTTCTAGAACAATGGTAGGATTATGATCAAATATTAGATTTTGGATGTCATTATCATAGATAGGATCTTGATGAAAGATTGAATTTTAATGGGTTTGATAATCATCTATTAGATCTTGGTCAAGTATTGGATTAATGGGGACTTTTTCAGTAACTTGATCTTGATTTGATTGGGAACAAGTTGTGACATGCTTTAGAGCGAGCTCTTGACATAGCCTTAGTTCCTTCTTAAACAAGATGGATAAAATTTGTGTTGCTTTGATATTCCCTATATCGACCAAGCATTTGATATATGTTCCTAATGTCATATTTAATAATATGCTTGGACTAGTGGGGTATTTTTGGACCTTATGATGCTTGTGGATTTCAGAAATTTTGGGTTTTATGGACTTCATAAAATGTTTAGTTTGATCTTCCCATGTGGGTAGACTCAAGATGATGGTAGTGTTTGGTGGTATTTGATCTAGGATAGTAGTAATAGTAGGAGACTCACGGATAGGTGTTGTGGACATGGGCTTATTGGATTGGTTATTTTTTTGTTTAACCCATGTGAGTAGTTCTTGGAAAAATCTTTAGTATGTTGGGATGAATCAAAGGACTTGGGTGATAATTATTTGGAGGAGGAAAATGCAAATGATTTGGAATATGGATTATCTAAATGAGTTGGGTGAAGAGGGCTCAACTAACATGGATTGGAGAGATGGTGGATATTGCTCTAAGAAGGTGTTTTCCTTACCAAAGGTGGGATAATGATGAGTAATGGATGTGTGATACTGGTTCATGAGGTGGCTAGTGTTTGAGAGGTCTTGGTTTTGGGGGTATGGGAGTTTATGGTAGAGTGTAAGGAATCTATGGCAAGACAGTCCATAAGGATCTAATCTATGGTGTCTTGGTCTATGCTATCATCATCATCATAAGGGTCATATTCAAGTTGATTGATAAGATCATTCTCATCATCACAAGGATCAAATTTAGGTTGCTAGACAAGACAATCATCATCATCATCATAAGGATCATATTTAGGTTGATAGATGAGACCATCCTCATCATCATAAAGATCATATTTTGATTGATAGATAATTTCATTATAGTCATTATACTTGACTTGATTTGGGAAAAAAGATTTCATCTAGAGGGCTCATGGTGTTGGATTTTCCCTTGATAATGATCTTTTGTCTTTTTTTTTTATTATGAGCTTTATATTTACTTGTGTCAGATATGGATTCATAATTTTAGCTAGGTCCTTAGATTTTCAAAATTGGTATGATTTAAATTTTGGATTGCTTTGATTTATGGTGACTATATCAAAAAGATAACCCTAGGTGGACTTGATAGATGACTTGGATAGAATACATGGATGGATAACTTGGATTCAATTAGGATGATATCAAAGATGGGAATAGATGATTAGGTGGACTATGTGGATGATATGGATAAAAGGTGATGATGATGATGATCTACTAAACTTGGATTATAGTTTAAATTTACATACTTGGATCTCAGGATGATTTGATTATGGATTTATTTTTGAAATTATATGGATTAGTGTAGAGTTTACAAAGATTAAATAATGGTCCTTAGGATGATTAAAGGTCCCAAAGGTTGGAATAATATGATTATTTTAAATAAGAGATCCAAAAGTGATTCTTTCAACTATGACCAAGAGTTGATGTGGATTGATGGTGGGTGTGGACTATAAGGATGATGTGGATACAATATGATGATGATGATATGATGATCAACGATATCGTAATTTTCTCCTGGTTTTGACTCAAAGGTGACTAGGATTATGACCAAGGGGATAATGAGTGACAAAAATATGTGTACTTTGCAATCAAGGTGTGTTGTGAAAGGATGGAAAATGGGATAAGGAAAATTATGGAAAATCAATGAAGGATGGATGTGGTTAAGTTTTACCAATATGAAATGGACAAGGTATGTGGTTGATGTGGAAGATGATGGGAAATGATTTTGGTGATGACCAAGGGTAAATAGTTTTTGTACTAAGTAATGGTTATCCTAAATTTCACTTCAACATTTATGTTTCAAGGATACCAATGGGCAATATGTTTTCAAAAAAAAAGGATTTAAAACTTGACTTGATCAACTTGGTAGTAAATGTTTTACAAATAAATAATTTGGCATATACAACACTCAAACAAGAAGACATAATAAAAAGGCTATATTTATTCAATAAATGGCATGTTAACTTAATGTGGGCCCACACAATAAAATACCTTTAAGTGAGTGGATAACTAGGTTATGAAAAGGTCATGTACCACCTCTACACCCCTTACCTTGAAGGGACAAGGCCCAATCAAGGAATAACTATTATTTCAACACAAGAAGGTACATGATGAGTATCTTCAGGCATGATATTGTACCTTGCACCACAATTAAGTAGTGGCTAAAAGGTCTTAAACTAGGCTATACAAGACTTATCTAGGGGTATCCTCCAAATACCTCAATGGTGTATGAGGCCTAATCCATGAATTTGAAAGTGAAAGAAAGTCAAAAAATTTAGATAAGAGGGTAACCCATCCTTATCCTTTACTTCCGCAAGGTATAAAGCTCTTGGGAGCTTAGCCCAAATGAAAAAAAAAACAACTTCCAAGAGCTGTGTCTTTAGATTCACCCTTTGTTATTTATACTCTACCAGAACACTAGAGTTGATATCATCCCTTAGGGTGATTAAATACCCAAGCAGCCCCCCTAAAAATAAAACAAGACAACATTTATTTTTGATCTGCAAGATCACCATAAAGTGTGGGAGGAGAGCATACACAAGTGTGCTTGGGGTTTAAAAGACACTTGATAATTATTATCCCAAATCAAAATGCGAAGTAAGTTTTAACCCAATTTCAAAGTGAGAAAACAAAAAGTAGATGAAGTACATAAAAAATAAAAAGTGTTTATAAACAATGTATTCAATAAAACATCTTATAAAACCACTTGAGTTAGTAGTTTACAAGATTGATGTCTTTAAATCATGAAATACCTACAAACAAAAGTTGGTAAAAAACAAAAAATGTTAACTCCTATAGAAAAATAAATTGTAAAAATCATATGTTTTGTATTTTTTTGATAATTAAAAAAAAGCATTGAAAAAGGACAAAAATATGAAAGTTATGATCCATTGAAGTTTCAAAATCAAGTTGACTTTGAATGAGAATACCTAAATTATCAAAAAATAAATCAAATTTCACCTATAGTACAATGCCCATGGCGGAACCAGCATTCCAATGCTAATAAATTTTAAAAATATAATAAAAAATGAAAAAGTTATCATAGCTTGATTGACAGGTGCTTTTTGAGGAGTCTCAATTGTTGGTATGTGGCGACTGATCATGCAAATACTATACACTCGTAACGTATTGTGGGGTTTGGGGCATTGCACCGAATTTTTTTTGGTTAACACATCAAGGTTTTCCTGCTGACACGTCAAAGTTTTCCCGTTGACACATCAAGACTTTCCCACTGACATGTCAAGGTTATTTTTTCCATTAACACATCAAAGTTTTTTTGTTAACACATCAAGGTTTTTCCATTAACATGTCAAGGTTTTTCCATTAACATGTCAAATGAAAAATGACCTTGTAAAACCCTAATTCTAGAAGGTTCCAAAAAGCTTGTTATAAGCGGCTGGGGTGTATGTTGTGGCATGGTGTTCGCAAGATTGTAATCTATTTTGCATTGGATAATAAAATTATTGGGTGGTTGAGTTTCTGTGGATGTAGCCCATATTGGGTGAACCACATTAAAATTTTGTGTTGATCTCTTTTTTGGTATTCTTCATTGTTATTTCTAGGTTATTTAATATACATATAATTGTTAATGTTTATTGCTCCAATCTACCTGAATCCTAACATCAATGGTGCTAGCAGGGCTTAAGCCCCCATTGATTGGCCCCTAGTCAACTAAGTGACCAAGTGCTTCATGTAGGAGGGCTAAGTCCTATTGATCTCCTAGTCTCTATTATGACTAGGAGCTAAGAGCAAGGACAATAAAAATCACCGAGTTGTTTTCAAAAGTAGTTTTGGAGGTAATGAAGGTAGTTTTTGATATTTTTGAATGGTTTTGACTAATTAAAAGGTGGTTTTCATCCCAAATTAATGGTTTTACACTTTTCAACGTAGTTTCTGTTGTTTTTAGGTGATCAGATGTAAATGCACAAAAAATAATTCAAAATCAGACAAAATAACACATGTACCCTAGGAAAACCCTCCACTTGAGGGAGAAAAACCCAGCAACAAAGATCTCTCTTATATTTGATGAATAGTGGCAAGTTTACAAATCACAATGAGGTCTAACACAAGACCAATGTACATCAGATAGCAATCTACTAAATCATACCTGGGAATGACAGTACACAGATATGTCAATATTCACATTCACCAGTGGTTCACAACCTACTGTAAGGAGTTCACACTGTCATGAAGCTTTGTGTTGGAGTGTCTTCAAACTGAATGAACTCTTCGCTTTATAAAGTTCGCATTGAGCAGATTCATAGCGCTGTAGATGATCACCTTGAATCTTAAATTTGCACTTAACATATTCGCACATGATGATATGTACGCAATCTACTATCAAGAATTCGCACTAGGAGATGAGGGTAATTCACATTTTCCTTTTTCTGCTCGCAAGATGATCTTTGCACTGCTGAACTCAAATATATATTCGCACTTATATGAATGGCCGAACTGTATATATTCATTACAATGGATGAATGTTCTTATTTTCAATTTGGAGAGGTCGCACCTCTTCATATCATGAGGTCGGCCACAAATACAATGCATAAAATGAAAGTCGGCCTCAACAGATTTTATTAAAAAGATGACTTCGTATCTTCTTATGTCGGCCATAGTCAAACATAAAGAATGTCGGCCTAGATAAATATTATGCATGCCTCTTCACAAGAGGTCGGCCTCAAATCATAACCACACATTAAATTTCTACAAGATGAATTCATATCTTCTCATGTCGGCTATGAAGATAATAATAATAAATATAACTTGAATAGCCAATGGCTATCATTCAATTATATTTCCATGAAGGAGCTGAGCTGGAAGGAGCTACCGAAGCTGCTATATCATTAACACTCCCTCTTAGCTAGGGAGAGAACTTCCAGCTGCAAAATACACATCATCTCCATATGAGGTTCATATGCCACCATTGCCTGCAATCAAATATAAAAAGAGAAATATCACCTCAATGTCATATTAACCATCACATGGTTAAGTACTAGTGTTCATCACTTGCGAGATGTTGTCACCTCAACGTGACTTTCACCATGGCTCTCCCAGAGGGTGAAACACAAGTACAAGAAGATCATCATGGACTCTCTCACGTGATGTTGTCATGGAGTAACACACATGACATCCACCATGAATTAGCTCAGAGGGTGGAAACGAGGGCTTTCACCTCAAGTTCTTCCGTCGCAGAAGAAAGTGCAATAGTAAGTACGAGTGTTCATCACTTGCGTGATGTTGTCACCTAAAGTGACTTTCACCACGACTCTCTCAGAGGGTGAAACACAAGTACAAGATATGTCATGGAGTCACACACATGACATCCACCATGACTCAGCTCAGAGGGTGGAAACAAGGGCTTTCACCTCAAATTCTTCCGTCACAGAAGAAAATGCATTAACAAGGGATTTCACCTCGAACTTCTCTCACAGAGAAGATCTCATTAAGCAAGGCTCACTGATACTGAGACTCATACTCAGTCAAGGCTGGATTCTCCACCATACCAAGCTTGTCTCGGAAGTATACAAACTTTACCCTGGCGAGAGGCTTGGTGAGAATATCTGTCGTCTGCTCATCAGTGCTAGTGTACCTCAACTATACAACCTTTTGTAGTACCATATCTTTGATATAGTGGTACTTGATCTCAACATGCTTGGATCTGTCATGAGACACATGATTGACAGAAAGCTTCACACAACTCTGATTATCATAATGAATGATAGTAGGCTCCTTTGATTGTCCAAATAATCCTGCAAGGAGCTTACGAAGCCACACTGCTTCCCAAGTTGCCATGCAAGCTGCAATGTACTCATCCTCTGCTGTACTCAATGCTACAGAAGACTGCTTCCTGCTACACTAGGAAATCATAGCAGAACCCAAACTGAAGCAACAGCCAGAGGTGCTCTTCTGATCTATGACACAACCTGCCCAATCAGAATTAGTGAAACCAAGTAACTCCAAGTCTGCATCTGAAGTATACTTCAACCCATATCCAACTGTGCCACACAAGTATCTCAAGATATGTTTAGTTGCAACGAGATGTATCTTTCTCGGATCACACATAAACTAGTTAAGTGCACTCATTGCATAGCAAATATCAGGTCTAGTGTTAACTAGATACATCAAGGATCCAATCAGTTGTCTGTACAATGTAGGATCCACCAAATTTGAACTAGTTGCAGCAAGATTACCATCTTCAGGTTCAATAGGCTCCCTCTAAATCTTCAGACACTTGCATCAACCTTCTGACCTCTTCGTCCAAGATTACCTGCAACACTTTGACTTAGATAAATGTTTTTCAGTGCACACCTTCGGTACTGAAGGGAGTTCAGAATAGTCCTCCTCGACCTCATCTCAAATCTCACTATTCTGAATAGGTTTGCGGAGCTACCAATGACAAATCTAGAAGGCAATCTTGAGAAATTATGATCTCAACAACTGAAGGGATCCTCTAAGGCTTTAGCACCTGGCCTTTCAATACAACAATCTTCACTTCTTCTCAGTGAGTTACAAAACTCCCTCTTGATCCTTGCATCAGAGATTGCAAAGAAGACTTCTGGAAGTGAGCTCCCTCTGGCCACCAGCTCAGTCCCAAGGCTGCTTGATTATTTATTTGGTCAGATGCCTTAGTCTTTTCATCACTAAGAAATCTCTCATCACCTTCTTGCTCCTAGATCATTGAACTGCAAGCATTTTAGAGAGAGATTACTAATAGTTTATAATTACCCAAAGAAATAACAAGACTGGAATCATACAAAGTTTACAATCACAGGTTATAACATGCATACATAAGAATTTATGCACAATGTTAGAACATGAATAAATCAAAGAGAAATATATCAAAATATCAACTAGAGGGATAAAGAAACTTATCTTTATATAATTTTGATATAACTCTTTCTTTCATCTTTTACTCCTCTCAAGAGTGCCAAACTCAGCACAACAAAAACAATCTGCACAGCTACAGATTTCCTGAATGCATTATGCGGTTAGCATGTAGAACCAACTCTCTCCAAGAGTTCAAGGTTCTATCTCAGAGCATGCATTGGAGAATGATATCGATGTGATCAACCTATCACAACGAAAATACAATTCTCTTCCTTTTTACTCAAGGATCTACATGATTAGCATGAATCAACTCACGATAGATAATTTGAAATCTTCAAAGGATCTTTATGCTAGATATCACAACTCAAGAGAAATCACTAACTCTCTTTCCTAAGATCCAACTAAATGAAGTAACTGAAAGTCAAACTAGAAAGGTGGTTTCAACAAAACACATAATACTTATCTTCTTTAATATTCATAGTATGCTATTCTTATACTCAGATCAATCCACAGCCTTCATGACTCGAACATAGACTCATTCAAAGTTTGAATTTGAACAAGGCCTATGACTGCTCAAATTTACAATGCACTCTGTTTCCAACTGCAATCCACTAGGTTATGCAACATGCTTACTAGCAATACCCAAAGTGTTAGAGATAGATAGGATCATCACTTGAAAGACTTTATCAGATCTGCACAACTTAGCAAACTGAGATTCACATAAAAGAATATAAACAACAAAAAAAAAGGGAACCAAATACTTATCTCTATTTGATTGCAGCCATCTGATTTCAAACATCAACCCTTAGCAGCACGATCTGACATAGTTGAGCTCTTTGACTTGAAGTCCATTCCAGATAATCACATCATAGAATTCTCTCAGAATACATGACTACTTCAGAACCTTCCATAATCATGTGCTTTTAGATCTCTTCAACAGATCCCGGAAGGTGAGATCGCCGCATCATATAAATCTCTTGGAATCATCTGATCTCAGATTGCTAACAGTATGACTCAAGTAAACTCATGAAGAGAGCCAAGATTGATGTGCTCCTTTCGTAGATGACAACACTGGACTTTTTTGAAATGGAAGGACCAAAGACTGCACCCCGCACAGAAGTACTCTACTAGCTCAAGTAGAATGCACTAGATCTGACTTCGAATTTCTTTTCAGATCTGATCGGATCTTTCCATAGACCCGCTCTGATACCATGTTGTTTTTAGGTGATTAGATGTAAATGCACAGAAAATAATTCAAAATCAGACAAAATAACACAACATGTACCCTGG
This sequence comes from Sequoia sempervirens, assembly GCA_007258455.2. Lineage (NCBI taxonomy): Eukaryota > Viridiplantae > Streptophyta > Pinopsida > Cupressales > Cupressaceae > Sequoia > Sequoia sempervirens. The sequence continues at coordinate 31,432,038 of VDFB02271358.1, read as the reverse complement.
GAAAACCCTCCACTTGAGGGAGAAAAACCCAGCAACAAATATCTCTCTTATATTTGATGAATAGTGGCAAGTTTACAAATCACAATGAGGTCTAACACAAGACCAATGTACATCAGATAGCAATCTGCTAAATTGCACCTGGGAATGACAGTACACAAATCTATCAATATTCACATTCACCAATGGTTCACAACCTACTGTAAGGAGTTCACACTGTCATGAAGCTTTGTGCTGGATTGTCTTCAAACTAAATGAACTCTTCGCTTTATAAAGTTCACATTGAGTAGAGTCAGCGATGTAGATGATCACCCTGAATCTTAAATTCACACTTAACATGTTCACACATGATGATATGTATGCAATCTGCTATCAAGAATTCGCACTAGGAGATGAGGGTAATTCACATTTTCCTTTTTCTGCTCGCAAGATGATCTTTGCACTGCTGAACTCAAATATATATTCGCACTTATGTGAATGGCCGAACTGTATATATTCATTACAATGGACGAATGTTCTTATTTTCAATTTGGAGAGGTTGCACCTCTTCATATCATGAGGTCGGCCACAAATACAATGCATAAAATGAAAGTCGGCCTCAACAGATTTTATTAACAAGATGACTTTGTATCTTCTTATGTCGGCCATAGTCAAACATAAAGAATGTCGGCCTAGATAAATATTATGCATGCCTCTTCACAAGAGGTCGGCCTCAAATCATAACCACGCATTAAATGTCTACAAGATGAATTCATATCTTCTCATGTCGGCTATGAAGATAATAATAATAAATATAACTTGAATAGCCAACGACTATCATTCAATTATATTTCCACGAAGGAGCTGAGCTGGAAGGAGCTACCGAAGCTGCTATATCATTAACAGTTTCTACCTCAAATTCATGGTATTGACCTTTTTGAGGGTGGTTTCCACCTCAAATTCGTGGTCTTGACCTTTTTTAGGGTGGTTTCCACCTCAAATTAGTGGTCTTGACCTTTTTGAGGGTGGTTTTTGGGATTTTAAGGTGGGTTTCCAAGAAAAACTTATGGTTTTAGCCATTGGTGGCATTTTTGCTAAGGAATCATGGTTTCTTCTAATAATTATGATTTTAAGGATTTCAACGATGGTTTATAATTACAAAACCGCATTTTTAAGCTTTTTAAAAATGTTTTTCTCCTAAATATGCATGGTTTTAGCCATTTTAATAGTGGTTTTTCCTAAAAAATGTGGTATTAGATATTTGGAAACTATTTTGATTAAAGAAACATGGTTTTTAGGAATTTAAAAGTGATTTTTACCTCATTGTGTGCAGGCACTAGGTATAGACCTACAAAAACTTCAAATTTTTATCAATAAAATACCAAGTATTTTCTATCAAACTTCATCTCTCGAGCACTATGATCATGATAGTGTTGTTTGTTTTTGTCTCCAACACACGTGGAAGGCCTTCAATACCAAAACTTGTAAAACCTATTAATGTAAATCAATACTAAAATGCATAAAAATAAAAGTGAAATAGAATATGGGGTTATACCCCAACAAAGTCTCTAGAACATAATGCCTATATTTTAAAATTAAAATGACAGAAAACTAGTAGGTAAATTCCATTTTCAAAATATGAAAAACCTCAGATAGAACTCAACAATAAAAGAAAAACAAGATAATATAAACAATAAACACAAAAGTTTCCACAAACCTCATTGTGATTTGATTTTCTCCTTGAATGATTGAGATGCGGGTGTTCCTTTCTTGAATGATACCAATTTGACAATATGTACCTATTGTATGACCTACAAATCTGATTGCAAACTTGAATGATAAATAGTAAATAAGAAAAAACATTCAAAATCAAACTTTGAAACAAATCACACTAATAAAGAAAATAAGACAAATTGAATTAAATTAAATGCAACAAACCTACATATAAAATAGTAGCATGCAACCCGCCTTAGCATAACTCCATTATCCTCCTATCTTGTACCTTGGAGAAAAGGTGAAAGGGTGATGCTCTCACATTTTGTTGCATAAAGCACTTCAAAAATAGGAGTATAGTTTCTTTGCAATTATGAGAGATGGAGAGAGAGAGATAATTAATGAATGATAGGTTTCTTTTATAGATTGACTGATATCAATCAATGACCAATATCTAATGAGAGACTAAAAAGATCAATGGCTCAGAATTGATGAGTAGTTAACTAGATGCATGATTTTAATGAGCTTATTGTAAAAAGTGAAGTGGATTGATTGATTAGACAAGTGGAAGTGACTGTGACTCAAACAAGATACATTGGGTAGAAGACTGATTTGAATTACAAGTGACCTGAAAGTGAGTCTCAGTCAACTAGTTAGGTGGAATATGCATGAGTAACTAATAAATAATTAAATAAATAAATTATTAATTACATGTGCAAAAGGGGAAATAAATAAAATAATCAATTTTATTTATTTTAGAAGAGGATAATATTGTAATGTAGGAGCAACTGGGTACAAGCGCAATCTACATAAACCAAAAAGACAGTTTGCTTTTGATTTCACATTTTGGAGTGTGGATGATTTTGGAGTTCAAATTGATTTTGGTTTTAGTGGTCAATTTAACAGAGATGATCGACATTATTGTCACTAATTGACAAAATATTGCATGTCGATCTACATTTTAATTTTAATTCCTGTTGAAATAAATTTCATCTTATTTTTAGAGATTGATTATGACAATCAAGTTAAATGTTTATACCTCTTGTTTATCAATTTATTGGTGGAGAAAATAAAATATATAGTGCACCATTTTTAAAAATATGAAATGTAGATAAGGGGTGACTAGAAGACTCAACATATTATTTCTAGAGATGAAATTTTTATTGAAATAAAAACCAACGATGGGGTATATGGAAGACGTGACGTTTCATATTTCTCGGTTCAATATCAATGACAATTTCTTCCAGTGCTAAATATTCCTGTAGGGGTATTGACTCATTTGAGAAGAGTGATTATTTAATTGTTGTTACATTTCAAAAAACATCATATTAAGGAGACCACAAAGCCAAACTAAGTGGGCATTTTCAATACATTATAAGCAAGACCATTTGATGATAGTTGGTATTTTGAATAATATAAAGGGAAAAATAAAATGCAAAGACAATGAGAAGAGGAGGCATTATGAGGAGGAAGTTTTAAATTTTTAAAAAATATATATGCAAAGGGATATGGTTGTTAAAAGGCGCAAGACAATTGAGAGGGGGGGCTGAATCAATTGTCACCAAATTCAAACACAAAATTCAATATTTGTCAATTTCATAACCACACTATTCTATTATTAAGTATGAACATGAAATACAGATAACAAAAAGAAAAATCAACACAATGAACACTAGATTTTATGTGGAAAACCTAATAAGGGAAAAACCACGGTGAGGATTAACTCACAATATAAAGTAATTTCAAAATAGAATATATATAAGGCTCATTGCCCTGAATATGATTCACTGTCTGAATACAAAAGCTCATTGCTTACACAAGGAGGCTCACTTCCTACAAAAGGATTACAAAACAAAATTGGCTTCACAACCAAAATGAATTGATGATAGTGCACCTAACAAGTGCTGATACAGTTCCAGTGATGTTTAGTAAACTGACTTGAGACACTTCATCATATTTTCACTTCTACACATTCGCATTCACAACTACATCTTCTATATGTCCATCTTCAAGAAAATTTTCCCGCATATATAATCGATCCATTCGCAAGCATCAATTAGGTCAGCCTAATTAGATGCAATCCTTGTTTATCAAAAATACCAACTGTCAGCTTCAATCTTTCACAAAATCTTTCCAAAAAGAAATTCGAACACCTAACAAGCTACATCATGTCGGCATAGACCTAAGATAGGTCACACATATATCCGCATAACAAAAACTAATTCACCATATCACCACTTATTCATGAAGTCGGCCAAAAATAGACTTAATTGTAAAAAGTAATCAATAGAATAATGTCGATACACTATACGAGAACCGAAGAATGATAAATTTTGAACATACATGCTTTCAACAACCATAAAATGTTTCCCAAAACTGCAAGCATCAACTATCAACCGCAAAGGATTACTGACCAAAATATTAGAGGGTGTAATTTGTATACCGATTCAGATACCGAACCAAAATACCAGATCAAGCACTGACTTAGACTTGTAGTCACAACTTGTATAACATGGTGACATCAATGACAACACAAGCTATAGAGATAGCCATTCTTCTTCATTCTTTGTACAATCTCCCCCTTTATCATTGATGGCAACATGTGCCAAAATTTACAAAACACAACATTCTCTCCTCCTATCAACTTAGTTGTTCTTTACATAACTCTCTCCCCCTTTGAAATCAATGAAAAAGGGTGACCAAAAGGTAGGATGTGAACATATGTATATGATAACCTTGTATATACACATAAATTCCAGCTTCCTATTTCAAACATTCAAATGAGAATGACACTTTTTACATGAAATTTTTTCTTGTACCTCTCTTTTATGATTGGAAGACTCTTTTTCCAAGCAAGCACAACTGCATTCATTCTTGCACTCATACAATCCAATAAAGATAACTACGTAAAGGAGGGTGTCTGATTAGAAGACAAACACAATCATTCACAATTTTCTGCATCAGAGAGAATTCCGGAGAGATGATCCAACTGGACCTCGACAACTTCCTTAACCAACCAAAAGGTTTTAACTGGATATCTTCTCTTTTCCTTTGAGTAGTCAACAATTCCACCTGCAATTCGCCAACTCTTATTCTCTATTTTCCATCCTTGTCTTTAAAGAAATCAAAATTCTTTCCAATACTATTCATCTCAGATTCAATGGCTTCAATTCTACTTCTGAAATTGTCAATAGCTGCCAGCCATCAGAGACAATACCTGTAGATGTTAGATATTTCTTTGATGCATTCTCATCTCATTTATATGTTTGGATAACACTTTTTTTACATTGTTACATCTTCTTTCAACCATAGCTTTGAACTTATGACCTTCGGGTCCTTCCAATAATGTTCTTTCTTCAATAATCTCTACTAGATAATCTGGTAAAGAATCTGATACATTTGAAACTGAAATACCCCTATTGATCAAATAATCAGCCAACACATCATCAATTTTGAGTCTCTCAATCAGAGAGCATGCATTCCAAATTTCACCAATCTTCTTCATATCACCTTTGTCTAGCATCATTCATATATCCTTTGGATCAAAGGAGTCGAATCCAGACAAAAATTCTTCTTCATTCTTCTTTTCTTCCAAGACATCTATTACAATAGTTTTCCTCTTTTTAGGTTCCAGAGGGGACTCACTAATGATAACTTCCAACTCTTTCTTACTGGAGGATGAACCCACTTCAGACTGACTAGATACTGACATACCAAGCACAGATTTGTCTTTAGGGATGTGAAATATGTTCTGCAAACACTTACATTATCCGCTAATGATTCCAAATATCTATAAACTTGTTTTCCAATAGGAATACCAGATTCCCACTCAACATTTTCTCTTCCCGGTAGCAAGTTCAAAAAGTAAAAAGTCAAACACACGAACAAAGTTCCAAACCGAAATGGATAACCCTCAACCAACGAAATTTGGGCATTCTCAGTTAGGTTTTCAAGTAATAGGCTACACAAATCAAACAACTTGTTTTCCTTAACCATCATGTGTGCAAGATATACAACAATAGCCGAAGTCGAACCTTCATGATTTCTAAAATAGATTTTATAAGAAATTTTGTATGCAACATACCTTACAGTGGAATCCGCAAGAGTGTTTATCAATAGAGCTCGAGGGTCTTTATCAATGCCAGTAAGTTCCTCCACATCTTTGTATTTTACAATTTTCTTCCCAGGGAGATCCCCAACACTGCATAAACCAGTAATCGCTTTGATCACTCCCTTCGTGATCAGATAGGGTTTGTCCAACATAATACTATCATTATTGAATCGACTTAACAAGAACAAGATGAATTCTTTATCAACAAACCAAATAAATTCTCCCCATAGATCCATACCTAGGTTTTTTAGACTCTATAGTGCATTTGTCTTCAACCCTAGTTCCATTTCCTTTATCTTCCTATGATCAAATTCTTCCAATTCAACTCCTTTCAACTTTAGTGGAATGTCACCACTCAATCCTCTGTCCATTGTTGTGCTTACCTTTTCTTGAATTCGATATTGTTCAATCGAGAATCCTTCCTTTTCCCTTCTTCCCCTTTGTAAACTGAGAGATAATTCCTGAGTATCCTTAATAATTCTTCCAAATTTATTTAGAATTGCTTCAGATCGCTTTGAGATTGCTCCAAGACGCCTTTCAAACTCCTCAAGTGCTCAAGTGATCAAATTTACAAATTTTACTTTATACACCATTGATTTTCCCTAATTCGCATTACGACATACATTAAAAAGCTACTAAAACCATTCTTCTCAACATAGAAAACCCTAATTCAAACCACAAATTAGCATGCCAACATGTTTCCTTCCAATTTATTTTCCAAAACCTATGTTTATTCATTCTTCACAATACATCCTCATTCCAACGTCTGACATGCCATTCATCCAAGGGGGTTTCTTATAGTTTTCTGATAATGCTCCCCCTAAGACCATGCTTAATCTACTTCTCAAAGGAATTTTCCGTATTGGATGAGGGGACAAATACATCATTAGTTTCAGGTTCTTCTTTCTTCTTCCATATCTTATTCATCTCTTGCTTCATCTCTTCTCTACCAGAGCATAATGCTTTCCCTTCTTACTTCTGCAAACCTTTGAAATATGTCCAAGTTTGTTATAATTATAACATACAACATCTTTTTGATTAGTCTGATCTCCATTACTTCTCGATCTACATTGATTTGCTTTGTGTCCAAATTTTTTACAGGTATATAAGTAGCCATTAAAGGATTGATTCATTTTGCCTCCATTAAATGTATTCATCATCACTTGACTAAACATTCTTACATGATATTTGTATTTAGTGGATTTATATCCAAATTTCTTGCATGAGAAAAATTGTCCAGAGAAAGAACCAGGAAACTGATTCATCATACTCTTGCATTCAGTTTCCTTGTGACCATATTTATTATAGGAAAAGAAAATACCATTGAAAGATGGATACCTTTGTGCATTAGGCTATCTCACAGGCGGTCTCCTTGTAAAATTTCTTGAATTTCTTTTCTACTTCCCTTTGTCTTGAGTCTTTTGATTGTCCTTTGAACTTTCACTTGTTTCATTTCCCAAGCCACCTTAGTCTTTACTTGGTTTATGTCCTGCAAGTAGTTCTTCAAGCTTGTCAGAGCTAGATCTGAAATTGTTCTCACAAAGTTTTTCCTTCTCTAGTTCTACTCTCAAGTTTACTACCTCTTGTTCAAGTTTAGTGCATTCATCAGATTTTTTATGCACCATTGTATTCAAACATTCTTCAATTCTCTTCTTTTCTTCTACAAGCACTTTCAATCTAATGATCTCTTATTTCTATTGCTCACTCACTTCTCTATGTATTTCCTTGAATTTCTTCAATTGTTCTTTCAGTTTCCAGATACATTCATTAGCCTCATCTAGATTTTCATTCAAGTCTTTGTTTTCATTTTCTACATTATCAAGATCTTCAAGTGTAGTCCGAAGTTCTTCTTTATCATCCATTTGATCAGCCTTCAGGATCTTCTTCAAGCAATTAAGCTTTATACCAAGGAACCAAATCTCTGATACCAATTGTTAAAAGGCACTGAACAACTAAGAAGGGGGGGTGAATTAGTTGTCACCAAATTCAAACACAAACTTCAATACTTATCAATTTCACAACCACACTATTTTTTTATTAAGTATGAACATGAAATGCAAATAATAGAAAGAAAAATAAGCACAATGAACACCGGATTTTACGTGGAAAGCCCAATAAGGGAAAAACCACGATGAGGATTAACTCACAATATAAAGTAATTTCAAAACTGAATATATATAAGGCTCACTGCCCTGAATAGGACTCACTATCCAGATACAAAAGCTCATTGCTTACACAAGGAGGCTCACTGCCTACAAAAGGATTACAAAACAAAATTGGCTTCACAACCAAAATAAACTGATGAGAGTGCACCTAACAAGTGTTGATACAGTTCCAGTGATGTTCAGTAAACTGAATTGACACACTTCATCATATTCAAACTTCTACACATTCACAACTACATCTTCTATATATCCATCTTCAAGAAAACTGTCCAACATATATAATCGATCCATTCGCAAGCATCAATTAGGTCGGCCTAATTAGATGAAATCCTTGTTTATCCAAAATACCAACTGTTAGCCTCAAGCTTTCACAAAATATTTACAAAAAGCAATTCAAACACCCAACATGCTACATCATGTCAGCATAGACCTAAGATAGGTCACACATATATTTGTATAACAAAAATAATTCACCATATCACCACTTATTCATGAAGTTGGCCAAAAATAGACTTAATTGCAAAAAGTAATCAACAAAATAATGTCGATACACTATAAGAGCACCAGAGCACAAGAGATTCTGAACATACATGCTTTCAACAACCATAAAATATTTACCAAAACCGCAAGCAACAACTATTAATTGTGGAGGATTGTGCACCAAAATACCGAAGGGTGTAATTTGTATACCGATTCAGATACCAGACCAAAATACCGGATCAAGCACTAACTTAGACTTGTAGTCACAACCCGTATAACATGGTGACATCAATGAAAACATAAACTATAGAGATAGCCATTCTTCATCATTCTTCCAACAATGGTATGGTAGAGGGGGTGTGCAATAGACAAAGGAGGTTGTGCCATATAAAAAGGAGGGAAAGATAGGTGCAAAGGGGAAGATTTCTGTGTAGCCAAAGAAAGGATAGATTGTGGGAAAGGGGTTGGCATCATGAAGGAAACCATAAATTAGAAATATAGGGTCCCAAGATAGAAAGGACAGGTCACCCAACAGAGGAAGATAAAGGAATTCGGTTCAATTTTTCTACATAGCTATTGGGAGATGAAAGTAGTTTAAATGTTGGGAAAAAACCATTAAAAGGAGAAGGTTGTGATAAATGAAGGGAGAGAGGGGTTTGCATCTGACATCAATCCATGTTAATTGAGGAATTATATTGAATGTTAAAATGAGGATAAGTTGCATAGTCCATAGAACATAGATAATATATGAGAGTAAAAAAAGAGGGTCGTGAGTGGGAGAGTAGAGATGGTGAAAAGAGACCGTGAAGTCAAGATAAGGGAAGATATTAGTAGGATGAAAAGGGAGTGTGATAAGTTGCAAATTGCACATTATATTTACAATTGAAATTGCCCCATTCATTATGTAGTTTTAAATTCAAAACAAGATTATGTGATGTTACAATCAATTGGAATAAATTGTCATTCATAGTTCTTGTGAAATTTTCAAATTGAATTTTAATTTGACAAATGAAATTGTCAAAATAGTTAATATGGGTTGTGAGGTTATAAAATTGAATGACATGTTTGTAATTGTGATTTTGTGGTTAAGTTGTGTAAGGCAAGAAAATGTGCATGGATTAAATCAATTAATTCAATCAAAATGAAACCAAAACAAGGATTAGAACCCACCTACTCCAATTGTCATAGCTATGAATTCAAACAACAAAGTTAACACAATAAAATTGAAACACAAATGAATTCAAAACTACACAATCTCACCATCCCATGGTGGAGTGTATTTGTGTTCATTTGATATGTTGGATTGCCTTTCAACACAAAGCATCCATGATTGCAAAAGCTTGATGATATGACCTAGAATACAATGGTGAAAGGTCAATTTGCTCAAGAATAAATTGGACATGATTTCTTCACAAATTCTCTAGATGAATTATGAGAGGAGTGAGGCTTCTTTTATAGATTTGGAGAAAATAGATCAATGGATGGGATTGAGTTAGAAACCCCACAAAGAAGGGTTGAGATTGAACAAGAACACCCACAAAGGAGAGTGAATCAAGGAGGATGGATGAAGGAGATTAGTTAGAACTTAAGCTAGCTCCACCATTTTAGGAAAATGGTTGAGATATTTAAGACCAATGGATGAGGATTGATTTCAAGATGAAGGGATAGAAATGGTTGAGACAAGTTGGTTGAGATATTTTGAAATGGAATATTCCCAAGGAATATGCTTTGTGGAGGGAAAATAGGGTGATTAAATAATTAGGAATTATTTAATTCATGAGACAAGAAGATTAATATAGGATAATTAAATAGTCAAAGATTATTTAATCATGCAGGATTAGAATAAATATAGATGGTACTAATTAACTAATTAGGATTATTCAATTAGGATGATAAAGGGGAATATTAGTGTTGAAAAGGATGAATTAATTAAAAAATTCAGGGTTATTTAATTAATAGAGGGAAATAGGGTTAATTGGTGAAAATGATGTTAAAAGGGGATTATGATGCAAATGAAGTGAAATGCAATGATGTGAATGAAAGTGATGTCGATGAATGAAAAATGCGATTCAAGATGTGTGATATGGGTTAAGGCATTTTGACATGTCTACATTTTTCCCCTCTTTGACACAATGTACTTGTTGTGTTGTTTCAATGAATTCAATACTTAGACCAAGATTAAAAAAATTATAATGATATCCCACTATACCTCGACAGTTAGTGGAAGGATGATAAGACACTAGGCTGCCCTTTGAGAGGTTGGTCGAAAAAATTAATTTTTCAGGTCAAGCTTGCGACGAGGTTCAGGAGTAGTTTAGATGCATAGAGGAATATAAATTAGGCTCTAGGGGTCACGTTTAAAGTTTAGGATGATCTAGGGTGCTCAATATTTAACCTAGGAGGGTTTCCCAGGGTAAAAATTAGGGTTTGGGGGGGTTAAATAGTGAATTAGGGTTCATTTAACCCTCATTTGCACTTTTAGCCTTAAGAGATTATAAACCTCTAGAGATTTGTAGCTACAATTTTGATTCACAATGGAATGAGTTTCAAGCCCACCACACTGAGTAGACGTGGTCAGCTAGTACCAGTGACCAACTGGTGTAGGGGTTGCAGTACATACGCTTTCCATTCTTTCTTTCATCTTTTCATGTTCTTTTAATTAATGTTCAAAATCAAATGAAATGATAGTGGTAATCCTAGGAAATTGCCGCTATTGATGCGATTTGACCATTATTGTTGTATTTAGAATGACTGCTATTGTTAAAACCTATCGCTATCATTAGAGTAGGCCACTATAGAAAAAACCTTCCACTATTGTCTAATCGCAGTCATTGAAAATGACCGTACAGTGGAAATTTTAGGAATATTGCCACTATCGTTTAACTCAACCGCTATCATGGCAGAAACAGGCTCACTATCATGATAAAGAGCCACTATCTTAGTAAAACATAGTTGCTATTGTAAAATAGGGCTGCTATAGTTCTAGAAAAAGCTCGCTATTGTTAAAAATCACTATTTAAGCTAGTTTGATTGCAAATTTTGGCTCCCAATTTGATTTTCTAGAAAAAATTTGACATTATGGGCTAAATTATTGCATCCTACTCTTCGTCTGTTGTACTCATGAGAGCAGAGAGCTCAACATTTGTTGGATGGGATAGTTGGATTGTAGGAGCTTGAGAGAGATTTCTTAGATGTTATAGGCTTGAGATACATCACTTATATGTCAGAGATCAGAGCACATTAGGCGATGATGACTACACTAGTTGAGCAATGGAGGTCTGAGACTACCACTTTCCACTTGCTGAAAAGGGAGTGTACAGTTACACTAGAGGATGTATGGAGGATCCTTTGAATCCCGATCCATTGGAGCTCATTACATATAATGTCCGATGAGGGACTTAGGCTATGCAAAGATTACTTGGTGTAGAGCAGCTGATAGTTATTGATTTCAAGATTGATTTGACACCATTTATAGATGGTTCTAATTGAATGGTTGATAAGTTAAATAATGATAAAAATTAAAAAATTGAAAAATTTTAAAAAACATTTTTTTAGTGTTTTCTATGTTTTAGTAATCACATATTTGAAGTCCTTTGGAGCGAAATTTGGGGTCAATACTGTCATCTGTCTCTTGAAATGGTTTCCAAAGGAAAAAAATGAAGATATTGAAATTAGAGTTCTTGGAGATCTTTCCAACCATGTAAAGAAGTCACAATTTTCACCACCAAGCTTTGAGTTATGACCCTGCCAAGTTGAGGCGATAATGAATAGTATAATTTATGGATTTGACCCAATATTTTGATGATAGACACAGTTGGGGTGCCTTAGGTCTATTTGTGCATGCTAGTAGATCTCAGGTTTGTTTGTTGCAGATCTATGTATAGGACTAGAGATTTTGGTGATAGTAAGCAGTCTAGATGATAAAATAATTGTGCCAAAGGATAGTATAATTTTGCCATAGGAGAGGACAATTGCACTAATCAAAGGTTCAAATATAGGATTCTAAGAAAGAATGGATGATAGTTCAATTTTTAGAGTCAAATTAGTTGTGTGATAGTCTAGGAAAATTGTGCCACTATAAGCAATAATTGTGCCACTTTAAGCAACAATTGTGTCACTTTAAGCAAAATATTATACCATTGTGTAGAAAATTGCACCACAAAGAGGAAAGAATGTGCCAAAGTAGAGACTGTTGTGCCAAAGTAATACATATGCAAGATAGGGCTAACAGATGTATTGTTTTGACCTAAATTTAATCTTTTTGAGTTTTGTGACAAACAGTTGCACAATAGGATACACAACTACGAATTTTTATGTTTCAAGTGTGTTATTCTATGAGATTACAGAATTATTTAGGATACTTGGTGTTTTATGATGATTTCTGAGACTTTTGGCAAGAACAAGCAAAATCACTCAAGAATAAAGAATAGTTATTTGATATTTCCAAGATAATAGATTGAATGGTGTCATTGGTCTAATACAATTAAGACACTCTAAGCACAATAAAAACCTAGCTATTCAAATAAGGTGTGTCCCACTAGCAAAGGCCTAATCAATAAAATATCGTAGGAGACCACAAATACATGGCTCCACTCTCAAAGAGGGATAGCTAAATCTCTAGTGGTAGAGGGGATCACCTTCCTCCTTCCCTTGTAGGTTTTTACACCTCCAAATGAATTGTATCTCATCCTAAGATGGTACATTTTGGGTAACTTTGTGCATGATTATGTACACTACACCCCACTAGTGGTAATGACCAATGGTCTTAAAGTCTTCTAAATAATAGGGTTTGTAGTGGGACAATGAGTAGTGAACCAATCTAGGGATGCCCAAGATTAGAGGGGTCTCCTCCTCTCTCTTCACCTATACACATCTCGATGGATGGAGGGTCATGAGGCTTAGCTTACAAGACACTAGCCACACCTTGGGGTAAATTTTTTATTCTCCCTCATTTATACCTTATTGATAAACTAGTTGAGGTTGTCCTTGGGGTGATGAAATCCCCAATAAAGCCTTCTACTAAAATTAAAAAAGTGAAGGAATGATGCCGCTCTTTTTGATCCCCAGACTCACTCAAGGTGTAAGGAAAGAGCATACGTAGACAAATCCTTTGCGTAAACGAACAAAAAGTGTGAATCCTAAAGTATTTTTGATCCCCAAGTTTGTACTAGGTGTAAGGGGAGAGCATGCGTACTCTAGGATTCACCAAACATGACAAATAGTTCATTTATCTTTAAAAATAACAATGCTATCTAATCTATAAAAATAAAACACAAGACCTTGCAATAGATATGTCAGTAGTTTACATGTTTGGTCTTCCATCCAACGAACACCACAAGCTACTCAAAAAAATTAGTAACCCTAAAACTACACAGACAAATGACAGTTGTGCCAAAGTAAGAAAAAATGATTCACAATACATTATACATTGAGCAATTGCGCCCACGTTTTTGATAGATGCACACAAAATAGCAACATATGTTCCCAAACTAGCTACACATGCACCACTCTAGCTTGTAAATATGCTACTCTGCTCACCAAATGTACCCAATTTATCTTTAATTACACCAATCCCCTGAAAAATGCACCAACTACATGAAAATACAAAATTTTGCAAAAAAAAGTGATAAAATCCTAATTAAAGAATAAAATCTACTGTTTCAGGGTTAAAAATCGGCAAAAGCAAGTTTAATAATGAACTAGCAAGCACAAAGAGATAAAAAAACCAAAAATTATGAGAGATCAAAAATAAAATTTGATGAAAAAAATCCTATAATTTCCTTCTCAACAAATGCACCTAATTGCAACGTAGATTCACCATTTGTTGAACAAAATGAATACTGAGAGGGCCATGAATTAGTTTCTGCAAAAACTTAAACCCCTCTAGAACTTAAACCTTTCAGCACAAATAAAACTTCAAACCAAAACCTTTAAATAGATCAACAACAATGAAAGATATAGCAGTTTAAACCCTTAACAAATTCAACAATCCTCTGCAATGAAAGATACAACAATCTTATCCTTAACCAAATCAATAGTCCTCTAACAAATCAGCAATACTTAAAAACATCAGTAGTAAAGAAGGATAATACAATGAGCACAAGAGGACACCAAGATTTTTACATGGAAAACCCAATGAGGGAAAAACCACAGTGAGAGTTAACTCGCAATATAGAAGCTCACTGCTTACAAAAAGGCTCATTGTCAAAAGACTTTCAGGCTAAGGTGCACAACCTAGGGCAAGATACAAGGGACTTGCAAAATTGAAGTGCACAAATCCAGGGAAAGATACAAGGACCTGATGAGATTCACTATATCACAATAGGATACGAAAGATTTAGAGAGATTACAATATATGTCAACACAACACTTTGTTTATTGGGGCTTTATAACACACTTGATCTATCTTCCATAGACTATGACTTCTTCTCTAGGATCTTCAAAGACAATCCACAATCTTACTCTTTTTCTCTCTTTCACATATTCTTCACACTTGTATCTGAAATGTTCTTGCATTTATATCCATCGCAAGACCTCAAAACATCAATTAGGTCAGCTAGGAAAGAAGATAAATAATGATTTCAACAAGTCAACCACAACAACATATTATGGTCCTATCTTGAGGATAGAGAGGACCAAAAAATATCTTATTACATCCTTCAATGTGATCCAAAACATCTCACATGCTGGCACACATCAACCCGAGGTAGTAACAAGGAAACGTGTAGATGAAACGTGAAGCACATAACCAATCAGCCCAAAAACATACTTCCAATTGAATTAACTCAATGTGGTCCCCAACAAGATAGATTAGTACATAAATTCATCATAACACATCTTCAAATGCTAGCATAGACCTCCAACCACACAACACAAGCATGAAAACAAGCCTTGTTGATCATATATCTACAAATAACCCAAAAAACCAACTCAAGATGCAATGCAAAACCAAGAAGATCAATCAACAATGTGTGGATCACATGGGGATGTTCCATGAACATCCTAAAAAGCTTCCAAAACTTCTTTCACATTGTTATACAACCAAAAACCACCACAGACCAAACAAGAACAAAATACTTCAACTCATAAGCACAAAAAACTCATTCATGAGATAGAAAATTGACAGATCATCTTGTGGACCACTTCAACACATGAAATTGGAATTAAGACACTGCACAGACATTGAGAGAAAATTCATCAAGTCGCATGAGTAGAGACATCAATGCACAGCATTTTCTAGACCAATCTAGACAACCAACAACAATGCCAACCTTCTGCAAATTATAGAAACCTCCTCGACAACACTAGTGACTTGAAAAAGATGGGACTACAACATCCAAAGAACACAAACTTTGAATCTCAAACCGCAAGACCATATCTTCAACAGTGGAGGATTACAAAGCGTTCTCCCAATCAGTCTTCAATACAACTTCGTGAAACATAAGCACTCAATGAACTTGTGGAGGCTAGAACTTTCTTTCAAAAACACATACTTCTTCAACAACATGAGAGAGAAAACAACTAATGTAGGGGAATTTTATTTTGTTTCCATCATTTTGTGTTTTCTTGGTTAATGTTGTTTTTGTTAATGTTTTTTCCTTGTAATTGTTGATCGTTGTTTGTTTGGGGAAACCATTTTCGTTAAAAGAAAGCCAGATCGAGCCTTTCAGGTGGAAGTTGGAGGACAGTTTTCCAGGTTGGAAGGAAATTGAGGGATGGTTGGAATAGGGGAGAAGGCATGGTAAGCAGGGACGACACATGTTGTGAATGTATTGAAACTTGGAAATGATTTCAGATGGCTTTTTGGAATCTATCATGCCTTTGAATGGTGATTGTAAAAATTTGAAACGTCCCTTTTCTATTCTATCAACGTGCAACTTGATTGTGTGGATTACTTGCTGAAAGCGATGTGTTGAGTTTGATCTTTCTAGTGAAAAAAATGAAACCAATGAGAAAGGCATCCATTTGAGTTGCTTATAACTTTTCTTGTAATGTCAGTTGAATTCTAGAGTTTATGTTGTTGATGAACATTGCTTGATTCCATCATGGTGAATTAGCTGTGAATGTACAATCTCGTTGACTGTCATTTTTTTTTCCCATCAAACCAAGTGTTTCTTTTTGTTTGTTGTTGTATTGCTTTCTAATTGTAATTGGCTGCCACCAACAACATACTACAGACCACTAGCAATATCTCTCCATCATAAGCAATACTTCTAATCCTCATCTTAATGCTTCTAATCCGTATCTTAACATATCATTATGAAATCACCTCTACTAACAACAACAATGTACTATACAAATTTTCTTGACATAAAACAAGGCATGAAATCCAACCACGAAACCCCAATTGAATGTTGTCAACAAGGACAACCAATGCCAAAAGTACAAACATTGCAACAAACTTCTCCTTAAGTGTTGATAACCAATGACAACACACAATCTCCTCAAGTATTGACATCAAAGATAATTAGTGTTGAGATCAATGACAACCACAACCAATTCACCAAGTGTTGACATTAATGACGATAAATACCAAAAATTTCCCCCTTTGAGATTTATGGTAACACACAATTGTTCACTCTCCCCCTTTGACATTGATGGCAACACACAACTATTCACGCTTCCCCTTTGACACTAGGGACATAGGGCCACACACATTTACACAAATTAACATTATATACTCTAACTTTAAGGAAAAATAGCCAACTATCTTCAATTCTACTCAACACCTTAAAACTCCAAGCTCACCCTTACTACTAACTCCACCTGAGAGGTAGCACACATCAATCCAGGAGAAAAGGATATGACATGAATTTATCCCCCTGGATAGATACACCATTTATGCATGTAGTTAGAACAAGGAGGGGCAATAACCCCTAAATTTTGTCAGAGATACTAAAAAATATCCTTTCAAAGTGCCTTTGTGAAAATATATACAATTTGAATTCATGCTTTGCAACATTCTCTCTTGTGATACTAGATAGAAATGTGTTTAGTTCTTGAATGAATTAATGATTCTTGGAAATAATATTAATTGCACTAGTATTATCACACAATATTGGAATAAATTCATTATATACCACCTTTACACCCTTCAAATTTTGCTTCATCTAAAGAACCTAGTTGCAAAAAGATGTTGCAACAATATATTTGGCTTCTGTTGTGGATAATGACATTGAGTCCTGCTTCTTACTGAACCAAGAGACCAATCTGTCTCCCAAGAAAAATGCACTATCACTTGTACTTCTTTGGTTATCCACACATACTGCCCAATCAACATCAATATAAGCACTCAGAGAATTTTTGATCCTTCTTATACCACAAGCCATAATCCAAAGTTCCCTTCAAATATCTGACTATTATTTTCATTGCTTTCTCATAATATTGTTTAGGATTAGTTTGAAATACGGCAACCAAACATATTGCATGCATGATATCAAAAAAATCCAATCATAGACCCATAAAGATTTTGATCAAATTTTGAAGACTCGGTAGTTTGAAGCTCGAGCAAGAAAGACAACTCACCAATCATTAACATCTCAAATTCCTTCTACATCTCTTATCTAAATTTTTTACACATATCATCATCTCCACTGAAGATGATGTCATCAACATATACACCACAATCAACAACTTGTCTTACTGAACCTTAATGTAGAGATTGTTATATGTAATACCTTTCTTGAATACTTGTTGAAGTAAATACTTATCCAATCAAGCATACTAAGCTCTAGGAGCTTGGTTGAGACCATACAAGGATTTCTTGAATTTGCAAACCATGTATGTATCTTCTGATAACTAGAAACCATCTGGTTGCTCAATATATACTTCTTCCTCTAGGTCACCATTTAGGAAAGTTGACTTGACATCCATTTGATAGAATTTGAAGTTCTTATGAGTAGCAAGAGCAAGAAACATCCTTATTTCTTCCATTCTAGCTACCAAAGAAAAATTCTCCTAAAAAAATACCCTCAATCTTGAGAATATCCCTGTATATGTCCACAAAATTGCATAGACAACACTTCATTCTTTAAGGAATGTGGAGCATTCCAACAAGCCTTTATCATTACTTTACTTTGCTAGAGCATAGATCGAAGAACTGTCATATATAACTTTCACTGTGCAAGGTGCAATGACTTGAATTCTTGCATGTAGCACCTTCACAACATGACCAACTTATCTTCAGAACTACAATACAATTTTTTTATCTTTCAAGAGATGCGGACCAAATTACCATGCCTCTTCTATGAAACATTTATTTGCACCAAGACCTTCAAAGAGGTTCATTTTTGCACAATGGATCTGCATACCAACAAATCTAAACCAAATCTTCTTTCATGTTGAAGACTTCAACATCATGCCCTTTTTAGGGGGCTAAAATTTCTGCAAATGAAATCTCCCCCTGAGATAATGCTCTCTCAGTTTCTCTTAGGATCTTGTGCAGAACACACAAGTGTAGAATCATCCTTATTCTCATTTTCTGGAACTTGTTCTTCCTCCTAGACCTTTTCATTACCCATCCTTTGATGATTAGGGGTTTTATCCTTTTTCTAAACTAGTGGATTTACAAAACCACTTCTGCAACAATTTTTTGTATGTCCCATCTTATTACATTTGTAGCACACAATGTTGTGCTATGGAACCAAGTTGTTCCTCTTCATCTTAGATCTGCACTTATGACCAAAATTGTTGCAAGCATAGCAATATCCATGAAATGAAATAGTATTGTTTTTTTTAGACAAATGATCTTCTATCCATGCTATCATTCCTTCTTTTTCTAGATCTACAATCAACAGCCTTATGCCAAAATTTACTACAAGAAAAATAGTAACCTCAATAAATTAAATGATGATCAAATTTAGAATTAAACAATAATATAAAATTTACATTCATTAAAAAATATAGAATAAATATTTAAAACACTACCAATATAGAATGTTTACATTGTTATCTCCATCCCCCTTTCTCATCATTAATATCTCCCACTTCATTTGTTGCAATTTCACCAACAAGCTCAAGCCTTGACTTATGACAAGAAAGCACACATTCACCGTCAAAGTAACAATTTTCTTCTTTTCTTTCCTAGTTTCAACCAAAAGGTGGGACATGTTTCAAAAGAGTTAAAATAGTTAAATTTTTAATTTTGAAAGTGTATTTTATATTTATATATGTTCTTGTAATTCCTTCTTCACAATTTTTCTTTAATAAACTTTTCTCTTATTTTCCAAAGCTAAGAGATGAATGTTATCATCCTATATAAAAAAAATTCTTAGCAAATTAAAATTAAAAAAAAAAATCTATAAAGATAGAAATTGAGTCATTCATATAGTTTTTAAGAAAAGTATTATATTTCTATTAATTTACATGGCAAAACATAGTTCAAAATGCTCAAATGAAAAGCTTCTAGGTTATACCAATTCTTGCACATTCTCATCCTTAAATTTTCTTTCATCAAGAATTCTCTATTTTTCATAAATCTCATAGAGAAATACTACCATCCTATAGAAAAAATTGAAACATATAAGGGAAAAATATATAATATTTATCATAATTCTAAAATATTATATAAAGATACCA
>VDFB02271358.1:31371561-31411916 GCA_007258455.2 Sequoia sempervirens | reverse complement strand
TTTGGTTTTCCTCTAGCCCATGGAAAGTGAGGGACTGAATTTTCTTTCAACCTTGGGTGTCTAATGCAAGAGCATCCTTGGTTGTAAAGCAATCCTGTATCAACCAAAAACATTTCTCTTCTTGCATTCAGTCTATGGCGATCTCAACATTCCATTCCGCATTTGACCACATTGCCATTTCTCATCTTGTGAAGCAAGATATATGTTCTACACGAAGTCATCTACATCATATATAGATTTCATATCACTTGAGTTTATCTACAAAAAGTTATCACTCTTAGAATTTCATTATAATTCACAATCAGAGCATTTGGGGTTGACCTGGTCCAGATTCATTGTGCGGACCTATTCCAGAGCGTGCAAAGCTTAATGGAGCATCATACAAGCATTTTGGGTCCAAGGGGATCTTTCTTGGAGATCCACAATACAATTCATCTCGCAAAGAATTATCTTTCATGTTTGGAGGCCGACCTTCATGTTTGATCATTCATTGGGTTTTGTAAACCCTTGATGTCGACACAAACCTTTGTTGGAGCTAGAGAATCATATTTAAGATCATTGGGCATTCATTGTAAAGGATCATCAATTAGTCATTTAGTTAGTGACAGCTAGTTTTTTCGATCAACCTTGTTGAGTGATTGTAATAAGGCCTTTGTCCAGTTGTAATGTCGGATGCCCTTGTGGTAGGCCTATGAGCTTTGGCTATTCACCCATGAGGCATATGATGCATGTAAGATTGTCAATTCAATAAGGATCCATATTTGCAGAGTATTTCCTTGTGTTATTTTCCCCAATGTGAACTCTAAGCTACACGATTGGATAGTTCTTTTTGGACCCTCCATCCGTGACTGCACCACTAGGTTGGCAAGTGAATCTACCTCCATGTTTATCTCTTAGAAAACATGGTCGATTGTGTATTTCTTCATCAATAGCAGTAGGGTAATTGTCATTGCTAACAAATTATTTCTTCCATTTAGGGGAAAACTTAGCATGAATTGCATTGACAATAATAGAAGTCACTTTCTATTTCAATTTTATTGAGACCAAACTTCTTACATAGTTGTAATCCAAGAATAAGTGCTTGCAATTTGGATTCATTATTGGTACTAGATTTTAGTTTCTTTTTAAGTTGAACGAACTAAAACCCTAGTTGAGTTTATGACAATACAACCAGCTCTTGATTTGCTAGGATTGCCTTTAGAGGCATCATCAAAGTTTAGTTTATGCCAACCAATTGAGCGGGCACTTGTCTTGCCTCTTCTCTCCTTATTTGTGAATTAACTCCTAAAACCCTATTAATGAGGTATTTTTAAAAGAAAAATATATATTTAAATTTTTTTATTTATAAGGTATTTTTAAAAGGGAAAAAATTATTTAATTTTTTTTATTTATACCATTTCAAAATACACGTCTCAAATTTAAAAACATTGATACTCATCTCTTGGCAAGGACTTTTTTCTTGTAAAGTTTATACTTGCATTTTGTTTGCATGTTGAAACTAGAGGCTTATTAGATGTCAAGAAATATATTATATTTTATATTTCCCAAACTAGTTAGATATGTGTGCAATGTTGGCATCATATAGAACATTGTAGACCATTTTGCAATCATTGTTGACTTTGATTGCTTGCATGGTGACAACTTGTCTCATCTATTTTTTGTGAAATGACATGTTAAGAGAAACATCACTTATTTACGCCGAAGGCGTATCTTTATATGAGATGCACGAGCTTAGTTTTACCATCAACAGCTCGAATAATCTTCTGACCATAGAAATAATGGTGACTATTCATTCTGGTCTCTTGAAATTTTAACTGATAAAACAACACTGCAATTTTTGTTGATTCAACTTTCCCCGCCGCTTAGGGTTTGCTTGATTTTCGCCAACGAAAAATCGTATTTTTGGGGCTGCAATCCGATTCACTGATTCAACTTTGCTAACCAAATAATAGCCTAATGGCTAGATTAGTCAACTTTGCTATTATGTAATGCTCGTATGAGATATTGTATGCCGAAGAAAAGAATCACATATTTGTTGGATTGCAATTAAAATATTGTAATGGGGAAAAATGTATGATTATTATAGATTTTTTTAAGATATTTTATTTCATATTAATTTAACAATTATTTTATTTATATTATTTATTATATTTTTATCTATTTAAAAATTATTTTATTTGTGTAAATATATTAAATTAATTATTTAGAAACAAGCCACTATGTGACTTAGGTATTGGCTGCGAATTTTCTTATTTTGATCTAGAACCCTATTTTTAAAAATATAAAAAATTCCTTCCACATTCTTGGGGGTATAAATTCGTAGAACCCCAAGAAGAAATTAAATTGTGAAGTAATCATTGTCGAGTCATATTGTTTTAATTTCGTCATTTGTTTTTAAATGTAAATGGAGATGTATGTGTAATATTTGTTATTTTATTTTTTTAGAATTTATTATACTTACTATAAATAATTTAATTATACTTATTATTATATATTATATTTCTAAATAAAACTATTAATTACATAAAATGATTAAAATTTATAATTAATGATAAATAATTTAATTATACTTATTATTATATATTATATTTTTAAATAAAACTATTAATTACATAAAATATTAAAAGTTATAATTAATAATTATTATAGTTTTAAATAGTACAAAAAATAGATCACAATTTATCCTGAATGACTTTCCATACTTCTTCGGTGTACCCATTGCACAGTAAGGTGCAATTGCTAGTTATGTACTAGTTGCAATACTTATCTTTTTCTTTAGGTTTTGAGTTTGTTTTGATTAGAGTGTGTTAAGTGTAATATTTAGTTTATGAGTGGTATATTTTTATGTAAATTTGGCTTATGATATTATATATGTCAATCTTTGTTATTATTGATCTCTAGATATTTATTCTTGGTCTCTAGAATAATTCATCATAATTACTGGGATGGGATTTGAATTGTGTGTCAAAGCAGTCTTATGGGAGATGAATTTCAGTTGTTTTTTGTCAAAAGGAAATGTAACAATTTGGCTATAAAAGAGCCTCTGAAGTACTTATAGTTAAACTATATCTTGTAAATTTTATATACCTATAATATAATTATGAGTTATATGCTCTTTGCTTAAAAAGAAAAAAAAATCATCATAATTACTAATTTAAATTGTTGATTCCTAAACTCATTCATCAGCTAGGATAAGTTCTACAAGTACAAACTTGATCTAGTTCATTTTTATAGTTGTAGATTTGACTCCAACTTTTAAAATTCAAAATTCAAATTTATACATTGTTGGTCATTTCACTAGTGGTTCTTATAGGACTTAATGCATACTTTGTTGATTAGTAAATTTGGTGGTTGTATTTATTGAGACTCGTTTTCTCATTTAGAACATTCATCAAAGGACTATTATTTTAGGAGCATGCTAGGATTTATTGATAAAGCATTTGTAAAAGTAATAGTAGCATTTATCATACCATTACCAAATCAAAACATTCAAGGTCTTCATTGCATGCTTGCTTCTTAAAACCATTCTTTTGTACAAGGTCATAAATCCCATCTAACTATGGATCTGGTTGAGGAGAACTTCGCTATCACAATCAATAGATTCCCAAAGTTTATCCTAAACATTGCTAGTATTTTTGCACACAAAGACATTAAATTTTATGTTCAAATTCATATTCCTGTACAAATTTAAATCTACGCTTATGGAAATTGGTTTGTAGTTGCATAAGTGATCCAAAAAATTATTATTATTTTGCAAAATCAAAGACCTTTGTAAGTGTCGATCTTAAAATTTTAGAATATTGATGAATCGACTTTTGACATTTATCACAACAATTCTCCATCATTATATTTTGTGTTAAATATTGCTTATAGTTTATTCCAAGTCCACATCTAATTTTAGTAATTTTAATTATTAGTCCCAATTTCAAATTCTAGGATTTTATTAGAAACTATTTGTAGTTAGTATTTTCTTTTGACCATGTAACTTACATTTTTAATCTTTGTTATTTTTATAGGCCCCTTCATTATTTAATTGAAAGGGTATTAGTAGATTGATATATTTTTATGAGTACGGTCCATATGGTCTATTTGGGGGGATACAAATGTAGGAGTTGTGAAAGCTAAATGAGAATTTAATGGTGAAACACAATATGATTTTATAGCCAAAAATACATGGGAAAGCATTTACCTCTTTCTAGTGAAATAATATAAAATTATAT
The DNA here is from genome assembly GCA_007258455.2 of Sequoia sempervirens. Lineage (NCBI taxonomy): Eukaryota > Viridiplantae > Streptophyta > Pinopsida > Cupressales > Cupressaceae > Sequoia > Sequoia sempervirens. The sequence goes on along the minus strand of VDFB02271358.1, from coordinate 31,407,696 downwards.
AGAAAAAATAAAGCAATGTCAACTATTTCTTAAGGATGCAGTACTATTTATAAAGAAGTTGTGTCATTGAAAGGATATGTAAAAGGTACATGAAAAGAAAAAGTTGAACAAATAATTAATAAGGTGAAGAAAGAGGTTGATTTTGTAATATAATCTTATGATAGTGATGGGAAGAGGGAGAAAATAAGGGAGAAATCAACAAGGTCAAAAGAAGTAAGGGAGAAAATGAAACTTGAAAAACGGCAATTTATAATTCGTTTTTTTTATGGTTCTATTTTAAAAAAGAATTTGTTGCATCATGCATACAAATTCCATATAACTTCATATGATACAAATTCCATATAACTTCATCATGTATGCTATTATAGGGTGAGGGTGAAATGTATGCTATTATAGGGTGAGGGTGAATGTGGAAATGGTGGGGTTCACTATGATAGTAAGGATTTGAGAAAATAAGTGGTATCTTTATATAATATTTTAGAATTATGATAAATATTATATATTTTTCCCTTATATGTTTCAATTTTTTCTATAGGATGGTAGTATTTGTCTATGAGATTTATGAAAAATAGAGAATTCTTGATGAAAGAAAATTTAAGGATGAGATGTGCAAGAATTAGTATAACCTAGAAGCTTTTCATTTGAGCATTTTGAACTATGTTTTGCCATGTAAATTAATAGAAATTTATAATACTTTTCTTAAAAACTATATGAATGACTCAATTTCTATCTTTATAGAATTTTTTTTTTTAATTTTAATTTGCTAAGAATTTTTTTATATAGGATGATAGCATTCATCTCTTGGCTTTGGAAAATAAGAGAAAAGTTTATTAAAGAAAAATTGTGAAGAAGGAAATACAAGAACATATATAAATATAAAATACACTTTCAAAATTAAAAATTTAACTATTTTAATTCTTTTGAAACATGTCCCACCTTTTGGTTGAAACTAGGAAAGAAAAGAAGAAAATTGTTACTTTGACGGTGAATGTGTGCTTTCTTGTCATAAGTCAAGGCTTGAGCTTGTTGGTGAAATTGCAACAAATGAAGTGGGAGATATTAATGATGAGAAAGGGGGGATGGAGATAACAATGTAAACATTCTATATTGGTAGTGTTTTAAATATTTATTCTAGATTTTTTAATGAATGTAAATTTTATATTATTGTTTAATTCTAAATTTGATCATCATTTAACTTATTGAGGTTACTATTTTTCTTGTAGTAAATTTGGGCATAAGGCTGTTGATTGTAGATGTAGAAAAAGAAGGAATGATAGTATGGATAGAAGATCATTTGTCTAAAAAAAACAATACTATTTCATTTCATGGATATTGCTATGCTTGCAACAATTTTGGTCATAAGTGCAGATCTAAGATGAAGAGGAACAACTTGGTTCTAGAGCACAACATTGTGTGCTACAAATGTAATAAGATGGGACATACAAAAAATTGTTGCAGAAGTGGTTTTGTAAATCCACCAGTTTAGAAAAAGGATAAAACCCCTAATCATCAAAGGATGGGTAATGAAAAGGTCTAGGAGGAAGAACAAGTTCTAGAAAATGAGAATAAGGATGATTCTACACTTGTGTGTTCTGCACAAGATCCTAAGAGAAACTGAGAGAGCATTATCTCAGGGGGAGATTTCATTTGCAGAAAATTTAGCCCCCTAAAAAGGGCATGATGTTGAAGTCTTCAACATGAAAGAAGATTTGGTTTAGATTTGTTGGTATGCAGATCCATTGTGCAAAAATGAACCTCTTTGAAGGTCTTGGTGCAAATAAATGTTTCATAGAAGAGGCATGGTATTTTGGTCCGCATCTCTTGAAAGATAAAAAAATTGTATTGTAGTTATGAAGATAAGTTGGTCATGTCGTGAAGGTGCTACATGCAAGAATTCAAGTCATTGCACCTTGCACAATGAAAGTTATATATGACAGTTCTCCGATCTATGCTCTAGCAAGGTAAAGTAATGATAAAGGCTTGTTGGAATGCTCCACATTCCTTAAAGAATGAAGTGTTTTCTATGCAATTTTGTGGACATATATAGGGATATTCTCAAGATTGAGGGTACTTTTTTTAGGAGAGTTTTTCTTTGGTAGCTAGAATGGAAGAAATAAGGATGTTTCTTGCTCTTGCTACTCATAAGAACTTCAAATTATATCAAATGGATGTCAAGTCAACTTTCCTAAATGGTGACCTAGAGGAAGAAGTATATATTGAGCAACTAGATGGTTTCTAGTTATCAGAAGATACATACATGGTTTGCAAATTCAATAAATCCTTGTATGGTCTCAACCAAGTTCCTAGAGCTTAGTATGCTTGATTGGATAAGTATTTACTTCAACAAGTATTCAAGAAAGGTATTACATATAACAATCTCTACATTAAGGTTCAGTAAGACAAGTTGTTGATTGTGGTGTATATGTTGATAACATCATCTTCAGTGGAGATGATGATATGTGTAAAAAATTTACATAAGAGATGTAGAAGGAATTTGAGATGTCAATGATTGGTGAGTTGTCTTTCTTGCTCGGGCTTCAAACTACCGAGTCTTCAAAATTTGATCAAAATCTTTATGGGTCTATGATTGGATTTTTCTGATATCATGCATGCAATATGTTTGGTTGCCATATTTCAAACTAATCATTAACAATATTATGAGAAAGCAATGAAAATAATAGTCAGATATTTGAAGGGAACTTTGGATTATGGCTTGTGGTATAAGAAGGATCAAAATTTCTTTGAGTGCTTATATTGATGTTGATTGGGCAGTATGTGTGGATAACCAAAGAAGTACAAGTGATAGTGAATTTTTCTTGGGAGACAGATTGGTCTCTTGGTTCAGTAAGAAGCAGGACTCAATGTCATTATCCACAACAGAAGCCAAATATATTGTTGTAGCATCTTTTTGCACCTAGGTTCTTTAGATGAAGCAAAATTTTAAGGGTGTAAAGGTGGTATATAATGAATTTATTCCAATATTGTGTGATAATACTAGTGCAATTAATATTATTTCCAAGAATCAGTAATTCATTCAAGAACTAAACACATTTCTATCTAGTATCACAAGAGAGAATGTTGCAAAGCATGAAGTCAGATTGTAGATATTTTCACAAAGGCACTTTGAAAGGATATTTTTTAGTATCTCCAACACAATTTAGGGGTTATTGCCCCTCCTTGTTCTAACTACATGCATAAATGGTGTATCTATCCAGGGGGAGAAATTCATATCATATCCTTTTCTCCTGGATTGATGTGTGCTACCTCTCAGGTGGAGTTAGGAGTAAGGGTGAGCTTGGAGTTTTGAGGTGTTGAGTAGAATTGAAGATATTTGGCTATTTTTCCTTAAAGTTAGAGTATATAATGTTAATTTGTGTAAATGTGTGTGGCCCTATGTCCTTGGTGTCAAAGGGGGAGAGTGAACAGTTGTGTGTTTCCATCAATGTCAAAGGGGGAGAGTGAACAATTGTGTGTTGCCATCAATGTCAAAGGGGGAATTTTTTGGTATTTATTGTCATTAATGTCAACACTTGGTGAATTGGTTGTGGTTGTCATTAATGTCAACACTAATTATCTTTGATGTCAATACTTGAGGAGATTGTGTGTTTTCATTGGTTATCAACACTTAAGGAGAAGTATGTTGCAGTGTTTGTACTTTTGGCATTGGTTGTCCTTGTTGACAACATTTATTTGGGGTTTCATGGTTGGATTTCATGCCTTGTTTTATGTCAAGAAAATTTGTATAGTACATTGTTGTTGTTAGTAGAGGTGATTTCATAATGATATGTTAAGATGAGGATTAGAAGCATTAAGATGAGGATTAGAAGTATTGCTTATTATGGAGAGATATTGCTAATGGTTTGCAGTATGTTGTTGGTGGCAACCAATTACAATTAGAAAGCAATACAACAACAAACAAAAAGAAACACTTGGTTTGATGGGAAAACAAAATGACAGTCAACGAGATTGTACATTCACAGCTAATTCACCATGATGGAATCAAGCAATGTTCATCAACAGCATAAACTCTAGAATTCAACTGCCATTACAAGAAAAGTTATAAGCAACTCAAATGGATGCCTTTCTCATTGGTTTCATTGTTTTCACTAGAAAGATCAAACTCAACACATCGCTTTCAGCAAGTAATCCACACAATCAAGTTGCACGTTGATAGAATAGCAAAGGGACGTTTCAAAATTTTACAATCACCATTCAAAGGCACGATAGATTCCAAAAATCCATCCCAAATCATTTCCAAGTTTCAATACATTCACAACATGTGTCGTCCCTGCTTACCATGCCTTCTCCCCTATTCCAACCATCCCTCAACTTCCTTCCAACCTGGAAAACCGTCCTCCAACTTCCACTTGAAAGGCTCGATCTGGCTTTCTTTTAACGAAAACGGTTCTCCCCAAACAAACAACGATCAACAATTACAAGGAAAAAACATTAACAAAAACAACATTAACCACGAAAACACAAAATGATGGAAACAAAATAAAATTCCCCTGCATTAGTTGTTTTCTCTCTCTTGTTGTTGTTGAAGAAGTATGTGTTTCTGAAAGAAAGTTCTAGCCTCCACAAGTTCATTGAGTGCTTATGTTTTAGGAAGTTGTATTGAAGACTGATTGGGAGAACACTCTGTAATCCTCCACTGTTGAAGATATGGTCTTGCAGTTTGAGATTCAAAGTTTGTGTTCTTTGGATGTTGTAGTCCCATCTTTTTCAAGTCACCAGTGTTGTCGAGGAGGTTTCTATAATTTGTAGAAGGTTCGCATTGTTGTTGGTTGTCTAGATTGGTCTAGAAAATGCTCTGCATTGATGTCTCTACTCATGCGACTTGATGAATGTGCTCGCAATGTCTTTGCAATGTCTTAATTCCAATTTCATGTGTTGAAGTTGTCCACAAGATGATCTGTTAATTTTCTATCTCATTAATGAGTTTTTTGTGCTTCTGAGTTGAAGTATTTTGTTCTTGTTTGGTCTGTGGTGGTTTTTGGTTGTATAACAATGTGAAAGAAGTTCTGGAAGTTTTTTAGGATGTTCATGGAGCATCCCCATGTGATCCACACATTGTTGATTGATCTCCTTGGTGTTGCATTGTGTCTTGAGTTGGTTTTTGGGGTTATTTGTAGATATTTGATCGACAAGGCTTGTTTTCATGCTTGTGTTGTGTGGTTGGAGGTCTATGCTAGCATTTGAAGATGTGTTATGATGGATTTATGTACTAATCTATCTTGTTGGGGACCACATTGAGTTAATTCAATTGGAAGTATGTTTTTGGGCTGATTGGTTATGTGCTTCACGTTTCATCTACATGTTTCCTTGTTACTGACTCGAGTTGATGTGTGCCAGCATGTGAGATGTTTTGGATCACATTGAAGGATGTAATAAGAGATTTTTTGGTCTTCTCTATCCTCAAGATAGGACCATAATATGTTGTTGTGGTTGACTTATTGAAATCATTATTTATCTTCTTTCCTAGCTGACCTAATTGATGTTTTGAGGTCTTGCGGTGGATATAAATGCAAAAACATTTCAGATACAAGTGTGAAGAATATGTGAAAGAGAGAAAAAGAGTAAGATTGTGGATTGTCTTTGAAGATCCTAGAGAAGAAGTGTGATAGTCTATGGAAGATAGATCAAGTGTGTTATAAAGCCCCAATAAACAAAGTGTTGTGTTGACATATATTGTAATCTCTCTAAATCTTTCGTATCCTATTGTGATATAGTGGATCTCATCAGGTCCTTGTATCTTTCCCTGGATTTGTGCACTTCAATTTTGCAAGTCCCTTGTATCTTGCCCTAGGTTGTGCACCTTAGCCTGAAAGTCTTTTGACAATGAGCCTTTTTGTAAGCAGTGAGCTTCTATATTGCGAGTTAACTCTCACTGTGGTTTTTCCCTCATTGGGTTTTCCATGTAAAAATATTGGTGTCCTCTTGTGCTCATTGTATTATCCTTCTTTACTACTGATGTTTTTAAGTATTGCTGATTTATTAGAGGACTATTGATTTGGTTAAGGATAAGATTGTTGTATCTTTCATTGCAGAGGATTGTTGAATTTGTTAAGGGTTTAAACTGCTATATCTTTCATTGTTGTTGATCTGTTTAAAGGTTTTGATTTGAAGTTTGATTTGTGCTAAAAGGTTTAAGTTCTAGAGGGGTTTAAGTTTTTGCAGAAACTAATTCATGACCCTCTCAGTATTCAGTGTGTTCAACAAATGGTGAATCTACGTTGCAATTAGGTGCATTTGTTGAGAAGGAAATTATAGGATTTTTTTCATCAAATTTTCTTTTTGATCTCTCATAATTTTTGGTTTTTTTATCTCTTTGTGCTTGCTAGTTCATTATTAAACTTTCTTTTGCCAATTTTTAACCCTGAAACAGTAGATTTTATTCTTTAATTAGGATTTTATCACCTTTTTTTGCAAAATTTTGTATTTTCATGTAGTTGGTGCATTTGTTAGGGGATTGGTGTAATTAAAGAGAAATTGGGTACATTTGGTGAGAAGAGTAGCATATTTACAAGCTAGAGTGGTGCATGTGTAGCTAGTTTGGGACATATGTTGCTATTTTGTGTGCATCTATCAAAAACGTGGGCGCAATTGCTCAATGTATAATCTACTGTGAATCATTTTTTCTTACTTTGGCACACTTGTCATTTGTCTGTGTAGTTTTAGGGTTACTAATATTTTTTGAGTAGCTTGTGGCATTCGTTGGATAGAAGACCAAACACGTAAACTACTAACATATCTATTGCAAGGTCTTGTGTTTTATTTTTATAGATTAGATAGCATTGTTATTTTTAAAGGTAAATGAACTATTTGTCATGTTTGGTGAAGCCTAGAGTACGCATGCTCTCCCCTTACACCTAGTACAAACTTGGGGATCAAAAATACTTTAGGATTCACACTTTTTGTTCTTTTACGCAAAGGATTTGTCTACGTATGCTCTTTCCTTACACCTTGAGTGAGCCTAGGGATCAAAAAGAGCAGCATCATTCCTTCACTTTTTTATTTTTAGTAGGAGGATTTATTGGGGATTTCATCACCCTAAGGACAACCTCAACCAGTTTGTCAATAAGGTATAAATGAGGGAGAATAAAAAATTTACCCCAAGGTCTGGCTAGTGTCTTATAAGCTAAGCCTCATGACACTCCATCCATCGAGATGTGTACAGGTGAAGAGAGAGGAGGAGACCCCTCTAATCTTGGGCATCCCTAGATTGGTTCACTACTCATTGTCCCACTACAAACCCTATTATTTAGAAGACTTTAAGACCATTGTTCATTACCACTAGTGGGGTGTAGTGTACATAACCATGCACAAAGTTACCCAAAATTTACCATCTTAGGATGAGATACAATTCGTTTGGAGGTGTAAAAACCTACAAGGGAAGGAGGAAGGTGATCCCCTCTGCCACTAGAGATCTAGCTATCCCTCTTTGAGAGTGGAGCCATGTATTTGTGGTCTCCTACGATATTTTATTGATTAGGCCTTTGCTAGTGGGACACACCTTATTTGAATAGCTAGGTTGTTATTGTGCTTAGAGTGTCTTAATTGTATTAGACCAATGACACCATTCAATCTATTATCTTGGAAATATCAAATAACTATTCTTTATTCTTGAGTGATTTTGCTTGTTCTTGCCAAAAGTCTCATAAATCATTATAAAACACCAAGTATCCTAAATAATTCTGTAATCTCATAGAATAACACACTTGAAACATAAAAACTCATAGTTGTGTATCCTATTGTGCAATTGTTTGTCACAAAACTCAAAAAACTTAAATTTAGGTCAAAACAATACATCTGTTAGCCCTATGTTGCATATGTATTACTTTGGCACATTCTTTCCTCTTTGTGGTGCAATTTTCTACACAATGGTATAATATTTTGCTTAAAGTGACACAATTGTTGCTTAAAGTGGCACAATTATTGCTTATAGTGGCACAATTTTCCTAGACTATCACACAACTAATTCGACTCTAAAAATTGAACTATCATCCATTCTTTCTTAGAATCCTATATTTGAACCTTTGATTAGTGCAATTTTCCTCTCCTATGGTAGAATTATACTATCTTTTAGCACAATTATTTTATCATCTAGACTGCTTACTATCACCAAAATCTCTAGTCCTATAGATAGATCTGCAACAAACAAACCTGAGATCTACTAGCATGCACAAATAGACCTAAGGCACCCCAACTGTATCTATCATCAAAATATTGGGTCAAATCCATAAATTATACTATTCATTACCGCCTCAACTTGGCAGGGTCATAACTCCAAGCTTGGTGGTGAAAATTGTGACTTCTTTACATGGTTGGAAAGATCTCCAAGAACTCTAATTTCAATATCTTCATTTTTTTCCTTTGGCAACCATTTCAAGAGACCGATGACAGTATTGACCCCAAATTTCGCTCCAAAGGACTTCAAATATGTGATTACTAAAACATAGAAAACACTAAAAAAACATTTTTTAAATTTTTTAAATTTTTCAATTTTTATCATTATTTAACTTATCGACCATTCAATTACAACCATCTATAAATGGTGTCAAATCAATCTCGAAATCAATAACTATCAGCTACTCTACACCAAGTAATCTTTGCATAGCCTAAGTCCCTCACCGGACATTATATGTAATGAGCTCCTTATGGATCGGGATCCGAAGGATCCTCCATACATCCTCTAGTGTAACTGTACACTCCCTTTTCAGCAAGTGGAAAGTGGTAGTCTCAGACCTCCATTGCTCAACTAGTGTAGTCATCATCGCCTAATGTGCTCTGATCTCTAACATATAAGTGATGTATCTCAAGCCTATAACATCTAAGAAATCTCTCTCAAGCTCCTATAATCCAACTATCCCATCCAACAAATGTTGAGGTCTCTTCTCTCATGAGTACAACAGACGAAGAGTAGGATGCAAGAATTTAGCCCATAATGTCAAAATTTTGCTAGAAAATCAAATTGGGAGCCAAAATTTGCAATCAAACTAGCTTAAATAGTGATTTTTAACAATAGCGAGCTTTTTCTAGAACTATAGCAGCCCTATTTTACAATAGCAACTATGTTTTACTACGATAGTGGCTCTTTATCATGATAGTGAGCCTGTTTCTACCATGATAGCGGTTGAGTTAAACGATAGTGGCAATATTCCTAAAATTTCCACTGTACAGTCATTTTCAACGACTGCAATTAGACAATAGTGGAAGGTTTTTTCTATAGCGGCCTACTCTAATGATAGCGATAGGTTTTAACAACAGAAGTCATTCTAAATACAACACTAATGGTCAAATTGCATCAATAGCGGCATTTTCCTAGGATTACCACTATCATTTCATTTGATTTTGAACATTAATTAAAAGAACATGAAAAGATGAAAGAAACAATGGAAAGCATATGTACTGCAACCCCTACACAAGTTGGTCACTGGTACTATCTTACCACGTCTACTCAATGTGGTGGGCTTGAAACTCATTCCATTGTGAATCAAAATTGTAGCTACAAATCTCTAGAGGTTTATAATCTCTTAAGGCTAAAAGTGCAAATGAGGGTTAAATGAACCCTAATTCACTATTTAACCCCCCCAAACCCTAATTTTTACCCTGGGAAACCCTCCTAGGTTAAATATTGAGCACCCTAGATCATCCTAAACTTTAAACGTGACCCCTAGAGCCTAATTTATATTCCTCTATGCATCTAAACTACTCCTGAACCTCGTCGCAAGCTTGACCTGAAAAATTAATTTTTTCGACCAACCTCTCAAAGGGCAGCCTAGTGTCTTATCATCCTTCCACTAACTGTCGAGGTGTAGTGGGATATCATTATAATTTTTTTAATCTTGGTCTAAGTATTGAATTCTTTGAAACAACACAATAAGTACATTGTGTCAAAGAGGGGGAAAATGTAGACATGTCAAAATGCCTTAACCCATAATCCCACATCTTGAATCGCATTTTTCCTTCATCGACATCACTTTCATTCACATCATTGCATTTCACTTCATTTGCATCATAATCCCCTTTTAACATCATTTTCACCAATTAACCCTATTTCCCTCTATTAATTAAATAACCCTGAATTGTTTAATTAATTCATCCTTTTCAACACTAATATTCCCCTTTATCATCCTAATTGAATAATCCTAATTAGTTAATTAGTACCATCTATATTTATTCTAATCCTGCATGATTAAATAATCCTTGACTATTTAATTATCCTATCTTAATCTTCTTGTCTCATGAATTAAATAATTCCTAATTATTTAATCACCCTATTTTCCCTCCACAAAGCATATTCCTTGGGAATATTCCATTTCAAAATATCTCAACCAACTTGTCTCAACCATTTCTATCCCTTCATCTTGAAATCAATCCTCATCCATTGGTCTTAACTATCTCAACCATTTTCCTAAAATGGTGGAGCTAGCTTAAGTTCTAACTAATCTCCTTCATCCATCCTCCTTGATTCACTCTCCTTTGTGGGTGTTCTTGTTCAATCTCAACCCTTCTTTGTGTGGTTTCTAACTCAATCCCATCCATTGATCTATTTTCTCCAAATCTATAAAAGAAGCCTCACTCCTCTCATAATTCATCTAGAGAATTTGTGAAGAGATCATGTCCAATTTATTCTTGAGCAAATTGACCTTTCACCATTGCATTCTAGGTCATATCATCAAGCTTTTGCAATCATGGATGCTTTGTGTTGAAAGGCAATCCAACATATCAAATGAACACAAATACACTCCACCATGGGATGGTGAGATTGTGTAGTTTTGAATTCATTTGTGTTTCAATTTTATTGTGTTAACTTTGTTGTTTGAATTCATAGCTATGACAATTTCATTTCATGAGTAGGTGTGTTCTAATCCTTGTTTTGGTTTCATTTTGATTGAATTAATTGATTTAATCCATGCACATTTTCTCTCCTTACACAACTTAACCACAAAATCACAATTACAAACATGTCATTCAATTTTATAACCTCACAACCCGTATTAACTATTTTGACAATTTCATTTGTCAAATTAAAATTCAATTTGAAAATTTCACAAGAATGATGAATGACAATTTATTCCAATTGATTGTAACATCACATAATCTTGTTTTGAATTTAAAACTACATAATGAATTGGGACAATTTCAATCGTAAATATAATGTGCAATCTGCAACTTATCACACTCCCTTTTCATCCTACTAATATCTTCCCTTATCTTGACTTCACGGTCTCTTTTCACCATCTCTACTCTCCCACTCACGACCCTCTTTTTTTACTCATATATTATCTATGTTCTATGGACTATGCAACTTATCCTCATTTTAACATTCAATATAATTCCTCAATTAACATGGCTTGATGTCAGATGCAAACCCCTCTCTCCCTTCATTTATCACAAACTTCTCCTTTTAATGGTTTTTTCCCAACATTTAAACTACTTTCATCTCCCTCTAGCTATGTAGAAAAATTGAACTGAATTCCTTTATCTTCCTCTGTTGGGTGACCTGTCCTTTCTATCTTGGGACCCTATATTTATAATTTATGGTTGCCTTCATGATGTCAACCCCTTTCCCACAATTTGTCCTTTCTTTGGCTACACAGAAATCTTCCCCTTTGCACCTATCTTTCCCTCCTTTTTGTATGCCACAACCTCCTTTCTCTATTGCACACCCCCTCTACCATACCATTGTTGGAAGAATGATGAAGAATGGCTATCTCTATAGTTTTTGTTTTCATTGATGTCACCATGTTATACGGGTTGTGACTACAAGTCTAAGTCAGTGCTTGATCTGGTATTTTGGTTTGGTATATGAATCAGTATACAAATTACACCCTTCGATATTTTGGTGCACAATCCTCCACAGTTGATAGTTGTTGCTTGTGGTTTTGGTAAATATTTTATGGTTGTTGAAAGCATGTATGTTCAGAATCTCTTGTGCTCTGGTGCTCTTATAGTGTATCAACATTATTCTGTTGATTACTTTTTGCAATTAAGTCTATTTTTAGCCGACTTCATGAATAAGTGGTGATATGGTGAATTATTTTTTGTTATACGGATATATGTGTGACCTATCTTAGGTCTATGCTGACATGATGTAGCGTGTTGGGTGTTTGAATTGCTTTTTGGAAATATTTTGTGAAAGCTTGAGGCTAACGGTTGGTATTTTGGATAAACAAGGATTGCATCTAATTAGGCCGACCTAATTTATGCTTATGGATGGATCGATTATATATGTTGGACAGTTTTATTCAAGATGGACATATAGAAGATGTAGTTGTGAATGTGAATGTGTAGAAGTTTGAATATGATGAAGTGTGTCAATTCAGTTTACTGAACATCACTGGAACTGTATCAACACTTGTTAGGTGCACTCTTGTCAGTTTATTTTGGTTGTGAAGCCAATTTTGTTTTGTAATCCTTTTGTAGGCAATGAGCCTCCTTGTGTAAGCAGTGAGCTTTTGTATCTGGACAATGAGTCATATTCAGGGCAGTGAGCCTTATATATATTCAGTTTTGAAATTACTTTATATTGTGAGTTAATCCTCATCGTGGTTTTTCCCTTATTGGGCTTTCCATGTAAAATCCGGTGTTCATTGTGTTTATTTTTCTTTCTATTATCTGCATTTCATGTTCATACTTAATAACATAATAGTGTGGTTGTGAATGATAAGTATTGAAGTTTGTGTTTGAATTTGGTGACAACTAATTCACCCCCCCTTCTCAGTTGTCCCGCGCCTTTCAACAATTGGTATCAGAGATTTGGTTCCTTGGTATAAAGCTTAACTGCTTGAAGAAGATCCTGAAGGCTGATCAAATGGATGATAAAAAGGAACTCTGGACTACACTTGAAGATCTTGATAATATAGAAAATGAAAACAAAGACTTGAAAGAAAATCTAGATGAGGCTAATGAATGTATCTGGAAACTAAAAGAACAATTGAAGAAATTCAAGGAAATACATAGAGAAGTGAGTGAGCAATAGAAACAAGAGATCATCAGATTGAAAGTACTTGTAGAAGAAAAGAAGAGAATTGAAGAATGTTTGAATACAATGGTGCAGAACAAGTCTGATGAATGCACTAAACTTGAACAAGAGGTAGTAAACTTGAGAGTAGAATTGGAGAAGGAAAAACTCTGTGAGAATAATTTCAGATCTAGCTCTGACAAGCTTGAAGAACTACTTGCAGGACATAAACCAAGTAAAGACAAAGGTGGCTTGGGAAATGAAACAGGTGAAAGTTCAAAGGACAATCAAAATACTCAAGACAAAGGGAAGTAGAAAATAAATTCAAGAAATTTTACAAGGAGATCGCCTGTGAGATAGTCTAATGCACAAAGGTATCCATGTTTCAATGGTATTTGCTTTTCCTATAATAAATATGGTCACAAGGAAACTAAATGCAAGAGTATGATGAATCAGTTTTCTGGTTCTTTCTCTGGACAATTTTTCTCATGCAATAAATTTGGATATAAATCCACTAAATACAAATCTCATGTAAGAATGTTTAGTCAAGTGATGATGAATACGTTTAATGGAGGCAAAATGAATCAATCCTTTAATGGCTACTTATATACCTGTAACAAATTTGGACACAAAGCAAATCAATGTAGATCGAGAAGTAATGGAGGTCAGACTAATCAAAAAGATGTTGTCTGTTATAATTATAACAAACTTGGACATATTTCAAAGGTTTGCAAAAGTAAGAAGGGAAAGCATTCTGCTCCGGTAGAGAAGAATAAACCGATAAAGAAAATTAACAAAGAAGAGATGAAGCAAGAGATTAATAAGATATGGAAGAAGAAAGAAGAAGAACCTGAAACTACTGATGTATTTGTCCCCTCATCCAATACGGAAAATTCCTTTGAGAAGTAGACTGAGCATGGTCTTAGGGGGAGCATTATCAGAAAACTATAAGAAACCCCTTGGATGAATGGCATGTCAGACGTTGGAATGAGGATGTATTGTGAAGAATGAATAAACAAAGGTTTTGGAAAATAAATTGGAAGAAAACATGTTGGCATGCTAATTTGCGGTTTGAATTAGGGTTTTCTATGTTGAGAAGAATGGTTTTAGTAGCTTTTTAATGTCTTTCGTAATGCGAATTAGGGAAAACCGATGGTGTATAAAGTAAAATTTGTAAATTTGATCACTTGAGCACTTGAAGAGTTTGAAAGGCGTCTTGGAGCGATCTCAAAGCGATCTGAAGCAATTCTAAATAAATTTGAAAGAATTATTACGGATACTCAGGAATTATCTCTCAGTTTATAAAGGGGAAGAAGGGAAAAGGAAGGAGTCTCGATTGAACAATATCGAATTCAAGAAAAGGTAAGCACAACAATGGACAGAGGATTGAGTGGCGACATTCCACTGAAGTTGAAAGGAGTTGAATTGGAAGAATTTGATCATAGGAAGATAAAGGAAATGGAACTAGGGTTGAAGACAAATGCACTACAAAGTCTAAAAAACCTAGGTATGGATCTATGGGGAGAATTTCTTTGGTTTTTTGATAAAGAATTCATCTTATTCTTGTTAAGTCGATTCAATAGTGATAGTATTATGTTGGACAAACCCTATCTGATCACGAAGGGAGTGATCAAAGTGATTACTAGTTTATGCAGTGTTGGGGGTCTCCTTGGGAAGAAAACTGTAAAATACAAAGATGTGGAGGAACTTACTGGCATTGATAAAGACCCTCGAGCTCTATTGATAAACAGTCTTGCGGATTCCACTATAAGGTATGTTGCATACAAAATTTCTTATAAAATCTATTTTAGAAATCATGAAGGTTCGACTTCGGCTATTGTTGTCTATCTTGCGCACATGATGGTTAAGGAAAACAAGCAATTTGATTTGTGTAGCCTATTACTTGAAAACCTAACTGAGAATGCTCAAATTTCGTTGGCTGAGGGTTATCCATTTCGGTTTAGAACTTTGTTCGTGTGTTTGACTTTTTAATTTTTGAACTTACTACCGGGAAGAGAAAATGTTGAGTGGGAATCTGGTATTCCTATTGGAAAACAAGTTTATAGATATTTGGAATCATTATCGGATAATGTAAGTGTTTGCAGAACATATTTCACATCCCTAAAGACAAATATGTGCTCTGGTGTGTCAGTATCTAGTCAGTCTGAAGTGGGTTCATCCTCCAGTAAGAAAGAGTTGGAAGTTATCATTAGTGAGTCCCCTCTGGAACCTAAAAAGAGGAAAACTATTGTAATAGATGTCTTGGAAGAAAAGAAGAATGAAGAAGAATTTTTGTCTGGATTCGACTCCTTTGATCCAAAGGATATATGAATGATGCTAGACAAAGGTGATATGAAGAATATTGGTGAAATTTGGAATGCATGCTCTCTGATTGAGAGACTCAAAATTGATGATGTGTTGGCAGATTATTTGATCAATAGGGGTATTTCAGTTTCAAATGTATCAGATTCTTTACCAGATTATCTAGTAGAGATTATTGAAGAAAGAACATTATTGGAAGGACCCGAAGGTCATAAGTTCAAAGCTATGGTTGAAAGAAGATGTAACAATGTAAAAAAAGTGTTATCCAAACATATAAATGAGACGAGAATGCATCAAAGAAATATCTAACATCTACAGGTATTGTCTCTGATGGTTGGAAGCTATTGACAATTTCAGAAGTAGAATTGAAGCCATTGAATTTGAGATGAATAGTATTGGAAAGAATTTTGATTTCTTTAAAGACAAGGATGGAAAATAGAGAATAAGAGTTGGTGAATTGTAGGTGGAATTGTTGACTACTCAAAGGAAAAGAGAAGATATGGTTAAAACCTTTTGGTTGGTTAAGGAAGTTGTCGAGGTCCAATTGGATCATCTCTTCGGAATTCTTTCTGATGCAGAAAATTGTGAATGACTATGTTTGTCTTCTAATCAGACACCCTCCTTTACGTAGTTATCTTTATTGGATTGTATGAGTGCAAGAATGAATTTGGTTGTGCTTGCTTGGAAAAGGATTCTTCCAATCATAAAAGAGAGGTACAAGAAAAAATTTCATGTAAAAAGTGTCATTCTCATTTGAATGTTTGAAATAGGAAGCTGGAATTTATGTGTATATACAAGGTTATCATATACATATGTTCACATCCTACCTTTGGTTACCCTTTTTTATTGACGTCAAAGGGGGAGAGAGTTATGTAAATAACAACTAAGGTGATAGGAGGAGAGAATGTTGTGTTTTGTAAATTTTGGCACATGTTGCCATCAATGACAAAGGGGGAGATTGTTGAAAGAATGAAGAAGAATGGCTATCTATATAGCTTTTGTTGTCATTGATGTCACCATGTTATACAAGTTGTGACTACAAGTCTAAGTCAGTGCTTGATCCGGTATTTTGGTTTGGTATCTGAATCTGTATACAAATTATACCCTCTGGTATTTTGGTCAGCAATCCTCCGCGGTTGATAGTTGATGCTTGCAGTTTTGGGAAACAGTTTATGATTGTTGAAAGCATGTATGTTCAAAATTTCTCATTCTTCAGTTCTCGTATAGTGTATCGGCATTATTCTGTTGATTACTTTTTACAATTAAGTCTATTTTTGGCCATCTTCATGAATAAGTGGTGATATGGTGAATTAGTTTTTGTTATGCGGATATATGTGTGACCTATCTTAGGTCTATGCCGACATGATGTAGTGTGTTGGGTGTTTGAATTTATTTTTGGAAAGATTTTGTGAAAGATTGAAGCCGACAGTTGGTATTTTGATAAACAAGGATTGCATCTAATTAGGCTGACCTAATTGATGCTTGTGAATGGATCGATTATATATGCGGTACAATTTTCTTGAAGATGGACATATAGAAGATGTAGTTGTGAATGTGAATGTGTAGAAGTGAAAATATGATGAAGTGTCTCAAGTCAGTTTACTAAACATCACTGGAACTGTATCAGCACTTGTTAGGTGCACTATCATCAATTCATTTTGGTTGTGAAGCCAATTTTGTTTTGTAATCCTTTTGTAGGAAGTGAGCCTCCTTGTGTAAGCAGTGAGCTTTTGTATTCAGATAGTGAGTCCTATTCAGGGCAATGAGCCTTATATATATTCTATTTTGAAATTATTTTATATTGTGAGTTAATCCTCACCGTGGTTTTTCCCTTATTGGGTTTCCCACATAAAATTTGGTGTTCATTGTGTTGATTTTTCTTTTTGTTATCTGTATTTCATGTTCATACTTAATAATAGAATAGTGTGGTTGTGAAATTGATAAGTATTGAAGTTTGTGTTTGAATTTGGTGACAACTGATTCAGCCCCCCTTCTCAATTGTCTTGTGCCTTTTAACAACCATATCCCTTTTCATATATATTTTTTAAAAATTTAAAACTTCCTCCTCATAATGCCTCCTCTTCTCATTGTCTTTGCATTTTATTTTTCCCTTTATATTATTCAAAATACCAACTATCATCAAATGGTATTGCTTATAATGTATTGAAAATTCCCACTTAGTTTGGCTTTGTGGTCTCCTTAATATGATGTTGTTTGAAATGTAACAACAATTAAATAATCACTCTTCTCAAATGAGTCAATACCCCTACAGGAATATTTAGCACTGGAAGAAATTGTCATTGATATTGGACCGAGAAATATGAAACGTCACGTCTTCCATATACCCCATCGTTGGTTTTTATTTCAATAAAAATTTCATCTCTAGAAATAATATGTTGACTCTTCTAGTCACCCCTTATCTACATTTCATATTTTTAAAAATGGTGCACTATATATTTTATTTTCTCCACCAATAAATTGATAAACAAGAGGTATAAACATTTAACTTGATTGTCATAATCAATCTCTAAAAATAAGATGAAATTTATTTCAACAGGAATTAAAATTAAAATGCAGATCGACATGCAATATTTTGTTAATTAATGACAATAATGTCGATCATCTCTGTTAAATTGACCACTAAAACCAAAATCAATTTGAACTCCAAAATCATCCACACTCCAAAATGTGAAATCAAAAGCAAACTGTCTTTTTGGTTTATGTAGATTGTGCTTGTATCTAGTTGCTCCTACATTACAATATTATCCTCTTCTAAAATAAATAAAATTGATTATTTTATTTATTTCCCCTTTTGTACATGTAATTAATAATTTATTTATTTAATTATTTATTAATTACTCATGCATATTCCACCTAACTAGTTGACTAAGACTCACTTTCAGAATTCAAATCAGTCTTCTACCTAATGTATCTTGTTTGAGTCACAGTCACTTCCACTTTGTCTAATCGATCAATCCACTTCACTTTTTATAATAAGCTCATTAAAATCATGCATCTTGTTAACTACTTATCAATTCTGAGCCATTGATCTTTTTAGTCTCTCATTAGATATTGGTCGTTGATTGATATCAGTCAATCTATAAAAGAAACCTATCATTCATTAATTATCTCTCTCTCTCCATCTCTCATAATTGCAAAGAAACTATACTCCTATTTTTTAAGTGCTTTATGCAACAAAATGTGAGAGCATCACCCTTTCACCTTTTCTCCAAGGTACAAGATAGGAGGATAATGGAGTTATGCTAAGGCGGGTTGTATGCTACTATTTTATATGTAGGTTTGTTGCATTTAATTTAATTCAATTTGTCTTATTTTCTTTATTAGTGTGATTTGTTTCAAAGTTTGATTTTGAATGTTTTTTCTTATTTACTATTTGTCATTCGAGTTTGCAATCAGATTTGTAGGTCATACAATAGGTACATATTGTCAAATTGGTATCATTCAAGAAAGGAACACCCGCATCTCAATCATTCAAGGAGAAAATCAAATCACAATGAGGTTTGTGGAAACTTTTGTGTTTATTGTTTATATTATCTTGTTTTTCTTTTATTGTTGAGTTCTATATGAGGTTTTGCATATTTTGAAAATGGAATTTACCTACTAGTTTTCTGTCATTTTAATTTTAAAATATAGGCATTATGTTTTGGAGACTTTGTTGGGGTATAACCCCATATTCCATTTCATTTTTATTTTTATGCATTTTAGTATTGATTTACACTAAGAGGTTTTACAAGTTTTGGTATTGAAGGTCTTCCACATGTGTTGGAGACAAAAAAAAAAAAACACTATCATGATCATAGTGCTCGAGAGATGAAGTTTGATAGAAAATACTTGGTATTTTATTGATAAAAAATTGAAGTTTTTGTAGGTCTATACCTAGTGCCTGCACACAATTTGAGGTAAAAATCACTTTTAAATTCCTAAAAACCACGTTTCTTTATTCAAAATAGTTTCCAAATATCTAATACCACATTTTTTAGGAAAAACCACTATTAAAATGGCTAAAACCATGCATATTTAGGAGAAAAACATTTTTAAAAAGCTTAAAAATGCGGGTTTGTAATTATAAACCATCATTGAAATCCTTAAAATCATAATTATTAGAAGAAACCATGATTCCTTAGGAAAAATGCCACCAATGGCTAAAACCACAAGTTTTTCTTGGAAACCCACCTTAAAATCCCAAAAACCACCCTCAAAAAGGTCAAGACCACGAATTTGAGGTGGAAACCACCCTCAAAAAGGTCAATACCATGAATTTGAGGTAGAAACTACCTTGAAAAGGGTAAAACCATTAATTTGGGATGAAAACCACCTTTTAATTAGTCAAAACCATTCAAAAATATCAAAAACTACCTTCATTACCTCTAAAACCGCTTTTGAAAACAACTTGGTGATTTTTATTGTCCTTGCTCTTAGCTCCTAGTCATAATAGAGACTAGGAGATCAATAGGACTTAGCCCTCCTACATGAAGCACTTGGTCACTTAGTTGACTAGGGGCCAATCAATGGGGGCTTAAGCCCTACTAGCACCATTGATGTTAGGATTCAGGTAGATTGGAGCAATAAACATTAACAATTATATGCATATTAAATAACCTAGAAATAACAATGAAGAATACCACAAAATTTTAATGTGGTTCACCCAATATGGGCTACATCCACAGAAACTCAACCACCCAATAATTTTATTATCCAATGCAAAATAGATTACAATCTTGCGAACACCATGCCACAACATACACCCCAGCCGCTTATAACAAGCTTTTTGGAACCTTCTAGAATTAGGGTTTTACAAGGTCATTTTTCATTTGACATGTTAATGGAAAAACCTTGACATGTTAATGGAAAAACCTTGATGTGTTAACAAAAAAACTTTGACGTGTTAATGGAAAAAATAACCTTGACATGTTAGTGGGAAAATCTTGATGTGTCAATGGGAAAACTTTGATGTGTCAGTAGGAAAACCTTGACGTGTTAACCAAAAAAAAAAATCGGTGAAATGCCCCAAACCCCACAATACGTTACGAGTGTATAGTATTTGCATGATCAATCGCCACATACCAACAATTGAGACTCCTCAAAAAGCACCTATCAATCAAGCTATGATAACTTTTTCATTTTTTATCATATTTTTAAAATTTATTAGCATTGGAATGTTGGTTCCGCTATGGGCATTGTACTATAGGTGAAATTTGATTTATTTTTTGATAATTTAGGTATTCTCATTCAAAGTCAACTTGATTTTGAAACTTCAATGGATCATAACTTTTATATTTTTGTCCTTTTTCGATGCTTTTTTTTAATTATCAAAAAAATACAAAACATATGATTTTTACAATTTATTTTTCTATAGGAGTTAACATTTTTTGTTTTTTACCAACTTTTGTTTGTAGGTATTTCATGATTTAAAGATATCAATCTTGTAAACTACTAACTCAAGTGGTTTTATAAGATGTTTTATTGAAGACATTGTTTATAAACACTCTTTATTTTTTATGTACTTCATCTACTTTTTGTTTTCTCACTTTGAAATTGGGTTAAAACTTACTTCGCATTTTGATTTGGGATAATAATTAGCAAGTTTCTTTTAAACCCCAAGGACACTTATGTATGCTCTCCTCCCACACTTTATGGTGATCTTGCAGATCAAAAATAAATGTTGTCTTGTTTTATTTTTAGGGGGGTTGCTTGGGTATTTAATCACCCTAAGGGATGATATCAACTCCAGTGTTTTGGTCGAGTATAAATAACAGAGGGTGAATCTAAAGACACAACTCTTGGAAGTTGTTTTTTTTTTTCATTTGGGCTAAGCTCCCAAGAGCTTTATACCTTGCGGAAGTAAAGGATAAGGGTGGGTTACCCTCTTATCTCAATTTTTTTACTTTCTTTCACTTTCAAATTCATGGATTAGGCCTCATACACCCTTGAGGTATTTGGAGGATACCCCTAGATAAGTCTTGTATAGCCTAGTTTAAGACCTTTTAGCCACTACTTAATTGTGGTGCAAGGTACAATATCATGCCTGAAGATACTCATCATGTACCTTCTTGTGTTGAAATAATAGTTATTCCTTGATTGGGCCTTGTCCCTTCAAGGTAAGGGGTGTAGAGGTGGTACATGACCTTTTCATAACCTAGTTATCCACTCACTTAAAGGTATTTTATTGTGTGGGCCCACATTAAGTTAACATGACATTTACTAAATAAATATAGGCTTGTTATTATGTTTTCTTGTTTGAGTGTTGTATATGCCAAATTATTTATTTGTAAAACATTTACTACCAAGTTGATCAAGTCAAGTTTTAAATCCTTTTTTTTTTAAAAACATATTGCCCATTGGTATCCTTGAAACATAAATGTTGAAGTGAAATTTAGGATAACCATTACTTAGTACAAAAACTATTTACCCTTGGTCATCACCAAAATCATTTCCCATCATCTTCCACATCAACCACATACCTTGTCCATTTCATATTGGTAAAACTTAACCACATCCATCCTTCATTGATTTTCAATAATTTTCCTTATCCCATTGTCCATCCATTCACAACACACCTTGATTGCAAAGTACACATATTTTTGTCACTCATTATCCCCTTGGTCATAATCCTAGTCACCTTTGAGTCAAAACTAGGAGAAAATTACGATATCGTTGATCATCATATCATCATCATCATATTGTATCCACATCATCCTTATAGTCCACACCCACCATCAATCCACATCAACTCTTGGTCATAGTTGAAAGAATCACTTTTGGATCTCTTATTTAAAATAATCATATTATTCCAACCTTTGGGACCTTTAATCATCCTAAGGACCATTATTTAATCTTTGTAAACTCTACACTAATCCATATAATTTCAAAAATAAATCCATAATCAAATCATCCTGAGATCCAAGTATGTAAATTTAAACTATAATCCAAGTTTAGTAGATCGTCATCATCATCATCATCATCTTTTATCCATATCATCCACATAGTCCACCTAATCATCTATTCCCATCTTTGATATCATCCTAATTGAATCCAAGTTATCCATCCATGTATTCTATCCAAGTCATCTATCAAGTCCACCTAGGGTTATCTTTTTGATATAGTCACCATAAATCAAAGAAATCCAAAATTTAAATCATACCAATTTTGAAAATCCAAGGACCTAGCTAAAATTATGAATCCATATCTGACACAAGTAAATATAAAGCTCATAATAAAAAAAAGAAGACAAAAGATCATAATCAAGGGAAAATCCAACACCATGAGCCCTCTAGATTAAATATTTTTTCCCAAATCAAGTCAAGTATAATGACTATAATGAAATTATCTATCAATCAAAATATGATCTTTATGATGATGAGGATGGTCTCATATATCAACCTAAATATGATCCTTATGATGATGATGATTGTCTTGTCTAACAACCTAAATTTTATCCTTGTGATGATGAGAATGATCTTATCAATCAACTTGAATATGACCCTTATGATGATGATGATAGCATAGACCAAGACACCATAGATGAGATCCTTATGGACTATCTTGCCATAGATTCCATACACTCTACCATAAACTCCCATACCCCCAAAACCAAGACCTCTCAAACACTAGCCACCTCATGAACCAGTATCACACATCCATTACTCATCATTATCCCACCTTTGGTAAGGAAAACACCTTCTTAGAGCAATATCCACCATCTCTCCAATCCATGTTATTTGAGCCCTCTTCACTCAACTCATTTAGATAATCCATATTCCAAATCATTTGCATTTTCCTCCAAATAATTATCACCCAAGTCCTTTGATTCATCCCAACATACTAAAGATTTTTCCAAGAACTACTCACATGGGTTAAACAAAAAAATAACCAATCCAATAAGCCCATTTCCACAACACCTATCCATGAGTCTCCTACTATTATGCCTATCCTAGATCAAATACCACCAAACACTACCATCGTCTTGAGTCTACCCACATGGGAAGATCAAACTAAACATTTTATGAAGTCCATAAAACCCAAAAATTTTGAAATCCACAAGCATCATAAGGTCCAAAAATACCCCACTAGTCCAAGCATATTATTAAATATGACATTAGGAACATATATCAAATGCTTGGTCGATATAGGGAATATCAAAGCAACACAAATTTTATCCATCTTGTTTAAGAAGGAACTAAGGCTATGTCAAGAGCTCGCTCTAAAGCATGTCACAACTTGTTCCCAATCAAATCAAGATCAAGTTACTGAGAAAGTCCCCATTAATCCAATACTTGACCAAGATCTAATAGATGATTATCAAACCCATTACAATTCAATATTTCATCAAGATCCTATCTATGATAATGACATTCAAAATCTAATATTTGATCATAATCCTACCATTGTTCTAGAAATCCAAGATGATCCTTTACTCTACCTTTATCCCATCCATGACCATGAAATCAAAGATGATCACATTCATACTCCTAAAACTCTCATTTCCCAAGATGAGACACTTCCCTCCCTTAGACATATAGATAGTCAAAAAATGATATGGATCCCATCATGCATGAGGATTCACAAGAAAATTTGATCACATATGTAGTGTCGAAAAATGTTGTCATGTACATTTTCACACTTAATTTGGGAATAATTAATGATAAATTGGACTTAATGTCGCCTTTATCTAGTGTTGTGAGGTGTTTTACACTTACATGTTAGGTCTTGGGCCCTTTTTAAGCTAAATTAACTTAACTCTGCCTTAATTTAATGTTGTAAAATGTATTTATTTACACCTTCACATTAAATTTAAGAGGCTTGTAAACTAAATGGACCTAATCTAGTGTTGTAATGTGTTTTACACATTCACATGGGATTTAGGACCCTTCTAAGCTAAATAGACCCAATATTTCCTTAATTTAATGTTGTAAAATGTATTTATTTACACTTTCACATTGAATTTTGGGCCCCCTTGCATTTATGACCTTAATATAGGCCCCTAAGACCCTATATTATGCATCCCAAGGCATATTTCAATCAAAAACCTGACAAGATCAACATATAAACTTAATTTACACACTCCCTAACACTTTAGCACTCAAAATAGGCCCTGTGGGACCCATTCAACACTTTGGGCGAATGAGTCCCATCCAGGTGGGACTGATTCACCTAGCTTGGTGAATGAGTCTCATTTGACCTATGTTTAAGGTTTTGAGTGGGAAATTTGGGTTTTAAGTTTAAATTTTATGAATGTGGCCTGTGGGATCCAATTAATGGTATATTAGATGGATTGACTATATAAACAAGGTCTCAAATCATTATTTCATACACACATTCATGATATCAAGTCAAGCACTCAAGAGTTAAGCATTCCAAGACTTTACAAGATCATCAAGATAACATTCAAGATCATTTTTAAGGCATTCAAGGGAAGAATTATTCATCAATTGTTGCAACAATTCAAGATCCATCATCATGTCAAGGATATCAAGCATCAAGCATGCTATTGAGCTAGTGTTTTGATGTAGTATTCAAGATCCAAGATCAAGCATTGTTCTACACCTATTTTCAAGATCAAGATCTACATCCTTCATGGCCATTTCATGTTGAGTTGCAGATTTACAAGACATCATTTACAAGGCATCTTTCAAGGATCATTATTCATGTTTCATGTCCCATGTTTCATGTTTCATGTCCTTGTTTCATTTTTTCATCATTTGGTTTAATTATCTAAATGGGGTTTGACCAAGGAAAACCCCTATTCCCTAAAAATCAATACTCTCTCTCTCTCTCTCTCTCTCTCTCTCTCTCTCTTTGTGTAATTGCAGATCTAGGTGATTTGAAGATTTGAAGATCATTGAAGATTGGGTTACAAGCTTGGAGAAAGTTGTTGGATTTGTCTCCCTATTTGCAAGGTCATAATCTTCACCAAAATTATTAGTTGAAAAATGGATGCTTTATGGTTTAGGACATAGAACACCACTTTTCTCCAACTAAAATTCAAGGAATCCCTAGAGATCTCACCCCAAGAGTGGAGTAGAGGCAAGATTGTTCTTGAATGAAAGTTAGTGAAGATTGTCATTCTAGGTCCTAAACCCTAGAAAAGAAAAACAATGTTCCACCTTTCATTTTGGTGAACCTGCATTTACAATACCTTCTTTCTTGATTTGGAGTCCATCATCATCCTAGATCTAGCTTGCATTGACTTTACATTAGGATTTGCATTAGTTAATTTGTATCCTAGGGTTTTCAAATTTTTGCATTAGTGAAAGTGCATATAGGTTGCATTTTTGCATCTCAAATAATTGAAAATCATATAAAATCTATATTTTCATTTAGTCTTCAGGTCATACAACATAAAAAGAATCAAAATCAATTGAAAATTTCTATTTTTTTAAAAAAAACCCTAACTAGGACTCATTCGCCACTCTGGGTGAATGAGTCCCAGTCTATATTTTAAACTTCCTTTTAAAGCATTAAAAACATCATTTATGTGCTTCCTAAGCTTGCTGGTAACATATAGTATTATAAGTCTGAAAAGTTTCAAGTACATCTATTTTATGTATCTAGGTCAAATCATCCATGTAGTGAAGTCATTTTTAAAGCATTTCAAAAATCATTTCGGTATCAAAAGTTTCAAATCTGTAGGACATTTTTTTACATTTTAGAAACATTGCATAATTTATATACATTACTTTCTCATGTTAGCATGTTTTCTTTTCAAGCATTTAGTGTTTCTAGAATATAAAATGGCTTGTATGATTCTATTTTCCCTACTCATGAGCATAATCTAGGAAAGAAAAGTAAAACCTTTGACAAGCATTGGATATCCTCCTAGTATCTATCAGATTGGTAAGAATGTCATAACACAAGAGGATGCAAGTGTAGACAAACATAACAATCATACTTGTTCTTCTCCCAATACCTCTCCTATTAGTGACGAAGGTATCTTGGTGAAAGAAGATACAAGCATTGAGGGTCTTGATTGTCCCTCTCCTCCTCCCCCTTTGGCAGATATTAGAAGACAAGAAGATGAGATCATAGAAACATTTCTAAACATCACCTTACTTAGTCTTCATCCATCCCTTGCTTGTGAGAATGTTCTAGTGAAAATGGATGAAATAATAGGTAGCCATGACAATCAAATTTTTCCTTCTCCTAATATCCCTCCTCGATGCGAAGAGGATAGGTTAGTGTTTGAAGATGCACCTATTGAAAGTCATGAGAATCTTGTTCCTCCCTTCCCTAATGCTCCTACCATTTGGAAAGATTTATTTGGTAAGCATGAAAATCATAGTTGTCCTTCTCTTGGTGTCTCCCCTATTTTTGATGAAGCTACTTTACAAAATATAACCATAGAATGTGATGAACATCTTACAAGCTCTCCTAT
The DNA here is from genome assembly GCA_007258455.2 of Sequoia sempervirens. Classification (NCBI taxonomy): domain Eukaryota; kingdom Viridiplantae; phylum Streptophyta; class Pinopsida; order Cupressales; family Cupressaceae; genus Sequoia; species Sequoia sempervirens. The sequence continues at coordinate 31,381,012 of VDFB02271358.1, read as the reverse complement.
AGGGTAGATAGTATGACACAAGAGAATGAGACCTTAGAGAAAAAGGACAATCAAATTGAGCCTTCTCTTAATGTCCTCACTATTGATAAAGAAGATATTTTGACCTCCCCTACATGCAATGAAGTCATTTTAGAAGAACCAAGCTTTGAATTTCAGGAACATCTAGCTTGTATTCCTCCTAAAACTCTCCTCCTAGGGAGGATATCATGATGCAAGAACAGGAAAACATTGATAATAATAATATTGTGCCCTTAGATGAATATGATGAAGTAGCATTAGACTCTCCTTCACTAAGGGACGTTAATATTATTCAACCTCAACTAATCCTTTACCCACCTTCACACAAACCACAAACTCGAAACAAACCTGAACTTATCCTTTACCCACCTAAGAATAATGTGTCGCAGCAGCTGAATCATAATACCCTTGCTCATACATATAACACTAGAAGCAATCTGTAACCAAGACAACCAATCCCAACAACCTTACCTTTTCCTAATCCCATCTTCCCTAGTGCTCCTCATTTGCCTCCACAAAGTGGAAAGGAGTATGATCTTGTTGAACAACTACATAATACTCCTGCTAAGATATCCTTATGGTACCTTATTCAGGCCTTTCCTCATTACCACAACATGATTCAAATTTCTTTACAACAAGTTCTTGTCGCTTCTAATATGCAACCAAATAATATAGAAACCATGATTTAAGGAATAAATGTTGACATTTTTTTCCACCAAAGTGAACTCCCTCCTTTGGAAGTGAAAAAAAAAATGATGCCTTCATGATAATAGCCAACTACAATAGATTAGGAATAAAGAGAGGCCTTGTTGACAATGGTTTCACTCTTAATTGTGTAGTATCACACTTTTGGATAAACTTGGTGTGGATAAGCCAAAAATTCAACTTGATTCCTTGTCAATTCGTGGATTTGATAACATAGGCAAACAACCGTTGGGTGTGATTACTTTACCTATTATAGTTGAAAAGGCCACATTACAAACCTCAATTCATGTCATTCCAAACGATCTTTCATATAATCTCCTTTTGGGAAGACCATGGATTCATGAGATTCACACGGTGCCCTCTACCCTTCATCGTATCATGAAATATGTCTATAACAACAAAGTATATACAATCAAAGCTGACCTTGAACCAAATAGTTGTTTGAACATTCAGAAAGACATAGAAAATCCTTTGAAAATATTAACACCAACTACACAAGTGGAACCCGTGCAACAAAAATACAAAGAAAAACACATTGAGCAAATCATGAAGCTATTAGAAGATGTTTGGGGTTCCTTAGATTTCGAGCCAACATTCATGGGAGAATACAAAATTATAAACAAATAATTTGAAAAGGGAAAAGAAAAAGCGGAAATGTCAACACAAAATTTAGAAGACCCTTCGAAAGAATCCACCTCAACCACTTTAGAACAAAAGACAACAAATTACACAAAAAACTTTGATGAACTTGACTATGAACAACCGTCGAATCCAAAAGAAATGAAAAAGCTTTATGGAAGAGGTTATGAACTTATGAAACAACTCGGTTATAATGGAAAAGATGTGGTGGTAACAAACAAGGTATTCATGTCCCTATAGAACCTAACATGCAAGAAACAACTCATGGTCTTGGTTATTTTCCTTTCATAAAAATCAACCCATTAAACAAGCCTTCACTCAATATCAACACTCTTACAAAAGATTCTTCTAAGTCGACTTTAATAGTAGTGCATCCTGAATTGATAGACACTAGTGGTCTTGATTGTTATCCTTTGCAAGAAATGAAACAAAAAAAGAAATCTTCACTTAATGTCAATTTCGTCACACAAAACACTAATGATTTGAGTTTGTTAGATTTTACACCCTCCTATAAAAGAGAGAACAAAATCTCACAATCTAAAGAGTATTGTGTAGGTATGACACCTTGTACTAAGCAAGATATATCTTTGTCACAAAACAAAGCATCATCTACTTTTGATCAAGAGAGTATATTGACAAGACTCTTCCAAGATCGTTTGATATCTCTCCCTCCAAGAACACGAAAGAAATTTTACTACAAACATTCATTTTGTGTATATCATAGAGTTCATTGTCATGCTACTAATGAATATAAGGCTTTAATTAATCGAATTCAACATCTCAAGGATTGTGGTGCTCTTCCTTGTGTTGAAGCACCTAGTTCCTCCAATTGAAACTTATTTTCATCCTATTCAACTCATCCTTGTCATGCACTAAGTGGGGGCAAGGGGTTAGGTAACCTTATCCTCGTATGTCACTTTTCGTTGTCTCTTTTGGCTAGTTGATCACCTTTCATGTACATATAAGAGCAAGCTTGGGATGTGGACGACATGCCTTAAGTTGGCTTGCATGTGACATACTTATTCATGATGCAATTCAATTCAGAAACATATGACTTGGCATAGGGCTTTCAAAATAACCTCTCAGAGCTTCTTCTACTTTAAAGCAATTGCTCACGGTAATGGTGTTAACAACCGCTTTAAAGTGGGGGCATACATCAACACTCATGTTTCATTGTGCAATTTTCTTTCTTCTTGTGATACGTCCTTTTCTTGGTGTTATCATTGGGCTTGATTTCCTCTGAGAGCGTGATAGAAAAGACCTTGCATGAACCAAGCAAAATCCCTTTGAACATTCCTTACACTATTTTGCATTCACAACATCGATTATATGGCCACCTTGCATAAAACACTTTGCATGCTTGTGGAGCCATCTTGTTTGTTCATGAGTTGCAAGCATACAAATTTTTGCTTGCCTCATGAAGCTCGAAGTTTATTATTGTGTGGCGCCTTATCAAAGTTATCAGGAGATATAACTTTGGTATGGTTTGATGGGAAGCCCAATCAAGGCATGACTTTCCCATAGCCACTTGCATGTGAGTGTGAATGCATACTAGTCATGTGTGTATGTGTCTCACCTCTTTTAGATCCTCACCCAACAGACAGCCTAAATTTTCGTTGCCTCAGAGTGATCATACATCTTTGGACAAACAACTTAGATCTGGTCCACATCGTGTTGGACAAATGGTCGAAGCTTGATCCACCCCATTTTTATTTTTTACTTGTTTTTGTTTTTCTTTCTTTTAGTAATTGACATTACATGATTGTGTATCTTGTTTTGCTGCATATCATACACCTTGTGTGTGTCCTTTTGTGCTTATGTTGATTTGACTTAGGATCTTGGATCCTGGGGGCTTGACCGCTTCCCCGATCTTTGTTATCCTAGACCATCCACATTGGTACAATTGGACCCCTCTTGAATGTTTACTTTAGTGTGAGTTTGAAGCAATTTCATCCTCTGACTAAATTGGGGGCTAAATGTAGTGTCGAAAAATGTCATCGTGTACATTTTCACACTTAATTTGGGAATAATTAATGATAAATTGGACTTAATGTTGCCTTGATCTAATGTTGTGAGGTGTTTTACACTTCCCCGTTAGGTCTTGGACCCTTTTTAAGCTAAATTAACTTAACTCTACCTTAATTTAATGTTGTAAAATGTATTTATTTACACCTTCACATTAAATTTAAGAGGCTTGTAACCTAAATGGACCTAATCTAGTGTTGTAATGTGTTTTACACATTCACATGGGATTTAGGGCCCTTCTAAGCTAAATAGACCCAATTTTTCCTTAATTTAATGTTGTAAAATGTATTTATTTACACTTTCACATTGGATTTTGGTCCCCCTTGCATTTATGACCTTAATATAAGCCCCTAAGACCCTATATTATACATCCCAAGGCATATTTCAATCAAAAACCTGACAAGATCAACATATAAACTTAATTTACACACTCCCCGACACTTTAGCACTCAAAATAGGCCCTGTGGGACCCATTCGCCACTTTGGACAAATGAGTCCCATCCAGGTGGGATTGATTCACCTAGCTTGGTGAATGAGTCCCATTTGACCTATTTTTAAGGTTTTGAGTAGGAAATTTGGGTTTTAAGTTTAAATTTTATGAATGTCAGCCTGTGGGATCCAATTAACAAGATATTAGATGGATTTCCTATATAAAAAAGGTCTCAAATAATTATTTCATACAAGAATTCATGATATCAAGTCAAGCACTCGAGAGTTAAGCATTCCAAGACTTTACAAGATCACCAATATAGCATTCAAGATCATTTTTAAGGAATTCAAGGGAAGAATTCTTCATCAATTGTTGAAAAAATTCAAGATCCATCATAATGTCAAGGATATCAAGCATCAAGCATGCTATTGAGCTAGTGTTGTGATTTATTATTGAAGATCCAAGATCACCCATTGTTCTACACTTATTGTCAGGATCAAGATCTACATCCTTCATGGCCATTTCATGTTGAGTTGTAGATTTACAAGACATCATTTACAAGGCATCTTTCAAGGTATCATTGTTCATGTTTCATGTCTTTGTTTCATTGTTTCATCATTTGGTTTAATTACCTAAACGGGGTTTGACCAAGGAAAACCCCTATTCCCTAACAATCAACAGTTTTTCTCTCTCTTTATGTAATTGCAGATCTAGGTTCTTTGAAGATTTGAAGATCATTGAAGATTGGGTTACAAGCTTGGAGAAAGTTTTTGGAGTTGTCTCCCCATTTGCAAGGTTGTAATCTTCACCAAAAGGTCATCTACAACCCCAAAATCAGAGTTTCAAATACAGAGACAAAGTGTAACATAAAGAGAAAACATTGAAGACCAGATTCAAACTTTGAAATTCTAGAAAACCCTAACTAGACTAATTCACCCAGATTGGTGAATGGTTCCTAGTTTAGGTCAATTTTGAGATTATTTTAGTTTTGGATACCCTTTTTCCCAGAATTTGTTCCTGTGCAAAAACCCAAATCTCGGACTAATTTTCCCAGAATGGCGAATGAGTCCCAGTAGGCTAAAATTTTAGGATTTTTAGAATTTCCAATCTTCATTCAAGCCTCTACAAGTTTCCAGGTGCACACTTCTGATTTTATTATTTTCTATTTTGATTTATATGCATTTCTAGGTCATTCATTCAAGTTTCATGCATCACTAGGTTTTGTCATTAGATCTTACATTTCATTTGTCTTTCCAAGCCCTAGCTTGGTGGTGAACCCCTCTTGTACCCTAGGATACCCTTCCAGTAGATCTCTTTTCTCTACTCCACTCTTGGGGTGATATCTCTAGGGCATCCTTGAATGTTAGTTGGAGAAAAGTGGTGTTCTATGTCTAAAGCCATAAAGCATCCATTTTTCAACTAATCAACATCAAGCATATCATTGATCAAGATACCATAATTGAAAATAAGGATAAATTACAATCATCCTACAAGCTAGATTCAACCATTTTCATCATATTTTGTCTTCTTATAGAAGAGAACATAGATCTTTCTCCTAATTCAAGGTTTCCTAATGATGGATTTTGCATCCTATTTCAAAAGAAAAATGTATCCTATAGGAAATAAACTTTTTCAAAGCATGGGTTACAATAGAAAAGGTTTATGCCTTCATGAACAAGGCATTCTAGAACCAATATCAGTATATGAAATTTATGGATATCAAGGTTTTGGTTACACATCTCCAAGAAAGTAGTCTAATGGTGGCAACTCATTACTATTTGGGGAAACCTCATCTAATGTAAGCTTCAAAATGTTGAAAAGTAAGGTGAAATTGTAGCTTAAAACTTGTAAACCTATGAGACTATAGATTTAATTAAGTTTTCTTTGTCACAATTATCTGTGTATGATTAATCTGTTTAGATCAATTTTACCAATTGTAGAAAGAGACAGAAGATTGTAGAAGAATGAGACAAGAAGATAGAAGTGACAAAACATATACATGGAGAAACCCTTTCGGGAAAAAACTCCACTAGAATCAATAGTGCTTGTATTATTTAACCTTAGAACAAGATTACAATAATACTATATCAATCCTTGATTGATATGCTTCCTTGCCTTCAACAATCCTTCTTCACAACCTAAAATAAACTCTCATACACTTTTTGCAGCACAAGCTATCCATGCATTCCATGTGACCAAGCATGAATCCACACATCCCATGCCATGCTTCAAACCCTCACACATGCACAAGCTCAACCTGCTAACCTGAATTAAACTTTGATGCAATTTCTGCAATAAATATATAATTAATGAGCATGTAAACTCATAAGAGTTATCAAATACAAGAGCATAAAGCTCCTCTCAAAAATCTACACCTAGATTGTGCAAGTAGAGTTCCACAATATAACATGAAGTCAAAACCAAAGTCTCCTCAATTTAGGTGCCCCAAATTGAACACTCAACTGATCGTTGGTCAAGAAAATATCTTGCAAGAATCACCTCAAAGTTGGTTCCCAAGAATGGGCCCACTTAACTGAGCCTTGTAAATATCTTCTCATGCAAAAGGTGTTAACTCAAAGATGCCAACTTGGGTGCCCAAGGTGGGTCCAAGTCAATCTTAGTTAACTAAAACATATCTCTCCACCAATTCATGCAAACATTATGCATGATTGATCAACCCCACTTAACTAATGTATCCACCTATTATCTGTCATACAACTGAAGTCATTAGTCATGCAACTCAAGTCAACTAAAGTCAACTAGCATTCAACTCAAACTAACTACATGCAACCAAAGATAACTGAACCATAACTGAATTGAACTGAACTGAACTCCACTCATGTAAATATCAATCCCTAACTTGTAGGATCTAAACATGCATTACTAAAGTGTTATCAATCCTCCAAAAAATTAACTTAAGCAAGGTGGGTTCCACCTTCCATGTGGGTGCCCCATGTGCTCCTATTTTGTAGGAGATCTTCTTGGGAATCCCCACATGTTCCTTTCATTTAGGAATAATTACAAATGTCAATTTACATGTTCATTTCATTCAAATTTAACCTCTTTCTAATCCTATTCTTGGGGAACACTTTCCAAGGACTTAGGAGATACATGAAATATGTTTAGGATTGCAATTAAATGGCATCCTATTCCCAACACAAAATAGAGGTCACCTATAAATTTTAAAATCATCCCCCTTATACCCATAATTTCTTTACTTCATCCATACTAGCACACCACATCCACAACATCCAATCCTAAGCCAAATCCTAAATAAAAATCTATTTTTTCCACCCCAGTCCCAACATCCCTCATTGCAATTGAAACCTCAAAATCCTAAATCCAAAGTCCATCCATCCACATACCCACCTCCCAAACCCACTTATTGAATCCACAATCCAAATTCTAGTCCTCACCTCCACCATCAAAATCCAACTTAATCTTAAATCTAATCTGAAACCAAAAAATTCATCACATCTTAGCAACAACACTTTACCACAAGAGTTACGATGGAACTTTATTGATATTTTTTATGTTTGGACAAGGCCAACCCAACTATCAAATCGCATCGTCACAATTGTGACATATATATCAGTACAATGATCCTAGGAAAGTAATTACATAAAGCAAGATATTATTGGCATGACATGATCAAAGCATCCAAATCAACTGCATCAACAATCCATGAACGTAATAACCTAAAATCTAAAATTTCAAAAAAGTTACAAAATTAGAAAAATTCTAAAAAAAAGGAAATTTTTTTTTTAAAAATAGTAAAGAGAAATAAATTTGTCCAAAGGTGAAAACCACTTCTTGCAGTGCATTGGGAAAGTACCCTGATGAAAATCCATTCATGGGTGTCATGTGTAAGCTAGCTATGTGAACCTTAAAATTGGAGGCAAGTTGTCTCATCCATTCCACCAAACCAATCCATCCTATCATTTCATTCCATCACACACATCCACCATGTCTATTTAGTCATGCCTCATCCATATCTCCTAATCACCTTGATCTTAACAATAATTGGGGATAAACGATGCATACTTTGGAAAACTCTTGACATAGTAATCCTTTGGCCTTACACCATCTACCATCATTGTATAGATAGTACTACCTAATCCTTATCTTGGATCAATAAATTTTAGTCCTATATGATGTATTCCTTGAAACATCTCCCCCTACATCCTTCCATTAATCCATATCCTCTCCATCACCATCCATTTCATCAAATAGTCCATCCAAACCATATTTATCCTTGTCTCTAGGATTGGATTATCTCTTTTCATTGGTTCCACCATGAAAATGACAAACAAAATCAAACATTTATCCAAATATTTCCCAATCTATAAGCATAATCCAAAAAAATATCCATGTTGACCCTTAAATCCAAGCGCACTCCATCCAAAATCTTGCATCCATCCTAACACATTCATAAGATGTGTTCCTTATCTTGCTACAAGTTATATTTCATCTATAATTAATCTAATCAATCATCATCGAGATGTTTTTCCCAATCTACCTCAAGACTACCTTGAATTTAGATGGAAAGAACAAGCTGAAAAGGGAAAACCAGACTCTATTATCTTTATGTTTTACAACAAAGGTTTTCTAGAACTGGGTGAGTAGACCACAAAGTTCTAATGTTGCAGGTTGACTACCTCTCTACTAGAGGACAATAGCGCACTAATCGGACTTCAACATGTTGCACTAGAGTCTCACAAACGTGTTGGAATCCTATACAAATAGAGGTCAACTTGCAAACCGAAACACACAGAGTCTACTTACAACCCAAAGTTTTTGGTTTTACAGTTTAATAGAAATGTATGGAAATGAAAAATACAACAAGAAAAATACTTTAACTTATAAATATAAGCTACTCTAATAATGAAATGAAGGAGAAAGAAGAAGAATGCCAGCTTACTAAAGTTCTAGTTCTCTAGCAAGCTACTCATGATCGAATTGTACCTACACACAAAGAAACCAGAAAATGTTGGGGTTGTGTTTTTAGGTTTACCTTAGTCAAACCCCCATTTCGGTGTTCCCACCTCTAGGGACAGCCAACAAACCACAAGATTTATAAAAGTGATAAATAAATAGAGTAGACACAAAATAGTAGAAAGCAAGGACAATCTAGTGCTACTCTACAAGTAAGATAATGCAAATAATCAAATAGATGCAATATCGCCTCCCTTTCTATGAGCACTCAAGGTTAAGAGAGGAAGAAGAAGGACAATGCTACCACACCGATGGAGTATATCTTTGAAAACTTGCAATAACAATGGAATTGGAGTAGCAAGATGGTGTAGGAGTGAAGTGTGAAGTTGATAGAAGAAATAAATTGAGAAGCAAGGAGTGAGAATGAAGAGAGAGCTTGAGAGAGTCCAAGAATGAGGTTCAAAAGGCCAATTTGGAGTCAAAAGGTCATTCTCGGTGGTCAATATTCAAAGAGGGATGTTACATTCATAGTTGAAAGAGAATCATAATGCCTCTAACGTCCCTAACCCAGGAATCCTATTAGGATGGAAGTGCAGTGTGTAAATGTCGGTGTGAGGTGCAGACATCCCCAACAGGAATTCCCTCATCGATCCAAAATGACAAGGACGCATAGGAAAAGCGAGGAAAATGCAACATTTT
>VDFB02271358.1:31347645-31370526 GCA_007258455.2 Sequoia sempervirens | reverse complement strand
GAATAAGTATAGAGGTAGTTCTTGAACTCAAGGGAGAGATAGATAGATAAAGGGATGAAGATAGTGAGAGAGAGAGAGGTCAAGATTTTAAGGGATACACAATGAGTGAGATGGAGAGAGAAAGAATATACAACTTATTTATTATTGAAATTTCATCTCCTAATTACTAAAATTTGACATGCTAATTACTAAAATTTGACTAAGGTTGAAAAATTATAAGATCTTCCAAAAACTAGAATTTGCATTATACCTCCTAGAGATCTGAAACCACTCTCAAACATTCTGAAACTATATACATGAAATATAACTTAAAGTATAATAAAGTGAATTCCCTTATGTAAATGTCAACTTATAGTTTAGTGTATATAGTTTCACTAAAAGAGAAGCAGAATAAAGAGAAAAAAAAAAGCAACAACAAATTTCAATGTAGAACATAATGTGAGCACATTATAATGCGCTCATGCTTTGTGAAAGAATTCACATAATGCAATCATGTGTTATAATGTGCTCGCATTTTGTGAAAGCATTCACATAATGCGAGTGCATTATAATGCACTCACAAATTTGTGAATGCATTCAAATAACGTGAGCACGTTATAATACACTTGCATTTTATCTTGCTTTGGAAATTTCCAAGCCTTTGGCTTCCAACCCAAAGGCTTGGAGTGACTTTCCAACGTCCAAAGATGTTTTTTTGCATATTGTGAAATTTTTGACATAATCTTGAGCGTGCTCCTCATCAGGTTTGCACATGTTTCAATATCAAGTCAAAAAACACCCAGGTAATGTTAAGCTCTCTCTTAACTATCTATACATGTAATTTTTTTCACAATATGAGTATGTTAAGCTTTCCATCTTTAATTTCTATTATTGGTGTATCCATTTTTTTATCAAAAACTAATGTTTGGTATTTTTCATTTTATTTTTTAACCACTCATCAAAATTTCAAATAAATTACATTTTTAGAAACTAGACTCCAGTCTACACATTAAAAAATGATTTTCAATTAGTTTTCAAAAATTATAGGGGGGGCACACTTAAATTTTTATTTTTCGGGATGTTTCCACTTTGAAAATTTGTAAAAAAATCATAATTTCATTAAAAAATTAGTAGAAAAATCAAGGATAAACTACATGGTGTTATCTAATTTCTCATTGAAGCAATTGGAAATACTAAAAGCGTTAACATTTTAGGGGGGGCACACCAAACGCTATATTATGTTTTTTTTTAAATAGGGTTGTTTTGTGTGCCCCCCTTTTTGAACTCCTTAATCTCTACCATTTTTCAAAAAAACTAGTAGTTTAGAAAGTAGATTTGGAGCACTATGACTCTTGTTTTTGTTGCATCTTAAAATTTTGAGTGTATCATCCAAGGTCAGTCTTTCTTGATTTTAGGAAAAAAGTGGCCACTTAAGACCCCTTTTTGGTCCCCCATCTTTGTGCACTAACCCAAGAGGAGAATGAAAGTAGTTGTATTGTAATCTCATTTATTTGAAGATAATGCATACTTGGCCTCTCTTCTTGGCAATTTTTTTTGCCACAAGGGTTTCTCCACATAAATATTGTGTTATGTGATGCTCTTGTGTTTCTGATTTGTGCCTTCTCACTACTATCTTATGGTGATGAAACATAGAAAAATAGGGGTTTAATAGAAAAATAGGGTGCATCACCACAATGGAATAATGGAAAATAGGGGTATGGTGGACCTATTTCTCTAATTTCATTTAGGAAATGAGATTCAAACAATGAAATGATTGTCAAACTTAAGGTGAGTCAAGTCAAAGTGTGAATCTGCAAATTTCCCTTTTATGCAAGGATGGGGGTCCTGATTAAACAACCATTTGGGGAGAAAGAATAAAAATAGCAAAACAACTCCAAATTGCAATCTACAAAGTGCATCCAAAAGATTAAGCTTAATTTTGATGGAACCATAAGTTAAATTATAGATCTAAGAATGGGAAAGTGATGTGTACCAATCATCAAAAATGCTTTTTCAAAGCTTACTGAGGACTCATTCGCTCTATGGTGAATGGGTCCTAGCTATGGCTCCTGAAAAATTGTTTATGGGTTCTCTTTTGTTGTTTTTGCACTCCTAGATTCTTGAATCTCATAGTTGGAAAGCCAGAAATAAATCTTGTAGGATAGTTTCCGTGAAATTGCAAGAATGGTGACAACAAATGCAACTTTGACAACTTTGCAATTTTTCTTCTTAAAGAGATCTTCCACCTAAAATCTGCAAACACACAGATCAAGAGGGGGGAAATATTGTTTTGTTAGGTGAGGCAAACCCCGTTTTGGTAATTAAACCTTGTAGAGAAATGAGATAGCATGAAGGAATGATGAATGAAAAATGCAATGTCACAACTCACCAAACCCTTGTTTGAACCTTGGAATATGGATCTACAACTTGCATGAAATGGCTCAATGGATGTGGATCTTGATCTTGAAACTTGATTTGAAATAATTTCTTTGAATGCTTGAATGGATCTTGAACACTACATCAACATATTAGCTCAAATAACATGCATGATGCAAGGAAGCTTTGACATGATAATAGGATTTTGATTGCTGCAATAATTCTTCAATAATTCTACTCTTGACTGCTTTGAAATTCTCTTGTGAAATTACTCTTATGATAACTTCAATTTGATAGGTGAAACATAATGAAATGACCTTTTATTTATACATATGTTAACATTAATTCTTGAAATTCAAATAACACAAGCCGACATGTGAATACACATTTGAAATCATTGAAATATTGCCAAAAACATAATTGAAATTTAGGTCCTAGGCCTAAGTGAGGACCCATTCTCCCTTGGGTGAATGGGTCCTAGGTCACTCACCTAGGACACACATTCTCTAATGTTAAGTGTTATGTTAAGGCATTGATGAATGTCGGGTTTTACCCTTTGGAAATTGTAATTAATTAGGCTTGGATTTGAATTAAAGGAGCCAATTAAGGAATAACTAGCCTCAATTAATTATTAAAGCTCTAGATTAGTGTGAAAGTGTAAAGGTACACCTTACAACGCCATAAATAAGGCACAATTAAGTCCATTTTAAGTAATAAGGCCCTAAACTTAATGTGAATATGTAAAATACATATTACAACACTAAATTAAGGCATAATTTAGCTCATTTTATTTAATATTATTTCCCAAATTAAGTGTGAAAAAGGGATACTTTTTCCTACACTACAGGTGATATTATTCTTTATATATTATTGTTGAAATTTCAAAATAAATTAGATCTTGGATGGGCTCTGCAAGTGGCATGCGGTGTTCGAGGAGGGCTAGGGCTTAGTCGTCGCTCGCTTCCCAAGGCGTGGGGAGGCCAACCTTCCCCACTTAGGTTTGGTGTTGGGTAATGCCCTTTTGTGTTATTATTTTCCTCATTCTTGCTTTCCCAGTGTCGTTTCTTTTTCTTTTTTCCTGTTTGTTCTTCGTTTGTTTTTTTTTCTCCCATTGTTGGGCATTCTTTGCGTTTGCGTCGAGTCGCCTTGACCCTGGTAGACATCGTTTGTTGGTAGGGGTGTTAAGAAAACACCATGGAGGGGGGAACGAGACCCCTTGACTCCTCTTTTAATGTCTCTGACACTGGTTCCCCGAAGAGCGCTAGAGCAAAAACATTCAAAGAAGTTGTTGCGGACCCGTGCTTCTCTGTAGTTGAAGGTGTGAAGTTCTTGGTGGTTGCAGAAGTGTGCGAGGAGAGCGTAAGGGAAGGTAAGCACTCCTACGAGGCCTGTAATGATCTTTTCTTGCATCCTAACACAAAAATGAAAGAAACAATCTCCAATGAAAGAAATTGGTTAAAAGACACCGCAATTTTTTTAGCGGTTGTAGATGCTAATAGATTTTTGACAAGGAGGTATATTGATTCCTGGATTATTAATACTTGGAAAAATTAATTAATATTCAAGTATCCTATTTCGGATTACTTTAGAAAGGTCTCTTTGTAGTTTTCTTTAAAAACAATGAAATAAAAAAAAAACCTTGATAGGCCTTTTTGGAATATTGGTGGTTGTGCATTTTGTGCGTTTTCCTGGTCTACCTCGGCAGTTGTTGAGGAGTTAATTTCCCTTTCATGCCTGAGGTGGATAATTATAAAGGATCTCCCGCCTGAATTCTAGAGGATAATTCCTCAGATCTTGGAATTGATGGGTAAAGTCCTAAGGGTTGACGAAACCAAAGTCGTTCTTCCAAACCTGGATGCTAGGGTTTTGGTTTCACTTAACATCGGGATAGATGTCCCCAAAAATCTTAATATTGTTGAGGATTGTGGGGTTAAATCCTGCCCTTTGTAAATCTTAGGCGGAGTGAACTCCTGTTTCCTTTGCAAAAGAGAAGGGCATTTAAGAAAGAACTGCCTAATCATCCAAAAGAAGTATGCTGCTAGAAACTCTCAGCTGCCTGTTAAAGGTAAACTGGCGAATGCCGACATCCCCAACCCCTCGTAGGAGTCTGAAAATTTGGAATTCGTTGACAGGGGTGGTGTTGAGAATACCATGCCTGGATCGTTTGGTGGTGTGAGGTCCCCGTACCCGATCTCCCCCAACCTGGATATTGTTTTCTCTCATGAAAACCCTTTCGCTTCCGTTGAAGTTGAAGAGGGCACCGTAGAGGCCACCTTGAGTGCTCATGTCGCTGACCTCTCTAGGCCTCTCCTGAATCAACCCCTCACTGGGGATGTTTCCCTCCTCGAGAGACTGAATGCCCAGCAGCTCGCCTTGAGAAAAATTAAAAATTGTATTTCTAAAATTTTGGGGGACCTGATCCCAAATCTAAAATTATGGATCTCTGGATAAAAAGGGGATCCAATCAATTTGAGTCCAAAATTATCCCAGCAAATAAAGATGTTGATGGGGGTATTGAGATGACCACCGACCTTGTGATTCACCATGTAGACCTTGTGAGATGCACCCAGAATGTCGCAACCAATAATAATGCTCTGTTGAGTGATGGAGAACTTGTGGGCAAGCAAATGCCCCTGCTTGGTTGTACTCCCTGCGTCGGATTCCATTGCAAAATATGGCCTTCTCCTAATTTGTAGGACTGTATCCATGAGTACCTTGGCCATCCTGATAGCTCCAACCATCCTGATAGACCCCCCAAAGACCCCAAGTTAGGTTCCACCTACCAGGACTTGGTTCCAGTTAATAGACCTATTGAGGGTGTCACACAGGGCCCTACCAACCAAGCCCTGATAACTAAAAATAGGCCTAGAAGGCCTAAGAAAAATAAAGACTCCTCTTCGTTGAAGAAAATTGTTGAGGCCCCCACACACAAAAGAAAAAAGAATAGTGGAGTTATCCAGTCCCCAATGGCAAAGAAGCTTTAAGTTGAAGAGAAACTCCCTAAGTGCTTTGAATAGTTCCAACAAGAGTTGAGTGACAATCCAATGACTGGGGATGATGAATCTTAATTGTTTGTCATGGAACGTCTATGGGATAGAATCCCCGGATTGGAAGTATATCATCATGTGGTTCTTAAACATGCACAAGCATAAGGACTTTGTGCTGCTGCAGGAAACCAAATCAGTTGGCTTCACATTGGAAACAAGCCTAAGATTTATCTGGAATGGGGCTGCCTCCTTCTCAACCACACATGATAGGGGCAAGGGGGCTCTTTCGTCTTGGTGGAAAATCATTGGACACAATGGATTAGTGGCAGTGACTGCTCTCCGTGCAACTGGGTTGTTTGGGTTACTCTAAAAAAGGACAACCTGGAATTTGGGGTATGCTCTGTGTATGCCCCAAATGATTATAGAGAAAGAATCACCTTGTGGTAATGGCTTTCTTCCCTTCCTGCTGTCCCTTGGATCTTGGGGGGAGACTTCAACATGGTTGAGCAAACAGAGGACAAATGGGGAGGCATTGATATGGCCTAGAAAGGAAATGAAAAATTCTTTTGGCTAAGACTAAAACACAAATTCAAGTTGATTGACCCCATGGAAAAGGACAAGAAGAATTGCAAAGGCATATGGTATACCTGGTGTAATGCCCAAAAAGGGGGTGGTAGAATCTATTGCAGACTGGACATGATTTATGCAAATAAAGATTTCTTTTACTTCACCCTAGATGAGTCAGGGTCTAAAGTCTCCATCCTTACACCCTCTTTGATCATCATCCTATCAAGGCTAGCTTAACTGCCATACAGGAGAACGCAAGGCAAAACTCAAGAAAATCCTCTTTCTTCCTTAATTCTCAATTGCTTAAGAACTCGGATTGCTATGATGCAATTGCAACCATAAGGGAGATCAAAAAATGGCTCCTTAAAAACTCCACTGCCATTGATAGATGGAACTCCAATGTGTAAGCATGGAGGAAGCTCTTTCAAACTGTGGGTAAGAAATGTGCCTTGGATGCTAGGAAAGAAGAAAAGGGGCTCCAAGAGCAATTATTCAGAGCTAAAACCAGTCTTCAGCTTTGCCCTGATGATATCAGGCTGAATTAGGAGATGACCTCAATGAAGGACCGCTTAAGGAAAATCCAAAACCATAAGGTTAATGTGCTAAGAGTTAGGGCCAAATTAAACTGGCTTAAAGAGGGAGACAGAGGTTCAAAGTTCTTTAACTTCCTAAAAGAAGCAGATTGAGCAGATATGGGATGGGGAAAATATGTTGATTACCCAAGAGGATCTTCTCAAGTAGTTTACAAGTTTTTTCAAAAATCTTTTCTCTTCTAAGGGTGACAGTGAAGCCTCCATTAATGGCAGAAGATCTTTGGAAAGACTAATCCCTAAGAAGATCTCAATAGAGGAGGCTAATTAGCTTGCAGTAGGTCTTACCAAAGAGGAAATCCATAAGGCAATAAGCTCAATGAGAAATGACAAGTCTCTAGGTAGTGATGGCTTTCCCATTGAGTTTTACAAGTGCTTCTTTGAGTGGGTAAGCGAGGACCTGCTTGAAGTTTACAAAGAATCCATGAGTGGTGGATCCTTAGGAAAGAACATTAACAGAGGGATTGTCAAGCTCCTCCCAAAAGGTGGGGATAGAACACTGGTCAAGAATTGGAGACCCATCACCCTGTTGAATGTGTCTTACAAAGTTTTGGCTAAGGTCTTAGCTCTAAGACTTGTCAGTATCCTCCTGAAGCTCATCTGCCCCACCCAAACTGGGTTTGTAAAGGGGAGATGCATCCTGGAGAATCTTCTAACAAGTTGGGAGGCAATGGAGTGGGCTAAGAAATCTGGTCAGAATGTGGCAATGTTGTTGTTAGATTTTGAAAAAGCTTATGACTGGGTGGAATGGAGTTTTCTAAGGATGGTACTCAAAGCCTTCGGCTTTCCTAATGAATTATGTCAAATGGTTGATGTACTCCTTACAGATGCAACTGCTCAAGTGGATTTTAATGGTGTCCTGTCTGAGGAGATCACACTGGAAAGGTCCATTCGTCAAGGTTGTCCCTTGGCTCCTGCGCTTTTCTTCATTGCTTTAGACACCTTATCCTATCTGTTAAGAGACCATTCCCTCTCCCCAAGAATGCGAGGGATTTCCTTACCAGATGATAATGAACTAATTAATGTTCAGTTTGTTGATGATACCTTGCTTTTTATTAAGTTGCTCAAATACAATACGGATGCCTTAATGAGGAAGCTTGATTTGTTTTCGTTGGCCTTAGGGTCGAAAATTGCTAATTCTAAATCTATTATGTTGGGTTGGAAGGAGGTCCCTCCGGACTGGCTTAAAGATTATAGATTCCAATGGGGAGGCCCTGGCATGCAAGTTAGGTATTTGGGTATACCCTTTGCGGTCTGCCCAAACCTCAAAGAAATGTGGAACTGGAATGCTTCAAAAATTGAAAGGAAGCTTGACAAATGGAACGGGTAGTATTTTCCCTTGGCAGGAAGGATGCAAGTTTGTCAAAAATTTCTATCTTCTTATACTATCTATTTTGCCTCAGTCTGGTTTTTTTGTAGTTACCAAATAAATGAGATCCGAAAAAGGATAAGAGGATTCATGTGGTCTGATGGTAAAGGTGGGAGAAAGAAGCATGTTGTAAGGTGGGACTGGTGCTGCATTGACAAAATGCAAGGGGGCCTGGGTTTAAAAGATTTGATACAACAAGGGATTTCCCTTGTGTCCAAATGGATTGTAAAAGCGTTAGTTGGAAATGAGCCTTGGAAAGTTCTTGTTAGGATAAACATACAAGATGCTACCCCTAAATGGGAAAAAACCTAGAAGAATTTTCCTCTGTGTGACATCCTCACTAGCAGTCATACAATGAGCCCTGCTAGTTCCCTGGTTTTCAAGAGTCTTTGGAGGGCCTGGGAGCTCTCCAAGCATAATACCTAGTTCAAGTCTCCTAGTATATCTCTACCTAATATTAGTTTTCAGTCATATAGCTCTATTTGGTGGAACCTTTATCATAATGGTAAGCTGCTTGCCCTTCTTCAAGGCTATTTTGCTAGACTTTGGAATTAAAAAGGGGTTAAGGTTTTTAGTAACCTTCTTGTTGGTGGTAAACTTAAAAATTGGGAGGCCTTGAGTGTTGAGTTTGATCTTCCTGCCTCTACGGCAAGGACATACACCACCTTGGTTGAAGCATGCAAAAACTATTGCTTTCCTGCTAACACAGATAGGGTGTTGGATGTGGAGAATGACCTTGTGTGGAAAAATGGTGGAAAACTCTTTGATCTCCAAGCCAAAACAATTTACAAGGATTTAACCACTAGTAATGTTGTGCTTGATCATTGTAACCAATGTTGGAATATTGCTCTTAATGATAAAACTTGGAAGAAAGCTCTCTTGGATGTTTGGAATAGTAGCCTAGAGCCTAAAAGGGCTTGCTTTAAATGGTTAGTTTTGCTTCAAAAATTTCCTTTCAAGTCTAACAAGAATGGCATTGATGTTTGCAGCATCTGTCTCATCCCAGAATTAGTTACTCATATCTTGTTTGACTGTTTCTATGTGAAGGAAATCTAGAAAATTTTCTGCCTCAACTTAAAAATATGGGATAATGAAAAAATAAGATGTAAAAGTGTTTTATTTTGTGATAAAAAAATGAGTAAGGATTGTCTTAAATTTTGTAATCTCTTATCTGTTGAGATTCTTTGGCGCATTTGGAAAGCAAGAAATGAGGAAAAGTTTAAGGGTTGCAGGAGGGTGCTTACTAAGTCACATAAGAGACTCACTTTTCTCCATGTTTCCTTGCAGGTTGCCCTTCACATCGAGATATCACTTCTGCAATTCGTAAGGCCTTGCAGGAGTAGCTCTGCCACAACCACTAGGGAGAACACTATGTGCGGGGCTACACAGAGACTTGACAATAGAGGAATTGAAATATTTTTTAATGCTCTTCAGGAAATCCAAATAGCCTTCAATGATGACAGGGATATACGCTCCCTTGCATCCTGGTGACATTTCTTAGCTCGAATGTGCAGAGATAGCTTTGGTATGCGGGTACAGCTCTTGGCTGAAGGCATAATCCCAAATTATGGGCATTTTCTTTATATCGGCAATGTAAAAATCTGAAGCATTTTTTTTGTAAGGGGGCATGATAGTGTTGTTCATATTGTAATGGGGGGTTAGTGTAGTAGTATTGTTGTTCTTCTCAATGTATTTTTGGTTCCCAAACTATTTCTAATACAAAATTTCAAAATAAGGTAGTGTGTTATAAGCATGTTATGTTGGCTAATTTTTGACATCATAAAGAAGATGGATATGATCATTGTAATTTCATATTAAGGCAACTTAATTTTCAGATTTGCAATAAGTTTCAAATTTTTATGTTGTTGTAGTCCAAGCCTTGAATCTCATCCATTGAAATCATATTTGGATAGAGATTGAATTTTCTTGACAATTGTTATTAGAGATTGTTTATTTCTCATTAGTTAGTTGTTGGTCTTGTGAGATTTGTGCTTGGTTGTATAAGAGTTTGGGCCATTTCAAAAATCCATCTTTATATATATTAAAAACTCTAGAAAATTTATTAAAAAATATAATTCTAACTAAATTAAATTATTTGAAACCATTAAATTAATTATTTAACTATATTTAACTAAATTTATTACTTTAAATTTAACTAACTTCATAATTATAATTTTAATGTTTACTAATTTATATTTTTTAATCATTTTGTTAATTTGATATTTTTTTATATTTTTATCTTTTTATTGATTTAAAATTTTATAGGGGTGAGGGGTGTAGCTTGATTGGCTAAAGCATCCTATTGCAAGAAAGAGGTCACGAGGTCTATTCTCCTCTCATCCCTGTGGTACTAGAGGGTGTGTCATGCCAGTGTCACCAGTCACATGAAAAAAGTTTACCATTATATATTTATAAATTTATGCCTTGTTAATTTAATAAAATTTAAGTTAAAAACTCTATAAATAATTTTACCATTTAATTATTATTAATAATTTTACCATATAACTTTATTATATAAAGTTAAAATTTATGCCTTTTTAATTTTACCATTTAATTATTGTATATTATCTTATTATTATTATTTATCCAACAATTTATAATTTATAATTTTATTTTTAATAACTTTATACTCTTTTTTAATTTTATAAATTTAACTAAAATATAAAAAATAATTTTATTCCAAAAAATATAGAAAAAAAATAAAAAGTTAAAAATTTAATTCAATTACTAAACATTAAAAAACATACACACAAAAAAATGAGAAAGAAAAAATATATACAAAAGGAGAAAGGAAAAAAATGCCTAGAAATATGGCTAGAGAATGAGTCACTTTAATATTTCACTACTCATAATCAATCTATACTCAATCCCCCTTCTATCAAACTGGACTAAGTTCAATTGAACCTATTTCAATCAAACCCACCATTGCCATTAGGCACCATGTAGTGTCATGTATACATTGACTAGCTAGGTTTGATTGAAGATAATTTGATCAAACCTCTCTTCCATTGAAGATAGTTTGATCAAACCTATTTTTCATTGAAGATAGTTTGATCAAACCTATATTTGATTTAACAAATGTTATTTCGGGTGTGATTTTTTCTGGCATTTTAAAATTTGTACCAAAATTGGGACTTACTTATGTGTTTTTCACTTTTATGATACGTCTCTTAGGGACATCAAGAGATAAAAACACTCAATGAAGATGAATTCATTAGTTAATATCTTCACCTATATCTCAACTATTACATGTTACATATTGCACTTGTATGTTATGTTCCTTTTCATGCTTTTTACTTGGTCATCTCAATTCGGGAGCAAGGTTGTTTCATTTTTCATGTTACATGCATTCATGAATGCTCACTATGGGGTAAAAGTGGGGGTATATTTCATCTCACAAGCACATGGTCACACAAAATTAAGTATCTTAGCTATGCATATTTGATTATTCTTATTTATCTAAAAAATGATAATGTTTGTGATTTATATAAATAGTTTATCATACTCATGCTCATTTTAGATATAAACATGTTATCATGCTCTCATGATTAGTTTTATTCAATATTTCTCTCTTTGATTTGTGTCTACCCTTTCGTAGAACACACATAATCAAGGAGACATATTATTACTAGTCATTCTCGAGTTTATTTTTAGTTAATAGTTGAATCTAGATTATTGCCCCAACTAAAACTTTTCCTAGTGTAGAGGACTATTATGAAACCATTGAATTCAGCAAGGAAAATAATCAATAAAATCCAATTCAATGATTAAATAACCTACTTCAATAAAGCATGTGCACAAACAAAGTAAATAAAATAATATCAAATTTACCTCCACAAATGTGCCTAATCTTACTCTATTGTATACATGATAATGTTGTTATAAATATATGTGGATTTCTCTTTGACCTTAGCATAACCTTGATAGCAAAATAGATACAATATTCATCAAAGTTCATGGAGAGGTTTTAAGATTCTTGGAGTGATTGAATAGTTAAATGATGGGTGTTTTATAGCTTTTATTGATATTTGATCAATGATGTAGGATGGTTGGAGAGATCAATGAATGAGATTGGTTGAGAGATCATAATGAAGTTGTAAACGATATGTGTCAAGATGAAGGGCTAAGATGTGGAGTTAAGTGGTTGCATGGAAGAGATGACTGAATGAGTGAGTGAGTGAAGGGTAAGTGAATGAGAGTGAATTGAGGTTGCTTTTCAATCAACTCAATAAAATAGAAAATGAGAGAATATAAATAGAATTAAATAAATAAATTTATCTATTTCATGTGCATGAGATGAAGATATATTTAGGAAATAAATAAAATATTGATTTTATTTATTTTTAGAAGAATTTGAAGATAGAAAAGTCAAATTAAATAAATCAAATAGCTTATTTAATTTTAAAGGAAGTATTAGCTAATCAAATAATTAAAATATTATTTAATTTTTGTAGATGGAAGAAATATAGAAATAATTAAATAATTACTTAATTATTGTGAATGGGAGGAATGTATGATTTAATCAAATAATTAAAAATTATTTAATCAATGTAGATAGATGAAAAAATAAGAATTTAATTAAATAATAAAAAATTATTTATTTAATGCAATGGAAAAAATTAGAAATAATTAAATAGTTTTTTTTTTATACAACAGGGTGTCCCTGCGACCCAGCCCAGTGCCTAGTAGCCCTTACCTTGGGTATCTGAGGCGAGCTAGGGCGAAATAATTAAATAGTTAAAAATTATTTAATTAAAGTGGTTGGAGGGAAATAAATAATTAATTAAAAATTATTTAATTAGTGTTGATGAGGGAAAATGAAATAATTAAATAATTGAAAACTATTTAATTAAAGAGGAAAACATATTAGCTTAATTAAATAATTAAAATTATTTAGTTAATAGTGGTGAAGGGGTTGATGACAAGAAAATGATGTTGGTTTAGACGAAATGTGTTAGCCATTTTCAAGTGTCTACACCTAATTGTGATTGCCTTTTCTTTTTACTTTAATATGATTGCTCATATAGATTCTCATGTACAACAAAGTGGGGTTAAAATCTAAGGGGTCCTTCATTTTATACTAATTTGTGTGAGTATCCAAAATGCATGATCCCTAGCACGTGATTTTGATTGGTTTGGTGCTCCCATTGACTTTTGGACTCAAATGGAATCTTAAAATAGAATCTAGTGTCCTTGCTTGAACACTTCTCATATCTTAGAATATTAGCTCCTCTATCAAGTTCAAGATCACATATGTAGGATTAACCTAAGTTTTCAAAATTCAAATTGAATCTCAAACCCAAGCTAAAGCAATCCCAACTAGTTGATACTCATAGATTCCCATGCGAAAAATTCCAAATTGTGTGCTAAGAACAAGTATAAAATGGCATCATCCCTAGGTGATACACCATTATGACAACCTCTCTGCATCTATTTGTCAAAAAAGGATCAATCAACACCCACTTCTCAATCTCTTACATATGTCATATTAACTCAAGTGCATCAACAAATGTGAAAACCCTAGTTTTTGCACTATGTCATTTGACATTCATGTTGCATCAAGTCTCAAGTCTCAAGCACTTAACATCATTATAGCTACATCAATGTCAATTGTATTTATGTATGTGTTGCTTGTTGTTGTCTAACTTTATCAAAATAATTGAAATGGTCAACATGATTGACCAAGACACGAGGAGGGAACACATCAATTTCTCATCCCCAATATAATGCATTCCAACAATGTTCTTCAACATCACCAAGTTTTCCATTATATGTGCAAGTGCATGTGATCCTTTATTAGAGATACCAAAAATCTTAAGATCGTGTATTTAAAACCACACCAAAAATTTAAAATTTTATCATTCTTGAATTAGAATTGTAGATGTAAGAATTAAAATTGTAACTATGAAATTGATCATAAATTCATTTATAAAATTCACAAAACAAAATCATCTTAATATATTTATATTTAATCCAATTTAAAAAATTAGATACCAATAGTCAATTATAACCATTTCAATCTCTTCCTCTTCGATTTTAAAGTATATTTTTATTATTGTTGTATTTACGTTTCATAACAACTTAAATAGACTTTTTAACCGAAAGATGCTTTATCTAATGACAATGTCGTCGTTGTAGACAACTAGATAGTATGAGTTCAAAACTCTTCAATATAAAAAAATACACTTTTCTGACCCAACTCTATTCTCGAAGATAATTTGTTCATTACTACTTTATTGCATTTATTGACCCCAAAAATATATATTTTTGTGCTTACGTTATAACTATTAAAACAAAAAGCTGGAAGTCATAAAGTTTCATGGCAGACATAGTCAATGGTCTATGACATTGATTAAAGCTTCTTCTTTTTTATAACATTGATTAAAGCTTTTGCATAGTGCCCAGTTGCATACTAAGTTCCCTTATAAAATATGGCAAACACAGTCCAAAAATAATAAACTTGGCATGAAACCTATTATGCCAATATAATAATAATGGTTACACAATAAAAGGTCAATGACTTGCTGATTAAGTTTCTAGATATAATAGAATAGAAAATGAAAGGTCAACTAAAAATTTAAATGCCCATGCACAAAGGACAAAAGAGTCCCAATTTTGGGAGGATTGAATAGAAAAAAAGAGTACCAAAGGTAAAGGCCAACACTATCACGTTGGCCTGCACTCTTGGAATAGAAGAATGTGCTTCGTTAGTCCCAAAGCCATTCTTTAACTGAAAACACATGCCTGGCCTTGAAACTTTGTCTCTTATATAAATGATACTTATATAGCCATACATTTTATCCATCAAGGTACAAATTTATTGCAAACAGTAGAAGTTTCTGGTGAGATGTCATGTGCAACTAGAAAGTGACTCTGAAATAGACACCATGGGGCAACTAGAAAGTGACACTGAAATACACAAACCATGTGCAAGTGGAAAATGTCAGATGGAGATAAGACAATAGTCTATTGAAATTCTATCAGTCAAATCTCCAACAACCTTCAGAGAGAGGAATAGACTTAATTTGGTATGTCATAAACAAAAGTAAACAGCACTTTACTCTTTCTTGCCACCTTTGGTTTATGTAATATAGATTCCTTGTCTGATAGAGGCTCAAGCATATGAAAGGACTGAGCATAATCATATTAGAATTGGTCTTATGTATGTCAGTGTTCTTATTTGAGTTTGTTTATTTTCTATTTAAATTAAGCATTAAAGCTTTCCTTGAGCCAATCTTTGACTTGTGGTTAGAATCATTAGCTTGTTATGGTTAAATTCAGCATAGTTAAAACAAAGATTATGTCAAATCATAGTCTGATGATCGCACTCCAGAGTTAAGGGTGTAAGGTTGGATAAGGTTGGGTTTGACATTATTTAGGCTTGATCTTTGGATTCCATTTTGTGACTGACAATTCAATTGCAGTTATATTTTATCTTATCCAACAGCTTGACTAACGTTATATTGTATTTGTCCCATCCAAATTTCGTTGTATTGACTTTATGACCCCTTTAAAACCAATTTATCTTAATCAAAACAAAGATTGTGCCAAATATAAAATTCAGAATACTTTTACATTCTTCTCCTATCTAAATCCAACCAGAAACCACTGCATATGATTTTGGTGTAAAACAAACATGAGACATGGGCATATCCTCTCAAAGAGTTGGTTCAGAACTGACTTTAGCATTCTAAGCTGTAGAAGGAATAAATAAACCATAATGAAAGTTCTTTGGATCAACTGGGCATTAGTGGAAGGGAGATTTGGAAGTGAGTTACATGTGACTTAAACACCAATTTGACTACTCCAAAAGATCTGCTCACACCCTCTTAATGGCTCTAAAAATGTAAGCACCTATAGCAGCAGCTACAGCTCAAGGAAGTTCATTGGCTAAGGTCCCACCAGAGGAATTAAAAGGTGATGTCAATTTCTTGTTAGTAATGAGACCCGGAGCCAGTGTACAGATGGCATGGGTACAATTTGCATGCATTGCATTCAAATGGGTATTACTATTTTATTTATTAAACATAAAGTTTGAGTGGATAGTGTCATTAAAGAATATTCGAGTCAATGGATGGCGTAATTAAACTACATACAATTCAATAGGCAATACAATCAAAAACATAAAATCATCTCTACTATTTAATTGAATTTAATAAATTAAACAACTCTTCATAATTCTAAATAAAGAATTATTTCACCACTTTTCAAAATAAATATTAGATTAAACCAAAAACACATTAAATAGAATTGCCTCAATCGATTTGATGTATGAATACTTAATGTTAGATTGTATTGTCACACGTAAGCAGCCAAAATCTACCCGGGTACCTAGCCTACTACCTACTGTGCTATAAGACTAACTTTTGAAATCTGTTCACTTTTCCGTATGCTACCATCAAAGCTTAGCTGTCAGAGGTTTAGAAGACATGGCAAGAGTTGATGTAGGATTGAGGTGATTGTTCCGATTGCCTGAGTTGCAGAGGTCCTGACCAGTGTACCTCGTACTGAGAGTAACGTCTTGTCACTTCCATTTATTGCATTGACGGAAAACCAAGGATGGTCATCAGTCATACCCAAAGTTTTTGGGCAAAGGTATATGGAAAAAGAGTAAGTTATAATATTGCCATATTTAAGTTTTAAATAAATATTTATAATTCATCGAATTCGTCAGCAATTTACTGCAAGAAAATTCATCACCATGAATTTGTCATTGCGGTGAATTGCTGGCAGTGAATTTTCTGACAGTGAATTGTTGGCGCTGAATTTGCCCGATGCCATTTCTAATATATCAAAATATTTATGTTTCATATGTATTCTTATATGTTTATATTATACATAACAACATTGTTTACTGACATATATATAAACAATTTTTGTTATGATGTGTCAATATGCATATGTACACGTTTAATATTAATTTCATAATTTCATATCAATATTTTCTTCTTACACATATTCTCATGTACCTCATTACTTATATAAATCTTGTTTTCATTCACTTCTCTACTTGTTATATAGATCGTTATTCATAGTCTATTTATTTCTTATTTCTTTATTTCATACATAAATATTATACTCTAATATATATAATTTCTTACTCATCATTTATTATATTTTTCTATTTTTCGTCAATTTTATCCCTTATCTTGTGGTCATCCTATCACCTCTCCAACCCTACTTCCTTTTAAGTCCCAAGATTGCAACTCAAATCATAACTCTCCTCTTCTTATTGATGGATCATTGAGTGTGATTTGAAACGTTGATACAAAAACACATAAAGCTGAATAAAAAAGTACTCTTATACTAACTTCATGGATTGTGAAAAACACGTGCCTACTAAATTATATGACATTAGCCACAAGAAAGTGCAAGTTTGTTGAAAGAATGAAGAGGGTTGTCATTACTGAGTTGTCGTTGATGTCAACACTACATGATGGATGCCAAAATAGTACGAAGGATGATTGTAGAAGAGTTATTTTGCAAGAGGGTTTGATCCACACACCAAAATAGTTGAGTACTTTTGCTAAGTGTCTACATCAAAAGATTCAGCACACAGAGCCCTCTGATAATTTGGTTCACATTTGTTTTCCCATACAGATTTACTTATGCGATTCTAATATGTTGTTCATGGACATCAGTAGCATCTTAATTCAGAATTTCAACTGATTTGGATAAGTAGTTTGAAAGTTGCGAGTAACATAAAATCAACATATAAGGTTTAAATAGTTTTTTGTGTGTATTGGCTATGACCTAACTGGTCTACAGTCCTTCGCGAATTTGAGTTAGACTTTGCAGTTTTAGGAGAATGTTAACAAGTGTTAGTGCATTGTATTTTCTGGTTGGTGTAACATTTTGAGGTCCACATATCCTATGGTGATGATCAGATTGGAGTATTTTACTTTTAGGTCCTATGCCTGGCCGACCTAATGCATGTAAAGAGTTGTGGAGATTAAATAAGTGATGTGAATGGAAGAGGGAGCTATTATAGGTCCATGCCAACCTATATTGCATGTGTTCGGGCGCGAAAGCATTTTGATTTGAATTGGGTATCGACAAGGCATATTTTGTATGATTCGGGGCTACATCTAATTAGGCCGACCTAATTGATGTTTGTGATGGAATTTGGTATATATACAAGGTTGATTTGAGTTTGTGGATATCAAATATCATATGCACATGTTCTGAATGTAGTCAGTAATGCGAAATTTTGTAGAGTTGATCGAATGAGTTGTGAATGTAGAGAAAAGTAGAGACTTGTAATTTGAGTTGAATAAAGTGTATCAAAGTCTATTTTGTGAGCTTCAAAGGAACTAAATCCAGCATATGTTAGATGTACTTTTATCAGTTCAAATCTTGGTTGTGAAGCCACCTCTTTCTATCTTTCTTTTCTCTGTGAACAGTGAGTTCACTTGGATAGTGAGTCCACCTGGCAATGAGCCTTTCTTTAATATCTTATAACCAGTTCTACCATATTATGAGCTAATCCTCGTTGTGGTTTTTCCCATTTTGGGTTTGTTGGAGTTATGGGCAAACACTGAGAGGGGGGGGTGAATCAGTGTCAAAAACTTTTTCAACTTCGACCAAGATGTTTAATTTTGATTTCCTTTTCTTTCAACAATAGAGTAGAGTAATCACTTTTGAAAGCACAAAGATATGACAACATTAACTCAGTCTATTTGACAACTTATGAAAATATGATTTGAGTGAGATATCTTGCATTTGCCAAAACATAGCTCAGATTTGATCTCAATATTACTCTGATTAATGCATTCATGAGTTGAATGTAATCATTCATAAAAAAAAATTGAGAACAGTAATAAACCCAACAGTGAACTGAAACAACAACAACATAGAAAAACAGTGAGCACACAGAAGAACAAAGATACAAAAGATTTGCCAAGTGGAAAACCCTCCCGGGGTAGAAAAACCACTCCTAAACTACCTTACTGGCTTAATCTTCAAAAATCACTTTTAACAATGCCTTATAGGCTAAATTTCTGAGTACCAACTCAAGGAGCACCAACCCTCATTTAGAGACACCAATCTCAAGGAGCACCAACCCCTTACTCAGATTTCAGAATTACAATCATAATATATCAAAGGATCACTCTGTTTACAGTTAAGTTCATAACACTCTGCTTCTAATACTCTAGGAATCTAACTTTTGTATTACAAATTTTTCCAATACATCTCTTGATATGGCCAAAATAACTATCTCTCAGAATTACAGGCCAGCAGCTTCTTCACTATTTTCAACATTGGTTTTTATATACATTCCAAGTGTGTCAGTTACGAAGAAATCTTCAACAAGCATTTTTCACCAGATTCTCAAATTCTCTTGTTGATTTGAATATGAAGTTGATTCATAATGATCTGTAGATTATGGTAAAAATTAGAGAAACGCCTATCCATAGAGCTTTTAATTTCTGCGCTAAATCAGGAGACTTCAAATTGTAACTGAAATATTTTCATCAAAGTCATGATAGCCCACAAACAGAAAATCATATCCTCTGAAATCTCAGAGAATATTTTCCAGAGAATCGATACCAACCAAAGATGTCGCTATGCAACTAAACTTAGAAAATCACATGTCGGCCACAGAGACAGTTTTTTAAACATTCGCTGAGATGTCCAGATAAGTATGCCAAAGGCAACTTTAATGTTAAACATACTTTGGTTTCTTTTGTTTCGCCATGACCCTTCGTTATCGGGCAGACCCAATAGAGAATTCACTTTGTTTTGCCGAAAGCCATCGTGAACAAACTTGTCGCCATGACAATTCAATACCTATGCCGAAAGCAACTTTATCACTGTCAGTCATCCCTCTGTTTGTCGCTATGACATTTTGCTGTCGGGGAGACGTTATGTAGATTACATTAAGTTTCACAGAAAGACTTTATCCCTTGTGTGTCACTGTGACATTATGATTCTCTCGCCGATGCATCCTTCTACCTTATGAGAATCACTATAGCATACCGTCATCGGGGAGACCTCTCGTAGAGTATATTGTGTCATACCGAAAGTCTTTATCATTTCCAAGTCACCAAGACAAGAGTACACTTTGACCGAGATGTGTCCTTCATCCGCCTTCACCAAGACAATGTGTAGTCGGGGTGACATCTCATAGAGCATCCTGTGTCTTACCGAAATCTCATGTTATCATTCATGTCGCCATGACATATTGCTTTCGGGGAGACCTCATATAGATATCTTCGTTATACCAAAAGTCACCTATCATCTTGTGTATCGCTAAGACAAGTCGGATCTTATGCCGACAAGAAAACCTTTTGTGTTCCATCGGCGAGACATATCAAATTCGGGGAGACCTCTTGTAGAGCACACCATGTCTTTTTGAAAGTCTTTATCCACTTGTGTGTCGCTGAGACAATCCAGATCTTATGCCGACGAAGTCCCTTTATGTTCCATCGGCGAGATCGAAGGTCACTCACCGAGACCTCTTGCCGAAAACCCTAGCTCTTACCGAAGAGACTACCTTTATGTTTTCGGTCGGTGTACCAAATCAAATTTGCCAAGACCTTTCTTCGATGCACATGAGTCATACCAAAAAATTTCATTCACTCAGAGTCACTAAGACCTCCCTTCGAATAACACAAGCTCTTACCGAAAAGTATCCATCAACCAAGGTCGGTGTGACATTTCACATTCGATATAACATTTCGCCAAAGCAGTAACCTTATGCCGATAAGACATTCAATGCAACAATCGGTGAGACTTAAAATCTTCGAAGAGACAATATACCGAATACATTGTGTTTGGCCGAAGAAAACTCCTCCATGTGATGTTCGGTAAGACAAAACCACTTTGCCAAGACCTATTCTAAAACCGCTCAGCTCTTGCTGATGAAACTCCATAAGCACTAGTCGGTGAGACATAATCCTTTTCGTTAAGACCTTTCACTGAAGCCTTAGACTCTTGTCGATAGACTTCCACATGCACTAGTCGAGGAGACCAAGTGAAATCACCAAGACAACGGGAATGTCATGCTGAAAGCAGCCTTTATGTTAAAATCAATCGCCATGACATCTAAAATGTCTTGACGATAGGCAACTCAAACATTTCAAAGTGGATCGGGGAGACCCTGCCATACTCATGCCGATGTGTAAGCCTGATATGCAAAGAGAACCATCCTGACAAAGAAACCATCTTTCAAACTCTGTCAGTCAAAGATGTAGCATTCATAACTTGAACCAGAAAACTCATCACCATGAAAATGAACCATAACAAATAACTTTTTGTAATAGCCAAGAGACATGAAAGAAGTGCCATAATAAATCATAAAGATCCAAACTGAGACTAATCATCAAAGAGAACCAACTGAAAGGGATTTTGACATCAAGGACAAACTATAAACACAACTGAGATCCAACAAACTCCCCCTTTGTCCTTGATGGAAAAACACAAATGAATCTCCCCCTTTTTGCTTCAATGACAAAGGATAGAGGAGAAGAATGTGCAATGCCAAAAAACACAACTGAGAAGCCAACCAAATACCATAAGAACCGGCTGTAAATAGAGCAATAGTGCAGCAGACATATTGAATAATTTCACATCACCAATGCAAGATAGAGCATCATACTGTAACAACACAACTTCACTCACTTCAAATGCACAGAACTCAAATTCAAAGTTCAAAAATAAGTCCCAGCCATACATGATAAGGTTAATACTACCAGTCACCTTCCTTCATCGAAACACAAACAACAGAGCATATCCCATGAACATACACAGTTCTCAAGACTGTTGTAGCAACCTACTTAGATCATTGTACCATACTCAGAAGACCAAAACACTCAATTCCGTCATACCATCTTGCAAAAGATATTGTAAGTATCTTCATTTAGCACACAATCTTAACTCAGCTTCTTCATGCAACACTGAATAATATCATCACAGAAATAATTCATAACATCAAACATGTTTTTCAATCACTGTTCTCCAAAGATAAATCCATCGACATCCCTTCAAAAACAAAGTCTTTCTTATTTGTGAGAATTTCTACTATATAATGCCCTCTCAAAAGATGTCATAGGTTTTCATTATTTCCCAAAGCCAAGCGGCCAAAAGTTCATTTAAAAACGAGGTGCGGTCATTCAAAACTTAGAAAAGCTGTCGACTTCCATTGAATAAAGCAAAAACATTTCTTAACATCTTATACCACCAAAAGCAAATGCAAGATGCCATACCTCATTCTAGACTCCATAGGGGTAAAATATATTACCATAATAGACTCCCCCTGAGTCTTTGCTTCTACTCAAGACCTGGAAGGCAACACTTGTGCAAGGAGTGCACAAGGGGTTTTCTCATAAGCATCTTTATTGCTCTTCTTGTCATCTTGATTGCTCTTTCTTCTCCACTCCAATGAAGACTTTTTCACTTGTTTGCTTGAAGTACCTATCTTTCTATTGAATCTGCATTGTTGTACTTTATGTCCAATGTTATTACATCTGAAACAAATGACTTTGTGATTGTTCTGAGAAATAGAAGACTTCCTACAGACATTTCTAGCATTGTTCCCTACATTATTATCACTTGTATTTATTCTATAGTCTCTTCTCAAGTGACCAAAATTGTTACAGTTGTAACACACCACATCCTCATTTATAGGGACATTAGAATGATTCTTATTTGACCATCTTATGCAATCAATTTCCTTATGACCATAACAAACATAACAATATCCTTGGAAAGAATGATTATACTTGAATGAATGATCATGCCAAGGATGTGAAGATCTGAAGACATTTTTCCTTTCTCTATGAATACCTTTAGATTGTCTTCTAGTGTCAATGTTATCCTTTGATGCAGCAATATTGTAACCAAGATCAACCTTCATTCTTTGTGTTTGCTTGGCTATAAAATTCTTTCCATCTGAAGTAGTAAACATTGTTTCATGTTTAGATTTTTCTACAGAGCTTTGTCCAACCTCATATCCCACTCCTGTAAGATCTTTAGAATGCTTTTGCCTACCCAACATCTCATTCAATATATT
>VDFB02271358.1:31253632-31347545 GCA_007258455.2 Sequoia sempervirens | reverse complement strand
TAAAATCAAAGTTTTGAAGTTACCTTCACGATCTTTGTAGCTTTTTGTGCAAACAGAGGGTCAAAGACTATTGCAGCAACTCTCTCTCCTCCGGGCTTCTTTGAATATGAGGACTTAATCCATGCTTGACTCACGAACATTTGTTTTAAAAATCCCAAAGAATCCAAAGTACTTTGCAACATTAGGAAAATCGTTGCAAACCTTGTGGCACCTGATCTCACCAACTCCTTCCCTCGCGTATGCTCTCTCGTCAAATTAAGAACCCAAGGGTGATTGTAGATATATTTTGTGATGCTCCTTGCATCATCTACAATCGGTGCCACCCAAACAAGTTTTCCTATGTCCTCCAAAAGAAGGTCAAGGCAATGGGCCGCACAAGGTGACGAAAAGAGTGATGGATGTCTAAGCTCAAGCTTTCTTCTTGCTGCCACATACACTGCTGCATTATCTATGATGACTTGCACTACATTAGCAATCCCCACCTCCATCACAACTTCTTCCAACAATGTACACAATGTATTTGCAGTTTTTATCTTGTTGGAAGCATCCATCGACTTCCAAAACACAACTTCACCTTTGGAAGCAACCAAAATTTTAAGGATGGTGCAGTTTCTCCCATCCGTCCACCCATCAAAAAGAATGGAGCAGCCATATTTCTTCCATTTATTTTTTTGCTCTTCCACCACATGCATTGCTCTTTTGGTTGCATTTGTGAGCAACCTGCAAGTACAAAGTAAAATAATTAAATAAGTACAAAATTGTAAGTTTTAAACAAAAAATAGCTTGAATTCAACATAAATAATAAATTAATTTAAATTTTGAATTAAAGAACATAAACTTAGCATAAAATTTAAGTTGACTTACCTCTTGCTCAAATCTTTACGAGGAGGTGGCTTGTAGCCTTTTCCCGCAATTGTCAATGCAGTGACCATATTGTGCCAATAGGGACTACTCGCCACATTGAATGGTATGTTATTGAAATACCAAAAGTCAACACATGCCATGTCGGCATGTTGATGCACCTCCTTGTTCCACATTGTAGCCTCCAATGACATCTGTGCTCCTGGTGTGTTTCTTGGCATAGAAAAACTTTGTGGGTTGTGTGAAGATGAAGGTGGTGGTGGCACTGGCACTCTACTTGAACTAGAGGAAAAGGGGGACCTAGAGGATGGTGTGGCTGTGGCTGTGGCTGTGGTTGTGCCATGAGTGCGAATCCATGGACCACGAAGAGAGCCCACAATGCCAGTAATATCTACCTCCTCATCTGACTCTATCTCCATGTGCTTGGCCTTGTGCTCCTGAGTCTATCCATGGTCATGCGCATGTACACTAGCTATGGTTGCTGCTATGGCTCTTTTTGCCCTCTCCCTTTGCATTTTTCTTTCCTTAGCAACCAAAAGTAGGGCAAGCATCTCTCTTCTAATCTCTTCTTTGGGCTGCTCACAAGGCCTGGCATCACGTTGAGGAATGCCTTCAAGGTGGTATTTGAGCGATTTATGCCTCCATGATATGTATTTTTGCACTCACTAGAAACAACTGTTCCAGGTACTTGTCCTCTGACAACATATTTCCATGTAGGGTCTCTAGCCCCTGGAGTACGAGTGCTAGGAACCCATGATGATCGTGTGGGAGGGGCGGAACCTGAGGCTGATGCTGAACCAAAGCCAAAAGCCATTATAGTGTGTTGTACCCAAAACCAAAATTTTTGCTTCATCAAGGCATTTTGCATTAAAAAGTCTAAATTTTGCTAAAATGTTGTAGAACACAGTTTTGGGCAATATCAAGCATGGAGTTTTTGTCGATAGTTTGTCAGTCAAAGTTAGTTTTATTTGATCAGAGCCTGAAGCAGAGACTCAAAATGGAGTTTTTCACGATGGAGGACCTCTCACGACGGCATTTCATAGTGCACATGATGATTTTAATGATCAAAACGAAGTTTTTAATGGTCAAATTATGAAGGTTTTCAAAGGAAAAGTCGGAAAGTGCAAGTATAGCCCAGGGGCGCCCAGTTTGTTGAAGGTCAAGATCTTGTCTAAAATGTTCAAGCATCCAGTCAATCTCTTCAGAATTAGTCTGGCTATCCGTCGAGCTATCCAGCGAAGTATTCCGAGACCCACAGATCCGGCAATCGGCGACGGAAAATGAAATCCCTAAATTTCCAGATGTGAGTAATTTGTCCTTTTCAGGCAAAAGTGCGCCTCTAGCCTGAGGGCACCCATCTCAAAGAGGGGGTAAATCTTGGTGTTTCTAAATGTACCGGATAGTCAATTTGTTCACAACGAATCATGACCAACGAGATATCAAACGAATATCCGGAAGCTCGTAACTTCGGGCGCATAGCCACCAAAGATCAGCTTAAAATGGAGTTTTCACGCTGGCCCGCTTGTTCCCCACGCAAGTACAGCTGTATGTACCGCTTGAGGGACCTTCCAGATGGCGAATTTGCGTACGCCGTGAGTCTTCCTAACATCGCGACAATTTAGCCTAGCTCCTCAAGAACGCATCCACTCCGGGCTTAAGTCAACCAACGCCTGTGGTCGGCAGATTCTACCAAGCACGTGAATTTCACTTTAACCAACAAACAATTTTCGCATTTTCATAGTCCAGAGGCTTAGCCTTTAGGCTTTTGTCGATGAGCCCGCTCGCTGCTCTAAAGTCTTCACGCATCATTGAGCCGGTAATCATTTTATCTATCCAACGGCCACAAATTTCTGGATTTTGGCAAACGCTTTGTGCGTAGGTCTTTAGTGCAGTAATTACTTGTTGTAGCGCAAGATATCCAAAAATGGCTAAGTCCGGAGCGTAATTTTAAATAAAATACTTTACCCTGAATTTTGGTGGAGGTCTTAGAAGCAGCTTTTCTTGCTTCGGCCACTTCCGCAGGATTTCTTGTAGCTCCTTTCCGCTGCCCTAAAACGATAGTGCCCGAATCGGTCATCCCACCTGCATCGAGGTCAAAAGTAGGGTACGGATGAAAGTTCAACTTTTGTCAAAATGGCAACTAAGAGCCGCCAGGGCTTTTACTTTGAGGCCCTTAATGAACTTTTTAGAGGTCATGTGTATAGTCGTTGGATGCAGAATATCTCCAGGCACGCAGTGAGTTTTGTTTCATGTCAGCAGGGTTCACCGTTTACCGTCAGCAGTCGTTTGAAGTGTCAGATAGTAGTTTAGGAAAATGGCTTAAGTCTGGAACTCGTAAAGCAATTTAATCAGGGGTGCCTAATTTTTCAAGGGGTTAAACGATGGATTTTGCAGTTGTGTCTCCCAGTAGACATTTTTTTCTTGTTCAGTAGGCTTTCCGATGAATTCTCCAGATCAGTCTCAGCATCTCTCAGTCACCCGGAAATCAGTGTTGAAGTTGGCCAGTCGTCACTTTGCAGTCAGCTATAAAATAGGGAGTTAATAAAAAGTGAAGTATCTTGACCAATTGGACGCCTATGAGCTCAAGAGATGACTTTTCGAAATCGATGAAGCCCGATGGTGAATCCTAAGACTTAAACAAAATTGTCAACTGAAGTTCATAATATTTGCAATTTTAGCATAAGATGGCGATTTTCTATTTTTGGCGCCTTTGCTAATTGCATGATAATAAATATTTTATTATTTATTTTAATCCAAACTTCCAATCAATGGCAGTTCAACTGAAAGGCAACCAATCAGAGATCTTCTATTTTTGTCAGGGTTTTCAATTCTTGCAGTTGCCAGATTGATGCGAATTTCATCTTGTTTAAGTATGGCGCCATCTTCATTTATTATTTATAAAGCTAAAAGAGAAATTCGTTTTTCTTAAGAGAAATTCATATTTTTCAAGCAAAATTCGTTTTTCTTCAAAACAAAGGCGTATTTTCAAGCAAAATTCGTTTTTCTTCATTCACAAGGCGTATTTTCAAGGGAGATTTGTATTTCTCAAACAAAGGCAGATTTCTCATCTATTTCCAAAGGCGATTTCTCCAATCACATTCTTTTGCAAGTTAAAAGTTCACTTTTTCAACAATTTGAAGAATTCAAGGGCGATTTTCATTGAAGAAGAGCATACAAAAAATGTCTTTTTCCTCCTTGATTCTCAAATTTCTCTCAGATTTCAATTCGCATGTTCCTGAAATTGGCAAATTTGACAAGTCTAAACATCTGGATCATTTCTATATAGCTTTCTCGAATTAAAATCGTGCATTTGATTTTTCAGGAATTTTTAACTCCAGAGCATTCGTTCTCGAGTTTCTAATTTTCTCAACTGAAAAGTCTTTGCATGGTCGAGTAGAAGTCGATTTCTCGTGATTTCTCGACATTCTCGGGTTGTCTTTTGTGAATCTCTTCTCGACAAACCTATTATCTCGTGATTTTCACCTAAAATAACTCTTCGAAGGCTATTATTTTAGCCCTCAAGAGGCTATTTTAGTTTCCGCAGTTGTCGTAATATAGCCGTGTTCACAAATAACGCGAAGTTTTTCAGAGTACGCGACACAGATCGACCAAATCAGTCTTAATTCATGATTTTGTTAGAAAAGCTGAGACGATTTGTATCAAGCTGCAGAGGAGATAATGGCCATCACTTCAGTTATGGAGCCGCCAAAGTTGCTAGTCAGTGAAATGCTAGTTTGAATGTGCAAAGATTGCCAAGATTGCTCAAGTTGTTGACATTCAAATGTTGATGCAGTTAACAATCTCGCGGAGGGTTACTTGCTCCTCGAGATCACACATAGTAAACTTCAGTTTCACTCTCAGGATAGACATTACACACACAAGTTGAACTGGTGTTACCCTTTCCAGTTAACTCGAGTTGTCATCACATGCATATCTATTCTGAGATTCGCCTTTCACACTTGGAGTTTTATTTAGGGTTTTACGTTAACTGATGGTAGTCTTCCAGTTAACTTGCTTTCAATAAGGACGTGCATGCTCGCACAATTGTCCATTTTTAGATTAGATGTTTCAGTTAACTGAGGTAGTTTTCCAGTTTGACTGTATAGTTTACTTCATTAGGCTTAGCAGAAATCTTGCATGCATTGCAAGAACTGTAGATGACTCAAGGTGATTTTAGGGTTCCCTACACCTTGATGTATATAAATAAGAGTTTTTGCTCATTTGTAATTAACTTTTGCTTGAGAGAGAAATATATGCTGCGCCTACCTTGCCCTCAATATTGCTCTTTTGGTATTTGTTCATGTGTCTTCACTATTACGATTAATTGTTATGCCACATAGGGTTTCATGCAATTGTAATGGTGAATTCTTTATGTTTTGTGCAACTTTACCATTATGATCAATTGTTATGCCACATAGGGTTTCAAGAGATTGTGATGATAAATCTGTTTTGTGTATCTTTACCATTGTGATCAATTGTTATGCCACATAGGGTTTCAAGAGGTTGTGATGATAAATCCGTTTTGTGAATCTTTTATCATTATGATCAAGTGTTATGCCACATAGGGTTTCGTGAGATTATGATGATAAATCCATTTTGTAAGTCTTTACTATTTTGATCAAGTGTTATGCCACATAGGATTTCATAAGATTGTCATGGTAAATTCTTAAATCCATTTTGTGCCCAATAAACTTGTCTAGATTGAGCTGATAGATGTGCCACCTTGCCTTCAAGTAGAGAATCTAAACTCGTTTATTGTCCGATAGTCAAACTCTGCTCCATTTCCTCTTGCTTTGTTTTCTTGAGGAAACTGGATAGATTTAAAGTAGTTAGCTTAGTTGTAGTTAATGATCTGCGAAACCAGAAAATCCTTAGCTGCAACGTTCTTGGTTTTCTTAACCTTGTGCCTCTTCCAGCTGAGAACAAAAAGATAGGACTTAGATTACTTCTCTTTTCATGCATTCCAGCACAACGAGGGAGCTTCCCCTCCTAATTTGAAGAGCACTCATTGCGTAGTGTACATAGCTGTCCGTACAAACCTGCACTCCAGAGGTGTTAGATTTTACGCCAACATAGTGTGTATTCAATGATCAATGATCAATCTACACATACAAAAAATATGTACAATATATTAGTTTTTAATACAAAAAAATTTAAAAAACAACCTAAATCATTAAAATTTAAAAGATCTAGAGCTAAATTTGATTTAAATTGATACAAATGTGTTTAAATGAATTATAAATTAACATTATTAACTAATCTAATCATTTTACACAAAAAATGAACCTAGGTCTGAAAATTTCAAAAAATAGTGAAAAAAATGAACAAAATCAGCAAAAATCAACAAAAGATTGTGATTAATCTTGTTTTTTGGATTCTAAAAGCAAAAAAATTGTTTCTCTGTGCTCTATCATGTCTTTTTTTCAATTTGGAATGAGTATTTTGCAAGAAGAATGAAAGAAAATGATTAATCAAAAACAAAAACCCTACCTATGAATCGAATTCCCTTGAAAATTCACACAAAATGGCATTTGAATCCGCTCTCCTCGATGGCAGATTGTTGGAAATGATGTCTCCTTGCTTGGGGCGGTTTTGAGCTCCTCACACAAAGTCTGATGTAATTTTGAAATGAAATAAACATGTAAAAAGACGTTGCTGATTTAACACCTGCGTAGCCGAGTTTTTTCATCGGACTTGCGAGTTTTTGGTGAGTACTCGCCACAAAAAACTCACGAGTTTTTCAAAAAACTCGAAAATACTCGACACATATAGGTTGGCGAGTTAACCTTTAAAAGACTCGTGTTTCAAAAAAAATTGCGAGTTTTTAAAAACTCAGCGAGTTTTTTGCGAGTATGCCAACTATGCTATCAGCAACATCTCAAGATCAATTGAGCAACCGGGATCGAGGATCAAACAGAGGCACTTCACAAACAAAAATAAACATATGTTCAACTTTTCAAAGGGATGCCTAAAGTCAAAGGCTTAGTTGACTAAAGTTAACATATTTTGAAGCCTTCCTATGTCTAAAACGTCCCTAAATGGGTGGAAATCAGTGTTGTGAACTCCAAATCAGGCAGAAAGACTCCTCCATCATGAGTTGGCGTCCAAAATTGATTGCTTCAACATCAATCACTATGTATCAAGCTTGGACATCATTATTCATCATTTGTCTTTACAGGTTGGAGCTCAAGAACAGTCATTTTTTCTCCAAAACGTCTTTCCAAGATTTGATAGTGGTTTTCATCGTTCTTCATATTTTTGAAGATCAGTTGCAAAGAGGGACAATTTATCAGAGGTTGCATCAAAAGGCATAATTTTTCAAAAAGACAATTGATAACTTCCAATCTTCTTCTTGGCTTTTTCCTCTTTTCTTGTCTTAGATCTTCTTGCATGTCACA
Source organism: Sequoia sempervirens (assembly GCA_007258455.2). Lineage (NCBI taxonomy): Eukaryota > Viridiplantae > Streptophyta > Pinopsida > Cupressales > Cupressaceae > Sequoia > Sequoia sempervirens. The sequence goes on along the minus strand of VDFB02271358.1, from coordinate 31,340,286 downwards.
GAAAACAATAGATAGTCACAGATCAAACCAACTGGTTATGATCAACACATTTTTTCAGCGAAACCCATCTCTTGAATTTTTCTAGAAACAACAAACTTGGTGCCCCTATTTTTAGGGATTTTTCTGAAAAAGTCCAGATTTGAAAATCGAACGAACTGGGTTTGTTCAGCATTGAAGCACGAACAAAATCCATGTGTCAGATTTTTTCTGGAAAAATACTTCTCAGCGGGTGGCTATTTTGAGGGGTTTTCAGAAGTTGTTTGAACATATCCGTGTTTATAGTTAACAGTCAAGTTTTTCAAAATATAGTACTCTGAAGTTGAAATCAAGACCAAAATGGTCCTACTTCACGACTTTCTGAAAACACTCGACACAGACATGCATCAAGTGAAGCCCGTAGTCCAAATAAACGCCTTGGAAGGCATAAATGACATCACCGTTCAATGGATAGCCAAATGCAGAAGGTAGTCATTCCAAACATAGAGCCACCACTAGTTACTACCACACTACCTTCCACATTCCATGTCAACAAGGTTGGATGACACAATTGCAATGAAGATCGAATATCAAAAGCAATTTGCAAGAGACAAAAGAAGTCCACGCCTGGTTAGAAGTACTGTTGATTGGAGGTGGTGAGGTGTAAAACACCAACCTAGGACGTCCTACCCTTCAAAATAACATTAATGGTGATAGGAGTTAACTTGATGTCTCATTCCATGTTAACTCCATGTCCCATTGATCATGCATGTTAGATCCCACCAATTATGGATTTCTATCTTAGATCTCCACTAATTGTGGATCTCTATTTTGGAGGCACATTTTGTAATTTAAGTTCACTTTTAGTTTAGTTTCAGTCAATTGAAGTAGACTTCCAGTTGACTGTTTGTTTGGTTTCAGATAACTGAAGCAAATTTCCAGTTAACTGCTTGCGCACCTACTTTTAGACATAGGAATAAATCTTACTGATTGGCAAGAACTGATTGTTAACTCAAGGAGACTTTAGGGTTGCCTACTCCTTTGAGTTCTATAAATAAGAGCCTTTGCTCCTTATTTTGTTAACCTTTATTTACTACGCAAAATTGCTGCACCGTTGTTGCCAACAAGTTTGAAAGTGCATATTTGTTTAGTCTTGGATGAGAGTTAAATTGGTTTGATGAGCCATTATGTATGATTTCGTACCTTTGCATGTCCCAATTCTTTGTAATTCGTTGAGAAAGCTTGAAGAAGGAAATTAAAGGGCACATGCAATTTGATCTAAAGATTTGAGTTCTTTTAACGTCTTGTTCTTATAACTTATTGTTTCAATCTCCTCCTTGGATAGGGGTTCCTCCTCCTTGGATATTTTGATTTTAATAGTTATTGTTTGATGTTGTGTAATGAGTTGTCTTTCAGCCTACACTTTGGATAGGTGTTGTCACCTCCTCGAGAATCATGTTAGCCAAATCATCGTAATTTGTTGTTTCTAGTGAGTTGTTTCCCAGCCTATACCTTGGACAGGGGTTCCTCCTCCTTGGAAAGTCTGAGATTCATCTTACCGTAAAGAGTGATTGCTTGCATAAAGCCTTATTCCAGCATAGATCTGAGAGTTCAGAGCCTCAGACTCATTATGGCGAGACGGTCAGCCCAAGTAATCCAACCATCCATTCTTGCTCCTATGCCCTCATGCTTTGTTTATCTTGAGGAGATAGGATAGATTAAAAGCTAGTTTAGTTGTAATTAAGATCTGCAGAAACCAGAGAAAACCTTAGCTGCAATGCATTGTGTTTATGCACCCTTGTGTCCTGCCGCTGAGTAAAAAAGATAGGAACCTTAGTTTACTGTACTTTTTACGCAAAACATCAGCAAAGAGGGATCTTCCTCTCTATAATTCGAAGAGCAGTTACTAAAACACTTGCAATAGTTGTCCGTTTCCAATAAGCACTCCAGAGGTGGTAATTGAAACGCTAACAAACACCAAGCAACTCATAGGGAAGAAAGGGTGAATCATGCCCAAAAACTCATATCAGGTCTGCAATAGCTTATCAATCACTCCCAGCAAGCTTCCCAATGCCCAAAACTACGTCCCATGGACTTAAAATTGAAGTAACACTTGAAATCACACTTCCAAACACCTTACAACTCTTACTGAGCTTGGACCGGTCTGATATGCAAATCTGAGCACGACAGGTCTGCATGTCACAAACAACATGCACAGTGATCTGGAAGGGCCTCACTGTGACCCCAAAAGGGCGTCCAAATTGCTCCAAACTCCTGCAACTAGTTTCTAAACTGCCCAATGACACTTAGTAGCTATGAAAGTTAAAGGGAGAGTGCACAAATCACACCCAACAATGAACAACTCCCAGTATGGTATGGCCTGCCTAGGAATTCGTGCCAGCAATAACAGGTCCCCAAAACTCTTCCAAAAACCATTGCAAATAAAACAATCACCTCCAAAATTCGGACTTAATAAAACTTTGAAAATCTTCATTTTTTTGAAACCCTAAGTCTGCAACAATGAAAACAATGGTGGTTCCTGAGGTAGAATCACTCCAGCCAGCTAGGGATCATCTCTCAAATCCGAAACTAGTGATTTGATGAGAGTTTTTGTCCTCAACCAATCCTTGGAAGAACTCTTCGTTCAATCCAACATCATCCTATTATGTGTGCAAACTTGAATAATGCAAATGAGAGCTTGCACACCTCTTTTTATAGCTTTTTTCCTACTTTTTCAGAAAAGTGATTTTTTGCATTTTTGTTGCTTTTTTTTCCGAATGAGTGATTTTTGCTTTTTCGTTGCTTTTTCGAAAAAAAAACTCTTTTTTTTTCTTTTTTCTTTTCAAGAAAATGTTTTTTTTTAAATAACTTGTAAGTCCCCTTTTCCCCTAGGCATCCAACGTGGGGAAATAACCTATTCACTTTATAATATTTAACACTAAAGTAATAGTAAAACATTAGTTTATAACTTTAGTCTAAATATTAAAATAATTCCAACCATCTTACAGAAAGCACCGACGAGACATCTAAAACGGAAACTAGTTGCACGTGGATGCTATTGATGACGAGGGAAGATGCTGGATGCCAAAACAAGCACTTACTAAAAATAGTTGTGTTCTACAAGAAATGTGGAGAACAACCCAGATGGCTAAAATGCAACAAAGAACATCACCACCATCTTGAGGGCCAATAAAACACCAACACACCACTGGACACTGAGAAAACCCACCAAAGAGCTCTCCAAGAACCTTGGAACCCAAATTGGAAGTCGAAAATAACATCTGAAAGCATCATATGACTATTCTAAGCCTCCTGAGCTCATTGGTAACATCAATTTACCCCTCTAAACATGCTGACACAAACCCAAAAAGTCAGCACCAACTGCAAAGCAAGAGAACCCAAAAAAGGGGACATTACAATACATATATTTATGGGATGGGATGTGACCCATCTATTCTATCCCTAGTCTAGATGGTATCTTTAAAATCTTAGGGTCCGCGAGCTCTTTGCGGCAAGAAGCAGTAGGATTTGCTGGGTAGTGTTTGCACTATTACTCTTTCCGGCTAACACACACCACCTTATTGGCAAAATATTTTTTTTATAGAGAAATCATTAAAACCAATAAGGGATTCATAGGTTAAAACAAAAGTGTGGAACCATCATTTCTAATGGATGGAAAGATTGAAAAAATCGACCTTTAATAAATGTTATTGTAGTGTCCCCTAAAGGAGCAATATTTTTGAAGATAATTGATTGTGTGGGGCAAGATAAGTATGCAAACTTCATTTTTGAAATTCTCATTGAGTCCATAGAGATGGTGGTGTTGAGAACATTGTTCAAGTCATAATGAACAATGCAAAAAATTGTAGGGTAGTAGATGCTTGTTGAGGAAAGGTACGAGAAAAAATCTTTGGACACCTTGTACCATACATTGCTTTAACTTGGTGATGCAAAAGATTAGCATTTAGATAGAGTGGGTGAAAACAATATACACCAAGCATGAGGAGATATAGGTACAAAATTCATATAGTACTCACAAAACTTGCAAGTAATTCACGAAAAACTTGCTGCTGGATTTTCATAAAATTGCAGCAATTTTTTTTGCAAAAACTCATTAGAACTGAGCCATCTCACCAAATCAGTATAAAATCATTTTTTTTCGCAAAAGGTTATTGTGATTTTAGCATTTTCAGGATGTGATTGAGGATGATTGCGGTGCCTTATGACACATGATCGAAAGTGACTTAGGGCACACAGGTACAAAGGTTTTCTTTGCCTTTTATTTCCTTGACCCTTGCATATGAGGGTGGTTGGAAAATCCAGAAATTTCATATTTTAAAATTTTAAAGCTACATCCAATGTGAAAGTCAAAGAATGTAGTGTCGTAGAATCACAGATATTAGATTGAATACCAAACAAAACTAAAATGTTTTGTGACGTAGGCTTCCACTTACTATCAAATTATCAAATGATCATTCATGTTTACCAATTACAATATAGCTTTTAAGAAGCCATCTAGCTGACAGCCACCCAAAATTTCAGTTTACTTCTCATTTATGAATTCCAAATCTTTGCAGTTTGCCAAAACACTTAGCAAATGCTAACTGAAAAATTTATATGAGAGGCAAATTTCCACACAATGATAAAAAAAATATATTTTACATTGATTTATTTTGTTTTCAGTCAGCATCTGTTAAATGTTTCTTGGAAAATTTACAATTTCAATCTAAAATTTATGATTCAAAATAAATGAACTAATATTTGCGATTCGAAATAAAATAGTTAATATGGGATTCAAAATAAAAAGAATTTTGCAGCAACTCTTGTGAGTGCTTTGCGAGTATCTGTGCTACGTTGTGTCTAGAGGAAAATGAGCATATGGGAGACCTAGTTCCTATAAAATTAAAAACACATTACACTTATTTTCAGATATATATGATGGAAATCAGTAATATGTTCTACAAATTCTGTAATATCTATACTTTTGAAGAATATTTTTTAAAAATTATGTATTTTCAAATGTTTGATAAATTTGCTGAGGTATTATCAAGTTGTGCTGAGTCTTGAGTTTTTAAAAATTGTGGGCCTATCAAATAATTTCCCAGTCTGAGTTTGAACTAATGACTCCATCAACATAACCATATTATTATCCATTATTTGAACTGTAGCTTTTTTCTCTAGTTGGTCCAAAGTAGATACGGAGGTTGTGGATGACCTCAACATGTGCATGGTGACAATGGTTCTTGACGAACACCTCAAGAGGCATCATACATGATGAGGAGGTTGTTTTCTTTAATTCTATACATTTAAAGGAGAGCCACTCTATAGCAAGATAAAAAAAACATACATGTATAATTTTAGTTTCTTGTTTACTTTTAACTTTTAAGTTTATCAATATTCTTAAAAAGTTATAAATGTTGTCCTTGTAGATTTTGTGCAGCAACATCTAATCGTTAGAAAGTTGCCATCAACATTTTGTCCCAACATTAGGATGGTCAATTTTGTGAGAACAATTGGAGTGTTTTTTATTTAATTCACACAAAAAAGTGCAACAGGTTGACTTAAAAATGTTTGAATGACCTTGTCTTTGTGTGGTACAACTTTTGGTTGCATGCAAAGAAGAGGTGTAGGAGACTCATGAGGTACTTGGTCTTGATGATATTTTGATGAATATTCAGATTGAATAGACAAGGATGTGGGTCCTATTTTTAGTACGGATGATATACATATGATTTGGAGAGGGAAGGAGCAGAATGTGCAGTGGATGTAGCAACATTTTAGGAAGTAAAAGGTGAGTTATCAATGGGGGATTCACTACATTCACATCGCAATCGTATGCCTGAGACATTTGTTGAGGATGATGATGTTCCTCAACAAGAATCTGTAGCATTAATATCTAGTTGAGGACACCCACACAACCATTTATTAGCTTTAGTCATTAAAGTAATTCATAGATTATGAATATTGAAATTATACTTTGTAATTTCATTTATATTAGAACTTGAAGCTGACATGTATTGAACTCATTTTTTAATCTATGGTATGTATTGAACTCTATTTTTGATCTATATTTCAAAGGAATCAGTAATATGCTCTCTAAATTTAGTAATATGCATGTTTTTGAAGAATATTTTACAAATCTGTGTTTTTTAATGTTCGAAAAATTTGCTAAGTTTTTTCCGAGTGCAAGTTTTTGAACTATGTCTAGCACAACAATTATCATTTCGAATTTCAAATTATCCTGACTCTAGAGCCCTGCTTTTTCCAAGATCTTTTGCTGACTATATTTTGTAGGTAAATAAGCACATATCAATGTACCCATATGTTTTGTATCCTAAAATGGGTCTAGCAGAAGGCATGGTGTTTTTTATCTGTACTTGCTTTCCAAAATTAAGGCTTTCGTGACATCTTTCAAAGTTACAACTTTCCTTTTCTGGAGATAGATAGGCATCTGTGTAATCTGCCTTATTAATGGTGAAATTTATAAATCACTCCAAATGACAAGGAGACATTGCCAACACCCAGTCAGCAAAGGACGCAATCAACCTTCAGTTACATCATGAGGACTAGATTTCAAGCGTAACCCTCTATCAGTATATTTTCTCTAGTTATGTTGTATGTTACCTTGGCACTTTGCATGTCACATCTAATTACAAAGTTGCATCATCACTGGCTCAACTTAGTCACCAAGCTGTCTTCCTTTACTTCCTTATGCTACTCTTATTGTGTCTGATTCAGTAATTCTTGTTAAGCCTTAATACATGGTTTGAAATCTATAAATTTCAACACCGCTCAACCTCCTCTCCCCTCCACGCAAGGTATTAACTCCCATCATACATGAAATTTTTGAGGATAACGTAAGAAGAGCTAGAAAAATAACATGCATAGAAACATTTGGCTTATTTTCAAACCTTAACAATGTTGTAGAAACTTGCTTTATGTAATGTGTGATTCTTGCTTTATATGACGTTTTGTTTTTTGGCAAATTAATGCTTTGATAATCTCTTGTAAGCTTTAGTTATTTCCTGTTCGATTCATGCAAGGTAAAAATTGATAATTGAATATTTTCTTGCAACACAACAATTGGTAAGGGTGAGATTTCAATACAATTTGAGCGCACTATGTCAGTGTTGTGTTTTCCGATATTATTAATTAATAGACCCATACATATTAGTGCCTATGTAGACAACTAAATCCCAGACATAAAGACAGAATATTAATGTCCTTGAATGACGTATACAATTCAATAGGACCTAAAAATCATGGTAAGGTTTAAGGGCCGAAATTCTCTGAGAGGATATTAAAATATATTTTCCTCAAATAATTGGAGAAGGTTGAGGTTATCTGTTATATGAAGGCATTATGTACATAAGAGTGGCTGTGATTGACATGGAACTTTGTTTTTTATTTTTTTTAAATTCTTGTGGTAAATATTTTTATTTCTGATATATAAGAGCATTTTTGTCTGCAGGCTATCTTACCTTTGCGTGGTAAAATATTAAATGTGGAGCGCAAGGATGAACAAGCTATATATAAGAATCAAGAAATACAAAATCTTATACTTGGATTAGGGCTTGGGCTAAAGGTACACTTTATTAGCTATTATGTCTCAGAATTTTTGGAAATTATCTGTATCATTGCATTTCTTTCATAGACTGTTTTCCTGTCTCATGCTTCTAATGTCCCTTATACTAGGGTGAGGATTTCAAGAAAGAAACTTTGCGTTATCACAAGGTTATCATACTTACAGATGCAGATGTAGATGGTGCTCATATCCGTACTCTTCTCTTGACATTCTTTTTTAGATATCAGGTAACTATACACACGAGTTTGCATATTTTCATGTGAATATGCGTGTGAGCGTGTTCAGTTACATACATGTGTATAAACTTGTATGAGGGAGGGACCAAGGGAGGTTGACTAAACAATGCAAAATTCAACATCAAGCAACTTTACATGATTCATATTTTAATTTTTGGGTCTATATAGTATATGTCAGTGATGTATGAAAGCTGATTGGTTGCTCTTTGTTTGATTACAATATTTTACAATACATTTTTGTTATTACTTTGATGCATTTGTTGTTTTTTTTTTCTGAATTTGACTTGTAGAAATCTCTTTTCGAGGAAGGGTGCATATATGTGGGGGTTCCTCCACTGTACAAGGTTTTTACTTCAATTCTTTCAGAATATTTTCATTATCTCGTAGTTTTGGTCTGGAATACCTCACTATAAATTGTGATACAAATTTTTGGATCTTGTAGGTGGAGAGGGGTAACCGAGCTCATTATTGTTTCGATGATGAAGACTTAAAGAAGTTGCAGCAGACTTTTCCATCAAATGCATCATATACAATGCAGCGTTTTAAAGGTATTCTAACTGGTTCGGAATCACAAATTTCCATTTGTTCTACTTGTCTGTAAATTTATAAGGAATCAAATGTAATTAGTTACGATCTTGGTATTCTTAGATCAGAGTTGGTAGGTTTGGTGTAGCATCAATTTTACACATAGTGGTGAACTTGTGAAATTATTTCGAGTGTTGATTTGAATAGGCTTAGGAGAGATGATGCCTCAACAATTATGGGAGACAACCATGGATCCTGCAACAAGAAAACTAAAACAATTATCAGTTGAAGATGCTGCGGAGGCAAACATAGTTTTTTCTCTGTTGATGGGAGATCAGGTAATTTATCATGAATTAGTGTGTCCCCCCACTATTAAGATTATTAGAAAGGTCAATGTTTACTATTAGGGCAATAAAAATTTGAAATGGGAGTACACATTTCATCATATATGCACTTATATGCCAAGACTATTCTACTTTAACTGTGTTGGCACTCTCAAGAGGCAGGCTATTTATACACAAACCGTTAAAAGCAAAATGTTGGTCATGGTAATCTGTTTTCATTTTCCCAGGTGGGGCCACGGAAAGATCTCATCGCAAGCTCTGCATCTAAATTCAGCCTTGATAACCTTGATTTTTAGTGGCAACTTCAACTTGGTAATGCAACTGCAAAATATGTTTTCACTGGTTCCAAGTATGTAACGTTTATTTGCACAAGCATCAGTTTAGAAGTGACATGCATTCTAAATTATGGTGCATTGCATCTGATAACTTGAATTTCGTGCCATATCTCCAGTGACGTTCCTTTTTGACTTGTACTATGGAAGATGAGCATTCCATTGATAGCACAAGTAGAATTTTTGTGGGCAGTGAGGTCCAAGCACATTATATATCCAGGACCAGTTGACAAACATTAGAAGATGCCAATGCATGTTTGCATTTATAGTGAGGTGCTGAGATGTAAATGAACCATGGTAGTATTTTACTCTGGTTACGCTCCTATACTCATCTGTTCATAGATATTCATTTTTATTACACCCGATGCATTCAGAATTGATGAAAGCTGTACAGGTATTCATATAGTTGCTAGGAGACTTGCACCCCAGTCTTTAATACTTGTTTCGTGTACCAGAAATGCATCTGTCTCAGAGACTGATATAAGGACTTTAACAGACATGATATTTCATGTTAAGTTTCCTTACATCTTTCCTAAAATCATCCAATAAAAATTGGGAATTTTCTTATAGAGATTTCAAAAGGATATCATATATATTACACTAGGCGATATGTAGTTGACAAAAAGCTAAAAGACAAGTAGGAGCTATTTTTCACAATGTATTACATTATGATATTTTGTCACAATTCAACTGGATAGTTTATGAGCCAAACTCATTGACTTAGATTTCATAATAGTGGTTCACATAATCCATCTTTTATGAGAATGAATAGTCCACTTTGCACTCGTTGCATGGAGGTGATGCTAACATAGGTGAAGCACCAAGGCTTCCTAGGTCACCCACCAATGGTCCACTTAGCACTCATTGCATCTAGGTAATGCTCATGTGGGTGAAACATTGAGACTTTTTGGGAGGTCGTCCACCAATGGTCCACTTGGCACTCATTGCATCTAGTTGATGTTCATAAGATGAAGCACCAAGATTTCTCGAGAGGTCAGCCACCAATGGCCCATTTAGCATTCATTGCATTTAGGTGATGCTAGGTGACCTTTAGGGAAGTTGTGATGCTTCATGCATGTGAGCACCACCTACATGTGATGAGTGCTAAATGATCATTCATGCTCATGAGAAATGGGTTTGTGTGGAAAACTACTCATGAAATGGAGTTTAATAAGTTCGACTTTAAAACTATATAATTGGATATGGATAAAACATCATAAAATCCAAGAGAAATAAAGAAATACATTAATAGACTTGTAATATTCTATTTTTCTATTAAAAAATTATAAACTTTTTTACAATAGAAAAATTCTCATCAAATTGCAAAAGTAAAAATACATCAATAATAGTAACAATAAAGCTTAAGATGAAAATCTCTATACCAAAATTTGAAAATGATAGTATTCTCCTAATCCTTTTATGTATCTCTAAATAATTATAATTTAAAATAATTTTTTATACTATGATGATTACCAAATATCAATATAATTAATCTTATTTTTATTGACATTTATTTTAATAATTTAAACTATTTTTTTAAAAAATTATATATATATACTTTTAGCAAAAGGCAAGAGCTTGTGGTTATATTAATATCATATAATATGTAATTACATAGAGTTTATCAGCTATGTGGCAGAGAAATCTTATGTCATTTGGACAAACCAACTTCCTAAGCAGATAAGATTTTTAACCCCTTACAAAATGGTGCTTCCCATAATTATGCTTTCTCCAACAGTGCAAGATGATGTATCTTCAAAGGCTAGCAATGCAACAATACACTCAACTTCTAGGAAATCATGATTTTCTTCTCCTCTTGGTGCCAATCCTTCTTGTGCAAATTCAAGAGCCTCTTGCAGCATACCATTGTGTATGAGTTCAATTAATGTTTGTTGTTGTAGATGGAAATACAATTGGGGATTCATGTCCAAAATCTCTGGATTCAAATTGTTGACCTTCTTAATAGCAGCTTCTACATTGCCATATTGGATAGTTGTGTGCATTGCCACTCGATCTATTGTTGTTCCAAGATCCATATAGTAACGAGTGCAGTGATTACATTATTCAAATAATTAAGTATTTTAAATCATTTTAATTTTGCACTCTTTAAAATTATATATTTGTTGTATAATATTAAAAATATATATTTTTGATAGTTGAACCATGGGGTTGGTTCTCATTTATATTTATAATAAAAAATAAGGCTTTTACATAACTAAGCCATATCAATTCAAGTGAAGAAAACTAGGTTACACACAAAAACCATTGAGTAACATGTACAATTATAGTATAAGACCATTATAACTACCCTAATAAACTAGCATTAAATTGAAAGAAACACAACAAATTTCAAGAACCTTAATCAATTGCACCATCCCTTGAGCTATTTGGAATGGGACAATTGAGCCAAGCATCACCTTGAATGGTTGCAGTTCCCATCATTGCTTCAAAAGATCTAACCCCATTGAAGCTTTACTTTGCTAGTGAGCCTACAACAATAGAAGGGTGGTGGAAATAAAAGGCATTCGCATTACTAAAGAGTCCCTAGTTTGTGAGAGGAGAGTGCCTTTGGGGAGAGGAATGCCCCTTCCATAATGTCACCTTGAGAACACCCTCTAAACCATTAAGTGCTTGCAAACTAGAGAAGAGACCATAAAATCTATTCTTTGGATTCCCACGTCTAATAAAGTAGGCACAAACAAGGATGAAATGTTCAAATTAACTCTATATCTATGAATGGATTCCATGAATTCATCTCTTAAAATCCATTGAACAACAAACAACAAACCATTGCACATTTTGAACAAGCATCTTAACCTTTGCTTAGAAATTTTATCCAAGAAAGACATTTGGTTCAAATTGATTAGCTAGTGAGAATTTGTTGGCATTATATTTTAAACTTGGTCACACTTCTTAAGAATTATCTTTCTTTCATGAGTTTTGAGGAGTACTTTTAGTGCAGGGCATGTCTTCCATCATGCCCATCAAAAGTTCTTTATCATTATCAATTGATAGGTGATGCAGGAGCATCTCTGGTTGTAAAGCAATCTTGTACCAACCAAAAAGCATTTCTCTTCTTACATTTCAGTCTGTGACAGTCTCAACATTTCATTATGCATTTCACCACATTGCTATTTCTCAGCTCGCGAAGTAGCATATATGTTCTACTTGAAGTCATCTACATCATATCCAGATTTAAGATCATTTGCATTTATCTATAGAAAGTTATTGCACTTAGAATTTCACTATAATTCATAGTCAGAGTATTTAGGGCCGACCTAGTCTAGATTCATTGTGCGGACCTATTCCGAAGTGTGCGGAGCTTAATGGAGCATCATACAAACATTTTGGGCCTAAGGGGATCTTTCTTGGAGATCTGTAATATGTTTCATCTTGTGAATAATTATCTTCCATGTTTGGAGGTCGACCTTCATGTTTGATCATTCATCAGGTTTTGTAAACTCTTGAGGCCAACGTAGACCTTTGTTCGAGTTGGAGAATCATATTTAAGATCATTGGTAATTCATTGTAAGGGATCATTAGTTAGTCATTTAGTTAGTGACAGTTAGATAGTTAGATTTTTTGATGAACCCTGTTGAGGGACTGTAATAAGGCATTTGGTTAGTTGTAATGTTGATGCATTTGTGACAGGCCTGTGACCCTTGGTTATTCACCCATGAGGCATATGATGCATGTAAGATTGTCAATTATATAAAGATCCATATTTGTAGAGTATTTCCTTCTGTTACTTTTTGTTGTGTGAACTCTAAGCTCCACGGTCAGATCGTTCTTTCTAGACCCTCCATCTGTGACTACATTAAGTGGTATCAAAGTGAGTTTGTGAATCATAAAGGCATTCCTTGTGGTGAATAGATCACCAAATTGTGGAAGATTGCATGTGTTTTCAATCGATCGTCGGCTGTGAGGCAGTTGAAACCCTTGTAGCCAAATCATTGAATTTAGGTAGTTGCATCGGACTCGAGGGGAGAGATGCTGCCAAGGAGAGTGCCTGCTATGGTGAATTTTGTTGGAAGAATGGATGGAATGTTAGAGATGCGAGTTCAATTAGATGCAATCGAAGAGGTCTAAACCCTAGACATGAGGATGAAACTGATGATGACTTAGATCATACTGTGAATCAAATTGAAGAAGCCCTAGATGAGGAAGAAGAAGAATCAGATCAAGTGAAGATTTTGAAAGCAATCTCTAAAATTGGTAAGCAACCTAGGATAGAAATTCAAAATTAACACGGGGAATTTAAACCCTGAAGAATTGATTGACTGGATCAATGATATGGAAGAATACTTGAATATGAAGAAATTGAAGATTCAAAAATAGTGAGATTTGCGAACAGTAAGTTGAAAGGTCATGCTGCATTATGGTGGAAAGTTCAATTGGATCGAAATAGAAGATTCAAAAAGAGTGAGATTTGTGAAAACTAAGTTGAAAGGTCATGCTGCATTATGGTGGAAAGTTCAATTGGATCGAAATAGAAGAGGAAAGGAGATCACAAAATGGGATAGGATGGTGACAAAGTTGAAGAATCAATTCATACATGCTGATTATGAATTGGAATTGTTGAAAAGATTGTAGAACTTGAGGCAAAAAGAGAAATTTGTGAAGGAGTATACTAAAAAATTCTACAAGATGATTATTAGAACTGGACATAGTGAAGCAAGCAAAGAGAAGGTCGCAAGATACATCAATGGACTAAGATCAAACATCCAAGAAGAATTCAGCCTGGTGAAGATGACATCAGTTGAAGAAGCATACCAATTTGCATTGAAAGTAGAGAAGTTGAACAAAAAGTTTGAACAAAGGCAAAGAAGTGCAAGAGGAAGATTCTAGAGGAGAGGATTGCAATATGGAGAAAGAAGACCTTATGCAGAGCAAAACAAAGATGGGAGACCCTACCATAGTGAAGAGAAGGATTGTAATCCATACCACAGAGGGAGGGAAGACAAAAATTTCTACCGCAATGACAGAGGAGGCCAAAATTTTACCCCAATGAAGGACATCGAAGAGAAGGGAGATTTGAGAAGAGACCATTCAGATGAACTTGTTTCAAGTGTGGAGGTGAAGAACATAGAGCATTTGAATGCCATCAAGGAAGTATCAAAGAGAGAACTGAGCATACCACAAGAGCAACTTATGTGGATGAGGAACTTGTTGAATCCCCTAATTCAATTGGGAAGCCAGAGAAAGGCGAATAATTAGTGATGAGAAGGGCTTTGATGCATGAAGAAGTGATTGAGGAACCACTTCAAAGGAAGAGTTTGTTTAGAACAAGATGTAAATTTGGAGGAAAGGTATGTAAAGTTATCATTGATAGTGGCATCATTGATAATCTAGTTGCAAAAGAGATGGTACCAAGCTGAATTTGAAGAGATTGAGACATCCAAACCCCTATAGGATAGCATGGATTCAAGATGAGAATAAGATATTAGTGAATGGGCAATGTTTGGTGAAATTTCATATAGGATCATATAAGTATGAAGTGTTGTGTGATATTATGCCTATGGATACATGCCATTTACTGTTAGGAAGACTGTGGCAATATGATAGGAAAGCAATTCATGATGGAGGAAGGAACACATATACTATGACTTCAAATGGAAAAAGAATTTAATTGATACCTTTGGAGGAAGAGGACACGAGTGAATCTTGTGGCACTACCAAACTATGTTTGGTAGATGGAAGGACTTTTTTGGATGGATTGAGGCATGAGAGTATGTGTTTTGCATTAATACAAAAGAAGAGTAATGATTCAGAGGTAAAGAATCCTCCTGCAGAGAATGAAGATGCAGCAAAACTTTGATAGCATATGAAGACATCATATTAGAGAAGGTACCAAATGGTTTACCACTAGTCTAAAGTATTGGTCATCATATAGATCTAATACTTGGAGTAAGTTTGCCTAAAAATGCAGCACATAGAATGACACAGACAGAGAATGCAAAATTCAACCGATATATTCAAGAGTTGTTGAAGAAAGGATTGATTAGAGAAAGCTTAAGTCCATGTGTGGTACCTGCTGTACTTGCACCAAAGAAAGATGGAGAATGGAGGATGTGTAGGGATTCTAGGGAAATTAATAGGATCACAATCAAGTATAGATTCCCATTACCAAGGATGAATGACATTATAGACTGTTTGAGTGGAGCAAAGTATTTCACAAAGATTGACCTAAAGAGTGGATACCATCATATTAGAATCAGGGAAGGAGACGAGTGGAAGACTACATTTAAGACAAATGAGAGATTGAATGAGTGGTTTAGTGATGCCTTTTGGACCGACCAATGCACCTAGCACTTTCATGAGATTGATGAATGAAGTGTTGAAGAAATTCTCGGGTGAGTTTTCGATTGTTTACTTGGATGATATTCTAAGTTTCAGTAAGACTAGAAAAGAACATGTGTAGCACATCAGACAAGTATTGCAAAGACTAAGAGAGGAGAAGTTTTTGATTAATATCAATAAGTGTAGCTTTATGAAGACAAAATTGGTGTACTTGGGTTTTGTCATTTCTGTCGAAGGATTGAAGATGGACCTTGAGAAGGTTAGAACAATTGTTGAGTGGCCTACATCGATGAACATTGGATAGGTAAGATCATTTCATAGATTGGCTAGTTTCTACCGGAAGTATATTAGGAGCTTTAGTAGCATTTGTGCACCTATGATTGAAACAATGAGAGGAGATAGGAAGGACTTTAAGTGGACATCTAGAGCACAAAGAAGTTTTGAATTGTTGAAGCAAAAGATGATAGAGTAGCCAGTGTTAGCATTGCCTAATTTTGATAATGTTTTTCAAGTTGATTATGATGCAAGTGGAAATGCAATAGGACCAATGTTGAGTCAAGAAGGAAGACTTGTAGCTTATTTCAACCAGAAGTTGAATGAAGCCAGAAGGAGATATTCAATTTATGATTAGGAGTTCTATGCCATAGTCCAAGCCTTGAAGAAGTAGAGACATTATTTGTTGCCTAAGGAGTTTGTGTTGTATATTGATCATCAAGCCTTATAGTATCTGAATAGTCAAGGGA
This sequence comes from Sequoia sempervirens, assembly GCA_007258455.2. Classification (NCBI taxonomy): domain Eukaryota; kingdom Viridiplantae; phylum Streptophyta; class Pinopsida; order Cupressales; family Cupressaceae; genus Sequoia; species Sequoia sempervirens. Next base: position 31,324,245 of record VDFB02271358.1, on the reverse strand, counting down.
AGTAGAATCAAAGACATGTGAGGTGGGTTGAGTTCTTGCAGAGTTATACATTTTTATTGAAGCATAGGAGTGGCAAGTCAAACAAAGTTGCAAATGCATTGAGTAGAAGGAATTTATTGACAAAAATGAAGGTGGGAAGTATTGGGATTTGAAGCACTGAAGCATATGAGAAAGATTCAGATTTTGTTGAAGCTTGGAGAGCCTATAAGGAACCAATAGTGACATACTAGAGCCAATGGTTGGATTATTTCATTCAGGAAGCTTTATTGTTCAAAGGAAATCAATTGTGCATTCCAAAGAGTTCAATGAGGGAGAATTTGATCAAAGAGAAACTTAGTGGAGGACTAGTAGGACATTTTGGAGTAGAGAAGACATTAGTTGTGGTGAGTGAACACTATTTTTGGTTGCAGATATATAAGGATGTTAGGAAGTATGTTTAAAATTATAGAATTTGTCAAGTTGCAAAAGAGAGTAGTCAAAATACTAGATTATACAAACCTTTGAAAATACCAGAGAGACCGCAAGAAGATATAAGCATGGTTTCATATTGGGATTACCCTGAACACAGAGGATATGATTCTATCATGGTAGTGGTAGACAAATTCTCTAAGATGACACATTTCATTCCTTGCAAGAAGACTAATGATGTTGTGCATATTGTTGACTTGTTTTTCAAGGAGATTGTGAGATTGCATGAATTACCTAAGAGCATAGTTTTAGAGACACACCAAGTGTTAGGGTTAGAGATGGAGATATCTAACAATTAAATGCAGATTTAAATAATGACAGAATAAATCATAACACGAGAATTTACGGTTCACCCAATCTGGGCTACATCCACCAAAGATCAATACTTTTATTATAGCAAAACCTATTACAATCTCTAAGTGTTCAGTAACCCCCATCCCAAATTGCCTAATGGGCTATTGATAGCATGATGTACCAACAATTTTCGAAGCTCCACACCATCACAACCTCCCACTTGGAGACTGATCCTGGACAACACTGCTGCACTTACAGCTCCCACTGGAAATAAGGACTTTGGACCTTGCTGCTATGTTATACTTGAAATCAACCTTGAAGGCCAACCGAAGCTGAAGAGGAGCTCAGCTTCTCCCTTGGCACCACCTTCATAAACATATCCGCTGGATTGACATCTGTATGTATCTTGTCTAGCTTGACCTGCCCATCTTCCAACACTGACCGAATAAAATGATATCTCAATTGTATGTGTTTTGTTTTAGAATTCAAGGCAGAATTCTTTGCAAGATGTATAGCACTTTGACTGTCTGTAAATAAATAATTTCGATCTTGTTGTTTCCCCAACTTAGCCATGAAAAATTGCCATATCATCTCCTTGGCCGCCTCTGTTGCAACATACTCTGCCTCTGTGGTAGATAAAGCAACCACCTTTTGCAATCGAGAAATCCAACTCACTGCTGTCCCACCAACTGTAAATACATAACCTGTAGTACTCCGCCTGGTATCGATATCCCCTGCCAAATCTGAGTCAACATAGCCTTTTAAATTAGTATTAGAGCCCCCAAAACATAAACATTTATTGGATGTACCTCTCAAATACTGAGAATCCATTTTACCGCATTCCAATGCTCAACTCCAGGATGACTCAAATACCTGCTAACAACTCCTAGCATGTGCAATATCTGTCTAGTACATACCATGGCATACATTAAACTGCCTACAGCTGAAGCATAGGTACCTTGGACATTTTTTCTTCCTCCTCTTGTGTTTTTGGACACATATCCTTAGTCAATTTAACATACTAGGCAAAGGTGTGTTGACAGCTTTTGCATTCTCCATATGAAATCTCTGCAACACCTTTTCAACATAATTAGCCTATAAAAACAAGTATCTGAATAGTGCAATGGATCCATGTTAGAGTACAAGCATGTCATCAACATATAAGCATAAAATAATGTAGACATGTGTAGGTGGGTTGAGACCTCAAATCCTGGCTGCATGGAGAAAGAGTAAATGCAAATACATAAAACAATTTAGAAGTCATTTTGAAGCAACTAAGGATTTGTTTGGTGGCAAGCATAAATCCCAAGTCTGATTTTCCAAGGAGTCCATTTCTTCTTTCATTTGCTCCCACTGAACCTTGGTATCCACCTGCATATCATGAGTTCACCAGCAAGGAATTATATCTTTTGACCCAAAAATGAAGCCCAGCATGAGGGATCAGTATTGGGATCATTGAATAGCACTGATTCAGCATTTATGATTTTGAAAGATTCAGATTTCCATGCTTTGAAGCTTGGATTAAATAAACAAGAGCCTTATTTTTAAGGCAATCTCATAACCATTAATAGTGACATACTAGGAACAATAATCTTCAAAGCCAATGTCTCATTCTCAACCAAGTTGGATTTATTAAATCATACCTTTCTAGTTGCATCATCAATGAATGTAACATAATACTTTATGAGCTGGTCCCCATACATATGTATGCACAAGATTTCTCAATCCTTGAGAAAAATTGTGCATTAAAACCATAAATGAGTATGCCAATGAGGGAGAATCTTCTACCTGCTTAATCAAAGAGAAACTTAGTGGAGGACTAGTAGGATCATTTTGGAGTAGAGAAGACATTAGTTGTGGTGAGTGAACACTATTAATTTGGTTGCAGATATATAAGGATGTTAGGAAGTATGTTTAAAATTATAGAATTTGTTCAAGTTGCAAACTTCAAGTAGAGTAGTCATTAAAATACTAGATTATACAAACCTTTGAAAATACCAGAGAGACCGCAAGAAGATTTTGCAAGCATGGTTTCATATTGGGATTACCCTGAACACAGAGGATATAGATCTTCTTATAACATAGGTAGTGGTAGACCAAGATTCTCTAATTGATGACCACATTTCATTCCTTGCAAGAAGACTAATGATGTTGTGCATATTGTAATGACTTGTTTTTCAAGGAGAATTGTGAGATTGCATGAATTACCTAAGAGCATAGTTTTAGATCAACACCAAGTTCATTGGATACTTTTGGAGGGCATTATGGAAGAAGATGAAGATAGATTTAAAATTTAGTTCGACATATCACCCACAAACGGAGGTAGTAAACAAAAGGTTGGGTAACTTGTTGAGATGTTTGGTTGGTGAGAAAGTAGGAAATTTAGATATAGTTCTACCACAAGCAGAGTTTGCATACAATAATTCAGTAAACCAGAGTATAGGGAAGACATCAATTGAGATTGTAACCAGAGTACATCCTAGAGGAATTGCAAAGCTTAGAGATATCAGTATGGAGAATAAGAGGAGTACAAAAGCAAGGGGTTTGCAGGATTCATGGAGACATTGCATAATCAAGTCCAAAAACATTTGGAGGACATGAACAGTAAGTATAAGGAGAACACAAATGAGAAAAGGAGACACAAAGTGTTTACTATTGGAGATGAAGTGATGGCATATCTCAAGAAGGAAAGATTTCCAGTGGGAACTTTGAACAATTTGAAGATGAGGAAGTTTGGACCATGTAAGATTCTTAGGAAGTTTTATTTCGGAAATGCATATGAATTGGAGTTACTAGAGACACTTGGTATATCACTTGTTTTCAATGTTGTAGACATATATGAGTATCATGAAGGATAGTCAAGTGGAAGTGACAAAGAAGTTGGATTGGAGGAGCACTTACCACATCAAGAACCAGAAAAGATTGGGCATATCTTGGATACCAGAACTAGGAGCACTAGGAATAAGTAGTACAAGGAATATCTAGTGAAGTGGAAAGGAAAACCAATGGAGGATTCATCATGAATTTTTTAGGGTAAGGTGGACCACTTTGGTTTTCCTCTAGCCCATGGAAAGTGAGGGACTAAATTTTCTTTCAACCTTGGGTGTCTGATGCAAGAGCGTCCTTGGTTGTAAAGCAATCCTGTATCAACCAAAAACATTTCTCTTCTTGCATTCAGTCTATGGCGATCTCAACATTTCATTCCGCATTTGACCACATTGCCATTTCTCATCTTGTGAAGCAAGATATATGTTCTACACGAAGTCATCTACATCATATATAGATTTCATATCATTTGAGTTTATCTACAAAAAGTTATCGCTCTCAGAATTTCATTGTAATTCACAATAAGAGCATTTGGGGTTGACCTGGTCCAGATTCATTGTGCAGACCTATTCTAGAGCGTGCAAAGCTTAATGGAGCATCATACAAGCATTTTGGGTCCAAGGGGATCTTTCTTGGAGATCCACAATACATTTCATCTCACAAAGAATTATCTTTCATGTTTGGAGGCCGACCTTCATGTTTGATAATTCATCGGGTTTTGTAAACCCTTGATGTCGACACAAACCTTTGTTGGAGCTAGAGAATCATATTTAAGATCATTGGGCATTCATTGTAAAGGATCATCAGTTAGTCATTTAGTTAGTGACAGCCAGTTTTTTCGATCAACCTTGTTGAGTGATTGTAATAAGGCCTTTGGCTAGTTGTAATGTCGAATGCCCTTGTGGCAGGCCTATGAGCTTTGGCTATTCACCCATGAGGCATATGATGCATGTAAGATTGTCAATTCAATAAGGATCCATATTTGCATAGTATTTCCTTGTGTTATTTTCCCCAATGTGAACTCTAAGCTGCACGATTGGATAGTTCTTTTTGGACCCTCCATCTGTGACTGCACCACTAGGTTGGCAAGCGAATCTACCTCCATGTTTATCTCTTGGAAAACATGGTCGATTGTGTATTTCTTCATCAATTGTAGTAGGGTAATTGTCATTGCTAACAAATTATTTCTTCCATTTAGGGGAAAACTTAGCATGAATTGCATTCACAATAATAGAAGAGTCACTTTCTATTTCAATTTTATTTAGACCAAACTTCTTGCATAGTTGTAATCCAAGAATAAGTGCTTGCAATTTGGATTCATTATTGGTACTAGATTTTAGTTTCTTTTTAAGTTGAACGAACTAAAACCCTAGTTGAGTTTATGACAATACAACCAGCTCTTGATTTGCTAGGATTGCCTTTAGAGGCATCATCAAAGTTTAGTTTATGCCAACCAATTGAGGGGGCACTTGTCTTGCCTCTTCTCTCCTTATTTGTGAATTAACTCCTAAAACCCTATTAATGAGGTATTTTTAAAAGAAAAATATATATTTAATTTTTTTTTATTTATAAGGTATTTTTAAAAGGGAAAAAATTATTTAAATTTTTTTATTTATACCATTTCAAAATACACATCTCAAATTTAAAAACATTGATACTCATCTCTTGGCAAGGACTTTTTCCTTGTAAAGTTTATACTTGCATTTTGTTTGCATGTTGAAACTAGAGGCTTATTAGATGTCAAGAAATATATTCTATTTTATATTTCCCAAACTAGTTAGATATGCGTGCAATGTTGGCATCATATAGAACATTGTAGACCATTTTGCAATCATTGTTGACTTTGATTGCTTACATGGTGACAACTTGTCTCATCTATTTTTTGTGAAATGACATGTTAAGAGAAACATCACTTATTTACGTCGAAGGCGTATCTTTATATGAGATGCACGAGCTTAGTTTTACCATCAACGGCTCGAATAATCTTCTAACCATAGAAATAACAGTGACTATTCATTCCGGTCTCTTGAAATTTTAACTGATAAAACAACACTGCAATTTTTGCCGATTCAACTTTCCCCGCCGCTTAGGGTTTGCTTGATTTTCGCCAACAGAAAATTGTATTTTTGGGCTGCAATCCGATTCCCTGATTCAACTTTGCTAACCAAATAATAGCCTAATGGCTAGATTACTCAACTTTGCTATTATGTACTGCTTGTATGAGATATTGTATGTCGAAGAAAAGAATCACATATTTGGTGGATTGCGATTAAAATATTGTAATGGGGAAAAATGTATGATTATTATAGATTTTTTAAAGATATTTTATTTCATATTAATTTAACAATTATTTTATTTATATTATTTATTATATTTTTATCTATTTAAATTTTTTTTTATTTAATTGTGTAAATATATTAAATTAATTATTTAGAAAGAAGCCACTATGTGACTTAGGTAGTGGCTGCAAATTTTCTTATTTTGATCTAGAACCCTATTTTTAAAAATATAAAAAATTCCTTCCACATTCTTGGGGGTATAAATTAGTAGAACCCCAAGAAGAAATTAAATTGTGAAGTAATCATTGTCGAGTCATATTGTTTTAATTTCATCATTTGTTTTTAAATGTAAATGGAGATGTATGTGTAATATTTGTTATTTTATTTTTTTAGAATTTATTATACTTACTATAAATAATTTAATTATACTTATTATTATATATTATATTTCTAAATAAAACTATTAATTACATAAAATGATTAAAATTTATAATTAATGATAAATAATTTAATTATACTTATTATTATATATTATATTTTTAAATAAAACTATTAATTACATAAAATATTAAAAGTTATAATTAATAATTATTATAGTTTTAAATAGTACAAAAAATAGATCACAATTTATCCTGAATGACTTTCCATACTTCTTCGGTGTACCCATTGCACAGTAAGGTGCAATTGCTAGTTATGTACTAGTTGCAATACTTATCTTTTTCTTTAGGTTTTGAGTTTGTTTTGATTAGAGTGTGTTAAGTGTAATAATTAGTTTATGAGTGGTATATTTTTTTTGTAAATTTGGCTTGTGATATTATATATTTCAATCTTTGTTATTATTGATCTCTAGATATTTATTCTTGGTCTCTAGAATAATTCGTCATAATTACTGGGATGGGATTTGAATTGTGTGTCAAAGCAGTCTTATGGGAGATGAATTTCAGTTTTTTTTTGTCAGAAGGAAATGTAACAATCTGGCTATAAAAGAGCCTCTGAAGTACTTGTAGTTAAACTATATCTTGTAAATTTTATATACCTATAATATAATTATGAGTTATATTCTCTTTGCTTAAAAAGAAAAAAAAATCATCATAATTACTAATTTAAATTGTTGATTCCTAAACTCATTCATCACCTAGGATAAGTTCTACAAGTACAAACTTGATCTAGTTCATTTTTATAGTTGTAGATTTAACTCCAACTTTTAAAATTCAAAATTCAAATTTATACATTGTTGGTCATTTCACTAGTGGTTCTTATAGGACTTAATGCATACTTTGTTGATTAGTAAATTCGGTGGTTGTATTTATTGAGATTCATTTTCTCATTTAGAATATTCATCAAAGGACTATTATTTTAGGAGCATGCTAGGATTTATTGATAAAGCTTTTGTAAAAGTAATAGTATCATTTATCATACCATTACCAAATCAAAACATTCAAGGTCTTCATTGCATGCTTGCTTCTTAAAACCATTCTTTTGTACAAGGTCATAAATCCCATCTAACTATGGATCTGATTGAGGAGAACTTCACTATCACAATCAATAGATTCCCAAAGTTTATCCTAAACATTGCTAGTATTTGTGCACACGAAGACATTAAATTTTATGTTCAAATTCATATTCCTGTACAAATTTAAATCTACACTTATGGAAATTGGTTTGTAGTTGCATAAATGATCCAAAAATTTATTATTATTTTGCAAAATCAAAGACCTTTGTAAGTGTCGATCTTAAAATTTTAAAATATTGATGAATTGACTTTTGACATTTATCACAACAATTCTCCATCATTATATTTTGTGTTAAATATTGCTTATAGTTTATTCCAAGTCCACATCTAATTTTAGTAATTTTAATTATTAGTCCCAATTTCAAATTCTAGATTTTTATTAGAAACAATTTGTAGTTAGTATTTTCTTTTGACCATGTAACTTACAATTTTTTATCTTTGTTATTTTTATAGTTCCCTTCGTTATTTAATTGAAAGGATATTAGTAGATTGATATATTTTTATGAGTACGGTCCATATGGTCTATTTGGGGGGTTACAAATGTAGGAGTTGTGAAAGCTAAATGAGAATTTAATGGTGAAACACAATATGATTTTATAGCCAAAAATACATGGGAAAGCATTTACCTCTTTCTAGTGAAATAATATAAAATTATATAGAAAAAATAAACCATTTATAAAGAAGTTGTGTCATTGAAAGGATATGTAAAAGGTACATGAATTGAACAAATAATTAATAAGGTGAAGAAAGAGGTTGATTTTGTAATATAATCTTATGATAGTGATGGGAAGAGGGAGAAAATAAGGGAGAAATCAATAAGGTCAAAAGAAGTAAGGGAGAAAATGAAACTTGAAAAATGGTAATTTACAATTTGTTTTTTTTTTATCATTCTATTTTTAAAAAGAATTTGTTGCATCATGCATACAAATTCCATATAACTTCATCATGTATGCTATTATAGGGTGAGGGTGAATGTGGAAATGGTGGGGTTCACTATGATAGTAAGGATTTGAGAAAAGAAGTGGTATCTTTATATAATATTTTAGAATTATGATAAATATTATATATTTTTCCCTTATATGTTTCAATTTTTTCTATAGGATGGTAGTATTTCTCTATGAGATTTATGAAAAATAGAGAATTCTTGATGAAAGAAAATTTAAGGATGAGAATGTGCAAGAATTGGTATAACCTAGAAGCTTTTCATTTGAGCATTTTGAACTATGTTTTGCCATGTAAATTAATAGAAATATAATACTTTTCTTAAAAACTATATGAATGACTCAATTTCTATCTTTATAGATTTTTTTTTTTAATTTTAATTTGCTAAGAATTTTTTTTATATAGGATGATAACATTCATCTCTTAGCTTTGGAAAATAAGAGAAAAGTTTATTAAAGAAAAATTGTGAAGAAGGAATTACAAGAACATATATAAATATAAAATACACTTTCAAAATTAAAAATTTAACTATTTTAACTCTTTTGAAACATGTCCCACCTTTTGGTTGAAACTAGGAAAGAAAAGAAGAAAATTGTTACTTTGACGGTGAATGTGTGCTTTCTTGTCATAAGTCAAGGCTTGAGCTTGTTGGTGAAATTGCAACAAATGAAGTGGGAGATATTAATGATGAGAAAGGGGGATGGAGATAACAATGTAAACATTCTATATTGGTAGTGTTTTAAATATTTATTCTATATTTTTTAATGAATGTAAATTTTATATTATTGTTTAATTCTAAATTTGATCATCATTTAATTTATTGAGGTTACTATTTTTCTTGTAGTAAATTTTGGCATAAGGCTGTTGATTGTAGATCTAGAAAAAGAAGGAATGATAGCATGGATAGAAGATCATTTGTCTAAAAAAAACAATACTATTTCATTTCATGGATATTGCTATGCTTGCAACAATTTTGGTCATAAGTGCAGATCTAAGATGAAGAGGAACAACTTGGTTCCATAGCACAACATTGTGTGCTACAAATGTAATAAGATGGGACATACAAAAAATTGTTGCAGAAGTGGTTTTGTAAATCCACTAGTTTAGAAAAAGGATAAAACCCCTAATCATCAAAGGATGGGTAATGAAAAGGTCTAGGAGGAAGAACAAGTTCCAGAAAATGAGAATAAGGATGATTCTACACTTGTGTGTTCTGCACAAGATCCTAAGAGAAACTGAGAGAGCATTATCTCAGGGGGAGATTTCATTTGCAGAAATTTTAGCCCCCTAAAAAGGGCATGATGTTGAAGTCTTCAACATGAAAGAAGATTTGGTTTAGATTTGTTGGTATGCAGATCCATTGTGCAAAAATGAACCTCTTTGAAGGTCTTGGTGCAAATAAATGTTTCATAGAAGAGGCATGGTAATTTGGTCCGCATCTCTTGAAAGATAAAAAAATTGTATTGTAGTTCTGAAGATAAGTTGGTCATGTTGTGAAGGTGCTACATGCAAGAATTCAAGTCATTGCACCTTGCACAGTGAAAGTTATATATGACAGTTCTTCGATCTATGCTCTAGCAAAGTAAAGTAATGATAAAGGCTTGTTGGAATGCTCCACATTCCTTAAAGAATGAAGTGTTGTCTATGCAATTTTGTGGACATATACAGGGATATTCTCAAGATTGAGGGTATTTTTTTAGGAGAATTTTTCTTTGGTAGCTAGAATGGAAGAAATAAGGATGTTTCTTGCTCTTGCTACTCATAAGAACTTCAAATTCTATCAAATGGATGTCAAGTCAACTTTCCTAAATGGTGACCTAGAGGAAGAAGTATATATTGAGCAACCAGATGGTTTCTAGTTATCAGAAGATACATACATGGTTTGCAAATTCAAGAAATCCTTGTATGGTCTCAACCAAGCTCCTAGAGCTTAGTATGCTTGATTGGATAAGTATTTACTTCAACAAGTATTCAAGAAAGGTATTACATATAACAATCTCTACATTAAGGTTCAGTAAGACAAGTTGTTGATTGTGGTGTATATGTTGATGACATCATCTTCAGTGGAGATGATGATATGTGTAAAAAATTTAGATAAGAGATGTAGAAGGAATTTGAGATGTTAATGATTGGTGAGTTGTCTTTCTTGCTCGAGCTTCAAACTACCGAGTCTTCAAAATTTGATCAAAATCTTTATGGGTCTATGATTGGATTTTTTTGATATCATGCATGCAATATGTTTGGTTGCCGTATTTCAAACTAATCCTAAACAATATTATGAGAAAGCAATGAAAATAATAGTCAGATATTTGAAGGGAACTTTGGATTATGGCTTGTGGTATAAGAAGGATCAAAAATTCTCTGAGTGCTTATATTGATGTTGATTGGGCAGTATGTGTGGATAACCAAAGAAGTACAAGTGATAGTGCATTTTTCTTGGGAGACAGATTGGTCTCTTGGTTCAGTAAGAAGCAGGACTCAATGTCATTATCCACAACAGAAGCCAAATATATTGTTGCAACATCTTTTTGCAACTAGGTTCTTTAGATGAAGCAAAATTTGAAGGGTGTAAAGGTGGTATATAATGAATTTATTCCAATATTGTGTGATAATACTAGTGCAATTAATATTATTTCCAAGAATCATTAATTCATTCAAGAACTAAACACATTTCTATCTAGTATCACAAGAGAGAATGTTGCAAAGCATGAATTCAAATTGTATATATTTTCACAAAGGCACTTTGAAAGGATATTTTTTAGTATCTCTGACAAAATTTAGGGGTTATTGCCCCTCCTTGTTCTAACTACATGCATAAATGGTGTATCTATCCAGGGGGATAAATTCATGTCATATCCTTTTCTCCTGGATTGATGTGTGCTACCTCTCAGGTGGAGTTAGTAGTAAGGGTGAGCTTGGAGTTTTAAGGTGTTGAGTAGAATTGAAGATAGTTGGCTATTTTTCCTTAAAGTTAGAGTATATAATGTTAATTTGTGTAAATGTGTGTGGCCCTATGTCCCTAGTGTCAAAGGGGAAGCGTGAATAGTTGTGTGTTGCCATCAATGTCAAAGGGGGAGAGTGAACAATTGTGTGTTACCATAAATCTCAAAGGGGGAAATTTTTGGTATTTATCGTCATTAATGTCAACACTTGGTGAATTGGTTGTGGTTGTCATTGATCTCAACACTAATTATCTTTGATGTCAATACTTGAGGAGATTGTGTGTTGTCATTGGTTATCAACACTTAAGGAGAAGTTTGTTGCAATGTTTGTACTTTTGGCATTGGTTGTCCTTGTTGACAACATTCAATTGGGGTTTCGTGGTTGGATTTCATGCCTTGTTTTATGTCAAGAAAATTTGTATAGTACATTGTTGTTGTTAGTAGAGGTGATTTCATAATGATATGTTAAGATACGGATTAGAAGCATTAAGATGAGGATTAGAAGTATTGCTTATGATGGAGAGATATTGCTAGTGGTCTGTAGTATGTTGTTGGTGGCAGCCAATTACAATTAGAAAGCAATACAACAACAAACAAAAAGAAACACTTGGTTTGATGGGAAAAAAAAATGACAGTCAACGAGATTGTACATTCACAGCTAATTCACCATGATGGAATCAAGCAATGTTCATCAACAACATAAACTCTAGAATTCAACTGACATTACAAGAAAAGTTATAAGCAACTCAAATGGATGCCTTTCTCATTGGTTTCATTTTTTTCACTAGAAAGATCAAACTCAACACATCGCTTTCAGCAAGTAATCCACACAATCAAGTTGCACGTTGATAGAATAGAAAAGGGACGTTTCAAATTTTTACAATCACCATTCAAAGGCATGATAGATTCCAAAAAGCCATCTGAAATCATTTCCAAGTTTCAATACATTCACAACATGTGTCGTCCCTGCTTACCATGCCTTCTCCCCTATTCCAACCATCCCTCAATTTCCTTCCAACCTGGAAAACTGTCCTCCAACTTCCACCTGAAAGGCTCGATCTGGCTTTCTTTTAACGAAAATGGTTTCCCCAAACAAACAACGATCAACAATTACAAGGAAAAAACATTAACAAAAACAACATTAACCAAGAAAACACAAAATGATGGAAACAAAATAAAATTCCCCTACATTAGTTGTTTTCTCTCTCATGTTGTTGAAGAAGTATGTGTTTTTGAAAGAAAGTTCTAGCCTCCACAAGTTCATTGAGTGCTTATGTTTCACGAAGTTGTATTGAAGACTGATTGGGAGAACGCTTTGTAATCCTCCACTGTTGAAGATATGGTCTTGCGGTTTGAGATTCAAAGTTTGTGTTCTTTGGATGTTGTAGTCCCATCTTTTTCAAGTCACTAGTGTTGTCGAGGAGGTTTCTATAATTTGCAGAAGGTTGGCATTGTTGTTGGTTGTCTAGATTGGTCTAGAAAATGCTGTGCATTGATGTCTCTACTCATGCGACTTGATGAATTTTCTCTCAATGTCTGTGCAGTGTCTTAATTCCAATTTCATGTGTTGAAGTGGTCCACAAGATGATCTGTCAATTTTCTATCTCATGAATGAGTTTTTTGTGCTTATGAGTTGAAGTATTTTGTTCTTGTTTGGTCTGTGGTGGTTTTTGGTTGTATAACAATGTGAAAGAAGTTTTGGAAGCTTTTTAGGATGTTCATGGAACATCCCCATGTGATCCACACATTGTTGATTGATCTTCTTGGTTTTGCATTGCATCTTGAGTTGGTTTTTTGGGTTATTTGTAGATATATGATCAACAAGGCTTGTTTTCATGCTTGTGTTGTGTGGTTGGAGGTCTATGCTAGCATTTGAAGATGTGTTATGATGAATTTATGTACTAATCTATCTTGTTGGGGACCACATTGAGTTAATTCAATTGGAAGTATGTTTTTGGGCTGATTGGTTATGTGCTTCACGTTTCATCTACACGTTTCCTTGTTACTACCTCGGGTTGATGTGTGCCAGCATGTGAGATGTTTTGGATCACATTGAAGGATGTAATAAGATATTTTTTGGTCCTCTCTATCCTCAAGATAGGACCATAATATGTTGTTGTGGTTGACTTGTTGAAATCATTATTTATCTTCTTTCCTAGCTGACCTAATTGATGTTTTGAGGTCTTGCGATGGATATAAATGCAAGAACATTTCAGATACAAGTGTGAAGAATATGTGAAAGAGAGAAAAAGAGTAAGATTGTGGATTGTCTTTGAAGATCCTAGAGAAGAAGTCATAGTCTATGGAAGATAGATCAAGTGTGTTATAAAGCCCCAATAAACAAAGTGTTGTGTTGACATATATTGTAATCTCTCTAAATCTTTCGTATCCTATTGTGATATAGTGAATCTCATCAGGTCCTTGTATCTTGCCCTAGATTTGTGCACTTCAATTTTGCAAGTCCCTTGTATCTTGCCCTAGGTTGTGCACCTTAGCCTGAAAGTCTTTTGACAATGAACCTTTTTGTAAGCAGTGAGCTTCTATATTGCGAGTTAACTCTCACTGTGGTTTTTCCCTCATTGGGTTTTCCATGTAAAAATCTTGGTGTCCTCTTGTGCTCATTGTATTATCCTTCTTTACTACTGATGTTTTTAAGTATTGCTGATTTGTTAGAGGACTATTGATTTGGTTAAGGATAAGATTGTTGTATCTGTCATTACAGAGGATTGTTGAATTTATTAAGGGTTTAAACTGCTATATCTTTCATTGTTGTTGATCTGTTTAAAGGTTTTGGTTTGAAGTTTGATTTGTGTTGAAAGGTTTAAGTTCTAGAGGGGTTTAAGTTTTTGCAGAAACTAATTCATGACCCTCTCAGTATTTAGTGTGTTCAACATATGGTGAATCTACGTTGCAATTAAGTGCATTTGTTGAGAAGGAAATTATAGGATTTTTTCATCAAATTTTCTTTTTGATCTCTCATAATTTTTGGTTTTTTATCTCTTTGTGCTTGCTAGTTCATTATTAAACTTGCTTTTTCTGATTTTTAACCCTGAAACAGTAGATTTTATTCTTTAATTAGGATTTTATCACCTTTTTTTGCAAAAAATTGTATTTTCATGTAGTTGGTGCATTTATTAGGGGATTGGTGTAATTAAAGAGAAATTGGGTACATTTGGTGAGTAGAGTAGCATATTTACAAGCTAGAGTGGTGCATGTGTAGCTAGTTTGGGAACATATGTTGCTATTTTGTGTGCATCTATCAGAAATGTGGGCGCAATTGCTCAATGTATAATCTATTGTGAATCATTTTTTCTTACTTTGGCATAATTGTCATTTTTCTGTGTAGTTTTAGGGTTACTAATATTTTTTGAGTAGCTTGTGGCGTTCGTTGGATAGAAGACCAAACACGTAAACTACTAACATATCTATTGCAAGGTCTTGTGTTTGATTTTATAGATTAGATAGCATTGTTATTTTTAAAGGTAAATGAGCTATTTGTCGTGTTTGGTGAAGCCTAGAGTATGCATGCTCTCCCCTTATACCTAGTACAAACTTGGGGATCAAAAATACTTTAGGATTCACACTTTTTGTTCTTTTACGCAAAGGATTTGTCTACGTATGCTCTTTCCTTACACCTTGAGTGAGCCTGGGGATCAAAAAGAGCGGCATCATTCCTTCACTTTTTTATTTTTAGTAGGAGGCTTTATTGGGGATTTCATCACCCCAAGGACAACCTCAACTAGTTTATCAATAAGGTATAAATGAGGGAGAATAAAAAATTTACCCCAAGGTGTGGCTAGTGTCTTATAAGCTAAGCCTCATGACCCTCCATCCATCAAGATGTGTATAGGTGAAGATAGAGGAGGAGACCCCTCTAATCTTGGGCATCCCTAGATTGGTTTACTACTCATTGTCCCACTACAAACCCTATTATTTAGAAGACTTTAAGACCATTGGCCATTACCACTAGTGGGCTGTAGTGTACATAATCATGCACAAAGTTACCCAAAATGTACCATCTTAGGATGAGATACAATTCATTTGGAGGTGTAAAAACCTACAAGGGAAGGAGGAAGGTGAACCCCTCTACCACTAGAGATCTAGCTATCCCTCTTTGAGAGTGGAGCCATGTATTTGTGGTCTCCTACGATATTTTATTGATTAGGCCTTTACTAGCGGGATACGCCTTATTTGAATAGCTAGGTTGTTATTGTGCTTAGAGTGTCTTAATTGTATTAGACCAATGACACCATTCAATCTATTATCTTGGAAATATCAAATAACTATTCTTTATTCTTGAGTGATTTTTCTTGTTCTTGCCAAAAGTCTCAGAAATCATCATAAAACACCAAGTATCCTAAATAATTATGTAATCTCATAGAATAACACACTTGAAACATAAAAACTCGTAGTTGTGTATCCTATTGTGCAACTGTTTGTCACAAAACTCAAAAAAAAAAAAAAGGTCAAAATAATACATCTATTAGCCCTATGTTGCATATGTATTACTTTGGCACAACAGTCTCTACTTTGGCACATTCTTTCCTCTTTGTGGTGCAATTTTCTACACAATGGTATAATATTTTGCTTAAAGTGACACAATTGTTGCTTAAAGTGGCACAATTATTGCTTATAGTGGCACAATTTTTCTAGACTATCACACAACTAATTCGACTCTAAAAATTGAACTATCATCCATTCTTTCTTAGAATCCTATATTTGAACCTTTGATTAGTGCAATTGTCCTCTCCTATGGCAGAATTATACTATCTTTTAGCACAATTATTTTATCATCTAGACTGCTTACTATCACCAAAATCTCTAGTCCTATACATAGATCTGCAACAAACAAACCTGAGATCTACTAGCATGCACAAATAGACCTAAGGCACCCCAACTGTGTCTATCATCAAAATATTGGGTCAAATCCATAAATTATACTATTCATTATTGCCTCAACTTGGCAGGGTCATAACTCCAAGCTTGGTGGTGAAAATTGTGACTTCTTTACATGGTTGGAAAGATCTCCAAAAACTCTAATTTCAATATCTTCGTTTTTTTCCTTTGGCAACCATTTCAAGAGACCGATGATAGTATTGACCCCAAATTTTGTTCCAAAGGACTTCAAATATGTGATTACTAAAACATAGAAAACACTAAAAAAACATTTTTTTAAAATTTTCAATTTTTCAATTTTTATCATTATTTAACTTATCGACCATTCAATTACAACCATCTATAAATGGTGTCAAATCAATCTTGGAATCAATAACTATCAGCTGCTCTACACCAAGTAATCTTTGCATAGCCTAAGTCCCTCACCGGACATTATATGTAACGAGCTCCCTATGGATCGGGATCCCAAGGATCCTCCATACATACTCTAGTGTAATTGTACACTCCCTTTTCAGCAAGTGGAAAGTGGTAGTCTCAGACCTCCATTGCTCAACTAGTGTAGTCATCATCGCCTAATGTGCTCTGATCTATGACATATAAGTGATGTATCTCAAGCCTATAACATCTAAGAAATCTCTCTCAAGCTCCTATAATCCAACTATCCCATCCAACAAATGTTGAGGTCTCTGCTCTCATGAGTACAACAGACGAAGAGTAGGATGCAAGAAGTTAGCCCATAATGTCAAATTTTTGCTAGAAAATCAAATTGGGAGCCAAAATTTGCAATCAAATTAGCTTAAATAGTGATTTTTAACAATAGCGAGCCTTTTCTAGAACTATAGCAACCCTATTTTACAATAGCAACTATGTTTTACTACGATAGTGGCTCTTTATCATGATAGTGAGCCTGTTTCTGCCATGATAGTAGTTGAGTTAAATGATAGTGGCAATATTCCTAAAATTTCCACTGTACGGTCATTTTCAACGACTGCGATTAGACAATAGTGGATGGTTTTTTCTATAGCGGCATACTCTAATGATAGCGATAGGTTTTAACAATAGAAGTCATTCTAAATACAACACTAATGGTCAAATCGCATCAATAGCAGCATTTTCCTAGGATTACCACTATCATTTCATTTGATTTTGAACATTAATTAAAAGAACATGAAAAGATGAAAGAAAGAATGGAAAGTGTATGTACTGCAACCCCTGCACCAGTTGGTCACTGGTACTATCTGACCATGTCTACTCAATGTGGTGGCTTGAAACTCATTCCATTGTGAATCAAAATTGTAGCTACAAATCTCTAGAGGTTTATAATCTCTTAAGGCTAAAAGTGCAAATAAGGGTTAAATGAACCCTAATTCACTATTTAAGCCCCCTAAACCCTAATTTTTACCCTGGGAAACCCTCCTAGGTTAAATAATGAGCACCCTAGATCATCCTAAACTTTAAATGCGACCCCTAGAGCCTAATTTATATTCCTCTATGCATCTAAACTACTCCTGAACATCATCGTGAGCTTGACCTGAAAAATTAATTTTTTTGACCAACCTCTCAAAGGGCAGCCTAATGTCTTATCATCCTTCCACTAACTGTCGAGGCGTAGTGGGATATCATTATAAATTTTTTAATCTTGGTCTAAGTATTGAATTCTTTGAAACAACACGACAAGTACATTGTGTCAAAGAGGGGAAAAATGTAGACATGTCAAAATGCCTTAACCCATATCACACATCTTGAATCGCATTTTTCCTTCATCGACATCACTTTCATTCACATCATTGCATTTCACTTGATTTGCATCATGATCCCCTTTTAACATCATTTTCACCAATTAACCCTATTTCCCTCTATTAATTAAATAACCCTGAATTTTTTAATTAATTCATCCTTTTCAACACTAATATTCCCCTTTATCATCCTAATTGAATAATCCTAATTAGTTAATTAGTACCATCTATATTTATTCTAATCCTGCATGATTAAATAATCCTTGACTATTTAATTATCCTATCTTAATCTTCTTGTCTGATGTATTAAATAATTCCTAATTATTTAATCACCCTATTTTCCCTCCACAAAGCATATTCCTTGGGAATATTCCATTTCAAAATATCTCAACCAACTTGTCTCAACCATTTCTATCCCTTCATCTTGAAATCAATCCCCATCCATTGGTCTTAAATATCTCAACCATTGTCCTAAAATGGTGGAGCTAGCTTAAGTTCTAACTAATCTCCTTCATCCATCCTCGTTGATTCACTCTCCTTTGTGGGTGTTCTTGTTCAATCTCAACCCTTCTTTGTGGGTTTTCTAACTCAATCCGATCCATTGATTTATTTTCTCCAAATCTATAAAAGAAGCCTCACTCCTCTCATAATTCATCTAGAGAATTTGTGAAGAGATCATGTCCAATTTATTATTGAGAAAATTGACCTTTCACCATTGCATTCTAGGTCATATCATCAAGCTTTTGCAATCATGGATGCTTTGTGTTGAAAGGCAGTCCAACATATCAAATGAACACAAATACACTCCACCATGGGATGGTGAGATTGTGTAGTTTTGAATTCATTTGTGTTTCAATTTTATTGTGTTAACTTTGTTGTTTGAATTCAGAGCTGTGACAATTGCATTTCATGAGTAGGTGGGTTCTAATCCTTATTTTGGTTTCATTTTGATTGAATTAATTGATTTAATCCCTGCACATTTTCTCGCCTTACACAACTTAACTACAAAATCACAATTACAAACATGTCATTCAATTTTATAACCTCACAACCCATATTAACTATTTTGACAATTTCATTTGTCAAATTAAAATTCAATTTGAAAATTTCACAAGAACGATGAATGACAATTTATTCCAATTGATTGTAACATCACATAATCTTGTTTTGAATTTAAAACTACATAATGAATTGGGAAAATTTCAATTGTAAATATAATGTGTAATCTGCAACTTATCACACTCCCTTTTCATCCTACTAATATCTTCCCTTATCTTGACTTCACGGTCTCTTTTCACCATCTCTACTCTCCCACTCACAACCCTCTTTTTTTACTCTCATATATTATCTATGTTCTATGGACTATGCAACTTATCCTCATTTTAACATTCAATATAATTCCTCAATTAACATGGCTTGATGTAAACCCCTCTCTCCCTTCATTTATCACAACCTTCTCCTTTTAATGGTTTTTTCCCAACATTTAAACTACTTTCATCTCCCTCTAGCTATGTAGAAAAATTGAACTGAATTCCTTTATCTTCCTTTGTTGGGTGACCTATCCTTTCTATCTTGGGACCCTATATTTCTAATTTATGGTTTCCTTCATGATGCCAACCCCTTTCCCACAATCTGTCCTTTCTTTAGCTACACAAAAATCTTCCCCTTTCCACCTATCTTTCCCTCCTTTTTGTATGGCACAACCTCCTTTCTCTATTGCACACCTCCTCTACCATACCATTGTTGGAAGAATGATGAAGAATGGCTATCTCTACAGTTTGTGTTT
Organism: Sequoia sempervirens; assembly: GCA_007258455.2. NCBI lineage: Eukaryota > Viridiplantae > Streptophyta > Pinopsida > Cupressales > Cupressaceae > Sequoia > Sequoia sempervirens. The sequence goes on along the minus strand of VDFB02271358.1, from coordinate 31,304,563 downwards.
TCATTGATGTCATCATGTTATACGGGTTGTGACTACAAGTCTAAGTCAGTGCTTGATCTAGTATTTTGGTTTGGTATCTGAATCAGTATACAAATTACACCCTTCGGTATTTTGGTGCACAATCCTCCACAATTGATAGTTGTTGCTTGCGGTTTTGGTAAATATTTTATGGTTTTTGAAAGCATGTATGTTCAGAATCTCTTGTGCTCTAGTGCTCTTATAGTGTATCAACATTATTCTGTTGATTACTTTTTGCAATTAAGTCTATTTTTGGCTGACTTCATGAATAAGTGGTGATATGGTGAATTATTTTTGTTATACGGATATATGTGTGACCTATCTTAGGTCTATGCTAACATGATTTAGCGTGTTGGGTGTTTGAATTGCTTTTTGGAAAGATTTTTTGAAAGCTTGAGGCTAACAGTTGGTATTTTGGATAAACAAGGATTGCATCTAATTAGGCCGACCTAATTGATGCTTGTGGATGGATCGATTATATATGTTGGACAGTTTTCTTGAAGATGGAGATATACAAGATGTAGTTGTGAATGTGTAGAAGTTTGAATATGATGAAGTGTGTCAATTCGGTTTATTGAACATCACTGGAACTGTATCAACACTTGTTAGGTGCACTCTCGTCAGTTTATTTTGGTTGTGAAGCCAATTTTGTTTTGTAATCCTTTTGTAGGCAGTGAGCCTCCTTGTGTAAGCAGTGAGCTTTTGTATTTGGATAGTGAGTCCTATTCAGGGCAGTGAGCCTTATGTATATTCAGTTTTGAAATTACTTTATATTGTGAGTTAATCCTCATCGTGGTTTTTCCCTTATTGGGCTTTCCACGTAAAATCCAGTGTTCATTGTGTTTATTTTTCTTTCTATTATTTGCATTTCATGTTCATACTTAATAATAGAATAGTGTGGTTGTGAAATTGATAAGTATTGAAGTTTGTGTTTGAATTTGGTGACAACTAATTCACCTCCCCTTCTTAGTTGTCCTGTGCCTTTTAACAATTGGTATCAAAGATTTGGTTCCTTGGTATAAAGCTTAATTGCTTGAAGAAGATCCTGAAGGCTGATCAAATGGATGATAAAGAAGAACTCTGGACTACACTTGAAGATCTTGATAATGTAGAAAATGAAAACAAAGACTTGAATGAAAATCTAGATGAGGCTAATGAATGTATCTGGAAACTGAAAGAACAATTGAAGAAATTCAAGGAAATGCATAGAGAAGTGAGTGAGCAATAGAAACAAGAGATCATCAGATTGAAAGTGCTTGTAGAAGAAAAGAAGATAATTGAAGAATGTTTGAGTACAATGGTGCAGAACAAGTCTAATGAATGCACTAAACTTGAACAAGAGGTAGTAAACTTGAGAGTAGAACTGGAGAAGGAAAAACTCTATGAGGACAATTTTAGATCTAGCTCTGACAAGCTTGAAGAACTACTTGCAGGACATAAACCAAGTAAATACCAAAGTGGCTTGGGAAATGAAATAGGTGAAAGTTCAAAGGACAATCAAAAGACTCAAGACAAAGGGAAGTAGAAAAGAAATTCAAGAAATTTTACAAGGAGACCCCCTGTGAGATAGCCTAATGCACAAAGGTATCCATCTTTCAATGGTATTTTCTTTTCCTATAATAAATATGGTCACAAGGAAACTGAATGCAAGAGTATGATGAATCAGTTTCCTGGTTCTTTCTCTGGAAAATTTTTCTCATGCAAGAAATTTGGATATAAATCCACTAAATACAAATCTCATGTAAGAATGTTTAGTCAAGTGATGATGAATACATTTAATGGAGGAAAAATGAATCAATCATTTAATGGCTACATATATACCTGTAACAAATTTGGACACAAAGCAAATCAATGTAGATCGAGAAGTAATGGAGATCAGACTAATCAAAAAGATATCTGTTATAATTATAACAAACTTGGACATATTTCAAAGGTTTGCAGAAGTAAGAAGGGAAAGCATTCTGCTCCGGTAGAGAAGAATGAACCAGTAAAGAAAATTGACAAAGAAGAGATGAAGCAAGAGATGAATAAGATATGGAAGAAGAAAGAAGAACCTGAAACTACTGATGTATTTGTCCCCTCATCCAATACGAAAAATTCCTTTGAGAAGTAGACTGAGCATGGTCTTAGGGGGAGCATTATCAGAAAACTATAAGAAACCCCCTTCGATGAATGGCATGTCAGATGTTGGAATGAGGATGTATTGTGAAGAATGAATAAACAGAGGTTTTGGAAAATAAATTGGAAGAAAACATGTTGGCATGCTAATTTGTAGTTTGAATTAGGGTTTTCCATGTTGAGAAGAATGGTTTTAGTAGCTTTTTAATGTCTTTCGTAATGCGAATTAGGGAAAATTGATGGCGTATAAAGTAAAATTTGTAAATTTGATCACTTGAGCACTTGAAGAGTTTGAAAGGTGTCTTGGAGCAATCTCAAAGTGATCTGAAGCAATTCTAAATATATTTGAAAGAATTATTACAGATACTCAAGAATTATCTCTCAGTTTACAAAGGGGAAGAAGGGAAAAGGAAGGAGTCTCGATTGAACAATATCGAATTCAAGAAAAGGTAAGCACAACAATGGACAGAGGATTGAGTGGTGACATTCCATTGAAGTTGAAAGGAGTTGAATTGGAAGAATTTGATCATAGGAAGATAAAGGAAATGGAACTAGGGTTGAATACAAATGCACTATAGAGTCTTAAAAACCTAGGTGTGGATGTATGGGGAGAATTTCTTTGGTTTGTTGATAAAGAATTCATCTTGTTCTTGTTAAGTTGATTCAATAATGATAGTATTATGTTGGACAAACCCTATCTGATCACGAAGGGAGTGATCAAAGCGATTACTGGTTTATGCAGTGTTGGGGATCTCCCTGGGAAGAAAATTGTAAAATACAAAGATGTGGAGGAACTTACTGGCATTGATAAAGACCCTCAATCTCTATTGATAAACACTTGCGGATTTCGCTGTAAGGTATATTGCATACAAAATTTCTTATAAAATCTATTTTAGAAATCATGAAGGTTCTACTTCGGCTATTGTTGTATATCTTGCACACATGATGGTTAAGGAAAACAAGCAGTTTGATTTGTGTAGCCTATTACTTGAAAACCTAACTAAGAATGCCCAAATTTCATTGGTTGAGGGTTATCCATTTCGGTTTGGAACTTTGTTCGTGTGTTTGACTTTTTACTTTTTGAACTTGCTACCGGGAAGAGAATGTTGAGTGGGAATATGGTATTCCTATTGGAAAACAAGTTTATAGATATTTGGAATCATTAGCGGATAATGTAAGTGTTTGCAAAACATATTTCACATCCCTAAAGACAAATTTGTGCTCCGGTATGTTAGTATCTAGTCAGTCTGAAGTGGGTTCATCCTCCAATAAGAAAGAGTTGGAAGTTATCATTAGTGAGTCCCCTCTAGAACCTAAAAAGAGGAAAACTATTGTAATAGATGTCTTGGAAGAAAAGAAGAATGAAGAAGAATTTTTGTCTTGATTGGACTCCTTTGATCCAAAGGATATATGAATGATGCTAGATAAAGGTGATATGAAGAAGATTGGTGAAATTTGGAATGCATGCTCTCTGATTGAGAGACTCAAAATTGATGATGTGTTGGCTAATTATTTGATCAATAGGGGTATTTCAGTTTCAAATGTATCATATTCTTTACCAGATTATCTAGTAGATATTATTGAAGAAAGAACATTATTGGAAGGACCCGAAGGTCATAAGTTCAAAGCTATGGTTGAAAGAAGATGTAACAATGTAAAAAAAGTGTTATCAAAACATATAAATGAGATGAGAATGCATCAAAGAAATATCTAACATCTACAGGTATTGTCTCTGATGGCTGGCAGCTATTGACAATTTCAGAAGTAGAATTGAAGCCATTGAATCTGAGATGAATAGTATTGGAAAGAATTTGTATTTCTTTAAAGACAAGGATGGAAAATAGAGAATAAGAGTTGGTGAATTGCAGGTGGAAATTTTGACTACTCAAAGGAAAAGAGAAGATATGGTTAAAACCTTTTGGTTGGTTAAGGAAGTTGTCGAGGTCCAGTTGGATCATCTCTTCGGAATTCTCTCTGATGCAGAAAATTGTGAATGACTGTGTTTGTCTTCTAATCAGACACCCTCCTTTACGTAGTTATCTTTATTGGATTGTATGAGTGCAAGAATGAATTCGGTTGTGCTTTCTTGGCAAAGGATTCTTCCAATCATAAAAGAGAGGTACAAGAAAAAATTTCATGTAAAAAGTGTCATTCTCATTTGAATGTTTGAAATAGGAAGTTGGAATTTATGTGTATATCCAAGGTTATCATATACATATGTTCACACCCTACCTTTTGGTCACCCTTTTTCATTGACGTCAAAGGGGGAGAGAGTTATGTAAAGACAACTAAGGTGATAGGAGGAGAGAATTTTGTGTTTTGTAAATTTTGGCACATGTTGCCATCAATGACAAAGGGGGAGATTGTTGAAAGAATGAAGAAGAATGGCTATCTCTATAGCTTGTGTTGTCATTGATGTCACCATGTTATACAAGTTGTGACTACAAGTCTAAGTCAATGCTTGATCTGGTATTTTGGTTCAGTATCTGAATCGGTATACAAATTACACCCTCTGGTATTTTCGTCAGCAATCCTTTGCGGTTGATAGTTGATGCTTGCAGTTTTGGGAAACAGTTTATGGTTGTTGAAAGCATGTATGTTCAAGATTTCTCATTCTTCGGTTCTCGTATAGTGTATCGACATTATTCTATTGATTACTTTTTACAATTAAGTCTATTTTTGGCTAACTTCATGAATAAGTGGTGATATGGTGAATTAGTTTTTGTTATGCGGATATATGTGTGACCTATCTTAGGTCTATGCCGACATGATGTAGCATGTTGGGTGTTTGAATTTCTTTTTGGAAAGATTTTGTGAAAGATTGAAGCTGACAGTTGATATTTTTCATAAACAAGGATTGCATCTAATTAGGCTAACCTAATTGATGCTTGCGAATGGATCGATTATATATGCGGGAAAATTTTCTTGAAGATGGACATATAGAAGATGTAGTTGTGTATGCGAATGTGTAGAAGTGAAAATATGATGAAGTGTCTCAAGTCAGCTTACTAAACATCACTGGAACTGTATCAACACTTGTTAGGTGCACTATCATCAATTCATTTTGGTTGTGAAGCCAATTTTGTTTTGTAATCCTTTTGTAGGAAGTGAGCCTCCTTGTGTAAGTAGTGAGCTTTTGTATTCAGACAGTGAGTCCTATTCAAGGCAATGAGCCTTATATATATTCTATTTTGAAATTACTTTATATTGTGAGTTAATCCTCACCATGATTTTTCCCTTATTGGGTTTTCCACATAAAATCTGGTGTTCATTTTGTTGATTTTTCTTTTTGTTATCTGTATTTCATGTTCATACTTAATAATAGAATAGTGTGGTTGTGAAATTGATAAGTATTGAATTTTGTGTTTGAATTTGGTGACAACTGATTCAGGCCCCCCTCTCAATTGTCTTGCGCCTTTTAACAACCATATCCCTTTGCATATATATTTTTTTAAAATTTAAAACTTCCTCCTCATAATGCCTCCTCTTCTCATTGTCTTTGCATTTTATTTTTCCCTTTATATTATTCAAAATACCAACTATCATCAAATGGTCTTGCTTATAATGTATTGAAAATTCCCACTTAGTTTGGTTTTGTGGTCTCCTTAATATGATGTTGTTTGAAATGTAACAACAATTAAATAATCACTCTTTTCAAATGAGTCAATACCCCTACAGGAATATTTAGCACTGGAAGAAATTGTCATTGATATTGGACCGTGAAATATGAAATGTCACGTCTTCCATATACCCCATCATTGGTTTTTATTTCAATAAAAATTTCATCTCTAGAAATAATATGTTGACTCTTCTAGTCACCCCTTATCTACATTTCATATTTTTAAAAATGGTGCACTATATATTTTATTTTCTCCACCAATAAATTGATGAACAAGACGTATAAACATTTAACTTGATTGTCATAATCAATCTCTAAAAATAAGATGAAATTTATTTCAACAGGAATTAAAATTAAAATGCAGATCGACATGCAATATTTTGTCAATTAATGACAATAATGTCGATCATCTCTGTTAAATTGACCACTAAAACCAAAATCAATTTGAACTCCAAAATCATCCACACTCCAAAATGTGAAATAAAAAGCAAACTGTCTTTTTGGTTTATGTAGATTGCGCTTGTACCCAGTTGCTCCCACATTACAATATTATCCTCTTCTAAAATAAATAAAATTGATTATTTTATTTATTTCCCCTTTTGCACATGTAATTAATAATTTATTTATTTAATTATTTATTAATTACTCATGCATATTCCACCTAACTAGTTGACTGAGACTCACTTTTAGATCACTTATAATTCAAATCAGTCTTCTACCCAATGTATCTTGTTTGAGTCACAGTCACTTCCACTTGTCTAATCAATCAATCCACTTCACTTTTTACAATAAGCTCATTAAAATCATGCATCTAGTTAACTACTCATCAATTTTGAGCCATTGATCTTTTTGGTCTCTCATTAGATATTGGTCGTTGATTGATATCAGTCAATCTATAAAAGAAACCTATCATTCATTAATTATATCTCTCTCTCCATCTCTCATAATTGCAAAGAAACTATACTCCTATTTTTGAAGTGCTTTATGCAACAAAATGTGAGAGCATCACCCTTTCACCTTTTCTCCAAGGTACAAGATAGGAGGATAATGGAGTTATGCTAATGCAGGTTGTATGCTAATATTTTATATGTAGGTTTGTTGCATTTAATTTAATTCAATTTGTCTTATTTTCTTTATTAGTGTGATTTGTTTCAAAGTTTTATTTTGAATGTTTTTTCTTATTTACTATTTATCATTCGAGTTTGCAATCAAATTTGTAGGTCATACAATAGGTACATATTGTCAAATTGGTATCATTCAAGAAAGGAACACCCACATCTCAATCATTCAAGGAGAAAATCAAATCACAATGAGGTTTGTTGAAACTTTTGTGTTTATTGTTTATATTATCTTGTTTTTCTTTTATTGTTGAGTTCTATCTAAGGTTTTGCATATTTTGAAAATGGAATTTACCTACTAGTTTTATGTCATTTTAATTTTAAAATATAGGCATTATGTTATGGAGACTTTGTTGGGGTATAACCCCATATTCCATTTCATTTTTATTTTTATGCATTTTAGTATTGATTTACACTAATAGGTTTTACATGTTTTGGTATTGAAGGTCTTCCATGTGTGTTGGAGACAAAAACAAACAACACTATCATGATCATAGTGCTCGAGAGATGAAGTTTGATAGAAATACTTGGTATTTTATTGATAAAAATTTGAAGTTTTTTAGGTCTATACCTAGTGCCTGCACACAATTTGAGGTAAAAATCACTTTTAAATTCCTAAAAACCACGTTTATTTATTCAAAATAGTTTCCAAATATCTAATACCACACTTTTTTTAGGAAAAACCACTATTAAAATGGCTAAAACCATTTAGGAGAAAAACATTTTTAAAAAGCTTAAAAATGCGGGTTTGTAATTATAAACCATCGTTGAAATCCTTAAAATCATAATTATTAGAAGAAACCATGATTCTTTAGGAAAAATGCCACCAATGGCTAAAACCACAAGTTTTTCTTGGAAACCCACCTTAAAATCCCAAAAACCGCCCTCAAAAATGTCAAGACCACGAATTTGAGGTGGAAACCACTCTAAAAAAGGTCAAGACCACGAATTTGAGGTGGAAACCACCCTCAAAAAGGTCAATACCATGAATTTGAGGTAGAAACTACCTTGAAAAGGGTAAAACCATTAATTTGGGATGAAAACCACCTTTTAATTAGTCAAAACCATTCAAAAATATCAAAAACTACCTTCATTACCTCCAAAATTGTGTTTGAAAACAACTCGGTGATTTTTATTGTCCTTGCTCTTAGCTCCTAGTCATAATAGAGACTAGGAGATCAATAGGACTTAGCCCTCCTACATGAAGCACTTGGTCACTTAGTTGACTAGGGGCCAATCAATGGGGGCTTAAGCCCTGCTAGCACCATTGATGTTAGGATTCAGGTAGATTGGAGCAATAAACATTAACAATTATATGCATATTAAATAACCTAGAAATAACAATGAAGAATACCACAAAAGAGATCAACACAAAATTTTAATGCGGTTCACCCAATATGGGCTACATCCACAGAAACTTAGCCACCCAATAATTTTATTATCCAGTGCAAAATAGATTACAATCTTGCGAACACCATGCCACAACATACACCCCAGCTGCTTATAACAAGATTTTTGGAACCTTCTAGAATTAGGGTTTTACAAGGTCATTTTTCATTTGACATGTTAATGGAAAAACCTTGACATGTTAATGAAAAAACCTTGATGTGTTAACAAAAAAACTTTGACATGTTAATGGAAAAAATAACCTTGACATGTCAGTGGGAAAATCTTGATTTGTCAACGGGAAAACTTTGACATGTCAGCAGGAAAACCTTGACGTGTTAACCAAAAAAAAAAATTGGTGCAATGCCCCAAACCCCACAATACGTTACGAGTGTATAGTATTTGCATGATCAGTCACCACATACCAACAATTGAGACTCCTCAAAAAGCACCTGTCAATCAAGCTATGATAACTTTTTCATTTTTTATCATATTTTTAAAATTTATTAGCATTGGAATGCTAGTTCTGCCATGGGCATTGTACTATAGGTGAAATTTGATTTATTTTTTGATAATTTAGGTATTCTCATTCAAAGTCAACTTGATTTTGAAACTTCAATGGATCATAACTTTCATATTTTTGTCATTTTTTGATGCTTTGTTTTAATTATCAAAAAAATACAAAACATATGATTTTTACAATTTATTTTTCTATAGGATTTAACATTTTTTGTTTTTTACCAACTTTTGTTTGTAGGTATTTCATGATTTAAAGACATCAATCTTGTAAACTACTAACTCAAGTGGTTTTATAAGATGTTTTATTGAAGACATTGTTTATACACTTTTTTTTTTTATGTACTTCATCTACTTTTTGTTTTCTCACTTTGAAATTGGGTTAAAACTTACTTCGCATTTTGATTTGGGATAATAATTAGCAAGTGTCTTTTAAACCCCAAGCACACTTATGTATGCTCTCCTCCCACACTTTATGGTGATCTTGCAGATCAAAAATAAATGTTGTCTTGTTTTATTTTTAGGGGGGCTGCTTGGGTATTTAATCACCCTAAGGGATGATATCAACTCCAGTGTTCTGGTAGAGTATAAATAACAGAGGGTGAATCCAAAGACACAGCTCTTGGAAGTTGTTTTTTTTTCATTGCGGAAGTAAAGGATAAGGGTGGGTTACCCTCTTATCTCAATTTTTTGACTTTCTTTCACTTTCAAATTCATGGATTAGGCCTCATACACCCTTGAGGTATTTGGAGGATACCCCTAGATAAGTCTTGTATAGCCTAGTTTAAGACCTTTTAGCCACTACTTAATTGTGGTGCAAGGTACAATATCATGCCTGAAGATACTCATCATGTACCTTCTTGTGTCGAAATAATAGTTATTCCTTGATTGGGCCTTGTCCCTTCAAGGTAAGGGGTGTAGAGGTGGTACATGACCTTTTCATAACCTAGTTATCCACTCACTTAAAGGTATTTTATTGTGTGGGCCCACATTAAGTTAACATGCCATTTACTGAATAAATATAGGATTTTTATTATGTCTTCTTGTTTGAGTGTTGTATATGCCAAATTATTTATTTGTAAAATATTTACTACCAAGTTGATCAAGTCAAGTTTTAAATCCTTTCTTTTTAAACATATTGCCCATTGGTATCCTTGAAACATAAATGTTGAAGCAAAATTTAGGATAACCATTACTTAGTACAAAAACTATTTACCCTTGGTCATCACCAAAATCATTTCCCATCATCTTCCACATCAACCACATACCTTGTCCATTTCATATTGGTAAAACTTAACCACATCCATCCTTCATTGATTTTCCATAATTTTCCTTATCCCATTTTCCATCCATTCACAACACACCTTGATTGCAAAGTACACATATTTTTGTCACTCATTATCCCCTTGGTCATAATCCTAGTCACCTTTGAGTCAAAACCAGGAGAAAATTACGATATCATTGATCATCATATCATCATCATCATATTGTATCCACATCAACTCTTGGTCATAGTTGAAAGAATCACTTTTGGATCCCTTATTTAAAATAATCATATTATTCCAACCTTTGGGACCTTTAATCATCCTAAGGACCATTATTTAATCATTGTAAACTCTACACTAATCCATATAATTTCAAAAATAAATCCATAATCAAATCATCCTAAAATCCAAGTATGTAAATTTAAACTATAATCCAAGTTTAGTAGATCATCATCATCATCATCTTTTATCCATATCATCCACATAGTCCACCTAATCATCTATTCCCATCTTTGATATCATCCTAATTGAATCCAAGTTATTCATCCATGTATTCTATCCAAGTCATCTATCAAGTCCACCTAGGGTTATCTTTTTGATATAGTCACCATAAATCAAAGCAATCCAAAATTTAAATCATACCAATTTTGAAAATCCAAGGAGCTAGCTAAAATTATGAATCCATATTTGACACAAGTAAATATAAAGCTCATAATAAAAAAAAAATACAAAAGATCATAATGAAGGGAAAATCCAACACCATGAGCCCTCTAGATGAAATCTTTTTTCCCAAATCAAGTCAAGTATAATGACTATAATGAAATTATCTATCAATCAAAATATGATCTTTATGATGATGAGGATGGTCTCATATATCAACCTAAATATGATCCTTATTATGATGATGATTGTCTTGTCTAACAACCTAAATTTGATCCTTGTGATGATGAGAATGATCTTATCAATCAACTTGAATATGACCCTTATGATGATGATGATAGCATAGACCAAGACACCATAGATGAGATCCTTATGGACTGTCTTGTCATAGATTCCTTACACTCTACCATAAACTCCCATACCCCCAAAACCAAGACCTCTCAAACACTAGCCACCTCATGAACCAGTATCACACATCCATTACTCATCATTATCCCACCTTTGGTAAGGAAAACACCTTCTTAGAGCAATATCCACCATCTCTCCAATCCATGTTATTTGATCCCTCTTCACCCAACTCATTTAGATAATCCATATTCGAAATAATTTGCATTTTCCTCCTCCAAATAATTATCACCCAAGTCCTTTGATTCATCCCAACATACTAAAGATTTTTCCAAGAACTACTCACATGGGTTAAACAAAAAAATAACCAATCCAATAAGCCCATGTCCACAACACCTATCCATGAGTCTCCTACTATTATTCCTATCCTAGATCGAATACCACCAAACACTACCATCATCTTGAGTCTACCCACATGGGAAGATCAAACTAAACATTTTATGAAGTCCATACAACCCAAAATTTCTGAAATCCACAAGCATCATAAGGTCCAAAAATACCCCACTAGTCCAAGCATATTATTAAATATGACATTAGGAACATATATCAAATGCTTGGTCGATATAGGGAATATCAAAGCAACACAAATTTTATCCATCTTGTTTAAGAAGGAACTAAGGCTATTTCAAGAGCTCGCTCTAAAGCATGTCACAACTTGTTCCCAATCAAATCAAGATCAAGTTACTGAGAAAGTCCCCATTAATCCAATACTTGACCAAGCTCTAATAGATGATTATCAAACCCATTACAATTCAATCTTTCATCAAGATCCTATCTATGATAATGACATCCAAAATCTAATATTTGATCATAATCCTACCATTGTTCTAGAAATCCAAGATGATCCTTTACTCTACCTTTATCCCATCCATGACCATGAAATCAAAGATGATCACATTCATACTCCTAAAACTCTCATTTCCCAAGATGAGACACTTGCCTCCCTTAGACATATAGATATTCAAAAAATGATATGGATCCCATCATGCATCAGGATTCACAAGAAAATTTGATCACATATGTAGTGTCAAAAAATGTTGTCATGTACATTTTCACACTTAATTTGGGAATAATTAATGATAAATTGGACTTAATGTCGCCTTTATCTAGTGCTGTGAGGTGTTTTAAACTTCCATGCTAGGTCTTGGGCCCTTTTTAAGCTAAATTAACTTAACTCTTCCTTAATTTAATGTTGTAAAATGTATTTATTTACACCTTCACATTAAATTTAAGAGGCTTGTAAACTACATGGACCTAATCTAGTGTTGTAATGTGTTTTACACATTCACATGGGATTTAGGACCTTTAAGCTAAATAAACCCAATATTTCCTTAATTTAATTTTGTAAAATGTATTTATTTACACTTTCACATTGAATTTTGGGCCCCCTTGCATTTATGACCTTAATATAGGCCCCTAAGATCCTATATTATTCATCCCAAAGCATATTTCAATCAAAAACCTGACAAGATCAACATATAAACTTAATTTACACACTCCCTAACACTTTAGCACTCAAAATAGGCCCTGTGGGACCCATTCAACACTTTGGGTGAATGAGTCCCATCCAGGTGGGACTGATTCACCTAGCTTGGTGAATGAGTCTCATTTGACCTATGTTTAAGGTTTTGAGCGGGAAATTTGGGTTTTAAGTTTAAATTTTATCAATGTGGGCCTGTGGGATCCAATTAATGGTATATTAGACGGATTGACTATATAAACAAGGTCTCAAATCATTATTTCATACACACATTCATGATATCAAGTCAAGCACTCAAGAGTTAAGAATTCCAAGACTTTACAAGATCATCAAGATAACATTCAAGATCATTTTTAAAGCATTCAAGGGAAGAGTTATTCATAAATTGTTGCAACAATTCAAGATCCATCATCATGTCAAGGATATCAAGCATCAAGCATGCTATTGAGCTAGTGTTTTGATGTAGTATTCAAGATCCAATATCAACCATTGTTCTACACCTATTTTCAAGATCAAGATCTACATCCTTCATGGCCATTTCATGTTGAGTTGCAGATTTACAAGACATCATTTACAAGGCATCTTTCAAGGATCATTATTCATGTTTCATGTTTCATGTCCTTGTCTCATTTTTTCATCATTTGGTTTAATTATCTAAATGGGGTTTGACCAAGGAAAACCCCTATTCCCTAAAAATCAATACTCTCTCTCTCTCTTTGTGTAATTGCAGATCTAGGTGATTTGAAGATTTGAAGATCATTGAAGATTGGGTTACAATCTTGGATAAAGTTGTTGGATTTGTCTCCCTATTTGCAAGATCATAATCTTCACCAAAATTATTAGATGAAAAATGGATGCTTTATGGTTTAGGACATAGAACACCACTTTTCTCCAACTAAAATTCAAGGAATCCCTAGAGATCTCACCCCAAGAGTGGAGTAGAGGCAAGATTGTTCTTGAATGAAAGTGAAGATTGTCATCCTAGGTCCTAAACCCTAGAAAAGAAAAAAAAAATCCACCTTTCATTTTGGTGAACCTGCATGTACAATACCTTCTTTCTTGATTTGGAGTCCATCATCATCCTAGATCTAGCTTGCATTGACTTTACATTAGGATTTGCATTAGTTAATTTGTATCCTAGGGTTTTCAAATTTTCGCATTAGTGAAAGTGCATATAGGTTGCATTTTTGCATCTCAAATAATTGAAAATCATATAAAATCTATATTTTCATTTAGTCTTTAGGTCATACAACATAAAAAGAATCAAAATCAATTGAAAATTTCTATTTTTTTAAGAAAAACCCTAACTAGGACTCATTCGCCACTCTGGGTGAATGAGTCCCAGTCTATATTTTAAACTTCCTTTTAAAGCATTAAAAACATCATTGATGTGCTTCCTAAGCTTGCTGGTAACATATAGTATTATAAGTCTGAAAAGTTTCAAGTACATCTGTTTTATGTATCTAGGTCAAATCATCCATGTAGTGAAGTCATTTTTAAAGCATTTCAAAATTCATTTTGGTATCAAAATTTTCAAATCTGTAGGACATTTTTTTACATTTTAGAAACATTGCATAATTTATATACATTACTTTCTCATGTTAGCATGTTTTCTTTTCAAGCATTTAGTGTTTCTAGAATATAACATGGCTTGTATGATTCTATTTTCCCTACTCATGAGCATAATCTAGGAAAGAAAAGTAAAACATTTGACAAGCATTGGATATCCTCCTAGTATCTATCAGATTGGTAAGAATGTCATAACACAAGAGGATGCAAGTGTAGACAAACATAACAATCATACTTTTTCTTCTCCCAATACCTCTCCTATTAGTGACAAAGGTATCTTGGTGAAAGAAGATACAAGCATTGAGGGTTTTGATTGTCCCTCTCCTCCTCCCCCTTTAGAAGATATTAGAAGACAAGAAGATGAGATCATAGAAACATTTCTAAACATCACCTTACTTAGTCTTCATCCATCCCTTTCTTGTGAGAATGTTATAATAAAAATGGATGAAATAATAGGTAGCCATGACAATCAAATTTTTCCTTCTCCTCATATCCCTCCTCGATGTGAAGAGGATAGGTTAGTGTTTGAAGATGCACCTATTGAAAGTCATGAGAATCTTGTTCCTCCCTTCCCTAATGCTCCTACCATTTGGAAAGATCTATTTGGCAAGCATGAAAATCATAGGTGTCCTTCTCTTGGTGTCTCCCCTATTTTTGATGAAGCTACTTTACAAAATATAACCATAGAATGTGATGAACATCTTACAAGCTCTCCTATAGGGTAGATAGTATGACACAAGAGAATGAGACCTTAGAGAAAAAGGACAATCAAATTGAGCCTTCTCTTAATGTCCCCACTATTGATAAAGAAGATATTTTGACCTCCCCTACATGCAATGAATTCATTTTAGAAGAACCAAGCTTTGAATTTCAGGAACATCTAACTTGTATTCCTCCTAAAACTCTCCTCCTAGGGAGGATATCATGATGCAAGAAAAGGAAAACATTGACAATAATAATATTGTTCCCTTAGATGAATATGATGAAGTAGCATTAGACTCTCCTTCACTAAGGGACGTTAATATTATTCAACCTCAACTCATCCTTTACCCACCTTCACACAAACCACAAACTCGAAACAAACCTAAACTTATCCTTTACCCACCTAAGAATAATGTGTTAATACCCTTGCTCATACATATAACACTAGAAGCAATTTGTAACCAAGACAACCAATCCCAACAACCTTACCTTTTCCTAATCCCATCTTCCCTAGTGCTCCTTGTTTTCCTCCACAAAGTGGAAAGGAGTATGATCTTGTTGAACAAGTACATAATACTCCTGCTAAGATATCCTTATGGGACCCTATTCAGGCCTTTCCTCATTACCACAACATGATTCAAAGTTCTTTACAACAAGTTCTTGTCCCTTCTAATGTGCAACCAAATAACATAGAAACCATGATTTAAGGAATAAATGTTGACATTGTTTTCCACCAAAGTGAGCTCCTTCCTTTGGAAGTGAAAAAAAAATGATGCCTTCATGATAATAGCCAGCTACAATAGATTAGGAATAAAGAGAGCAGTTGTTGACAATGGTTTCACTCTTAATTGTGTAGTATCACACTTTTGGATAAACTTGGTGTGGATAAGCCAAAAATTCAACCTGATTCCTTGTCAATTCGTGGATTTTATAACATAGGTAAACAACCATTGGGTGTGATTACTTTACCTATTACAGTTGAAAAGGCCACATTACAAACCTCAATTCATGTCATTCCAAATGATCTTTCATATAATCTCCTTTTGGGAAGACCATGGATTCATGAGATTTACACGGTGCCCTCTACCCTTCATCGTATCATGAAATATGTCTATAACAACAAAGTATATACAATCAAAGCTGACCTGAACCAAATAGTTGTTTGAACATTCAGAAAGACATAGAAAATCCTTTGAAAATATTAACACCAACTACACAAGTGGAACTTGTGCAACAAAAAGACAGAAAAATGCATTGAGCAAATCACAAAGCTATTAGAAGATGTTTAGATTTCAAGCCAACATTCATGGGAGAATACAAAATTATAAACAAAGAATCTGAAAAGGGAAAAGAAAAAGTGGAAATGTCAACACAAAATTTAGAAGACCCTTCGAAAGAATCCACCTCAACCACTTTAGAACAAAAGACAACAAATTACACAAAAAACTTTGATGAACTTGACTATGAACAATCGTCAAATCCAAAAGAAATGAAAAAGATTTATGGAAGAGGTTATGAACTTATGAAACAACTCAGTTATAATGGAAAAGATGTGGTGGTAACGAACAAGGTATTCATGTCCCTATAGAGCCTAACATGCAAGAAACAACTCATGGGCTTGGTTATTTTCCTTTCATAGAAATCAACCCATCAAACAAGCCTTCACTCAATATCAACACTCTTACAAAAGATTCTTCTAAGTCAACTTTAATAGTAGTGCATCCTGAATTGATAGACACTAGTGGTCTTGATTGTTATCCTTTGCAAGAAATGAAACAAACAAAGAAATCTTCACTTAATGTCAATTTCGTGACACAAAACACTAATGATTTGAGTTTGTTATATTTTACACCCTCCTATAAAAGAGAGAACAAAATCTCACAATCTAAAGAGTATTGTGTAGGTATGACACCTTGTACTAAGCAAGATATATCTTTGTCACAAAACAAAGCAACATCTTCTACTTTTGATCAAGAGAGTATATTGACAACACTCCTCCAAGATCGTTTGATACCTCTCCCTCCAAGAACACGAAATAAATTTTACTACAAACATTCATTTTGTGTATATCATAGAGTTCATTGTCATGCTACTAATGAATATAAGGCTTTAATTAATCGAATTCAATAACTCAAGGATTGTGGTGCTCTTCCTTGTGTTGAAGCGTCTAGTTCCTCCAATTGAAACTTATTTTCATCCTATTCAACTCATCCTTGTCATGCACTAAGTGGGGGCAAGGGGTTAGTTAACCTTATCCTCGTATGTCACTTTTTGTTGTCTCTTTTGGCTAGTTGATCACCTGTCATGTACATATAAGAGCAAGCTTGGGATGTGGACGACATGCCTTAAATTGGATTGCATGTGACATACTTATTCATGATGCAGTTCAATTTAGAAACATGACTTGGCATAGGGATTTCAAAATAACCTCTCATATCTTCTTCTACTTTAAAGCAATTTCTCACAGTAATGGTGTTAGCAACCGCTTTAAAGTGGGGGCATACATCAACACTCATGTTTAATTGTGCAATTTTCTTTCTTCTTGTGATACATCCTTTTCTTGGTGTTATCATTGGGTTTGATTTCCTCTGAGAGCGTGATAGAAAAGACCTTGCATGAACCAAGCAAAATCCCTTTGAACATTCCTTACACTATTTTGCATTCACAACATCTATTATATGGCTACCTTGCATAAAACACTTTGCATGCCTGTGGAGCCATCTTTTTTGTTCATGAGTTGCAAGCATACAAAGTTTTGCTTGCCTCATGAAGCTCAAAGTTTATTATTGTGTGGCGCCTTATCAAAGTTATTAGGAGATATAACTTTGGTATGGTTTGATGGAAAGCCCAATCAAGGCATGACTTTCCTATAGCCACTCGCATGTGAGTGTGAATGCATACTAGTCATGTGTGTATGTGTCTCACCTCTTTCAGATCCTCACCCAACAGACAGCCTAAATTTTCATTGTCTTAGAGTGATCATACATCTTTGGACAAACAACTTAGATCTGGTCCACATTGTGTTGGACAAACAGTCGAAGCTTGATCCACCTCATTTTTATTTTTTACTTGTTTTTGTTTTTATTTCTTTTAGTAATTGACATTACATGATTGTGTATCTTGTTTTGTTGCATATCATACACATTGTGTGTGTCCTTTTGTGCTTATGTTGATTTGATTTAGGATCTTGGATCCTGGGGACTTGACTGCTTCCCTGATCTTTGTTATCCTAGACCATCCACATTGGTACGATTGGACCCCTCTTGAATGTTTACTTTAGTGCGAGTTTGAAGCAATTTCATCCTCTGACTAAATTGGGGGCTAAATGTAGTGTCAAAAAATGTCATTGTGTACATTTTCACACTTAATTTGGGAATAATTAATGATAAATTGGACTTAATGTCTCCTTGATCTAATGTTGTGAGGTGTTTTACACTTCTTCGTTAGGTCTTGGACCCTTTTTAAGCTAAATTAACTTAACTCTACCTTAATTTAATGTTGTAAAATGTATCTATTTACACCTTCACATTAAATTTAAGAGGATTGTAAACTAAATGGACCTAATCTAGTGTTGTAATGTGTTTTCCACATTCACATGGGATTTAGGGCCCTTATAAGCTAAATAGACCCAATTTTTCCTTAATTTAATGTTGTAAAATGTATTTATTTACACTTTCACATTGGATTTTGGTCCCCCTTGAATTTATGACCTTAATATAAGCCCCTAAGACCCTATATTATACATCCCAAGGCATATTTCAATCAAAAACCTGACAAGATCAACATATAAACTTAATTTACACACTCCCCGACACTTTAGCACTCAAAATAGGCCCTGTGGGACCCATTCGCCACTTTGGATGAATGAGTCCCATCCAGATGGGATTGATTCGCCTAGCTTGGTGAATGAGTCCCATTTGACCTATTTTTTAGGTTTTGAGTAGGAAATTTGGGTTTCAAGTTTAAATTTTATCAATGTCGACCTGTGGGATCCAATTAAAGAGATATTAGATGGATTTCCTATATAAAAAAGGTCTCAAATAATTATTTCATACAAGAATTCATGATATCAAGTCAAGTACTTGAGAGTTAAGCATTCCAAGACTTTACAAGATCACCAATATAGCATTCAAGATCATTTTTGAGGAATTCAAGGGAAGAATTCTTCATCAATTGTTGAAAAAATTCAAGATCCATCATCATGTCAAGGATATCAAGCATCAAGCATGCTATTGAGATAGTGTTGTGATTTAGTATTGAAGATCCAAGATCACCCATTGTTCTACACTTATTATCAAGATCAAGATCTACATCCTTCATGGCCATTTCATGTTGAGTTGTAGATTTACAAGACATTATTTACAAGGCATCTTTCAAGGTATCATTTTTCATGTTTCATGTCCCATGTTTCATGTTTCATGTCTTTGTTTCATTGTTTCATAATTTGGTTTAATTACCTAAACGGGGTTTGGCCAAGGAAAACCCCTATTCCCTAACAATCAACACTTTTTCTCTCTCTCTTTATGTAATTGCAAATCTAGGTTCTTTGAAGATTTGAAGATCATTGAAGATTGGGTTACAAGCTTGGAGAAAGTTGTTGGAGTTGTCTCCCCATTTGCAAGATTGTAATCTTCACCAAAAGGTCATCTACAACCCCGAAATTGGAGTTTTAGATACAAAGACAAAGTGTAACATAAAGAGAAAACGTTGAAGACTAGATTCAGACTTTGAAATTCTAGAAAACCCTAACTAGACTAATTCACTCAAATTGGTGAATGAGTCCTAGTTTAGGTCAATTTTGAGATTATTTTTAGTTTTGGATACCCTTTGATTATTTTTAGTTTTGGATACCCTTTTTCCCAAAATCTGTTCCTGTGCAAAAACCCAAATTTGGGAATAATTTTCCCAGAATGGTGAATGAGTCCCAGTAGGACAAAACTTTAGGATTTTTAGAATTTCCAATTTTCATTCAAGCCTCTGCAAGTTTCCAGGTGCACACTTCTGATTTTATTATTTTCTATTTTGATTTATATGCATTTCTAGGTAATTCATTCAAGTTTCATGCATCACTAGGTTTTGTCATTAGATCTTACATTTCATTTGTCTTTCCAAGCCCTAGCTTGGTGGTTAACCCCTCTTGTAATCTAAAATCATACCCTAGGATACCCTTCTAGTAGATCTCTTCCTCTACTCCACTCTTGGGGTGATATCTCTAGGGCATCCTTGAATGTTAGTTGGAGAAAAGTGGTGTTCTATGTCTGAAACCATAAAGCATCCATTTTTCAACTAATCAACATCAAGCATATCATTGATCAAGATACCATAATTGCAAATAAGGATAAATTACAATCATCCTACAAGCTAGATTCAACCATTTTCATCATATTTGGTCTTCTTATAGAAGAGAACGTAGATCTTTCTCCTAATTCAAGGTTTCCTAATGATGGATTTTGCATCAAGTTTCAAAAGAAAAATGTATCCTATAGGAAATAAACTTTTTCAAAGCATGGGTTACTATAGAAAAGGTTTATGCCTTCATGAACAAGGAATTCTAGAACCAATATCAGTATATGAAATTTATGGATATCAAGGTTTTGGTTACACATCTCCAAGAAAGTAGTCTAATGGTGGCAACTCATTACTATTTGGGGAAACCTCATCTAATGTAAGCATCAAAATGTTGAAAATTAAGGTGAAATTGTAGCTTAAAACTTGTAAACCTATCAGACTATAGATTTAATTAAGTTTTCTTTGTCACAATTATTTGTGTATGATTAATTTGTTTAGATCAATTTTACCAATTATACAAAGAGATAGAAGATTGTAGGAGAATGAGACAAGAAGATAGAAGTGACACAACATATACGTGGAGAAACCCTTTCGGGAAAAAACTCCACTAGAATCAATAGTGCTTGTATTATTTAACCTTAGAACAAGATTACAATAATACTATATCAATCCTTGATTGATATGCTTCCTTGCCTTCAACAATCCTTCTTCACAACCTAAAATAAACTCTCATACACTTTTTGCAGCACAAGCTATCCATGCATTCCATGTGACCAAGCATGAATCCACACATCCCATGCCATGCTTCATACCCTCACACATGCACAAGCTCAACCTGCTAACCTGAATTAAACTTTGATGCAATGTATGCAATAAATAGATAATTAATGAGCATGTAAACTCATAAGAGTTATCAAATACAAGAGCATAAAGCTCCTCTAAAAAATCTACGCCTAGATTGTGCAAGTAGAGTTCCACAATATAACATGAATTCAAAACCAAAGTCTCCTCAATTTAGGTGCCCCAAATTGAACACTCAACTGATCATTCGTTAAGAAAATATCTTGCAAGAATCACCTCAAAGTTGGTTCCCAAGAATGGGCCCACTTAACTGAGCCTTGTAAATATCTTCTCATGCAAAAGGTGTTAACTCAAAGATGCCAACTTGGGTGCCCAAGGTGGGTCCAAGTCAATTTTAGTTAACTAAAACATATCTCTTCACCAATTCATGCAAACATTATGCATGATTGATCATCCCCACTTAATTGAATGTATCCACCTATTATCTTTCATACAACTGAAGTCATTAGTCATGCAACTCAAACTAACTACATGCAACTGAAGATAACTGAACCATAACTGAATTGAACTGAACTAAACTCCACTCATGTAAATATCAATCCCTAACTTGTAGGATCTAAACATGCATTACTAAAGTGTTATCAATCCTCCAAAAAATTAACTTAAGCAAGGTGGGTTCCACCTTCCATGTGGGTGCCCCATGTGCTCCTATTTTGTAGGAGGTCTTCTTGGGAATCCCCACATGTTCCTTTCATTTAGGAATAATTACAAATGTCAATTTACATGTCCATTTCATTCAAATTTAATCTCTTTCTAATCCTATTCTTGGGGAACACTTTCCAAGGACTTAGGAGATACATGAAATATGTTTAGGATTGCAATTAAATGGCATCCTATTCCCAACACAAAGTAGAGGTCACCTATAAATTTTAAAATCATCCCCCTTATACCCATAATTTCTTTACTTCATCCATACTAGCACACCACATCCACAACATCCAATCCTAAGCCAAATCCTAAATAAAAATCTATTTTTTCCACCCCAATCCCAACATCCCTCATTGCAATTGAAACCTCAAAATCCTAAATCCAAAGTCCATCCATCCACATACCCACCTCCCAAACCCACTTATTGAATCCACAATCCAAATTCTAGTCCTCACCTCCACCATCAAAATCCATCTAACTTAATCTTAAATCTAATCTGAAACCAAAAAATCCATCACATCCTAGCAACAACACTTTACCACAAGAGTTACGATGGAACTTTATTGATATTTTTATGTTTGGACAAGGCCAACCCAACTATCAAAGAGCATCGTCACAATTGTGACATATATATCAGTACAATGATCCTAGGAAAGTAATTACATAAAGCAAGATATTATTGGCATGACATGATCAAAGCATCCAAATCAACTGCATCAACAATCCATGAACGTAATAACCTAAAATCTAAAATTTCAAAAAAATTACAAAATTAGAAAAATTCTAAAAAAAAAGGAAAAAATTAAAAAAAAAATAGTAAAGAGAAATAAATTTGTCGAAAGGTGAAAACCACTTCTTGTGGTGCATTGGGAAAGTACCCTGATGAAAATCCATTCATGGGTGTCATGTGTAAGCTAGCTATGTGAACCTTAAAATTGGAGGCAAGTTGTCTCATCCATTCCACCAAACCAATCCATCCTATCATTTCATTCCATCACACACATCCACCATGTCTATTTAGTCACACCTCATCCATATCTCCTAATCACTTTGATCTTAACAATAATTGGGGATACATGATGCATACTTTGGAAAACTCTTGACATAGTAATCCTTTGGCCTTACACCATCTACCATCATTGTATAGATAGTACTACCTAATCCTTATCTTGGATCAAGAAATTTTAGTCCTATGTGATGTATTCCTTGAAACATATCCCCCTACATCCTTCCATTAATCCATATCCTCTCCATCACCATCCATTTCATCAAATAGTCCATCCAAACCATATTTATCCTCGTCTCTAGGATTGGATTATCTCTTTTCATTGGTTCCACCATGAAAATGACAAACAAAATCAAACATTTATCCAAATATTTCCCAATCTATAAGCATAATCCAAAAAAATATCCATGTTGACCCTTAAATCCAAGCACACTCCATCCAAAATCCTACATCCATCCTAACATATTCATAAGATGTGTTCCTTATCTTGCTACAAGTTATATTTCATCTATAATTAATCTAATCAATCATCATCGAGATGTTTTTCCCAATCTACCTCAAGACTACCTTGAATTTAGATGGAAAGAACAAGCTAAAAAGGGAAAACTATACTCTATTATCTTTATGTTTTAGAACAAAGGTTTTCTAGAACTAGGTGAGTAGACCACAAAGTTCTAATGTTGCAGGTTGGCTAGCTCTCTACTAGAGGACAACAGCGCACTAATCATACTTCAACATGTTGCACTGGAATCTCACAAACGTGTTGGAATCCTATATAAATAGAGGTCAAGTTGCAAACCGAAACACACAGAGTCTACTTACAACCCAAAATTTCTGGTTTTACAGTTTAATAGAAATGTATGGAAATGAAAAATACAACAAGAAAAATACTTTAACTTATAAATATAAGCTACTCTAATAGTGAAATGAAGGAGAAAGAAGAAGAATGTCAGCTTACTGAAGTTCCAGTTCTCTAGCAAGTTGCTCATAATCGAATTGTACCTACACATAAAGAAACTAGAAAATGTTGGGGTTGTGTTTTTAGGTTTACCTTAGTCAAACCCCCATTTTAGTGTTCCCACCTCTAGGGACAGCCAACAAACCACAAGATTTAGAAAAGTGATAAATAAATAGAGTAGACACAAAATAGTAGAAAGCAAGGACAATCTAGTACTAATCTACAAGTAAGATTATGCAAATAATCAAATAGATGCAATATCACCTCCCTTTCTATGAGCGCTCAAGGTTAAGAGAGGAAGAAGGACAATGCTACCACACTGATGGAGTATATCTTTGAAAACTTGCAATAACAATGGAATTGAAGTAGGAAGATGGTGTAGGAGTGAAGTGTGAAGTTGATAGAAGAAAGAAATGGAGAAGCAAGGAGTGAGAATGAAGAGAGAGCTTGAGAGATTCCAAGAATGATGTTCAAAAGGCCAATTTGGAGGCAAAAGGTCATTCTCGGTGGTCAAATTTTCAAAGAGGGATGTTACATTCACAGTTGAAAGGGAATCATAATGCCTCTAACGTCCCTAACCCAGGAATCCTATTAGGATGGAAGTGCAGTGTGTAAACGTCGGTGTGAGGTGCAGAAATCCCCAACAAGAATTCCCTCATCGATCCAAAATGACAAGGATGCGTAGGAAAAGCAAGGAAAATGCAACTTTTTTTGCATTATCAAACTTGTAAGGCTAAAACGAGGGTAATATAATGGGAATTTGAATGGGGTGAAAATTTATGCCATTGTAGGTAGGTAGATGGAGGGAGACAAAAGATGGAGAGAAGTAGAGAGGGAAGGAGGGAGGGAGGGAGAGGTAGGGATGGAGACCAAGGTGAGATAAAGAGAAATAAAGAGAGAGTGAGGGAGAAAAGAGAGAGGGGGGGAATAGGTAGGTAGAGATAGAGAGAGGGGAGATTGAGAGGGAATAAGGGAACAAGGTAAAGGTAGGGTGGGAGAGAGAGAGTGGTAAGGAGTGATAGAGGGAGAGGGGAGATAGAGAAGTAGAGAGGGAAGGAGATATGGAGGGAGAGAGAGAAATAGAGAGAGTAGTAGGGAGTGATGAAGGAAGAGGTAGGTAGAGAGAGGGAGAGGGGAGATAGAGATAAGTAGAGAGGGAGAGGTACGGAGGGAGGGAGAGGTAGAGAGAGAAGATAGATGGAGGGGAGAGATATGGAGAGAGAGTGGTGAGATAGAGAGAAGTAGAGAGGGAAGGAGAGATTGAGAGAGAGAGAAAGAGAGAGAGAGGGAGGGAGGGAGAAGGAAGGGAGGGAGAGGTAGAGAGGGATAGGTGAGATAGAGATAAGTAGAGAGAGAGGGAAGGAAGGAATGAGGGAGGGTGGGAGAGAGGGGGGGATGTAGGGAGAGGTAAAGATGGATAGGTGATATGGAGAGAAGGAAGGAGAGATGGTGGGAAAGAGAGATGGGAGGTAGGGAGAAGCAAAGAGGGATTGGTGAGATTGAGAGGAGAGAGAGAGAGAGAGAGAGAGAGAGAGAGAGAAGGAAGTGAGAGAGAGAAGAAGATAAATAGAGGAGAGAATGGGGATAGAGATAAGTAGAGAGGGAAGGAGATAGTGAGAGAAAGGGGTGCATGGACAACAGAGAGAGAGAAGAGGGAGGGGTGAGGAGGGAGAGGAGATGAGAGGAATTAGAGAGGGAAGGAGGGAGGAGAGGCAGGGAGGGAAGATAGAGAGGCAGGAGAGGAGGAGTGAGGGAGTGAGAGAGAGAATTTTGAGATAGAGAGGAGAGTATGAGAGAGAGAATTGGGGATGAAGAGAGGGAGAGAGAGAGAGAGAGAGAGGGAAAGAGAGGTAGAGGGAGGGAGAGGAGAGATAAAGAGTAGAGAGGGAAAGAGTTAGGGAGGGATACATAGGTGAGATAGAGAGACAAAGAGTGGAGGTAGGAAGAGAGAGGGAGAGGGGAGATAAAGATAAGTAGAGAGGGAAGGAGAGGCAGATAGAGAGGAGAGATAAAGAGAAGTGGAGAGGGAAAGAGGTGGGGATGGAGATAGAGGTGTGTGTGTGTGTGTGAGAGAGAGAGAGAGGGGGGGGGAGGCAGGAAGGGAGAAAGAGATAGAGAGGGAGAGGAGACAGAGTAGAGAGGGAGGGAGAGAGAAAGAGGGGTGGAAGGGAGAGAGAGAGAGAGGTTATAGAGAGGGAAGTAGAGGGAGGTATAGGGAGAGGAGAGATAAAGAGTAGAGAGGGAAAGAGGTAGGGAGGGAGAGATAGGTGAGATAGAGAGAAAGAGAAAGATAGATAGATAGAAAAAGAGAGAGTGATGGAGGGAGAGGTAGGTGGAGAGAGGGAGATGGGAGAGAGTGGTAGATAGTGATGGATATAGCATTAGGTAGAGAGAGGGATTGTGGAGATAGAGATTAGAGAGGTAATGAGAGAGGGAGGTAGAGGTATGGAGGGAGAGAGAGAGAGAGAGAGAGAGAGAGAGAGAGAGAGAGAGAGAGAGAGAGAGAGAGAGAGAGAGAGAGAGAGAGAGAGAGAGAGAGAGAGAGAGAGAGAGAGAGAGAGAGAGAGAGAGAGAGAGAGAGAGAGAGAGAGAGAGAGAGAGAGAGAGAGAGAGAGAGGAGAGAGAGAGAGAGAGAGAGAGAGGGGAGATAGGAGAGAAGTAGATGATGGAAGGAGAGTGAAAGAGAGAGATAGAGAAACAAAGAGAGAGGATGGAGGAGGAAGTGTAGAGAGGAGAGGGGAGATAAAGATACAGAGAGGGAAGAGAGGTAGGTAGAGAGGAGAGATAGAGAGAAGTGAGAGAATGAGGGATGAGATTGAGAGGTAGAGAGGGAGAGAGATGAGATAGAGAAGCGTAGAGAGAGAGTGGTAGAGTGATGAATGGAGAGGCAGGCAGAGAGAGTAAGGAGTAAAAGAAGGGAGAGAGGGAGAGGAGCGGGGACAGATGAGGAGAGGTAGGTAGAGAGAGGTAGAGGAAGATGCTATATAAAAGCAGAGAGGAAGAGATTTTGAGATGAGAGCTATATAGAGAGAGGAGGGATGGAGTGAGTGTGAAGAGAGAGAAACAGGTTAGATATAAAATAGAGAGGAAAGACAAAGCAAAGAGAGAGGAGGCGAAAGAAAGAGGAGAGGAGGCAGAGAGAGGCAGAGAGTGGGGAGGGATGGGTGATTAGGAGAAGCAGAGAGAAAGAGGAGAGAGTGAGGGAGATAAGTGAGATGAAGAGAAGTAGAGAGAGAGATAGATAATAGTGAGATAGAGAGGAGAGAGTGAGAGGGAGGGAGGGAGAGAATCATGATATAGAAAGAATGAGAGAGTGAGGGAGAAAGAGGGGAGAGGGAGAGAGGGAGAGAGAGGTACAAGGAGGGAGAGGAGAGATAGAGAGTAGAGAGGGAAAGAGGTAGGGAGAGAGACATAGGGTTAGGATAGAGATATATAGAATACAGGAGGGTTAGGTAGGCGAGAGAGGGAAGGAGAGGGGAGAGAGGAGAGACAGAGAGAAGTAGAGAGTGGGCGGGGGGAGGGAGGGGAGAGGCAGGAGGACATAGGGAGGTGAGAGAGAGGGAGAGTGAGAGAGAGGGGGAGGGAGAGGAGAGATAGAGAGTAGAGATGGAAGGAGAGAGTGAGAGAGAGAGAGGAGAGAGAGAGGGGGGAGGGAAGGAAAGGTAAAGACAGATAGGTGAGATAGAGAGGAGAAAGTTAGAGAGAGGGAGAGAGAATGGTGAGATAGAGAGGATAGAGTGAGAGAGAAAGAGTACGGAGGAATGGATGGAGAGAGAGAGAGAGGGAGGCAGATGTAGGTGAAGGAAGAGGAGAGGAGAGATAAAGAGTAGAGAGGGAAAGAGGTAGGGAGGGAGACATAGCTGAGATAGAGAGACAAAGAGAGATAGATAGACAAAAAAAGAGAGTGATGAAAGGAGAGGTAGGTAGAGAGAGGGACATGGGAGATAAAGATAAGAAAATAGGGAAGGAGAGGGAGAGAGAGAGGAGATATAAAGATAGGTAGAGAGGGAATGAGTGTGGGAGAGGTGTAGAAAGAATGGTAGGGAGTGATGAATGGAGAGGTAGGTAGAGAGAGGGATTGGGGAGATAGAGATTAGAAAGGGGAGAGATGGAGGGAGAGGTATGGAGGGAGAGAGTGGGAGGTGAGAGAGAGGTGAAATAGAGAGAGTGGTAGGGAGTGATGGGGGAGAGGTATGTAGAGAGAGGGAGATGGGATATAGAGAGAATTAGAGAGGGAAGGAGAGAGGGAGGGATATATAGAGAGAGAGAGGTGAGATAGAAGAAACATAGAGCATGATGGAGGGAGAGGTAGATAAAAAGAGGGAGAGGGGAGATAAAGATAAGTAGTGATGGAGGGAGAGGTAGAGAGAGGAGAGATAGAGAGAAGTAGAGAGGGAATGAGGGAGGGAGGGAGAGGTAGGAAGGAAGAGAGGGGGGGATGAGATAGAGAGCAATAGAGAGAGTGTGTGTGTGGTAGGGAGTTATGGAGGGAGAGGTAGGTAGAGAGGAGATAGAGAGAAGTAGAGAGGAGGGAGAGAGAGGTGAGATAGAGAGATATAGAGAGAAAGGGAGGGAAGGAGGGAGTGAGGTAGAGAGAGAGAGAGAGATGGAATTAGAGAGGGAAGGAGAGAGCGAGAAAGAGAGGTAGAAGGAGAGGGAGAGATGAGAGAGAGAGGTGAGATAGAGAGATATAGAGAGAGGGAGGGAAGGAGGGAGTGAGAGGTAGGGAGAGAGATACGTGAGATAGAATTAGAGAGGTAAGGAGAGCAAGCAAGAGAGAGAGGTAGAAGGAGAGGGAGAGAGGAGATAGAGAGATGTAGAGAGAGATGAATAAGTATAGAGGTAGTTCTTGAACTCAAGGGAGAGAGAGATAGATAAAGGGATGAAGATAGTGAGAGAGAGAGAGGTCAAGATTTTAAGGGATACACAATGAGTGAGATGGAGAGAGAAAGAATATACAACTTATTTATTATTGAAATTTCATCTCCTAATTACTAAAATTTGACATGCTAATTACTAAAATTTGACCAAGGTTGAAAAATTATAAGATCTTCCAAAAACTAGAATTTGCATTATACCTCCTAGAGATCTGAAACCACTCTCAAAGAAAGAGTAAAAATAGAAAAACAACTCCAAATTGCAATCTACAAAGTGCATCCAAAAGATTAAGCTCAATTTTGATGGAACCATAAGTTAAATTATAGGTCTAAGAATGGGAAAGTGATGTGTACCAATCATCAAAAATTCTTTTTCAAAGCTTACTGAGGACTCATTCACTCTATGGCGAATGGGCCCTAGCTAGGGCTCCTAAAAAATGGTTTATGGGTTCTCTTTTGTTGTGTCTGCACTCCCGGATTCTCGAATCTCATAGTTGGAAATCCAAAAATAAATCTTGTAGGATAGTTTCCGTGAAATTGCAAGAATGGTGACAACAAATGCAACTTTGACAACTTTGCAATTTTTCTTCTTAAAGAGATCTTCCACCTAAAATTTGCAAACACACAGATCAAGAGGGGGGAAATATTGTTTTGTTAGGTGAATGGAGCAAACCCCGTTTTGGTAATTAAACCTTGTAGAGAAATGAGATAGCAAGAAGGAATGATGAATGAAAAATGCAATGTCACAACTCACCAAACCCTTGTTTGAACCTTGGAATATGGATCTACAACTTGCATGAAATGGATTCAATGGATGTGGATCTTGATCTTGAAACTTGATTTGAAATAATTTCTTTGAATGCTTGAATGGATCTTGAACACTACATCAACATATTAGCTCAAATAACATGCATGATGCAAGGAAGCTTTGACATGATAATAGGATTTTGATTGCTAGAATAATTCTTCAATAATTTTACTCTTGAATGCTTTGAAATGCTCTTGTGAAAGTACTCTTATGATAACTTCAATTTGATAGGTGAAACATAATGAAATGACCTTTTATTTATACATATGTTAACATTAATTCTTGAAATTCAAATAACACAAGCCAACATGTGAATACACATTTGAAATCATTAAAATATTTCCAAAAACATAATTGAAATTTAGGTCCTAGGCCTAAGTGAGGACCCATTCTCCCTTGGGTGAATGGATCCTAGGTCACTCACCTAGGACACACATTCTCCAATGTTAAGTGTTATGTTAAGGCATTGATGAATGTCGAGTTTTACCCTTTGGAAATTGTAATTAATTAGGCTTGGATTTGAATTAAAGGAGCCAATTAAGGAATAACTAACCTCAATTAATTATTAAAGCCCTAAATTAGTGTGAAAGTGTAAAGGTACACCTTACAACGCCATAAATAAGGCATAATTAAGTCCATTTTAAGTAATAAGGCCCTAAACTTAATGTGAATATGTAAAATACATATTACAACACTAAATTAAGGCATAATTTAGCTCATTTTATTTAATATTATTTCCCAAATTAAGTGTGAAAAAGGGATACTTTTTCCTACACTACAGGTGATATTATTCTTTATATATTATTGTTGAAATTTCAAAATAAATTAGATCTTGGATGGGGTTTGCAAGTGGCATGCAATGTTCAAGGAGGGCTAGGGCTTAGTTGTCGCTTGCTTCCCAAGGCGTGGGGAGGCCGACCTTCCCCACTTAGGTTTGGCGCTGGGTAATGCCCTTCTATGCCCTTATTATTTTCCTCATTCCTGCTTTCCCAGTGTCATTTCTTTTTCTTTTTTCCTATTTGTTCTTCATTTGTTTTTTTTTCTCCCATTGTTGGGCATTCTTTGCGTTTGCGTCGAGTCGCCTCGACCCTGGTAGACATCGTTCGCTGGAAAGGGTGTTAATAAAACACCATGGAGGGGGAATGAGACCCCCCAACTCCTCTTTTAATGTCTCTAACACTGGTTCCCCGAAGAGCGCTAGAGCAAAAACATTCAAAGAAGTTGTCGCGAACCCGTGCTTCTCTGCAGCTGAAGGTGTGAAGTTCTCAGTGGTTGCAGAAGTGTGCGAGGAGATCGTAAAGGGAAGGTAAGCACTCCTATGAGGCCTGTAATGATCTTTTCTTGCATCCTAACACAAAAATGAAAGAAACAATCTCCAATGAAAGAAATTGGTTAAAAGACACCGCAATTTTTTTAGCTGTTGTAGATGCTAATAGATTTTCGACAAGGAGGTATATTGATTCCTGGATTATTAATACTTGGAAAAATAAATTTAATATTCAAGTATCCTATTTCAAATTACTTCAAAAAGGTCTCTTTGTAGTTTTCTTTAAAAACAACAAAATTAAAAAAAAAACCCTTGATAGGCCTTTTTGGAATATTGGTGGTTGCACATTTTGTGCATTTGCCTGGTCTACCTCGACAGTTGCTAAGGAGTTAATTTCCCTTTCATGCCTGAGGTGGATAATTATAAAGGATCTCCCACCTAAATTCTAGAGGATAATTCCTCATATCTTGGAACCGATGGGTAAAGTCCTAAGGGTCGACGAAACCAAAGTCGTTCTTCCAAACCTGGATGCTAGGATTTTGGTTTCACTTAACATTGGGATAGATGTCCCCAAAAATCTTAATATTGTTGAGGATTGTGGGGTTAAATCCTACCCTCTGGAAATCTTAGGTGGAGTGAACTCATGTTTCCTTTGCAAAAGAGAAGGGCATTTAAGAAAGAACCGCCTAATCATCCAAAAGAAGTATGCTGCTAGAAACTCTCAATCGCTTGTTAAAGGTAAACTGGTGAATGTCGACATCCCCAACCCCTCGTAGGAGTCTAAAAATATGGAAGTCGTTGACAAGGGTGGTGTCGAGAATACCATTCCTAGATCATTTGGTGGCGTGAGGTCCCCATACCCGATCTCCCCCAACTTGAATATTATTTTCTCTCATGAAAACCCTTTCGCTTCCCTTGAAGTTGAAGAGGGCACCGTAGAGGCCACCTTGAGTGCTCATGTCACTGACCTCTCCAGGCCTCTCCTGAATCAACCCCTCATTGGGGATGTTTCCCTCCTCGAGAGACTGAATGCCTAGTAGCTCACCTTGAGAAAAATAAAAAATCGTATTTCTAAAAATTTTGGGGGACCAGATCCCAAATCTAAAATTATGGATCTCCGGATAAAAAGGGAATCCAATCAATTTGAGTCCAAAATTATCCTAGCAAATAAATATGTTGATGGGGGTATTGAGATGACCATCGACCTTGTGATTCACCATGCAGACCTTGTGAGATGCACCCAGAATGTCGCAACCAATAATAATGCTCTATTGAGTGATGGAGAACTTGTTGGAAAGCAAACGCCCCTGCTTGGTTCTACTCCCTGCGTTGGATTCCATTGCAAAATAGGGCCTTCTCCCAATCTGTAGGACTGTATCCACGAGGACCTTGGCCATCCTGATAGCTCCAACCATCCTTTATCTCTTGGAGGTAAGGAAATTGCTTCAATACCAAACCCTTCTCTGCAGGTGGAAAGGGAACCTAGACCCCCCAAAGACCCCAAGTCAGGTTCCACCTACTAGGACTCGGTTCCAGTTAACAGACCTACTGAGGGTGTCACATAGGGCCCCACCAACCAAGCCCTGATAACTAAAAATAGGCCTAGAAGGCCTAAGAAAAATAAAGACTCCTCTTCATTGAAGAAAATTGTTGAGGCCCCACACACAAAAGAAAAAAGAATAGTGGAGTTATCCAGTCCCCAATGGCAAAGAAGCTTTAAGTTGAAGAGAAACTCCCTAAGTGCTTTGAATAGTTCCAACAAGAGTTGAGTGAAAATCCAATGATTGGGGATGATGAATCTTAACTGTTTGTCATGGAACGTCTATGGGATAGAATCCCCAGACAGGAAGTATATCATCAGGTGGTTCTTAAACATGCACAAGCATAAGGACTTTGTGCTGTTGCAGGAAACCAAATCAATTGGCTTCACATTGGAAAAAAGCCTAAGATTTATCTGGAATGGGGTTGCCTCCTTCTCAACCACACATGATAGGGGCAAGGGGGCTCTTCCGTCTTGGTAGAAAATCATTGGACACAATGGATTAGTGGCAGCAACTGCTCTCCGTGCAACCGGGCTATTTGGGTTACTCTAAAAAAGGACAACCTGGAATTTTGGGTATGCTCTCTGTATGCCCCAAATGATTATAGAGAAAGAATCACCTTGTGGCAATGGCTTTCGTCCCTTCCTGTTGTCCCTTGGATCCTGGGGGAAGACTTCAACATGGTTGAGAAAACAGAGGACAAATGGGGAGGCATTGATATGGCCTGGAAAGGAAATGAAAAATTCTTTTGGCTAAGACTAAAACACAAATTCAAGTTGATTGACCCCATGGAAAAGGACAAGAAGAACTGCAAAGGCATATGGTATACTTGGTGTAATTCCCAAAAAGGGGGCGGTAGAATCTATTGCAGATTGTACATGATTTATGCAAATAAAGATTTCTTTTACTTCACCCCAGATGAGTCAAGGTCTAAAGTCTCCATCGTTACACCCTCTTTTATCATCATCCTATCAAGGCTAGCTTAACTACCATACAAGAGAACGCAAGGAAAAACTCAAGAAAATCCTCTTTCTTCCTTAATTCTCAATTGCTTAAGAACTCAAACTACTATGATGCAATTGCAACCATAAGGGAGATCAAAAAATGGCTCCTTAAAAACTCCATTGCCATTGATAGATGGAACTCCAATGTGTAAGCATGGAGGAAGCTCTTTCAAACTATGGGTAAGAAATGTGCCTTGGATGCTAGGAAAGAAGATAAGGGGTTCCAAGAGCAATTATTTAGAGCTAAAACCAGTCTTCAGCTTTTCCCTAATGATATCAAGCTAAATCAGGAGATGACCTCAATGAAGGACAGCTTAAGGAAAATCCAAAACCATAAGGTTAATGGGCTAAGAGTTAGGGCCAAATTAAATTGGCTTAAAGAGGGAGACAGAGGTTCAAATTTCTTCTTTAACTTCCTAAAAGAAGCAGATTGAGCAGATATGGGATGGGGAAAATATGTTGATTACCCAAGAGGATCTTCTCAAGCAGTTTACAAGTTTTTTCAAAAATCTTTTCTCTTCTAAGGGTGACAGTGAAGCCTCCATAAATGCCAGAAGATCTTTGAAAAGACTAATCCCTAGAAGATCTCAATAGAGGAGGCTAATTAGCTTGTAGTAGGTCTTACCAAAGAGGAAATCCATAAGGCAATAAGCTCAATGAGAAATGAAAAGTCTCCAGGTAGTGATGGATTTCCCATTGAGTTTTACAAGTGCTTCTCTGAGTGGGTAAGTGAGGACCTGCTTGAAGTTTACAAAGAAGCCATGAGTGGTGGATCCTTAGGAAAGAACATTAACAGAGGGATTGTCAAGCTCCTCCCAAAAGGTGGGGATAGAACACTGGTCAAGAATTGGAGACCCATCAGCCTGTTGAATGTGTCTTACAAAGTTTTGGCTAAGGTCTTAGCTCTAAGACTTGTTAGTATCCTCCCGAAGCTCATCAGCCCCACCCAAATTGGGTTTGTAAAGGGGAGATGCATCCTAGAGAATCTTCTAACAAGTTGGGAGGCAATGGAGTGGGCTAAGAAATCTGGTCAGAATGTGGCAATGATGTTGTTAGATTTTGAAAAAGCTTATGACTAGGTGGAATGGAGTTTTCTAAGGATGGTACTCAAAGCCTTCGGCTTTCCTAATGAATTATGTCAAATGGTTGATGTACTCCTTACAGATGCAACTACTTAAGTGCATGTTAATGGTGTCCTATCTAAGGAGATCACACTAGAAAGGTCCATTCATCAAGGTTGTCCCTTGGCTCCTGCACTTTTCTTCATTGCTTCAGACACCTTATCCTATCTGTTAAGAGAGCATTCCCTCTCCCTAAGAATCAGAGGGATTTCCTTACCAGATGATAATGAACTAATTAATGTTCAGTTTGTTGATGATACCTCACTTTTTATTAAGTTGCTCAAAGAAAATATGAATTCCTTAATGAGGAAGCTTGATTTGTTTTCGCTGGCCTTAGGGGTGAAAATTGCTAATTCTAAATCTATTATGTTGGGTTGGAAGGAGGTCCCTCCGGACTGGCTGAAAGATTATAGATTCCAATGGGGGAGGCCCTGGCATGCAAGTTAGGTATTTGGGTATACCCTTTGTGGTCTTCCCAAACCTCAAAGAAATGTGGAACTGGAATGCTTCAAAAATTGAAAGGAAGCTTGACAAATGGAGCAGGCAATATTTTCCCTTGGCAGGAAGGATGCAATTTTGTCAAAAATTTCTATCTTCTTATACTATCTATTTTGCCTCAATCTAGTTTTTTTGTAGCTACCAAATAAATGAGATCCAAAAAAGGATAAGAGGATTCATGTGGTCTGATGGTAAAGGTGGGAGAAAGAAGCATGTTGTAAGGTGGGATTGGTGCTGCATTGACAAAATGCAAGGGGGCCTGGGTTTAGAAGATTTGATACAACAAGGGATTTCCCTTGCATCCAAATGGATTGTAAAAGTGTTAGTTGGAAATGAGCCTTGGAAATTCTTTGTTAGGATAAACATACAAGATGCTACCCCTAAATGGGAAAAAACCTAGAAGAATTTACCCCTGTGTGACATCCTCACTAGCAGTCATACAATGAGCCCTACTAGTTCCCTGGTTTTCAAGAGTCTTTGGAGGGCCTAGGAGCTCTCCAAGCATAATACCCAATTCAAGTCTCCTAGTATATCTCTACCTAATATTAGTTGTCAGTCATATAGCTCTATTTGGTGGAACCTTTATCATAATGGTAAGCCACTTGCCCTTCTTCAAGGCTATTTTGCTAGACTTTGGAATCAATAAGGGGTTAAGCTTTTTAGTAACCTTCTTACTGGTGGTAAACTTAAAAATTGGGAGGCCTTGAGTGCAGAGTTTGATCTTCCTGCCTCTACAGCAAGGACATACACCACCTTGGTTGAAGCATGCAAAAATTGTCGCTTCCCTACTAACACAGATAGGGTGTTGGATGTGGAGAATGACCTTGTGTGGAAAAATGGTGGAAAACTCTTTGATCTCCAAGCCAAAAAAATTTACAAGGATTTAACCACTAGTAATGTTTTTCTTGATCAGTGTAACCAATTTCGGAATATTGCTCTTAATGATAAAGCTTGGAAGAAAGCTCTCTTGGATGTTTGGAACAGTAGCCTAGAGCCTAAAAAGGCTTGCTTTAAATGGTTAGTTTTGCTTCAAAAATTTCCTTTCAAGTCTAACAAGAATGGCATTGATGTTTGCAGCATCTGTCGCATCCTAGAATCAGTTACTCATATCTTGTTTGACTGTTTCTATGTGAAGGAAATCTAGAAAATTTTCTGCCTCAACTTAAAAATATGGGATAATGAAAAAATAAGATGGAAAAGTGTTTTATTTTGTGATAAAAAAATTAGTAAGGTCTGTCTTAAATTTTGGAATCTCTTATCTGTTGAGATTCTCTGGCGCATTTGGAAAGCAAGAAATGAGGAAAATTTTAAGGGTTGCAAGAGGGTGCTTACTAAGTCACATAAGAGACTCACTTTTCTCCATGTTGCCTTGCAAGTCGCCCTTCACATCGAGATATCACTTCTGAAATTCGTAAGGCCTTGCAAGAGTAGCTTTGCCACAACCACTAGGGAGAACACTATGTGCGGGCCTACACACAGACTTGACAATAGAGGAATTGAAATATTGTTTAATGCTCTCAGGAAATCCAAATAGCCTTCAATGATGACAAGGATATATGCTCCCTTGCAGCTCGGTGACATTTCTCAGCTCGAATGTGCAGAGATAGCTTTGGTATGCGAGTACAGCTCTTGGCTAAAGGCATAATCCCAAATTATAGGCATTTTCTTTATATCAGCAATGTAAAAATCTGAAGCATTTTTTTTGTAAGGGGGCATGATAGTGTTGTTCATATTGTAATGGGGGGTTAGTGCAGTAGTATTGTTGTTCTTATCAATGTATTTTTGGTTCCCAAACTATTTCTAATACAAAATTTCAAAATAAGGTAGTGTGTTATAAGCATGTTATGTTGGCTAATTTTTGACATCATAAAGAAGATGGATATGATCATTGTAATTTCATATTAAGGCAACTTAATTTTCAGATTTGCAATAAGTTTCAAATTTTTATGTTGTTGTAGTCCAAGCCTTGAATCTCACCCATTGAAATCATATTTGGATAGAGATTGAATTTTCTTGACAATTGTTATTAGAGGTTGTTTATTTCTCATTAGTTAGTTGTTGGTCTTGTGAGATTTGTGCTTGGTTGTATAAGAGTTTGGGCCATTTCAAAAATCCATCTTTACATATATTAAAAACTCTAGAAAATTTATTAAAAAATATAATTCTAACTAAATTAAATTATTTGAAACCATTAAATTAATTATTTAACTATATTAAACTAAAT
This sequence comes from Sequoia sempervirens, assembly GCA_007258455.2. Taxonomy (NCBI): domain Eukaryota; kingdom Viridiplantae; phylum Streptophyta; class Pinopsida; order Cupressales; family Cupressaceae; genus Sequoia; species Sequoia sempervirens. The sequence continues at coordinate 31,267,605 of VDFB02271358.1, read as the reverse complement.
TTATTACTTTAAATTTAACTAACTTCATAATTATAATTTTAACGTTTACTAATTTATATTTTTTAATCATTTTGTTAATTTGATATTTTTTTATATTTTTATCATTTTATTGATTTAAAATTTTATAGGGGTGAGGGGTGTAGCTTGATTGGCTAAAGCATCCTATTGCAAGAAAGAGGTCACGAGGTTTATTCTCCTCTCATCCCTGTGGTACTAGAGGGTGTGTCATGCCTTTTTAAATTAATAAAATAAGGGGGCTACCTGATTCTTACAATCTAAAAATGTATATATTTTTATAAATTTATGCCTTTTTAATTTAATAAAATTTAAGTTAAAAACTCTATAAATAATTTTACCATTTAATTATTATTAATAATTTTACCATATAACTTTATTATATAAAGTTAAAATTTATACCTTTTTAATTTTACCATTTAATTATTATATATTATTTTATTATTATTATTTATCCAACAATTTATAATTTATAATTTTATTTTTAATAACTTTATACTCTTTTAATTTTATAAATTTAACTAAAATATAAAAAATAATTTTATTCCAAAAAATATAGAAAAAAAATAAAAAGTTAAAAATTTAATTCAATTACTAAACATTAAAAAACATACACACAAAAAAATGAGAAAGAAAAAATATATACAAAAGGAGAAAGGAAAAGATACCTAGAAATATGGCTAGAGAATGAGTCACTTTAATAGTTCACTACTCATAATCAATCTATACTCAATCCCCCTTCTATCAAACTGGACTAAGCTCAATTGAACCTATTTCAATCAAACCCGCCTTTGCCATTAGGCACCATGTAGTGTCATGTATACATTGACTAGCTAGGTTTGATTGAAGACAATTTGATCAAACCTCTCTTCCATTGAAGATAGTTTGATGAAACCTATTTTTCATTGAAGATAGTTTGATCAAACCTATATTTGATTTAACAAATGTTATTTCGGGTGTGATTTTTTCTAGCATTTTAAAATTTGTACCAAAATTGGGACTTACTTATGTGTTTTTCACTTTTATGATACGTCTCTTAGGCACATCAAGAGATAAAAACACTCAATGAAGATGAATTCATTAGTTAATATCTTCACCTATATCTCAACTATTACATGTTACATATTGCACTTGTATGTTATGTTCCTTTTCATGCTTTTTACTTGGTCATCTCAATTCGGGAGCAAGGTTGTTTCATTTTTCATGTTACATGCATTCATGAATGCTCACTATGGGGTAAAAGTGGGGGTATATTTCATCTCACAAGCACATGGTCACACAAAATTAAGTATCTTAGCTATGCATATTTGATTATTCTTATTTATCTAAAAAATGATAATGTTTATGATTTACATAAATAGTTTATCATACTCATGCTCATTTTAGATATAAACATGTTATCATGCTCTCATGATTAGTTTTATTCAATATTTCTCTCTTTGATTTGTGTCTACCCTTTCATAGAACACACATAATCAAGGAGACATATTATTACTAGTCATTCTCGAGTTTATTTTTAGTTAATAGTTGAATCTAGATTATTGCCCCAACTAAAAATTTTCCTATTGTAGAGGACTATTATGAAACCATTGAATTTAGCAAGGAAAATAATCAATAAAATCCAATTCAATGATTAAATAACCTACTTCAATAAAGCATGTGCACAAACAAAGTTAATAAAATAATATCAAATTTACCTCCACAAATGTGCCTAATCTTACTCCATTGTATACATGATAATGTTGTTATAAATATATGTGGATTTCTCTTTGACCTTAGCATAACCTTGATAGCAAAATAGATACAATATTCATCAAAGTTTGTGGAGAGGTTTTAAGATTCTTGGAGTGATTGAATAGTTAAATGATGGGTGTTTTATAGCTTTTATTGATATTTGATCAATGATGTAGGATGGTTGGAGAGATCAATGAATGAGATTGGTTGAGAGATCATAATGAAGGTGTAAATGACATGTGTCAAGATGAAGGGCTAAGATGTGGAGTTAAGTGGTTGCATGGAAGAGATGACTGAATGAGTGAGTGAGTGAAGGGTAAGTGAATGAGAGTGAATTGAGGTTGCTTTTCAATCAACTCAATAAAATAGAAAATGAGAGAATATAAATAGAATTAAATAAATAAATTTATCTATTTCATGTGCATGAGATGAAGATATATTTAGGAAATAAATAAAATATTAATTTTATTTATTTTTAGAAGAATTTGAAGATAGAAAAGTCAAATTAAATAAATCAAATAACTTATTTAATTTTAAAGGAAATATTAGCTAATCAAATAATTAAAATATTATTTAATTTTTGTAGATGGAAGAAATATAGAAATAATTAAATAATTACTTAATTATGGTGAATGGAAGGAATGTATGATTTAATCAAATAATTAAAAATTATTTAATCAATGTAGATAGACGAAAAAATAAGAATTTAATTAAATAATAAAAAATTATTTAATTAATGCAATGGAAAAAATTAGAAATAATTAAATAGTTTTTTTTTTTATACAACAGGGGTGTCCCTGCGACCTAGCCCAGCGCCTAGCAGCCCTTACCTTGGGTACCTGAGGCAAGCTAGGGCGAAATAATTAAATAGTTAAAAATTATTTAATTAAAGTGGTTGGAGGGAAATAAATAATTAATTAAAAATTATTTAATTAGTGTTGATGAGGGAAAATGAAATAATTAAATAATTGAAAACTATTTAATTAAAGAGGAAAACATATTAGCTTAATTAAATAATTAAAATTATTTAGTTAATAGTGGTGAAGGGGTTGATGACAAGAAAATGATGTTGGTTTAGACGAAATGTGTTAGCCATTTTCAAGTGTCTACACCTAATTGTGATTGCCTTTTCTTTTTACTTTAATATGATTGCTCATATAGATTCTCATGTACAACAAAGTGGGGTTAAAATCTAAGGGGTCCTTCATTTTATACTAATTTGTGTGAGTGTCCAAAATGCATGATCCCTAGCACGTGATTTTGATTGGTTTGGTGCTCCCATTGACTTTTGGACTCAAATGGAATCTTAAAATAGAATCTAGTGTCCTTGCTTGAACACTTCTCATATCTTAGAATATTAGCTCCTCTATCAAGTTCAAGATCACATATGTAGGATTAACCTAAGTTTTCAAAATTCAAATTGAATCTCAAACCCAAGCTAAAGCAATCCCAACTAGTTGATACTCATAGATTCCCATGCCAAAAATTCCAAATTGTGTGCTAAGAACAAGTATAAAATGGCATCATCCCTAGGTGATACACCATTATGACAACCTCTCTGCATCTATTTGTCAAAAAAGGATCAATCAACACCCACTTCTCAATCGCTTACATATGTCATATTAAATCAAGTGCATCAACAAATGTGAAAACCCTAGTTTTTGCACTATGTCATTTGACATTCATGTTGCATCAAGTCTCAAGTCTCAAGCACTTAACATCATCATAGCTACATCAATGTCAATTGTATTTATGTATGTGTTGCTTGTTGTCGTCTACCTTTATCAAAATCATTGAAATGGTCAACATGATTGACCAAGACACAAGGAGGGAACACATCAATTTCTCATCCCCAATATAATGCATTCCAACAATGTTCTTCAACATCACCGAGTTTTCCATTATATGTGCAAGTGCATGTGATCCTTTATTAGAGATACCAAAAACCTTAAGATCGTGTATTTAAAACCACACCAAAAATTTAAAATTTTATCATTCTTGAATTAGAATTGTAGATGTAAGAATTAAAATTGTAACTATGAAATTGATTATAAATTCATTTACAAAATTCACAAAACAAAATCATCTTAATATATTTATATTTAATCCAGTTTAAAAATTAGATACCAATAGTCAATTATAACCATTTCAATCTCTTCCTCTTCAATTTTAAAGTATATTTTTATTATTGTTGTATTTACATTTTATAACAACTTAAATACACTTTTCAACCAAAAGATTCTTGATCTAATGACAATACCATTGTTGTAGACACCTAGATAATATTGAATTCAAACCTCTTCAATATAAAAAAATACACTTTTCTGACCCAACTCTCTTCTCGAAGATAATTTGTTCATTAGTACTTTATTGCATTTGTTGACCCCAAAAATATATATTTTTGTGCTTACGTTATAACTATTAAAACAAAAAGCTGGAAGTCATAAAGTTTCACGCTAGACATAGTCAATGGTCTATGACATTGATTAAAGCTTCTTCTTTTTTATAACATTGATTAAAGCTTTTGCATAGTGCCTAGTTGCATACTAAGTTCCCTTATAAAATATGGCAAACACAGTCCAAAAATAATAAACTTGGCATGAAACCTATTATGCCAATATATTAAAATGGTTACACAATAAAAGGTCAATGACTTGCTAATTAAGTTTCTAGATATAATAGAATAGAAAATGAAAGGTCAACTAAAAATTTAAATGCCCATGCACAAAGAACAAAAGAGTCCCAATTTTGCAGGATTGAATAGAAAAAAGAGTACCAAAGGCAAAGGCCAACACTATCACGTTGGCCTGCACTCTTGGAATAGAAGTATGTGCTTCGTTAGTCCCAAAGCCATTCTTTAACTGAAAACACATGCCTGGCCTTGAAACTTTGTCTCTTATATAAATGATACTTATATAGCCATACATTTTATCCATCAAGGTACAAATTTATTGCAAACACTAGAAGTTTCTGGTGAGATGTCATGTGCAAGTAGAAAGTGACTCTGAAATACAGACACCATGGGGCAACTAGAAAGTGACACTGAAATACACAAACCATGTGCAAGTGGAAAATGTCAGATGGAGATAAGACAATAGTCTATTGAAATTCTATCAGTCAAATCTTCAACAACCTTCAGAGAGAGGAATAGACTTAATTTGGTATGTCATAAACAAAAGTAAACAGCACTTTACTCTTTCTTGCCACCTTTGGTTTATGTAATATAGATTCCTTGTCTGATAGAGGCTCAAGCATATGAAAGGACTGAGCATAATCATATTAGAATTTGTCTTATGTATGTCAGTGTTCTTATTTGAGTTTGTTTATTTTCATGTAATTTAAGTATTAAAGCTTTGCCTGAGCCAATCTTTGACTTGTGGTTAGAATCATTAGCTTGCTATGGTTAAATTCAACATAGTTAATACAAAGATTATGTCAAATCATAGTTTGGCGATCGCACTCCAGTTAAGGGTGTAAGGTTGGATAAGGTTGGGTTTGTCATTATTTAGGTTGGATCTTTGAATTCTATTTTGTGACTGACAATTCAGTTGCAGTTGTATTTGATCTTATCTGACAGTAGGAGTAATATTATATTGTGTTTGTTCCATCTAAATTTTGTTGTATTGACTCTATAACCGTTTTAAAACCAATTTATCTTAATCAAAAACAAAGATTGCTTCAAATATAAGATTCAGACTCTTCTCCTATCTAAATCCAACTAGAAACCACTGCATATGATTTTGGTGTAAAACAAATATGAGACATGGACATATCCTCTCAAAGAGTTGGTTCAGAACTGACTTTAGCCTTCTAAGCTGTAGAAGAAATAAGTAAACCACAATGAAAGTTCTTTGGATCAACTGGGTATTAGTGGAAGGGAGATTGGGAAGTGAGTTAGTTACATGGGACTTAAACATCAATTTAACAACTCCAAAAGATCTGCCCACACCCTCTTAATGGCTCTGAGACTGAAAGCACCTATAGCAGCAGCTACAGCTCAAGGAAGTTCATTGGCTAAGGTCCCACCAGAGGAATTAAAAGGTGATGTCAATTTCTTGTTAGTAATGAGACCCGGAGCCAGTGTACAGATGACATGGGCACAATTTGCATGCATTGCATTGAATTGGGTATTACTATTTTATTAATTAAATATAAAGTTCGAGTGGATAGTGTCATTAAAGAATATTCGAGTCAATGGATGGCGTAATTAAACTACATACAATTCAATAGACAATACAATAAAAACATAAAATCATCTCTACTATTTAACTGAATTTAATAAATTAAACAACTCTTCATAATTCTAAAGAAAAAAATTATTTCACCACTTTTCAAAATAAATATTAGATTAAACCAAAAACACATTAAATAGAATTGCCTCGATCGATTTGATGTATGAATACTTAATGTTAGATTGTATTGTCACACGTAAGCAGCCAAAAACTACCCGGGTACCTACTACTGTGCTATAAGACTAACTTTCGAAATCTGTTCACTTTTCCGTATGCTACCATTAAAGCTTAGCTGTCAGAGGTTTAGAAGACATGGCAAGAGTTGCTATAGGATTGAGGTGATTGTTCCGATTGCCTGAGTTGCAGAGGTCCTGACCAGTGTACCTAGTACTGAGAGTAACGTCTTGTCACTTCCATTTATTGCATTGGCGCAAAACCAAGGATGGTCATCAATCGTACCCACAATTTTTGGGTATAGGTATATGGAAAAAGAGTAAGTTATAATATTGCCATATTTTAGTTTTAATTAAATATTTTCTAATTCACAGTCTGAAAATTCACTGCCAGCAATTCATCCAATTTGTCAGCAATTCACCGTCAGTAATTCATCGTCAGCAATTCATCGCAAGAAAATTTACTGTCGTGAATTTGTCAGTGCAGTGAATATTCTTGCGGTGAATTGCTGGTGGAAAATTTTCTCATAGTGAATTGTTTGGAGGTGAATTTGCCTCATGCCATTTCTAATATATCAAAATATTTATATTTCATATGTGTTCTTATATGTTTATATTATATATAACATTGTTTACTGACATATATAAACAATTTTTGTTATGATGTGTCAATATGCACATGTAACATTTAATATTAATTTCATATTAGTATTTTCTTCTTACACATATTCTCATGTACCTCATTACTTATATAAATCTTGTTTTCATTCACTTCTCTACTTGTTAAATAGATCATTATTTATACTCTGTTCATTTCTTATTTCTTTATTTCATACATAAATATTATACTCTAATATATATAATTTCTTACTCGTCATTTATTATATTTTTCTATTTTTCGTCAATTTATCCCTTATCTTGTGGTCATCCTATCACCTCTCCAACCCTACTTCCTTTTAAGTCCCAAGATTGCAACTCAAATCATAACTCTCCTCTTCTTGTTGATGGATCACTAAGTGTGATTTGAAACGTTGATACAAAAACACACAAAGTTGAATAAAAAAGTACTCTTATACTAACTTCATGGACTGTGAAAAACACATGCCTACTAAATTATATGACATTAGCCACAAGAAAGTACAAGTTTGTTGAAAGAATGAAGAGGGTTGTCATTACTGAGTTGTCGTTGATGTCAACACTACATGATGGATGTCAAAATAGTACGAAGGATGATTGTAGAAGAGTTATTTTGCAAGAGGGTTTGATCCACACACCAAAATAATTGAGTACTTTTGCTAAGTGTCTACACCGAAAGATTCAGCACACAAAGCCCTCTGATAATTTGGTTCACATTTGTTTTCCCATATAGATTTACTTATGCGATTCTAATATGTTGTTCATGGACATCAGTAGCATTTTAATTCAGAATTTCAGCTGATTTGGATAAGTAGTTTGAAAGTTGCAAGTAACATAAAATCAGCATATAATGTTTACATAGTTTTTGTGTGTATTGGCTATGACCTAACTAGTCTACACTCCTTCACGAATTTGAGTTAGACTTTGCAGTTTTAGGAGAATGTTAACAAGTGTTAGTGCATTGTATTTTCCAGTTGGTGTAACATTTTGAGGTCCACGTATCCTATGGTGATTATCATATTGGAGTATTATGCTTTTAGGTCTTATGCTTGGCCGACCTAATGCATGTAAAGAGTTGTGGAGATTAAATAAGTGATGTGAATAGAAGAGGGAGCTATTATAGGTCCATGCCAACCTCTATTGCATGTGTTCGGGCGCGAAGGCATTTTGATTTGAATTGGGTGCCGATAAGGCACATTTTGTATGATTCGGGGCTACATCTAATTAGGTCGACCTAATTGATGTTTGCGATGGAATTTGGTATATATTCAAGGTTGATTTGAGTTTGTGGATATCAAATCTCATATGCACATGTTCTGAATGTAGTTAGTAATGCGAAATTTTGTAGAGTTGAGCGAATGAGTTGTGAATGTAGAGCAAAGTAGAGACTTATAATTTGAGTTGAACTTATAATTTGAGTTGAATAAAGTGTATCAAAGTATATTTTGTGAGCTTCAAAGGAACTAAATCTAGCATATATTAGATGTAATTTTATCAGTTCAAATCTTGGTTGTGAAGCCACCTCTTTCTATCTTTCTTTTCTCTGTGAACAATGAGTTCACTTGGATAGTGAGTCCACCTAGCAATGAGCCTTTATTTAATATCTTATAACCTATTCTAACATATTATGAGCTAATCCTCGCTATGGTTTTTCCCATTTTGGTTTTTCCACATAAAAATTCTGGTGTTCATGTGTTGTGTGTGTTATTGGTTGTTCATGCTTTCATTCCTTATAGTTGTTAAGTATGCTTTGGAAATTGGTTGGTTTAATATAATATTGATTCACCCCCCTCTCAGTATTCTAAGTGTTCAACAAAGTTGTCATCCAAAACTAGCATAAGAATTGGAAGACGAGGAGCCTTATAAACATGAGATATGGCCTTATGTCAAATTGAAAGCCTATTAGACAACAATAGAACTAAACTACAATAAATGCATCAAGGTATATACCAAGATGATATTTTTGGGTTGGATGATCTAAAGAGTATATACATGTACTATTAGTTAGTAATAACACTACACTAAGAACAAACACTCTTGTTAGTTGGATAATTTAATGGACTTAAAAAGTATTTTAATAATGAAATTTATATATTTATGTTAATGTTTATTTAATTTTATGTTTATTTTCAGAAATAGTTTGATATAATTATATATGGTGTAATCTTGTGTGAAGTTGATCTTGTTTTCTAATATTTTACCTATCTCTATCTATAGACATTTTCACACATTTGATTTTATCCTATCTATTCATATACATATCTCATATGTTTACATGTATTTCACCTCCATGTCTAGATATCTATTCCCCACATTAGAATTATCATTCCTTTATCTAGGTTAATTCTATGAGTGCATGATTAATCCTATGCCCACAAAACTAGCCTCCAAAAATTAAAAAAAATAAATTTAAAATTTGCTAACTCTTGCATATTGCATTCCACCATGAGCCAACTTGGTACACATTTTGTGTATTTATACATTCATTTTGTAAGTCCTACCAATGTGTGTGTGTCCTACCTTATTCAAATTATCTTATTAATGCTTGTGTTTTAGTATGTTTTAAGACCTACTTGGTAGATAGATTATCTTATGAATATATGCATCAGAATTTTGATATTAGATGTCTAAAATTATATATGGGGCATGTACAAAAATATGGGAGACCAAAAAGCCACGTTTTGGTCCATCTAGGACATAATATGAGCATGTTATATAAACACACTCATGTTTTGTTTGAGATAAAAATCAAATTGTGTATACGTCGAGCTCATTTGAACTCAGCCTCTCAATAGTTCACAACAAACCATAAGACAAGGAAAGTGCATGTGCATTTTGCATTCAATCAAGTTTCCATCAAAATGCCACCACGATGTCCACAAGGTCATGGTGGTAGGTTTTGTTCTTTTTTTAGTGAAAAATCTAAATTAAATTATAAGAGAAATTATTTTGATTAATTTTTCTTTTAATTTTCAAGGATTGAAAATACCCACCGATTCATGAAAACCGAAGTGAAGAACATTTGTAGCAATCTCCTCCAACAATGCCTCGACATCCTCTCAAGATGTAAAGAATACTAGGTAAAATATAAAATAATACGAAATAACTTCAAACATTGATTCAAAATTGTAGTGTATAAAAATGCATACCCTTGCATTTTCACACTTGTTTGGGCTGGCCTTGCTTTATTTATCCTTATTTATATTTTAATTGGTCCTAATTTGCATCCACAAGCCTAATAAATTATATCCTTTTATGGCTAATCCTGGCAATCATCAAAGGATAAATGATAATTTAATGATTTTGGTTGTGTCCTTGATTTTTGGACTAGGACTAATAAGACACCTAGGGTGTCTTTGTCCCCCAAAGGTCATGGGACCTTGATTTTAATGGAACCTTAATTAGGCCCCTTTTTGGAGTTTGTGCCCCGAGTTTCAAGCCTTGAGACTAAGATGCCGCCTAGGGCATCTTAGTCCCCCTTAAGTTATTTTTGGGATTTAGCCTCCTTTAGTGGGTATGTGTAGGATCATGGGGGTCCAAACTAGGCCTCTAAGTGGCAATGAAAATTCAGAAAATCAGAGTTAGGCAACTTGACATAAAAATTTGAATAGGTTATTAATATAATTAAAAAAATATGTAAGAACAAAAGTTGTAGCAAATTGAATGTAGTTTCTAGGCTACTAGTCCTTTTTTGGAAAAAAAAGTAAATTTGTTTTGAGAAAATTTGAAATTTCAATGCAGTGGTACTAAATTTTTAGGAAAAAAATAAGAAGCATGTGTGTGTCTGACCACCCTAAGTACAAGAAAAAAATATAATTTTTTTCAAATTTTTTAAATATAAGTAGAGGACACATGTCCAGATGTGTCGAATTTTTTTTTGTAATTTTTTCCACATAAATAATTAGTTATGATTTTTTTACTAGAACTTTTTAGAATTATTAAAATGTCTATGTCTGACCACCATAACTTGGTCAAAAAATTATGAAATTCAATTTATTTTTTATCCTATAGTAGGCGAAGCATAGAATGTGGTGCATCTTGTAAATTCAAAAAGTGTTAAGTAGTTTGAAAGTTACAGAAGTTTTTCAATCAACTTATCAATCAGGACTTTAGACATAATGTAGGTAGAAAATCAATAATTATTATTTATTTAATTCAAAATAAGGCAAAAGTTATATTGGTGGAAAGTTGACAATTTTTTCTATAAACCCTTTTCGTTTGATGAAAATCGGGTCAAAAAAAGTCGTCAGCCACAAGGGCGAACTTCAGAATACTAAACAAATTCTAAAAAACACATTTTTTGAGTTGACTTTCCGGCCCAAACCAAATCCCGAACGGATATCCATTATTAGATAGATATCAGTTAATTATATTTTTTTATATTATTTATAATACATAAATATATAACATTATGTATTATATATAATATATTATATATTATGTATTATTATATTATATATTAATATAATAATATATATAATGATATAATATATAATATATATTATATTATTATATTTATTATAATATATAATATTGTGTTATATATATTATACTATATAGTACATATTTTATGTATAGTATACATATTAATTATTATATATAGCATATAGTATATATATATGAAATATTATATATTATATAATATATTTAATACATAGTATATATTATATATTTATTGATGTGAGGCCAATTCACAAGAAAGAGAGAGAGAGGGGGAGGGACTTGAGAGAGAGGGATAGAGAAATACCTTAGAATTGGGAGTGAAAGACTTGAGAGGGATGGGGAGAGAGAGCTAAGAGGGAGAGAGAGAGGGGGGGGAGAGGGAGGTATAGAGGGAAGGAGAGAGAGATATATAGTTTGGAGGGAGAGAGAGAGAGTGAGAGAGAAAGACTTGAGAGGGAGAGAGAGTCTTGAGAGAGAGAGAGGAGAGAGAGAGAGAGAGAGAGAGAGAGAGAGAGAGAGAGAGTGGAGGGAGATGGAGAGGGAGGGATGGAGAGGGGTGGGGGGGAGGGAGAGAGTCCAAGAGATAGACCTTGAGAGACTAAGGGGGCCCCAGAGGGAGAGAGAGAGAGAGAGGAGAGAGAGAGAGAGAGAGAGAGAGAGAGAGAGAGAGAGAGAGAGAGAGAGAGAGAGAGAGAGAGAGAGAGAGCCAAAGGAAAAAAGGGAGAGAGAAAGACTTGAGGAGGAGAGAGAGAGAGAGAGACTTGATCTAGGGAGAGATAGAGACTTGGGAGGGAGAAAGGGAGGGAGAGAGGAAGCTCTAAGAGGCTTGAGAGAGAGAGAGGGGTGGGAGGAACCTGAGAGTGAGAGAGAGAGAGATAAACGAAGAGTTGAGATAGATTAGAGAGGGACAAAGAGAGAGAGAGGGAGAGGGAGAGAGGTAGAGAGGGGGAGAGAGGGAGAGGGAGAGACCTGAGAGAGGGGGAGAGAGAGAGTTGAGAGGAAGAGTGTTTTCCCATGTTGGGACGGGCTCTAGAATAAGAAGTGATACAGCCATCAAACAAAACCATTACAACTCAATTCAACATTCATGCCATTAAAACCTTCAAGTTTAATAACATGTCATTAGATCATTCATGTAAAAGACCATAAAATCATCATGAATAAGAATCACTATCTTCTAATAATGGTACATAAAGAACATTATGCAACTTTCAAACAAAATCCTTAGAAGACATCAAGATACATGTTAATTAGATTGTTCATGTGAAATCTATACAATGATTATGATCAACAAATAAGTCATCAGTCAACCATGATGCATGAATAAACACTATATATACACACTATATACATTAACAAACACTAAATTAATAGATTATTTAATATGTATTACTAAGTTTTTGTCTCATCATTATACTATTAAATATTCATAAATTCAACACTAAAAATATCCATCCAACCAAATTCTTTGTAAAATATCCATCGAAGATCAATTTTTTTATAAATATAAGATCATTGTCTTAATAAATTTTTGCGGCTCTCAGTTGCATATATTCATTTCTTTGTTTTTTTCTCTTTAGATTGGGACTATCTCCTTTCCTCTAGCCATCATTGATGCTCATCTAAGTCCACTTCCATGGACCTACATGCATCAACAACAGTTTGCATTTTTGATGCAAAACGCCTCAATAATGGGTGAACACATTCTTCATTTTGAATAGTGTTAAGTTGATCCTTAATGGTTCTAACATTCACATCGACTTGTTCTCGAAAGCGAGCACCATCGGGTGCAGGTGGTGGAGGTGGGGGGTTTCGAGGTGGAGTGGGTGGAGCTGGAGTGGTTGGAGCTAGAGGGGGTGGATCCATGATTTAGATATAAGTGAACCTACATTAAATTTGTAATTGAAAAATGTAAGATACATGTTTAAAATCCCCTTAAACCAGTCAATATAAATGACTTAATTGAATACAAATGAAAAAATGTGTAAAACTCATTTATGTGTAAGATGTGTAAATGGAAAACAAATAATTGTTAAAGTGATGTGGAATCTCATTTAAAAATACATTATTTAATTTTTACCTCGCTGCAATGTGGAAGTGTTAAGCTCCAAATTGATTCAACAAAGGTGGAAGTGTTTTTCTCTAAATTGCCAATACTAAGTGAATTTGTATACATAGTTAAACAAAAACTTGTCCCTGCAGCCATAGGGAAATGGGAAAAGTTAATGGGTAATAATCGATGGGTCGTGTGGGAAACTATCATTTGTATATGATTCAATATAGTAGCCTCTTGCATAGCACAACGATTATTACCCATTCACTTTGCCCATTTCTCTATGGTTGCAAGGACAAGTTTTGTCTAGTCAATACTAACAATGGATCTAGATTCACCAAGAATTGGAAATTTAGAGCACTTTCAACAAGGATCCTTTCTATTTTGAGAGCTAAAAAGAGTCAAAACAATTTAAAAATTAAAAAAAAAATTGTTTAGCAAAGAAATTCTAATTTAAAAATAATAAAAAAAGCAAGAATTTAAGAAACATGAAAATAAGTTATAAAGAATAATGAAAAATAGACAAGAATGTAAAACGGTTAAAAAAATGGAGAAAGGAGGTAATGAAAGCTCTATTTTATGTTTGTTTAGTATGCTAGGTTCAAATTTATGGCTTTTTTCTAGTAATAAAGGTTCCATTTTTTTGTTTGATGTTTTTTTTTTGTTTGATGTTTTTTTTTTCTTTTT
>VDFB02271358.1:30808623-31246382 GCA_007258455.2 Sequoia sempervirens | reverse complement strand
GTGTGTGCAAAAACTGCACAACTTCATGTATCCTACAAGTTCAGTTTTTGTTTTTCGAACTTGGTTGCATTACCATTTCACCATTGTTTAGGTTGTTTACAATAATATAGATTTTTTATTCTAAGTATATTTAGATGTTGATAAAAAAGTTATGATTATACAGGTTCAGTTGATGTTTTTAGAACTTGGTTGTGAACATATATGATAAGAAAGAACAACGTACTTTCATTTGAAGACTATGAGAAACACAAAACCATTTCATTGTATTCGTACCTTGTTATAGAACCAAATTTTAAGTTATTAAGACATCATGCTAGACCAAAAACAAAAAAACTATGGACAATAAGTAATGCTAATCATGAAGCATTACTGGAAACTCTAAAGGTAAGAGATGGCCCTATAGGACACTTGAGTAGCAGATCATTTGTTGTATGGGACAGGTATGATATTATTCATCACATTTTGACATTGTTTATCTAGTAAGGGTCATTATTTAGGTTGTTTAGAATAATATAGATTGGTTATTCTAAGCATCTTTTATAGTTTGCATTACCAATTCATCATCATTCATGTTGTTTATAATAATATAAATTTGTTAGTCTAAGCATCTTTTCTATTGTGATGATATATATATCTCTCATTTGAAGTATATTGTGATGTTCCTAACATGATAGATCATGGACCTGCTGCAACAATAGCCAACTTTGATCATTTGGGAGAGGTATGTGACGTATTACAATAATATAGATTGGTTATTCTAATCATATTTTATAGTTTGCATTACCATTTCATCATCATTCAGGGTGTTTAGAATAATATAGATTTTTTATTCTAAGCATCTTTTCTATTGTGACAATATAGATTTCTCATTTGAAGTATATTGTGATGTTCCTAGCACGATAGATCATGGACTTGCTGCAACAATAGCTACCTTTGATCCTCTGGGAGAGGTATGCAAGAGATTAGAATAATATAGATTGGTTATTTTAAACATCTTTTATAGTTTGCATTACCATTTCATCATCAATTAGGTCATTTAGAATAATATAGATTTGTTATTCTAAGCATCTTTTCTATTGTACGTAGTTTTCTTGTTACCTTAATGGTTTGTATAGGTGGTTCACTCCAGAACGTCAACATGCTACTCTTGTGGAAGAGTGTGCCAATCGCAAAGGAAATGCGAGCTCTATTTCCTTCCCCTATTGGGAAATGACTATGTATTAGGGTCGTTTGTTGTATGCCTACGTGGCATTTTGTAATCCTATATTTGATATCAATTCTTGAATGATAATATCAATCATATTGTGTACACTTTATGTGTATACTTTGTCACTTATGACTATTACAATGTATACTTTACGACTTATATGTTTTAAAGCATATACTTTATATTCATGTGCGTATTTCTTGACTTAAGTGTATTTGAGTAAATGAATCACGTTTTCACTTACTAACAAGGAACAAAACAAACCCTAAACCCCTTTGCACCTTTACATCGCATCCATCTGACCCTTTTTCCATCAACTAAAAACTCATCACTACAGGAAAATGCATCCGAGATAGCAAAAATGAAGAGAGGTTATTGTAGAAGATCCCAACATGATCCCATAGCCTTAGATAGAGAGTCTATAGGCATCATGGTTTCTGAGAAATATAGATTCAAAGATTACTTCCTTTTAGCACCTTGAACTCTTAAGGGAAATCATCGGTCCAATGTAGCTTGGAGTGATTTGACGTATTTGGGTGCAAAAGAGGACCATCCCTAGTGTAAACCTACCCATCCGAATGTTTTGGAACAATTTGTTTGGTCCTATGAGTTGTAGAACGAAAGTTGCACCACTTTGCAACTTTACACTACTTGCATCCGACAACTTTTTCCTCAACTGCAAACTGGACACCATGGGAAAACACCTCTAAGATAGAAAAATATGAGAGAGGTTATTGTAGAGGGTCCCAACACGATCCCATAGCCTCAAACAGAGAGTATATAGGCGTCATGACTTCCGAGAAATGGCCCTTCAAAGATTGCTGCCTTTTAGCATTTTGAACTCTTAAGGGAAATCGTCGATCCAATGTAACTCAAAGAGATTCAAAGTATTTGGATGCAAAATAGGACCATCCCTAGTGTAAACGTACCCATATGGATGTTTTGGAACAGTCTGTTTGGTCCTACGAGTTGCAAAACAAAATTTGCACCACTTTGCAACTTTACACTATTTGTATTTGACAACTTTATCCTCAACTGAAAACTGGTCACTGCGGGAAAACGCCTCTGAGATAGCAAAATCCAAGAGAGGTTATTGTAGAGGGTCCCAATACAATCCCATAGCCTCAGACGGAGAGACTATAGGCATCACAATTTCTGAGAAATAGAGATTCAAAGATTGTTGTCTTTTAGCACTTTGGACTCTTAAGGGAAATCGTCGGTCCAATGTAGCTCGAAGAGATTCAAAGTATTTGGATGCAAAATAGGACCATACCTAGCATAAACGTACCCATTCGGACATGTTGGAATAGTCTGTTTGGTCCTACGGGTTGCAGAACGAAAGTTGCACCACTTTGCAACTTTACACTACTTGCATTTGACAACTTTTTCCTCAACTGAAAACTGGTCACCACGGGAAAATGCCTACGAGATAGAAAAATATGAGAGAGGTTATTGTAGAGGGTCCCAACATGATCCCATATCCTTAGATGAAGAGTTTGTAGGCATCACGGTTTCTAAGAAATAGAGATTCAAAGATTGCTTCATTTTAGCACTTTGGACTGTTAATGGAAATCGTCAGTCTAATGTAGCTTGGAGAGATTCAAAGTATTTAGGTGCAAAAGAGGACCATCCCTAATGTAAATGTACCCATTTAGATGTGTTGGAACAGTCTGTTTGGTCCTACGAGTTGCATAACGAAAGTTGCACCACTTTGCAACTTTACACTACTTGCATCTGACAACTTTTTCCTCAATTGAAAACTGGTCACCGCGGGAAAACGCCTCCAAGATAGAAAAATCCAAGAGAGGTTATTGTAGAGGGTCCCAACATGATCCCATATCCTCAGACAGAGAGACTGTAGGCATCACAATTTCTAAGAAATGGCCCTTCAAAGATTGTTGCCTTTTAGCACTTTGGACTCTTAAGGGAAATCGTCAGTCCAATGTAGCTCGAAGTGATTCGATGTATTTGGGTGAAAAAGAGGACCATTCCTAGCATAAACATACTCATTCAAATGTGTTGGAACAATCCATTTGGTCCTATGAGTTGCAGAATGAAAGTTGCACCACTTTGCAACTTTACACTGCTTGCATCTAACAACTTTTTCCTCAACTGAAAATTGGTCACCGTCAAAAAACACCTCCGAGATAGCAAAATCCGAGAGAGGTTATTGTAGAGGGTCCCAACATGATCCCATAGCCTCAAACGGAGAGTCTGTAGGTATCACGATTTCTAAGAAATAACCCTTCAAAGACTGCTGCCTTTTAACACTTTGGACTCTTAAGGGAAATCGTCGGTCCAATGTAGCTCAGAATGATTTGAAGTATTTGGATGCAAAAGAGGACCATCCCTAGCATAAATGTACCCATCTAGATGTTTTGGAATAGTTCGTTTGGTCCTACGAGTTGCAGAACAAAAGTTGCACCACTTTGCAACTTTACACTACTTGTCAAAATTGCAACTTATTGTCAAATGATGGAAGTTCAAGAGTCATCTTGTTGTAGTTCATTGGAAAACAATTGGAATTTTTTTGTTCATGGCCCAATTAGGTAGGAATTAGATGTTAGAATGGTTTTGGAGAGCAAGGGAGGTCAATCGAGGTTTGGGTATGATGCTCTAGATGCGAAAAGTGTGGTTTTTGAGTGAAATTGGGAGGTTTAAGGGTGTTAGTGATTGAAATCTATTGGGGAAGATATTTCTAAAGGTGTATTAAGCACATACAGACTTCTATAAACATGTTTGAGGTTTTGTTTGAGTGAGATAAGTGTGGAAATGCATACTTTCAATTAACCCCCTTATAATCTAATCAAAATGAGGGTTACATGATTGAGTGACGTAGATGGCATTTACAAGGATGATATTTGAGGAATTTGGATGTTTATAACCTAGTGAGATACTATCCAAAGGAATCTTGGAGGGGCAACAGTTTTAAAGACGAGTTGTTTTGCAAATTTAGGCTAATTGGTGCCTTGTTCGACGTAATAGTTCAATTTCAGTGGGGTTGTTCCAAAACAAGCACATTAGGTTTTGAGATACGTTAAACAGAAGGGTAATGGGTCTCTTTCACAACCTTTTGTTTTGTGGGTTTGAGTTGATTTTGTGAGGATATTGATTCTTACTCAAGATGATTTTATACCTTTTACATGTTATTATGCTTCAATAAACATTAAGTGACATTGATTTTTATCTAGATGATTATATTACTTTCAAATGAACAATGTAACATGAAATTCATTTCATTAAGTTGTATCCACTTTTCATTTTTGTTAACTTCTTTTGAAATAAAAATCAGTTGCACACTTCATTACACAAGTTTAAAAAATAAAATAATGTCAAATGTAAATTCATTCAATAGAGCTTGAAATCATGGGTATTCTAAAAATGAGTGTTTGATAAAAATGTATCGGTAGACATGTATGAAAAATGTGGTACAATAGAAAAGTCAATTCATTGTTTGAAAAATCTCGTCAAAGAAATAGATGGATTACCAATTGTAATTCATAAGTTCTATTAAAATGTTATTTCATTAATCTATAACATACACTATCAATCATAACTTTAAACAAATCTAAGATAATTATACATTCCATCTTGAAAATTCAAAGTAGAAAGACATGCACAAGAGAAACAAATTAGATCGAATACCAATTCTTATATATCAAACTGTAGAATAATTGTGTTTGTGCATATACAAATTTGGCATATGCCTACTCAGAACAAGTTTTACAAATTGTGGCATATATGTCATCTCAATATTTTTCAAACCCTAAGTACATGTCAATCTATATCATATCCTAATCCTGTGCTAGACCATCAAAATCAAGCCTCCTCAAAGAAGTTAGATGCTCTGCAGTTTCTTGCACAATATCATTTCAAACCACGAATTAGATTATGTGAATGGTTGACAAGATAGACTAGTAAATAGAAACTTATATACCATCATTTATAAATTACAAATTTAACATCAAAATCAGTATACATGTACTATATTATATCAATAATGCAATTCTTGTTTACCTCTAATCTTGCTCTCTTTTTTGCAAGACGTTATGTAAATGATTGTCCCCTAGGATGATTAGGAGTCCTCCTATAAAGTAATGGTCTCTCACTCATCACAATGTTGGGTCAAACAGAGGACTATAGAAAATAAAATAAAAATGATACAAATTAAAATATAATTGTTGACAAATAATCATATCTACTAATCACATATCTACTCCTATCTAAACGTAAATGATCTACAATATAAAATAAACACATACCTGTTGTGATGCTATGACACTAGATGGGCTCATAGTGGATGGATCAGCTAAGATGCTTTCCTATATAAAAAATGACAAAAATGTAAATGCACATGCACATATAATTATAATTTTGACAATAAAAAAGATATATACATGTGCAACTTCATCCAATGGGTTAGACTTGGTCAACAAGGCTATATAAGAACCAGGTTGCTGCATAAAAAGACAAGATTATATTAGACTATCAATATATGTAGTACATGTATTTAAACATATTAGATTTCAAAGTAACATCTAAAATAACAATTTAAATTATTTACCATGTACTGATTGTCTAAGGAAAATGAAATGGCAGTATGTGTAGCCTGTTGCACTTCCGACAACTGCTCCTCTGTCAATAATTATTAAAGATTCTAGCACATAAACATATATTAGTACAAATGTCCTTCATAAAATATGAAAGAATTTACATAAAACACACTATGAAATTGCTTTAAGACTTACCGGTGCTCCCATATCATCTCTGGCAGTCGATGTCTCTCTTGCAAATGCTCCACTTCTTGCTCTATCAACTCCTACATCCGACATATCATGAACCTCAAAGTCGGATGTGTATATGGGAGCCTTAGTGGACCATTAGAGAGGACCTAAACATAAATTGTTGCACGTCATGCAACGATGAGGCACACAAATATGTCCCAAAGAGGACAGTGTACTATTTGGAGTTGATGGCCGTGTACTAGTGGGAGTTGTTGTAGCAGGTGCACCACCATCATGTTGGGATGTATTAGGTGCAACACCACTGTGATGGGATGCACCATCAACTAGTTGCGCAACATGATGGCTCTACCTCACCAAATGATCATTCAACGAATGTAATGCATAAATGCTCACAGTCCCTACATCTACAACAATCTCTAGGTAAGGTAGTGGAGTTGGAGCAACAATAGGTGGAGGAGGATGAACTAGGGTGACTCGATGTGCCCTAGGTCTATCCTGTGGCATCCCTTTACCAACACCCTGGAAATCTTGCATGTCAAAGTAATTGACATGTTTCTCTAGCACAAATTCAGCATATAATTTTTGGAGAAAATATTGAGGGACATCAAGGTTGTTGTTGGGTGGTTTATCGAAAATCATCCACCAACATCTCCAAAAATTATTTAATATTCCTCTATGGGTGCACCATTTAATTGGAAATTTTGGTTTTCACACATTAACAGGCTGTCCAGTTCTCCGATCTATGAATAACTGGGATAATTGGCCTTTTTCAATATCAAGAGCCTTCACCTCATCATACCCCATCAGCATAAAATTGTCTTTGTTGCTCTTGCCATTGTGCAAATCTATTATGTTGAATTGCCAAAGTTTAAACATTTACAATGATTGTTTCCAAAGTGTTTTTCATATCTGACAGTTCATCGAGTGTTTCATAGATTTGACATACTTTTCTTAATTGATCTAAATTCCTATGAATAGAATCGTGTATTGTTGGCACATTTTCATTTGGAAACAATGGTTGCGATGGAGGATTTGGAGGGTATTCATTTTCTTCAGGATTAAGTTTTCATTTTGTGCAGGAGGGTTTTCATTTTGTGCAAGGTTAGGATTTTCATTTTGATCCATTTTTAACCTATTAATTGATAATAAAAAAATTAAAATTAACAATGGTTTTAATCTAATAAAAAACCTATCAAATATACCCTATTTTTGACTAAAATTCAAAAAAAAAAAGTAAAATCAATATAAATTGTATAAAAATTGAAAAAATCAAACATATCTCACAAATTTGGTGATTTTTTTGTAATTTTATCTCCCCCAAATGGATATTTGAGTCGCTCTCCTAAAACCCACACACACGCTGGTAAAAACATTGGTAAAAATATAGCTCACAGGTTTTGTTTGTCTGTAAATAATACTGGAAACAGATATTTGTTTCCTTATTTACAGCTTTTTAAATAAATGGTCAAGTCTGTGACCCGACCATAGTGTTTTTTTAAATATCGATTATTTAATATAAAATATATTATATTATTATATAATATATATTATATATAATATATTATATATATTATATATAATATATTATATTATTATATAATATATATTATATATAATATAATATGTATTATATTATAATATAATATAATATAATATATGTTATATTATAATATAATATGTATTCTATTATATTATAAATAATATAATACATTTTTTTTTTTATAGGTAAGTGTTGTCAAGGGGACAGCTCCCGAAAGATTCAATCAAAAAATGCATGCCCAATCCACCAGGGGTGCATCAACACAAATAAAATTTTACTTCCATTCTAACCTAATAGAACATGCATCAACCCGAAAGTGGGTGTGACCACAAATTATACCTCCAAAATTCCCTCTTTCTTTGAGGATCTTAGGGACATTGGATGTTTTTGTTTTGAAGGTGGAGATTTCTTTTTTTTTTTAGCTCTGTCCAAGCCTGTTGGTAATCCAAGGAGGAAGGATGCTGGCCCAAGCACGAATTTTCCAGCAAGGAAGAACCAGGGTTGCAATCTATAGTAGTAGCCACCAGAAGCAGAGAAGAAACTAAATTAGAGACCTCCAAAGATGGAGAAGTAATGCTAACATCTTGCTTTGGTTCAAGTGCGGGCACCTGCACAGTGCAGTCATTCACAGCCGAGTGGGAGGGGACCAGAGCTGGAGCAAGTTTATGCATTGAAGGGGTGAAGGCATTGGCAGTCTTTATAGAAGTTGAAACAACATAATGTCTAGATTCAACCCCAACCCACCATGAGGGGTTGTTGTTTGGGATAGCTCTGTCATTCACCCCACAACGTCTTTTACTGCATTGTGCAATAACATATTCTGTAGAAAAGCAAATTCAACATCTGAATGGGATCTTTTCATAATCTATCGGTTGGTGCCACCTTCTTTTTCCAACTTTGAGGAAGATTTCTGCTGGGAGGCCGTTTGAGACATCCATTTCTACACATAAGCGAGCAAAAGTCAAATTTTCATAGTTGACTGTTTATAATACATATTATTATATATAATATATTATATTATTTATAATATAATATATATATATATATATATATAATATTATATATATTAGAATAATATCAATATAATATAATATAATATTATATTATATTTTAGTATAATATATGTATTATATTATAATATATAATAAAACATACATTATATTATAATATAATATCATATCATATTATATTATATTGATATTATATTATATTATATTATATTACCTCTCAGGTTTTTTAATTATAATTCAAATAACGAATATCCATTCTACGATTTATAGACCCAACCATATAATATCAATATTGTATTTATACTTATCCATGTTTTATCCTTACTACACCAAGCCGACATATGAATTCATTTTGTGAAAGTAAAATCATGCCTTTGACTTTTCATTTTTGGTTTGGTAATAACGAATATCCGTTATTTGTGTTAAAAACCCCCGAGAGGTCATATTATATAATATAATATAATATTATAATATAGTATAATATTATATTATATAATATAATATAATATAAAAATATTATAATATAATATAATATAATATAATATTATATTATATTATATTATAATATGTATTATTATATATTATTATAATATAATAATATAATAATATATGTATTATATTATAATAATATATAATAATACATATATTATAATATAATATAATATATATATAATATAATATAATATAATATTATATTATATTATATTATAATATTATATTATATTATATTATATATATATAATATATTATATTATACTATATTATAATATTATATTATATTATATAATATGACCTCTCGGGTTTTTTTTTTAATTATAACACAAATAACGGATATTCGTTTTGGTTCTGTATTACCAAACCAAAATGGATATAGTACTTTGGCTTGCAAAAAGTCAAAGGCATGAATTTCACATTTTTGGATGTGTTGAAAATGCCTTTTTTTCACATCGCCACTTTTTGGACCCCCATGATCTTGCACAGACCTTAGTTAATGAATTCATATGTCGGCTTGGTGTGGTGTAATTTTGGGATATTAAACATGGATAAATATAAATACAAAGTTCTTTCACTCATCTTCACCCCAAGCATTCAACTATTCATCCTTACAACAATTTTATGAGATCAAGAGCATTTAAGAGCAATTCATCAAGCGTTTGGAGCCATCATCAAGATTCAAGCATCATGTAAAAAATATTCTTGCATCATGTGTTTTTTTGAGCTAACATTTGTGATGTAGGGTTTTGATTCAAGCACACAATTCAAGTCAAGATCTATCAAGCATTACTTTCATTCAAGATCTACTTTCTAACATCCCTCTCTGTCATCTACCCCTCACATATATCACCTTCTCATGACCTCCTCCTTCATCAAATTGCACGCCCACCAATACTTCATCTCATTTTCATCTATTCACTTCCTTAGTTACCCCCATCTATTTATCTACCTCCCTCCATATCTTCCATTCCATTTTTATCCTTATTCACTCCAAGCCCTTTCCTTGATTTTATGCTCAAATGGGAGCATCCCCTTGTTGACATTTCCTAGGGAATGGTTACCACATATATCCCCACCAAGACATGACCTTTCTACCTCCATCTATTGTCACAATCCTCCAATCATGATTCAGTTAGGTTGTTTAGAATCCTTCCCATCCCACCCTTATTTCCCCCATCTTTCCATCCCACTTATCATCCCATACCCCTTGGCTTCAACATTTCATTTGGATACCACCTTTTGTTTTTATACATGTTTATGATTCATTGTCTTCATATTTTTGTGTTTGTGTTTCTTTGTTGCCTATAGTCCTAGTGCTTCATACATCACACTATCATGGTCACCCTCATCCTTCATATGGTGGTGTACCTCAACAACGTGTCTTTTGGATCATTACACTATTTGTAGTTTACTTTTGTGGGTGTTACTTCATGCTATATATAATCATAGTGATTAATCCATCACACAATTATGGTCACCCTCATCCTTCATATGATGACATTCCTTGACAAATTTTCTTTTGGATCACTATGTTATTTGTGGTTTCTTTGTTTTTGTGTCAGTCCATACACACATGATGCGTCGTCATCATGATCCACTATATCATGGTGTATAACAAATAATAGGTTTCTCTTTGCATATTAAGTTACTTTGATGGTATTCATCCTTCATCCATTTCTACCATCTTAATTCCATTTATCCATCCTCTTTTCGTCAAATCATGTTTCATTATAGTTGCATTACATCTTTGTGAGATATCATCATCAATCATGTTCAATCATGCAATCTAGAATCCCATTATCTAATCCATCCAAGTGGCATCCATCAATATGTCCAATCCTCAACCATCATCAATTTTATATACATGGCATGTACATCATCCCAACATGATTTCTCCCAAGTCATCTTTTATCTATCATGACACATATTTTTCTCATCCTTTGTCTTTTCAAGAGACCTATTGGTCTCCATTTCACCCAAATTATTAGAATGAATCAAAGATCTTGTGTTTCTCTCTAATTTTATGTTATTTTTCATGTTATTGTGTAGATTTTTTTTATTAAGGTAAATTTTTTTTGAAGGGACCAAAAATCCTATATAGCAAAAAGAATGGCTCACAACATATACTACAAACTCCCATATGGAAGTAAATTGTAACTATAGCCAAGATGCCAAGTGAACCGACATAATTACATCCAACTTACTTGGCACAAAAGATTGCCCATGGATCTAGCCTAAATAATTCAAAATCCTGCCTTATTCAATCCCATACCCTTCAATCTAATGTGTGATTGGGAGATAGATTTGTGAAGAAAATTCTTCTACATTTGAACAACTTTCCAAGATATAATACCGTCTAAGTTATTAGATCTAGGAGAAGGGAGGGGGATCCCCCTTAGAGGTCCCATCCATAGGCACAACAAAAATAAACAAACATCTAGCTGGAGTAGCCAATCGTCAAACAGTCACCTCAAGAGTTGGAGGATATAATATCAAACTTGATATTATAGCAGACTAAGCAATTAGAGAAAAAGGTAGGTGGAACTCACCAATTGGAGTTGATGGATCTAAAAAGAGTGGGACTAGTTAGATTCACTCCAACCACATGAGAAACCCCCTCAATAACATGACTTTCCATATGGAGATAGTAAGATAAAATCCAACATCATGAGCTAACTCATCATCTTGAGAGAAATCATCAACTAGAGAGTTGAAAGCATTAATAGTCAAGTCATCTTTGTTGACATTCCTCCACCATATAATTGTGCCCTTGCATTTGGATAGTAGATTATTAAAGCTAAGTAGTTGATGGAAAGCATCATATACATCTAAAGGGGAGATCTTCGTAGTCATTAGTTGAGTATAAGGGTTATCCTTCACCATCAAAACAATATCTTAATGAAGAGCATTGGAGATATTTATGTCCATAAGAATACAACTAATTGTAGAGTGACCCTGTAGAAAGTAGTATAGTCAACCTTCAAGAAATGGCCAATTGCATTGTCAGTGGCCTCGTTGTGGGAATCTTTCTTAAACTGGAGAGGAAGATTTAGAAAATAAACCCAAAGGAGTCTTAATTTTGACAGGTTCAGAAGAGGTTTGAAGGAGACAGACCAAGACTTAACCAAGAGAGAGTGTTCTCCCCACATCCATAACATGTCATCAAGCACCAAATCCCTATCCTTTGAAGAGACAAACATCATTATAAAGAAGCCCCTAGCACACATGAATAACTTGATCTTTCCCTTAATGAGAGGCTTCCATGAATCCAACCTTGATGTTGTTGTGTTGCTCAATTTGATAGTCTTGAATTAGATGCTCAAACCTCAACATACATCAAACACAACCTTAGATGCATGAAATTAGAGTTTTGGCACACACATCAATAGTAATGGTCATATCCCAAGATTGTTGACCTTGGAATGTGAAATTTTGGATTTTGAAATAAGAAGATAGAATTGCACTAGTGATGAACTATAGAAAAAAATTGTGATTCATCCAAGGTGGATAAGTTATTGGAAACATATTCAACAAGGTTTTGAGCAAGGAAAAGTGATATGTGAAAGTGGTAACAAGTCTTAGGTTATTGAGTGCACTAAAATGTCCAAATTGTGCATTACAATCATGCATCCAAGACATCAATCTAAAGTTACATAAAACTAGAGTGGAAAAGTGTTATTAAGTTATGCACCCTCTCTACAATATTGTTTCTATATATACTTACATGTGATACTTCTCAAATTGGAGCCATGACTATCATTATAATAAGGTTAATCACGATGCTCTCTCTCCCGCCCACCCCCCTCCCTCCCCACCCCCTCTCTATCTATAGTCATTGGAATAAGGTTAATCATGGCTCTCTTTCTCTCTCTCTCTCAACATATATATATACTATGTTGAAATTAGCATATCCATGGCATTTCTTGTTTAGGCTTATGCCCATCTTGATGGGAATCCCTTCATGCAATAACATATTAACAAGTATCATTCTCTTGTGTTGAGCTTGGCTTATGACTTGATCCCTATCCATCTCTATTTCACTCACATTTTAATTTGTTCTCATACATTCACTGCATATTTATATCTCATTCCTAGTAGCACAAATTAATCTTGAGAAATGTGGGAATGATCCCCAAATCCCAAAGCATCAAATTTGAATTATAACCTTCCCACTCCATTTTGCTAGTTGTTATAAGCCAACTTAACACACATTTGTGACACACTACTACATCATGGTATTTAAAGACATTCAATGTACAAATAATTCAAGAAGGAGATCATGTACTAAAATATGCAAGGAAAAGAGAACAATTTAATTTCTAGAGAGCAATAAAGAATCAAATCCACATCATCATCATATAGGCCATTATATGTCTATGCATGTTATCTTAATATCTTTTATCATTGTTAATTTTGTTGGTTGAGGGATTTGACCTGAGAGAACTTGCTCACCTATTGAGTTGATAATCTCCTAAATGGTGTCTCTAGACACCACATTGACAAATTCAAATACCAAGAAAGTGAAGGTGAGTAGTTTTCCAAGCGCACATTGTGTTAGTTCAATCTCATGAAACATAGATCAATTTCAAGCAATAGATCAAGTTTGTGGTAATCAAAATCGAACTCACAATAGTTAGATTTAACATTCATCATTTTTTATGCAAATTCAAAGTTCTAAGCCAATTATCAAAACTAGACTAGTGGGGAATCAATTCAACACATCAACATCATTCCTCCATCATCAATTACAAAACTAATACACATAATTATGTATTTAATTATCCCATTTACTTCAACTCACCTGTCAAATCTAACTCTCTTAACTAAATTAGTTGTGCATGTATATTTTACGCCGAAGGCGTATCCTACTATGAACTGCATCAAACCATTTTGTTCTATCGACGGCTTGCTTCATCCTGGAGATGACTCTCCACACTGTGAACGTTGATCGGTTAGAAACTACGCCAGTCACCAGTTTTTAATTTACTTTCTGTCACATTCAACGCAGGCACATGAGGTCAGCTATACCATGTCGCCTATACAAGTTCAAAGTGTCCAAGCTTTAATAAGCTACGTTGTAAGAGTTTGATCGCACCCATTCACGTCTCTGGTCTCCGCAGCATTAATGATCTAACTACTATGCATTCATATCTGCTCATATTAACACAGAGTGTGATTTGAATGCCATAAATACTACATAGATCTTTTGCGAGTAGTAGAAGATTACATAGACCTTTTGCGTTGTAGATCTATCCACCTCATTCAATCTACCGTCTTCATGCACCTACACCCATAACAATTTGCTTATGTCACAGCAATTTTCTTAGGTTTACATTCAACGACGGCTTCTCAGAAAATCTGGATACGAAATATCTTGTTGCGCTTTCATCTACCACTTTCATACATGACCAGTATAGATGTAGTCGGCATTAAAAACATTGATTGTTGGTAAATAGATACTCATGAATGCATTCCAAAAACGTCCATTCAGCGATCTCTGTAACCAAAATGTCTAATCTACATTTATTTTGCATTGCTGTAAATCTTTATATCTTTCTTTCACCGCCCCCTCATCGCCGCCTCCAGTGTGCTTAAATAAGCCGCCTGGTAATATGGTAGATGTGAAAATGTGTTTATCGGTCCACCACCTCTCATTTGCCATTCCAACAAGCTGCTTTTGAAGAGACAGTGAAGAATTGTCTATCTTTACCTGCGCGCCAGCGAAACCATAGGTTCTATCTTGTTATTCTCTTGCATATACATTTACCCAATTCGGTTGTGCCAGTCTTGTTTCAGTTGGCCGATGCCTCTTCTTGTATTATTTCATATTATACATAATTCAGTGTATACTATTCTAAAAAAATTTACAATAATTGTATATTAGATTGTATGTATATTCCTTTGCACTTCTATGTTTATTCTTTGTTTTCGATGGGGGCTTAAAAAATGAAGTTTCAGAGTGCAAAGCATTCTTTTCAACACATCGTTTAATTGGTAGATTTAACCATTTATGGCCAGCTTTACCTGCTCTTCACCAATGGACCAGAAATGCTTGGTAACTATTGAAAATAGTTACTCTACAGCCTTCACAAAAGTTGGTATCACAGTCTCAAAGGTCAAATCTAAGTCAATTTGATTCAAGATATAGCCCAGGTCAAACAAAAAAATCACGTTCAGCATCAGGAGTATTAGAACCTTTAGTAGTTTCTAATTCATCAAAGCCTGCAGAAAATGTTTTTCTTCCACGGGAAAAGAACCACAGTTGGGTTTTTCTAAGTATCGTGAAACATTTGATGTAGGATATCAGGAGCCTCTTTGCTTTTATGTTGATACAGTAACGCAATACCAAGGAATGCTATCAACACAAATATTTATCATAGATCAGCCATGGAAACATATTCCTCATGTTTCAAATGGACTAGCTGGAACTGCACAAATTCCATCATCTCAGCACGGGTCAGTACGACCATTGATTAGCCTAATAGAAAAGGAACCACCCTCTAGGCATGTCTCAAGCCAGTTTGAATATATTTGTCATATTCCCTCGCCTAGACACCTACCTCCCTAACTATATTTTGTATGCCAAGATATTATATCTGGATTTGTTTGCATAGGAACTGATGTCTTATTCCATCAGGAAAATATCCAGGTGCCATAAAATCATTCAAATCTACAGTACCAAATTCATAGCTCTAAAGTACCATAGCTTGCACAAGCTCTAGAAACATTTGTCGGGTTTAAATGGCATGGAATCAATAAAATCTTCTTGGTGATTTAATTAAGAGGTCACAGTTGTGCTGAAAGGTTGTAGAAGATTTCCAGTTTCAGTTGGCTTTTGGTTTGTGTTGAATATTCTCATATTTCGGGAGTGTTTTCAGTTGGTGTTTCAGTGTGTGTGTTTCCAGTGCTTAAGTATTTTAGTTTGGTATTGAAGGGTTCTAGTTGTGTTCAGGGTTCAGTTAAGTTCCAATTTTTCTTTGCGAAGGTTCCAGTGAAATATTTTATTTCAGTTAATACTCTCTCTTAGGTCATACCTGCAGAGCAGCAAAATCTTTATTGCAACCTTCTAAGTATATCCATACCATCTGGAAATGTTGCTGCTATTCAAATGTTTGAAGGATATCTTTCGATACTGTATTAGATGCTGCAAGTCTTTGTCTTCTTTAAGGATTTGTAAGGGAGCAACCTGCCATACACCTTCCTTATGTCATTGCAGCTAATTATTAAATATTGAAGGAGGTCGTACATATCCCAAAGGAAATCACAGCTTTTTAGGTTTTATCAGCCTTTTGGATTTTAATCAGCTTTAAGTGGTTTAAAACATCTTATGGGAGATAAAGTCTGATGCATGTTTCTTTTGGTTTGTCAAACTCTTCCTTTATATGAATTGCAACATACTTTGAGATGCTTTATGATATATCCAAAGGCGCTTTTGACTGCTGTACAGGACATTGTACCTGAAATAGCATTGTTGGGTAATGTTTATGGTTTCTGATTGCTACATTGCCTTTATGTTGTTTTACACATTGAGATTACGAGATTTCTGAGCATTTATAACTGCTGTTGACTTCCTATAACTGCTCTATTTCCTGTTGCGACATTTAATCAACACAGTCCAGATTTAGGCATATATTCCAGCTAGGTGCTAATCTTGCAAGTGATTTATAACTGGAAATAGCTTGAATGGTCTTCTTATTCATTTCAGACGGTCCAGATTTAGGCATATATTCCAGCTAGGTGCTAATCTTGCAAGTGATTTATAATTGGAAATAGCTTGAATGGTCTTCTTATTCATTTCAGCTGTTGAGTTTGGTCTACAACAGAGTAGCGGGATACACCACAGATACACGCTAGATACCGTACCAACACGTGCCCAAAAAGAAATTCCAATTTAAAATTCTCAACCTTGTCTTCTCTTTTATTATTGAAAGTGATATACCTATATTAAATATTTTCATTGTTCAATGATTTATTTATATCTTTTGTCCTTTTTATTTATTTCATTTATATATTCATTTTTCGATAACTATTTTTTTTTTACTCTAAATGCACATTCTCTATATATTATCAAATGAATTTGTCAATTTAAATGCAAATGTTATCCATTATTGTATATAACATACTGATATTAGTTAACATTAAGTGTTTTTTTAACATTTACTTCATCCAGGAATGGCACTCCCCAACCAACATACCGATATAATTGAAATATCAGAGAGTGATAGCTCCCCTGAAATTCCAATTGGTTCACCTCTCTCAACCAATTGGGACGGATCTTCTGCAAATGTTGTGGATATGTCAAATGATATCCATGTCAATTGTTTTGACAATTTGAACACAATAAAAACGATTGTTAGAAATGTACAGACGGTCAAGAGCTTCGAAGTGCAAGCAATGGAAGGGACACTACAAGAGTTCCATGAAATGTGTGACACACTTGCCGCATTTTGTACTTTCTTAAGAGAGATGCATGCTGATGAGGTTTACGGAATGGGCGGTGCTCCGTACATAAAACATGCTTTCCAAAACTATTTAGATCGTGCATGAAAAAAAATTATTCTTCAAATATGTATATAGTTCACTTTTGTAATGCACTTACAAGTATTCGAAACTATGACTACTATCCTACCTTTTTGTATGAAGCTCCTACAATAAGTCTTACTTTCCTAGTGCAATGAACAATGTTGTATTCGTCATAGTACAAATACATTCCTTAAGTTCTTGAAGCTTGTTTACTATGTAAATCAAATACTATATTTAATAGAATCTATGTCCTCTAATAACCATAGATAGATCATTTTTTGTACATGATGTAATACATATCCAATAGTATTCATACTTATCTCTCATAATTTGGTTTGTACATTCTATGAATTGTTATTACAGTATATGAAATAAAGGACCGCATTTGTAACATTCTTAAACTGTCTACAATAAGTATTACTTTCCTAGTGCAATGAACAAGGCTATGTTACTCATAGTAAAACTACATTCCTTAAGTTCCTAAAAGATTGTCTATTATGAAAATCAAATACAATATTCAATAGAATCTTTGTCATGTAATAACAATGGATAAACCGTTATAGGACATAAAAGACCACATTTGTAACCTTCTTAAATTACACCATTTATTTACTCCAAACTTCAAGTCTTTGCAATATTAGAATGTAATTTTTATTAGCATTCAAAATGGCACTTATTTTGGATTGGTTTTCTCAAGTTCTTCGTTATCCACAGGAACAAGTTTTTTTCAAATCTTCCAATCCTTGTGACAACTACATATAAAGGTGCTATCTATAGGTATGCCTCAAACTCACTATCTTTGAACATCTTCATTGTTTAAATTGCATTGCATACTCTCCATGCACCTTTTAAAACTTTCTCTTCCTACATTTATACGTTTACAATGACTCTCTTTTATTTATATACAACTCTTTATGATACAAATTTATTTGAAAATTTTCCTACATAATAAGTTGAAAATTTATTGTATTTCTACAAAAATAGAAAACAATCAACAACACATAGTCTTCAACTTTTTCAAAAACACCAATACCATTTTCCAAAATTGTACAAACTTACATCCTATTTTCCACAAAGTTCCCTCTTTTGTGGCAAATTTACATTATCCGCATTCACGAATTAGCATTTTTCAATTTAATTCCAAACTAATTGCTAACAATATTCAAATTTTGAAAATCCTAATTATCACATTTCAAAATACTGGCAGGCACATTTAGTACACTAAGTACGAACAAAACAATGGCAGCATTGACTACAAATGCCATTGCAGATATTCTTGCAGGCATCTCTACTTTGACCCCTGTTTTGCAAGTTGCATCCATCAACTCCATTCAACAGGCTCAGTCTAAACTTCTCAAATACCGTGTTGAACTTTCTGATGGTTTGCATTCCCATCATGCTTTACTTCCTACCCAATTCAATGATCTTGTGTTGGAGGAGGCTCTAGTAAAAGGTTCTATTGTCCTACTTAAACAATATAACTCAAAGATGTTTCACAAATTTACGTACGTGAACATACTCCCATAAACTTTTCCTTCTTTAATTTTTCCCCCTGCATTCTCTTACTAAATGTTTCACTTTGCAAAATTGCAGGGCTATCATTATTGAAAACTTTGAATTAATTTCAAAGAATGCACCAATTGTTGGGACTCCAACTCCTCTCCTGCAATCTAGAAGCTCCCTCCCATCAAGTAGCACTCAAGCTCCACTGGGATCCTCTCAATCTACAAATGATTCATTTGAAGAAGATGTTGAGCCTCAAAGTCAAAAGAGTATATCCCCTTTTAATCCAATTCCCATAAAAATGTTAACCCCCAACCATAAGTATTGGACTATTGAGGGTCGAGCCTTGATGAAATCATCAATTCACGAATATAAAAATGCTGGACATGATGGAAAAGTCTTTGGTTTTGATTTCGTAGACATGGAAGGCTCTGAAATTCATATTTCTTGTTTCAACGAACAAGTTGGAGAGTTTTACCATGCTATTAACTCTGGTAGTCTTTATGTCATCTCCAACGGACGCATCAAAGTTGCAAACACAAAATATAGTAGCTCCCCACATCCATACGAAATAATTCTGCATAGCTCATCAACTGTCATTGCATCCACATCCTTGAACTCCACAATACCCACACATACTTTCCACTTTAAAAGTATCCAGTCATTGTCCTTGTTCCCTATCAATTCCCTTGTCGATGTCATTGGAATACTTGTAGCTATCTCCCCTACATCAACTATTCGTAAAAGAGATGGTACAGAGACAATTAAATGCACTGCTACAATTGTTGATATGTCAGCTTGTACCATAGATGTTACACTTTGGGGTCATCATTGCTATATTGATGGGATACAAATTTCTGATATGCCTGTACAGCCAAATCCTTATGTAATTTTGATTAAATCGGCACGTATTACCACATGGTGTCAGAGAGGTCTTGACACTATTTTCCCAACTAAAGTTCAAATTAACCCAAATTTAGCAGAGACCTCGGCCTTACAAACATGGTATGCCACTACAGATATTGCCAAGCCCTTTACTTCCTTGTCAAATAAACAACTTCCTCCCATACAATTTGCCAATCCAGTCAATATCTCATCTCTAAAAGATAAAAACATGCTTGAAAAGAAAAAAGTTTGCATAAAGGCCTCCATTTCAAATTTGGACCTTGACACCTTCTATTACCTTTCATGTCCTCTATTGGTGGACAATAAAAAGTGTAAAAAAAGGTTTTGCAAACTTCCCCTACTACATTTCATTGCCCAAAGTGTTGTAAAGATCTCCTTAACTGTGACTTTAGCTACATGCTCAAAGTGGACTTGAAAGATGCAACTGGTGAGCTCCTCAAAGTTACTGCATTTGAAGGTCCAGCAAATTCATTAATTGGTGTTGCCGCAGAGGATTTTCAACTACTACTTGCTGAACCAAATACTGCTAAAGACATTTTGGATCATATTATTGGTAGCCAATATTACATTGATTTGAGCATCCAACTGATTCCATTTGGTGGAAAAGACACACAAAGCATTATTATTATTGCCATTAAGCAAATTTAAATGTTGCACTTCTCTCTTCTTAGCAATATTGTAAACTCCACGTACCCATATATGTAAAGTTTATCAGTGAATATAAAAGAGTTTTATTTTATTATCAAAAACATTGCATAAACACACATATACAAATAATTTCCTACATTTCCCTTGTCGCTTTGATCATAGTTTTTCTCAAATTTAAATGAAAAGAACATATTTAAATTAACACTGTCCATATTTTTTTATAGCTTTATGTACATTAAAATTTCTATGTACATATTTGTATATATGCATCTTGTATATTGTACTTATTATCCCTCACAATTCTATTTCATTCATTTTACAATCAGCATTTGCTATTATGGAGGCAGAAAATGAAAGATTGCAACAAATACGCTCTCGCCAAAATGCACGAAAATGAAAACAATACCATGCAAGGAAAGATGATATTAATAAACGAAGACGTGAGGTCAACCAAAATATTGTTTCTAGAGCCTCGACATCTACATTGTCTCCACCTCTTACAGTACCCATCCTACAAAGTATTGCACCTCCCCCACAAAATATAGTTCATCCACCCCAAGATATCGAAATGCACCCTTCACCACTTTTCTCCCAGGAGTATTTCTCTGCTAGAAATAACTTCCGCTCAAAGTTAGATAGCTTTTCAAAAATATCAACTTGTATGGTTTGCATGGAGAGATATCCAGGAATCAAAACTAGGCAAACAAATGGACTCACAACTTGTTCTAGATGCATATGTGAAAAGAATGATAATCGGTTCTCAAAGTGGAACAACATGGACCCTAGTGAACAACCTGCATGTTTACAAATCCTATCCCAAATTGAGGAAATGCTAATAGCAAGAGTTAGCCCAATACTCCAAGTTTCCTATGCAAAGGGGGGGAAACTAAAATACAGTGGCCACACTATCAGCTTTCCACAAGATATATTTGCAATTGCATCCTATTTTCCTAGGCATATTACTGACCTTGATATTCTAATTGTAAACAGGGAAAATATCAACCAGCAACCATATAGCTTCCTTGTCAGTAGAGGTCGTGTCCACGAGGCACTAAAATATAAGATATGCAATGACCCATACTACAAGGATGTCCAAATAGATGAGCTTGCATTATCAAATTTGCCAGAGTCTTCTACTAATGTCTCAAACCTTATTTTTGCAACATCTTCAAATCCTACTACCACAGAAGCAAACTTCAACGAATCAAGCAACACCGAATATGACCCTACTGAACACAGCTTGTTGTCAACAACATCCTTTGTAGTGAATCTCCCACATGCACGTACAAAGGTCAAAGAGGTGCGCTCTTTGCTACAACTAGGTGTAGGACGTCCAACACCAACCATTGCATGGCCGTCCATTTCTCCAACTCCTATAAATGAATACACCACATAAGGATTATTTGCTATGGCATTCCCCACTTTGTTTCCAAATGGAAAAGCTGCATTCAAGCAACAATGCATCAAAGAAGTTAAACTACATGAATATGCTCTCCACCTTATAAGATACCATGATCAGCGGTTTGGGCAACACCCTCGGTTTAGGTACTTCATTCTAAATATCATTATGCACCACCATAGCCAAGCAACCTCCTCTGTATTTGTCAACAAAAAACTTGATGGTCATCTTCCTTCAACAATCCACGACTTGCGCCAAAGATTAAAGGACATGCCAAATGACAAACTTGCAGATCAGCTCATGCGATTTAGCTCAACCATTCGCGGAACACGTCCATTTTGGACCCAACGTCGAGGGGAGCTTTCAGACATGATCATTCAAATTGGTTGCCCGTCACTCTTCTTCACACTGAGTGTTGCAGATACTAAATGGCCAGACTTGCATGCCATCATGCCATCCAAGCCTCCTACAAATCCTTCCATGGCTTCTAGATGGAGGATCCATAACATTGTACAAAATCCACATCTTACAGCTGTCTACATGCACCATAGGTTTACTGCATTTCGGGAAGAGGTCTTGGAAAAACTTCTTGGTGCATCTGAATATTGGTATAGGTAAACCCTTTCTTTCTAAATCTTCAAAATAGACGCATACTTCCATTGTTTACAATAAATCATCACTTCACTTTAAAAAAAAACTTACCTTAATAGTTTTCTAAATATCATCTTTTCACAGGTATGAATGGCAACACAGAGGATCTGCACACATTCATGGTTTTCTATGGCTTGCACAAGCTCCTGATTTTGGTAGATTAGAATGGAATAACATTCAATCTGTACAAAATGCACTTGATTACATAGATAGATATGTCTCCGCTTGGAATCCACGTGGCCTCCAATTGAGAGGCCAACCAATTCAACGCTCTATTCTTGATGATCCATGCTTGCTAGACACAACAAGGATATTGTCATGTGAGCCCTCAACAGACTATTGTGAGTTAGTCAATCGTGTTGAACGACACACAAAGTGTAATTTGCTAACATGCCTCAGAAAGAAAGGGCCAGCTATTGTATGTCGCTACAAAGCACCATGGTCCATGCAAGATAGGTCAACTCTTTCAAATGATGAGACTGGTCATCCTAAGCATACACCAGCTCGTAATGATGATCGGTTGAACCTTCACAACCCATCTATCCTATCTATCTGGAGGGCTAATGTAGACTGCCAACCTGTATTATCAATTGCTGCTGTCCTCAAATATATTGCTAAATATGCTGCAAAAGCTGAGCACAAATCAGAATCATACCATACCATGTTATCTCGCATCTCCACAAACTTAGAGTCAGAATTGCCAGCCCCAATTGCTTTTCGTAAATTGCTTACTGATAGCCTTGTCGATCGTGATATTAGTGCCCAAGAGACTTGCCACCTTCTACTAAAATTACCCCTCTCCATATCCAGTAGAACATTTGTGTCCTTGAATGTTAACCACCATAAATTTCAACGTGTCTCAATCTCACCCACATCAGTTACCACAGCACCTACGTACATTGATGCATACATGGCTCGCCCAATTCATCTAGATGCAATGCCACTCATTGAACTAACCCAAAAGTGGACCTTTAGAGCCTCCCAAAAAAATGAACAATGGAAGCAACGCCCTCATAAAGCAATTGTTCGCGTCTCACCTAGGTTCACTACCATCCCTGCAAGAAATGACCAAACCTTTCATGAATTTTGTTGGAGTGAACTTATTTTATATCACCCCTTTCGCAACATTGACACTGATTTTGGGTCCTCTGAACATCAAATTATATCGCAATGGGAGAGGTTTTCTTCTACATACAAGGCATGGCATGTACATCGCACACTTCCAACTCCCACAGAAGCATCAGATGCAAGCAGCAGCTCAAGTGTTGACCATTCCATACAAGGCCAAACCCTACAAGAGTGGCAGGTTCTCTCAAGTTTGCACCCAAACCTTCCAATACAACTTGATGCACTAAACATGCTTGGACGCCGTGAAATTGACATTCACCATGAATGGCAACAATCCAACCTGACCCCAATACAAATGCATTTTGCAACTACTTTCATAGATTCTAATAGAGCAACCTTTCAAGTGCACCATGATCTCCATGAACACATCCATACTACTTTCTCTACTCAACAACAAAAAGCATTTGATATAATTTGGTCTCACCTAAGCACACTTCCATTGCAACCACCGCTCAAGCTAATTGTTCAAGGAACTGCAGGAACTGGAAAGTCACATCTCATTAAAAAAATAAGGCATGCCCTCATGAGCTCAGCTCCAATTCACCAATCACCATTACTACTTCTTGCACCTACAGGTGTTGCAGCATTCAATATTCAAGCTTCAACAATCCATTTTGCTCTTCGTATTCCAATAAAAGAAATGGCCCCCCTACAAGGGCAAACACTTGCAACATTCCAAGAAAGTATGTACTTTATTAGGTACATTTTAATTGATGAGATGAGCTTCCTTGGTCCCAAGTTGCTAGAACGAATTGACATGCGACTACGAGAGGCATTCCCCAGCCACAACCACTTGCCCTTTGGAGGGCGTTCCATCATACTATTTGGTGACTTGGGCCAATTGCCACCTGTTAAAGATATCCCCATGTACGCTTCTACCTCCTATGGTGGGACTCTATGGCGCAGCTTCACAACAGTGGTGACTTTGACAAAAATATTTCGACAACTTGGCAATGATCCTTCCCAGATTGCTTTTCGTACGCTCCTCCACAATCTACGTAATGCACATCCTACAGAACAAGACTGGGAAATTCTAATGTCACGTTCAAGTTCATCGCTCAATTCTACAGAAAACTCTTCTTTCTTGTCAAGCATGCATCTTTTTGCAACAAATGAATTAGTCTCACTACACAACAAACGTATGCTGTTGTCTTTGGCAACACTTGTTGCACTTTCCATTGCAGAGCAACTAACAGGGTCAACATACATAAATCCTGATGAAGAACAACTTCAAGCTCAAACTTTCTTATCTATTGGCCAGAAGGTCATGCTATGTTCAAATATTTGGGTTGAAACAGGTCTCGTGAATGGTGCACTTGGTCAGGTAAAAGCTATTGTATACAATCAAGGTGACAAACCACCTCAACTGCCATTATTTGTTGTTGTTCATTTCAAGAATTACCTTGGACCACCTTGGGACCATATCAATCCAACATATGTTCCAATAACACCGCTCAGCCGAGGCCGTCGCTGTCAAATTCCTCTTAAAATGGCATGGGCATTGACAATACACAAATCACAAGGACTTACGCTCCCGAGGGCCACTGTGGACATTGGCAACAAAGATCGACAAGGACTGACATTTATAGCTATTTCCAGAGTTCCAGACCTACAAAGCCTTCGCATCCACCCAACCTTCTCATTCCAACGATATGCACACATTCAACAAAGCCCATATGTTGCTCGCAAAATAAATGAAGAGATTCGTTTGCAAGCATTGTCAAATTCAAACAACTAATACAATTAAAGGGAATGTCAACTACTACAGATATGCCACTTTTTTTTTCCCCTACAATACCAACTATTACTATTGTTACTATCTTAAAAAATGTATTTCTCTTCTTCCTTAAATACACACTCCTCCCATTGCTCTTTTACACAAGTTAAGATATTTAACAAGAATACAAAATCGTGAAAAGAAATGGAGTACGTCTTTTCTTAAACTTGCCTTGTAAATGTCACACCTACAAAGAGTTTGCTAGAAACGTGGTTAATATCCCCAATAAAATTTAACATCATAAATGTATTTGCCCTCCTCTGGATTTATAGTTAATTTATCATTTCAAATTTTTTTAAAGGAAATGCTTATGAAAGTTAACAAATATGTAGAACCGTGACAGGACATCACCAGCTTCTACGAGTCCCCACTCAACAAACAATTACAATCTACAAAGCAAGGCCATGGCTTCCACACCTGCTGATATCAAAGAGTTTCCCAACTCTTATGCCTTCATAATAGACATGCCAGGCCTTCAAAACAACGACATCAAGGTAATTCCCTTCTAAAGCTCTCAAACCCTCATTTCCTCTACAATTCGAAAATGATTCAAAATCAAATCACTTGCCAACTATTACAACAACAAATCTGATACTTTTTTGTTTGACAATAATCAGGTTCAGCTAGAGGATGACAATATAATGACAATAAGTGGAGAGCGAACAAGGGAGAAGGAGGACAATGCAAAATTTATCTATATGGAGCTCATGGTCGGGAAATTTATACGTAAATTTACCTTGCCTGACAACTGCAATATAAAGGCCACTTCTGCCAGCTGCCAAAATGGAGTATTGACTGTTACCATTCCAAAGCTTCCGCCTCCACAGCCCAAGATACCAAAGACTTTTGAAGTTAAAGTTACTTAGCCACCAACCTATCCAACATATGTTTTTACATTTCCATTATGCAACCATATAAATACAACTACTGTGTTTATTATAAAATAGGTACAATCTGTAGTATTTACAAACTGTTTTAAAACTATAAATGGTACATCTTTCATCATTATGTAAGAGCATGCGTCTACAAACATTAAATCTATTAAATGGTACATCTTTCTTCATTATCTCCCAACATGTGTTTAATTTTTCAAATGTTTTCTTTTAATAACTTACATACAAATTCTTATGTTACAACTCATATGTCTACACAAAATGTAAGAGCATGCGTCTACAAACATTAAATCTATTAAATGGTACATTTTTCTTCATTATCTACCAACATGTGTTTAATCTTTCAAATGTTTTCTTTTAATAACTTACATTTGTGATGGATACGATAATGCGTTCTACTATTCTTAGTTAGATTTTACAATTTTCCTAAGGCTGGTCCATTTACTAATCTAAACATAATCAATTGCATCAAATTGTTTCCATTCCTACCTTTTCATATAAACAGAAAAATATTATCAGTTACAACCAAAAATTCGGCGTACCCAATTGCACACAAAAAAGTGCAATAGCTAGTTTATATTTATTTAATATAAATAATTTTTAAAGAAAACAATTTTGGGTGTTGTACCTCTCACTCTCTCTGTACTCCATTATAATTCATTTAAGCCGTCTTATCCATCACTTTTCGCATCTTTATTAACTCCGTATCAAATAAATGTGGATGATATTACAGTCCTTGTAAATCTTACGGAAAGAGGTGATCTTTCTCGAAGAAGAGCCATGACTAGAACGTGTTTCAACGAGAGTCAACTCCCTGTGAAAAAAGGGAGAAATTTCAAGCATAGCTTTCGCATGTAACGCTTAATGCGGCATGGCTGTAAGATATAAAGGTGGCAAGGTAACACGCATGCCAAATGTAGCTGCCAATTACAGGCAAAACTGATATGAATCGGACTGTTCTTTACAACCTCCTCCTACATGAATCCGGCCAATAATCGATGCATGCAACTTAGGTGTCCATCTGCGTTTGCTCTGCATTACACCAAATACTTGGAAAAATCTGTTCGCCTGAGCATATTCGCTCAAGACTAGATTTATAGACTAATTTTAGTATGCACAATAAATAAACCACCTTGGAAAGTTCTCCAGTCAACCAGGCCATTGGCAGTTGCTTGTATGTTACTCAAACATTGGTAACAGATCCAAAGGTTCTGGACACGAGCCCAGTATTCAGCTTTCTTAAAGGTATAGATATCTTTAGAAACAACTAGGCCTATTATGTGACAGTTAAAGAAAACTGAGTGAGGTCCCATCAAAATTGGAGGTTGTAAGTAGTTGAAGTGATGTCACATAAGCCTCCCAGCTCAATTCCCAAAACGTGTGATGTGCCGATTCAATGCATAGAGCTCGCGTACAATATTTTCGGGAGGAAATTTGTTGGCTTTAGTCCGTTTCAGTTGAACTGACATACCCTTTAAGGGAAAGTTCACCCTCTACGGAAAGGTCCATGGTCCAATAACCTTTCATTGATACATGCTAATAAAAGTCTACTAAAAAATTCTATATATACTATTAGTTGTCTACTTTATGTCCAACTGTTACCAAAAAAAAAATATTTAATTGGAGGAGTTGTGCACTTTTATTGGTATCAATAGTTTATGGAGCATTTGTGGATATGTATTGGATCAATTATACAAATTTTGTGGTGGTCAAAGCCATTGGTTATTGGGGTTATTGGAGCACTAGATGTATTGGACATCAACTTGAAATGACCACTTTTTGACCTTTGTGTACATAATGAAATTGGGGTTATTGGAGCACTAGATGTATTGGACATCAACTTGAAATGACCACTTTTTGACCTTTGTGTACATAATGAATCCTTCCGTGTTCGTTGTAACTACCCAAAAGTCGAAACAATAACTATAAACTCTTAAATCGCATACAAAGAAACCCAAAAAAATTGTTGAAATCCGACATACCATTTAGAAGCTTAAGGTGCGCAAAGTTTGCTATAACGACTACCGATACCTTCCCCTAGTGGTTGGAATACACTCGTGATTTCAAATTACAAAATATAAATCCATGATTAAGATAGAGAGGTTCTAAGTTATACGGTTCAAAACTCATTTTCAATCTCATGACAGATTATAGATTACAAGTGATTAATAAAACCAACGTTAAAATGAAATTATCACAGGTTCTCTAGAAACAATCTTTGTCTTCCTTATGAGTCCTGTAGCTTGAAACCACTATCAATTAAACAAACTTTCAAACATCCTCATAATCTTAAAGTAGCATTTGAGCCCTGAACCTCAGAAGTTAAAAATAAAACTAATAAAAAACTGAAAATTTCACCAGTCTTGTCTCGTCTAGATAGATAGTCGCCACCCGACTTGTAAGCTGTCAATTAGTTCATCGCAATTTTGGTGTGCATGAATTAGACTGGAAAACCAGATGAAAATGTTGGGCACATTACGTGTTCAACAAAGAATCATATCAAAAGCCCTTTATACCAGGCTAAAGAAATATGTACCTTTTTCATTAATTCATTTGACAATACAATAAAATGACAAATGAGCTTGGTTGGTAGAAATGGCTTTTTAAAAAGTAACATAACCAGGGAAAGGGATTATCAAGATAGGTAACATAACTAATCGTGCAATGTCTTTAGACAGTTCAAACAGCCTAAAGCTTTCATTATTAGCAACCTTTAGCTTTCCGGCCTGATTTACATGGACCTTTTGTAATGTGCATTCTCGTGCAACAAATATTCCCAATCCATTCTTCAAAATAGAATCAATTGGAATGAGGCATATTCACATTGGGTCCACCTTATTAGAAACTTTCTCAGTTTCAACGCCAGAAATTTTTCATAATTCATGACAATGACCAATGCCCCACATAGGACCGAATTGGAAGTTGGAACAACAGATAAGTCTCTTTGCAAAAGTTGAGGGATCTTCATCAGCGTTTGAAGGAAACCGACTTTGCATGATGATCACATTGAATATAATATCAATTCGACAGAAAATGGTCATTGGCATGATGACTGGATTTTGAATATATTGATAATATAAATTACAAAATAACCCCCTTGCAAAAGTCAAGGGATCCTGTCTGAATGGAACAAACTTTGCATGATAGTTTAATTGCTATACAACATTTGATAGGTAATAAATCAATGACACGATGACTGAGTTTGAATTAACAGAGAATTATGATTACAAATGATAGAGATTCGATTAGATACGTCCAAGCGCATAGAAGTCGCCACTCACAAACATAGAGTTTGAATTAACAGATAATAATTATTAGTAAGGCATAAAGATTTGCTCAGATATGTCCAAGCACATACAAGTGGCCACTCTTGAGAATACTTTTTCAAGTTTGAATTGGCATCAAATGTATCAAATGCAAAGTCCAAACTTTCATTAACCTTCTAACAAATAACAGGATTTATTCTGACAACATTTTTGGTATAAAGTCTCATTTGAAACATCTTTCTAGTGAATGCTTTCTGTAATACTCTGGTATAAAGTTAGTGATTATTTATTGTATTTTGA
Source organism: Sequoia sempervirens (assembly GCA_007258455.2). NCBI lineage: Eukaryota > Viridiplantae > Streptophyta > Pinopsida > Cupressales > Cupressaceae > Sequoia > Sequoia sempervirens. The sequence continues at coordinate 31,216,391 of VDFB02271358.1, read as the reverse complement.
TCCAAACAAGGGTATCTTTTAATAGCACATCACTAGGACCGAGCACCCACATATTAGATTTTATCCTATGTATCTTAATAAGTTAATTAAGTTAATTGCAGTTAGTATGTTTTAAATATCTGATTCAAACAAAGATGACTCTCTGTACCTCCTCGGTTGAAAATAAAACCAAAATGTCTCTAAAATTTAGTAATCTTCAGCTTTATAAAATAGAATATTTAAGTCAAATAGTGTAAATTATGTAATACAGCTTTTCTTTAAATTGGTTTTTGATTAAGAATATAATAATATAATATTAAAATTGTTTATGGACTCATTGTGTAATATTTTTTCATTGGACATTTTGGATCACACTCTGGTCCATCTACAGTTAAGGAAGAGGAAGAAACATTTGTCAAAAACAATAATAGTTAAAGACTTCTAGTCTAATAAAAATTTAGCCTGTCTAAATGCCTTTATAAAAGAGTTTAAAATCGTTTAAAGACAATCAAATTTATTGTCAAATAAGAGCTGTAAGTATAACAAAAAGAACAAATACCAGTTTTTATAAATTACAACTAGAAGAAATACCTTGTCAGAGTACAATTACACAAGAACCAAAGAAGAGAAAACAGGGGTTAGATGAATTATATGCCAGTGGGATGGTCATCAAAAGTTCATTAGTATATAACTTCGATGACAAAAATAAGCTCTTCACAAAATGGACTCGAGGAAATTTGGCTCAATACGAAAATCCACTGCCTCTTACCAGAAGCTTTTGTCTGTAACCATCTGCCTTCACGATTGAACAAAACATTAAATCCAAGAACTTTATTGGGTATAACTTTGTTCTTGCAAATTTACAGATATTAATACGCAAAGTTAAGTTTTTCTTTTATTAGCTGATAACTTTATCATAATTGTTACAGGAATACTATGCAGGTGATGTCCTGTTTGTCTTGGTTATGACAATGTGCCACACCTCATTACCAAAAAATAAAAAGAGACCTGAGGGGAATGTTAAATGTTCTGGCTACCACTCACAGGTGCTGGGCTGCATTCTCAACTATGAATTTGTGAAAGGACACAATCAGTCTTTAGTAGACTAGATGCTTCCATGTCTTGAATTTAAATCCCAAAAGAAGATGTTTCCATGCTTCTAAATTAAACCCCGGGAGTTTGTGTAAATTGCATAGGCTTGACACTACTCGATCTGAAGATCCCAATCAACCTAAGATTCAGCCAGAAAAGATAATATCCAAATAAGAATAGTAATGTTTTAAATGTCCTGGTCAATATTTTGAAAATGAACATAATTTCAGTTGTGTATGGTTGCAATAAACAAGTTTTTTGAAGCTAAATTTAGCAGAAGAGAGATATATCACAGATATAATATTTGGAACCTTCCCAGGCTCTTCCATTGGAACTAATAAAAGCTTTTAAGGGCTCATGTGCACAATTGCTTGAATCAGCCTAGCAGAAATCTGCGTCTCTACATACATTTGGCATGAATTTCTTTGATTATAAACCCGGGAAGCAACTACACCATCAGGGCATCTAGTCAATCATCATAAACACATAATCAAATTGTGTTCAATACGGAACTCAGTCAAAAATAGGAAATCTCCAGAATATTGAAAAGTAGTGTTTAGGGCACATGCTCTGCAACAGAATTAGCATCTATGTCTGAACAAGACTACAGTAAATTGCACATACAAACTCCCTGAAACTTCTATACGCATTAGCAAGATGACATGAAACCACAAACTGTGTGTTTTGCCACTTCCCTGACCTAGAAAACTGAGCTTTTATCTTGTACAATTTAGAAGATCAAGGAAGATGGCTGCTTGAAAATTTATTAGTCTATGAAACATTTGGCAAACTGGAGCTTCTTCTGATAGTTTTTAATTTTAATAACCAATAGGTTTGTGGAAAGGTGCCCCTGAAAAATTTATAACTTGTACATGGTAAGCCTCACATGAGCTTACAATGAGAGGTTTAATTATTCCTTTTCAATAGAATGGCTGTTATGGCTATTCTCCTGTTGTTATTGGGCTAAAATTAGTATTGGGATTGTTATACAAAACAATAGCAAGTGCAAACAACTCAGAAACAATCAGAAAATTATCACAAGCTACATGTACGCATGTGAACTCTATTTCCAAAGAGTCCATTGCTGCAAATTCTCATACAGAATAACATATTCATGAGTAAAATCTGGTAATCATTTTTGAATTTGGACAAATTAATAACCTGTTTATATGACATTTTCTTGATAGGATAGATATGTTACAAAAGAAAAACGTATTTGTTGCTTGTTTTATGGAAACAAGGATGTTACCTGTTCAGTCGAACGCCTATATCCTAACTAAATTAGAAGGATGTGTTTGTTTATAGCTCCAAAAGTATGCCTCGGTTATATAGAACAGTATAAATTTGCTAACCATGAGAAATTCCATAAAACGCATTCCTAAAACATAAGCACAAACCTCCAATATCCATCTGATATAAGGCTGCATACACAATTAACCCCCTCACAAAGCTCCCCAGAGAAAACTTCTTCCTCAAACTAAAACAAATTTCAAAATAAAATATAACATGGAATACTATCCTTCATTAAAACAACAGGTCAATTTTTCACATAAAAAGCGCTCTAAAGCTCTAATCAAAATGCAAATCATTTGACTCCTCTTATTTGTTCCAAAGATTCATTGTGTCACAGATCAAGAAAGCCATATCAGTCAATCTGATTATTCTCTCATATAAGTTTCTCAAAAGTATAGGACAGAAGTTTAATATATAACAATGTCATAATTTGGACAGCAAATATATGACAGTAAAACTGTCTATTGTAATCCAGTAAACTATACATATCATATGCCCTCTCCCAAAAAATTGATTGCCAGGAGCTCAAATCTAGCCAAGAGACAGAAAGGTGCATCTTGACAAGTGACTAGACTTTCATGTCTAGATAACAAGGATTGCATCCTTTGATTTCCATGGAAGGGGTACATAAAGAAGACCAATGATTATGAGTAGCAGAGCACTCTACAGCCATCGAAAAAGTCCAGAATGCCTTTTTACAAAAGCACATAATGATGCATACAAAACACATATCCTATTCATAACTGCAAGCTCCCTTTACAAAAGGTCGAGAATGTACAAGCCTGTAAACAAACTCGAGGCAAAGTAGTGCACATTTTCAATATAAACCCACCTGCACTACTCTTCCCCTTTTTCTCAATTAAAAATTTTAACTGCAGAGATGTTTCATAAATATTTAGTAACCACAAGAAAACATGACTTGATTCATTTCTTATTATGGAAGGAACATGGTTGCTATCACTGATCTCTTTGTACAAGAAACAAGAATAAACCACCTTCGAGTTTCAACAAGACTACTATTCATTTTCAGATGTTCAAAGCCAATGGCTTAGCCAAGTTTCTTCTCTTCCAAAGACATGCTTCCGGAGCAAGCTTTACAGAGACCTTAAGCGGCTCAGATTTGGATCTTTTCAACATGAATGCTTCAGGTGGACTGAATTTCTCTTGAAGCATACTAGGTGCAACTTTAGAGCACTCTTCCTGATCATTACTCTCCTTGCTCAATCTCCTGCTACCTTCTTGGCTAACCATGGGCCTCCTAAAATACTCCCTGGTTGGCACCCATGTTTCTTTAGATATCTCCAATGACAATTTTGTAAGCTCTGGCTCACATTGCATAAGAAGCAATCCTTGAGTTAAGCTCATCTTTGCATTTTCTCCTGACCCCTTAACCTTTACAGCACCTCCTGTCTCTTCATCATTACAAACCTCGTCTTCATCTGCGGAAGAAGTCATCCTCGACTCTTCACCATGTGACTCAACAACACAGCCCTTGTCTTGGCGCTCATCAGCATTAAAGGGAGCCTTCCAGCAATCTGAATTCAACGACAATCTTAGAGGAGCCGATCTGCATCTCATTAACAAAAGTGCATTTCTTGGAGGAACACAAACTGGTTCTCCCTCATCTTCATCTTCACCAACATGGCTAAATCTATAACCCACCCCAGACTTTGCCCTGATCCAATCTTCCCCATCCTCATCATCATCATCCTCCTGAAACCTCCTCAATCTCGTCCTCATTCTCTCCTGGCCTTTCTCATATATGTCCTCCACTTTACCAAATGGGTCCTTTTTTCTATGAAATGGGTTATCCATTTTCACTGAATCCAGACCTTTCTCTTGCCTGCTGGCATCTGGGTCCAACCTCCCATGATGTTTTTCATCACCATCATGAAGTATCATAACAAACTTAGCCAGCAGGGCACTCCCACATGCAGAAGAGTGCTTTCTGTCCTCTTCCTTAGTATTTGGGCTTGTGGGTGTGCCTCCACTGCAAGGAAAAATGCAACTAAACTCTGCCCCTAAGCTCCTAAATGCATCGCATACCTCCTTCTTAAAATTTCTAAGACTCTCAGTCCCCTTCCCAGCATGTCTAGATTTAACTCTTACCTGGCCAATGCATGTGACCTTGGGCGAAGTGGGCTCTTCCTCTGCAGTTGCCTCAGAACTGCTACCTGCATTCCTCCTCCTCAACAGCAATGGAAACATAGGGCTGGATTGCCCCTTTCTCCTGCTGCCAAAGCTTGCAGACCCACCACCTTCCTTGTATTTTTCTAGCCTTCCAGGACTGTGTAATGACTTGGGCACGGTCCTCATAGATGTCCGAGAAGGAAAACACACAAACAAATCGTTGTATCCTCTGTTTCCCTCCATCCATATCCTTCAAAACTGACCTACCCAATTCTTCTCGTTGTTTCTCTGATTCATTAAAACCACTTAAACAACATCTTGTCCATTAATAGCTTCTATTGGGAAACCAATTCAGTCGGAGAACCGCTTCTATCATGTTCTGTAAAATCCGCCCATATTGGAGGGCAGCGCTACTGATTTGTTCACCCAGAATGAAGGTAAGTACCCCATGAATGGATATATCATGATGATTTCCTTGAATTTTCTTTTGGAGCACTAAAACAAACAAGTTCTATACTTTTAAAAGGTTTAACCCAAAATTTCCGAAACGTATTCTAGGCGCTTTGGAAATCGTTACGAAGTGTTATAAAATATATGCGTCGGACATCGGAATTCGTATAAGGCTGTCGAAGGCTTGGAATTCGTTTCAAGGTATATTTTATTTATAAAAGTAGAATCTAATAATCATTTTGTTTCTGCAGGAGAAAGAAAGAGCAACAATTTCAGTGTATCCCAAATAATTTAAGGGTAGTTCACTCACGCTACCTAGTCTTAACTACTCCTATGTGTGAGGGGCACACTTGGTGGGTAGTGGCTATTCTCCATATAAAATAGCATTATATGATATATAAAATAGCATTTAAAATGAATTAGTAATGGTGATGGTACATACAACAGATGTTAACACAATCTTTTGTCTTATATCATTTGTCGTTATGATTGACCTTCAACTCTAGTGATTATGGGATTTGTTAGCACCCAATTATGTATGTTTGAAAAGTTGCAAGTTAATTAAGTTTTCATTTTCAATGATTTATGGATTTGATTGTGTGATTTTTTTTTGCATTGACGTTTTAGATCACACTCTATGATTCATCATCAAGATGAAAGCAAAGAGCTAAAGGAGAAAAATCTCCTTTAGCTCTTTGCTTTCATCCTGATTCGATGCAAAAAAAACTCACACAATCAAATCCAAAAATCATTGAAAATGAACATTATGGATTGTGGAAACTTGATATGATTAAGTTTTGTCCAAATGTTGCAACTAAACTATGTTAATAATTGATTTGAGATGTCATAAGTGGTTTTCCATAAGTTAAATTTTGCCTAAAATACTACCATGTTTCATCCTTTGTTGCTCAATGTGTGCCTAAGACTACAAAAAAATAAAAAAATTACAGAGTGTTACTCATTTCCTTAGTGTATAGTGTGTTATTGTTGTATCAAGTTATTGAGGTTGTCTATACCAGTCATCCACACTTTGAGAATTAAGTAAATGCCTTAGAAATCTTTCTATTGGTGGAGTGTCGAACTTGTCCTTCCATTGATACTACTCCCTTTGCATCTTCGATCTTCAATCCTTGACAATATACTTTTGGAGTCAAGCCCTTTTTAGTGCCAAAATTTTGGACTTCCCTATCCCCCATGCCTTTTGCTAATTCTCATTGGTCTATCGAAGTTCCCTTTCCCCAAGCACCCTTCATTTGTCATCCCTAACATTGATCTTATAATCCCTTATCGATCAAAATTGGCATGTCTTTCAGAACAGAGCTTTAGGCCATACCTACCCTAAGTACCTCATTTGGACTTCTCCCAACTATCACACTCTATTTTCAAACAATTAAATTGTGGTATATTTGCATTACTTATTTTTGGATAATCAAATGACGTAGTTAAAAATTATAAAATTTTGGAATAGATATAGTTTCCATGATATGATTGTTTTGATATGCATTCAAATGTATGTGGAATATAAATATCAATTTTTAAATGATGAATGAAACTAATGTGATCTTATCTTGTCATTAATTCTAATAAATTAAATATCGATTTGGATTTATGGTAAATTTGATATAAATGTGATTATCATTGTGACAGACGAACTACCTTGTGGACAAATGAGGTGGATACATGACAATCTAGATCTCACTTCTAGTCGAGGAGGGAGGGCACCATAGGATTTTATATGCTTTTAGAGTTGTCATTTCATCGTAAGATTTGTTTGTCTATGTTTGAGCATGGAAAAATGGTTATGTTGGTGGTAATGTCTTAAGTGTCAAAAGCCATCTTTTTGTTTGATTGTTTTTGGTTTGTAGAGTTAGTATACTACTGCTCTGATCTTATTTCCTTTATGTCAATGACATCGATTTAGTGCTTGCCTTATCTTGTGGTTACCATCTTGGTGGTAGGAGTGACATGTGTTCTCTAAGTTAAATTATTTTTATGCTAGTTTAAATGAAAATGTCTTTATTTGCATGTGGATATTCTAAAATGAAAATAAATTAAAAATATTAAAAACTCCCCATAAGTGGAAGTGTGGGAATTCAATGTGATTTTACGAAAGTTGAATTAACTTCCTTATAGCTAACTACCACTCGACTAGCATTAATGAAAAGGAAGGTTGAATGGAAGTAGACATAACTACAAAAGAATAGGATAAAAAGATAAACTTGCATGTGAAGAGGTAGCATAGAAGGATAAAAATGAGGAGAGAAGAGAAAAACTGATTTCAAAAGGAATTAGAGAGGAAGAGAAACCACTTTTAAATTTGAATGAACTTTGCTTGCAAGAAAAAGAGATGAATTGGAGAGGAAAGAAAAGGGAAGGAAATAAAAAGGAAAGGAAAATACCAAGTCAAATGATCAACTTGTCTCTTATTTTCCTCTGTAAAGAAATTCATAGAAATAATTTTATAGAATCATCTCCATGATAAAAATTGGTATGTGAATAATAAGGTAGATAAACATAAGTTCCTTCAAGGATTTACACCATTAAAAGAGGTATCATTTCACATATTTATTTTTGAAGTTGATTATGACCTTGTCAGTTTTCTTGCTACTTATCAGTTCTTATATACATATGTATATATGTACATAAAAACATATAAGCATATACTCATATGTATATAAGGTTGGTATATAAAACCCTACCTCTAGAAATGCTTCATGCCTGCAATTTGTTGTTGTATTTTTATTTTATTGTTGACAAAATATTTTGGCCACAATAGAGAGTCTAACTAAATGGTGTAAAATTGGGTTTATACATTGTTGTGCATAGCGAATAAGTTGTCATGGAATTACTATGATAACCTTGTAATGCCCCAAGCTAACAAGCTCAAAACAAAACCTAATGAATTTTTTTTTTTTTTAAACAAGGATAACAACACCGATAATGCAACAATGACATGTTGCACTTGCATGATAACATGCACACAAGTGTCACAACGATAAAATGCCAGAGACAACAAGGCACTTCACTATTGCATAAGCAAGGTGGCAACAACATAAGACTAACCACTCATGGGATAAATCTACCATGATGAACAAACGAAAGGGGGGGAGAGAGAGAGAGAGGACAACACCTACACGACAATCATTTACTAGACCATAATTATGTTATCTCCCAACACCACTCTAGGATAGGATGAGGGATTCCTCAACCTCAAATCCACATCTAGACACACTAAACCACTCTAAAAACAAAGGACAACCTTCATAATAGGTTTCCTACACAAGGGGCATAACTCGCCACAAGATGAAATGACACTAAGTCACTTCCAAACAACTTCATGCTTCCTAAGACATCCTATCGTAAAGTGACATCCCCCAAGGGAAGAAACTACTCCGCAACACCCCATGACCTATGAGGATTATTGAGTACACTCACAAGATGATCCAAAAAGGATTATAACCTTCACAAGACTTCACAAGACTAGAGGAATCATCTCCCTAACCCTAGGTTTGACAACTGGGTCATATCGAAAGGTTGCATGCAAAACAATGTAGGAGATGATGTAATTCCTTAGTGATGCCACTTGAGAACTAGGTTAAAACACTACCAATACCTTGGGACTATGGTGAACAACTTCCATTCACAAATTTTTCCCAAGTAGAGTCTAAAAAAAGAAAGGAAAGCTCAAGTTCAGAGTTTAGAGAAATTTTGACTAGATTTCACTGTTTCAAATGACCAAAATAGTTGGAACGAGAAACTTGTATAAGTCATATAAATTATCTGAAAAGTTCAAAGGGATTATAAAACCCTCACCTAGTAGTGGTTAAGAGGATTTATTCTCTAGTTTTTATATGGGAACGAAGTCGCCCCTACATAGGACTAGATCGCCCTAATAGCCTTAGGAATAAATTTAAGTCTTGGATTTTAGGCCTATCAAACCAAGCTGCCCCTACTTCCACTAGGCCTCCCCAATAGTTTTAGGACAATTTTTGAGGTCCTAGGTTCAATTAGGTGCATGATAGGGCCACCTAGGTATAACATCAGGTCACTCAACTATGAATTTGCATAGTTAGGTTCATTTTAAGCATCAAAATAAATGTTCTTATGTTTGAGTTAACACTTAAACATGATCATGAGAATAAATGAAAATATTTTATGCATGAAACCAACATCGAGACATGTAAACAAACCAATTTTTCTTTTCATTTGCGATTTACAAATAATCTCCAAAGAGAGGTTCCAAATCAATATATTACAATATAAATGAATGAAATACATCTAACAACATGAATTAAACAACCAATAATCCAGTCACATATTGAATCCAATACAATTAAGCACTTGGTATAATCACAAATGGAGTAGCATAAACCACATTGGATAAACTCACCAATGTCACATCACAAATCTGCATTAGGCGCAACTCGCCAATGCCATATAAGAATCCATACTTGGGAAAACTCACCAAGGGTAAACAATACATTGACATGGCAGGGAATACATCATCCTTTTGGATTCTACTCAACTACACTAGGGTTAAATGTTAGAGAGCAAGAGAGGGAATTTCATCGTGGACACTCACATGGGGCTCAATGTGGAACCAAGTATCCTCTCATACAAACAAGGGTACTTGATCTTACAAGACCCAAGCTCCTTGAGTTGGCATTGTCTTCTTTGATCATCCTTAGCCTTTATGAGCACTCAAGGCATGAGAGGGCTATACATTATCTTGGTTAATTAATTATCAGTGTTTTATTAGTTTTCGCTTATTAATCCAACTCCCCACACTGTGATTGTCTATGCACCACATTGGGCCAGGTTCACATTGGGAGCCATTCCCAAACTCTCTTTAACACTTAAACCCTAAGCTCATCACACCCTCCAATGAGTAGCATGAAAAACAACGCAAAATACAATCTTTTCAAAATCATAAACACTTTCTCACAATGCATAATATCACATTTCATGAATTACAACTTCATCAGAACATTCCAAAACATTCATCACACCCTCCAACAAGTGTGGCACAAAAACTAATGCAAAAATCTATTTTTTTCAAAATTCAATGAAATTTTCCCACATTGCATAACATCTCATTCCATGAAATTCAATCTTTTCAAAAACTTGAAAAACATTTATTTTCATGAAAAGCATTCAAATTTTCTTCATATTTTTATAAGGCAAAAACCAAAAATTTCCCAAATCCACCATTAAAATTTTCTTCAAAATTTATTTTTCAAAACTCAAAAGTCTAAAGATACCCTTTTTCTCTAAATACACCCAACAATGCACTTTTCATATAAAATTCATATTTCACCCATTTCTTGAAAATTTGGGCATTATAACCCCATGTTATGGAAGATTCTTAAAAAATTAACAAAACAATAATTTAAGCATGGATTTTCATGAAACAAAATATGTTGGGAGGTGTCTACACTCACCCAATCCTATTCCAATATTCAAACTTGAAAGAAATTGGATAAATTAATTTAAAAAAACAAAATACCTCTTTCATAAACAATCAATCAATCTAATGGTGTGTGTAGGCAGGAAGCGGAGAAGTGAGGGTAGTTTGAATTCCTCTGACGGAGATGGTGATGAAGGATCAAATGAGGATAAAGATGATGCACATGTCACTACCTCCTTGTTTTCTGGGTGCCTTTTCTCATTGTGTGGGATGTTCATAGGTCATTGTAGTGGTTTTATTCTATTGTGGCTGTCATTGGGGCCCCTTCTAGTTGTTCACCGTGGAATTTGGTTGTTGCTTTGAGCATGTTGGTTGAAATCACTGGTGTTGTTTCTTGGCTTTTCATAGAGAGCATGGTGTGTAGCATAAGGTGGGGGTTGGGGATTTTGAAATCCCTTGGTATTCTTGGCATTGATGGCTTTGTTTCAACCATGGACGTGATTGTTTCCTGGCTATTGGGGTTTTGTTGCCTTGTTTATTGGCTCGTGCTTTTCTTTTATGGAGTGATGGAGCCTTTGTAGCTTGGAAGTGGGGGTTTCCTTCGTTCTTTGGAGTAGGGGGTGGATGGTGATGAGATATAAATAACCTCATGATTGTAATCAACCAAATACCCTTCCTTGTTTCTACCAATCGCTTTAACCTTGCCAATTGTTTATTTTAGGATTAATAATTGCTTACTTTTTGTAAAAAAATGTATAATCTTTATTTCCTAAATTGATTGAAATTAGCTAACTAATGTTGATATACTAGTGTGGCTTTTAGTCAATGTATAGGACATTATGCACACCTGAGTGGACTTCAAACAGTTGAAGATAGAGCGTTGAAAGTCTAGGCACCAAAAATTCAAGCGTGCATAGTGGAACAAGTCCTTTTAATACTTTATGTTTAAAAAATTTATGGCTCCATTTCAAACCTTTAATATGTTTTATGTTATGGACCTCAGTCCGTTGGTTAGTTAAAATTCTATTAGAATACTTTTTCAATGGTGATCTTTCACCATATGAAATCTAGAATTTTTTTAGCAGTTTAGTATATATATGTAACTGCCAAAAACAATGCATGCTTGATACCATTATGTTGTTATAATATGTTTTGAACTATGTCTTTGTGTTACACTTTTTCTAATATGAATTAAATAAACTTTTCCAGTCTTATTCTGAGTTACAATTTTGTGTAACGCAGTTATCATGGATGGATTCATTTTGAAGATATAAAAGTACATGTAATTTGAGTTAAGCGTAGAAACACCTGAGAGCTGGCCACTCGAGGGAATCTTGTAGAGTAGATAGATAAGTATTTTCATTTTCAATTATGCTACTTTTATTTTATACATGATAAATATGGATGAATGTTATTTGTATGTGTCGAGCTTTGTCAATTATTCTTGTAGGTCATAGTTTAAGTTTTTAATCTTTTAGTTTGAAATTTTGGAGCATCCACTTTGGTTGTCAGTTATAGATTGTTAAGTTTACTTTCTGTTAACAGTTAGTTGTTAGTTGTTTTCATTTTAATTTTATAGTTTTACTACAAGTATTTATTTTTAGGTAATTTATATGCTTCCTAGTTTAATCATCTTTTGCTTTATAGCTTAACAATTTCATGCTTTCTAGCTTAAAACAACTTTACGCTTTCTAGTTAAATGCTTTCTAGTATAACTTTTGTTTACAACTATTACATAGATTCAGAAAATCTAAGTTAGCCAAGATGTCCCCTATTGCATACAACCTTCGAACACTACCCGATCGATATAATTGATGCATTTTCAACTAAAGTGATAGGACCTAACAATAGTCTGTCACTTTTTGGCGCCATTTTCAAGGATCAAACCTGGGTCACCCATGTGACAGGCAGGAATTTACTTACCACTATACTACAACAAAAGATGCAGCCGAAAGCAACAATAATTTTTTTGAAGCATCACTGAAAGATGCCGCTAGAAGAAGAAAGAATTTTTTTTGAAGCATCACTGAAAGATTCCGCCAAAAGGAAGAAATAGAAAAATTTCAAAGAATCACTAAAAAGATGCAGCCAAAATGCAACAAGAAAATTTCTGGAGCATCGCCGAAAGAAGGAAGCAAAATGAAGGACTTTTGACTTAGACTTTATGGAGCATCGTTGGAAGATGCACTAGACTGCAGGAACAAAACAGGGAATGGCACCAGTTAAGGTGTGCAAGTTCTAGAGCATTGTAGCAACCGGGCCAATAAGTTTCGAAGCATTGCAGCGAGATGCACCAAAATTTATATTTGATTAGTCATGATGTCCTGCAAAATAGAAAATAATTTTAGCCAAGTCTAAAAGATGAAAAATTCAAAAGAAATGCCCTAAAGTAATTACAAATTGTATAGGTGTGAATTTGCACCCCTTATGCAAATTCCCCTTTTACACTTCCTCACTTTAGAAAACCAAATTTGAAGGAAAAATTCTACATCAGCCCACTGCCTTCGTTCCACTTGGCATCTATTTTGTGCGTCGGTGGAAGAATAACTATCAGGGATGCCTGCACGACGTGTAGACATCCACATGACGCACTTACATCCCTAATAGATTCCTGCATTTGAAGCCAGCAGAGGCGTTACACTTCCCATTGGGGTTAGTTTGTAACGCTACTCTTTGACCAGCCGACCCAAATATGGCCATTTTTCTCATCCCGCCTTCAAAAACACTCTTCATTCCTTCATTTCATCCTCTAGCAAGCTCTCTTCACAATCTTCTAAGAATTATCTTAGCATCCATCACTCTCAAGCAACACTTTGGCACTCCATAGCAGCAACAACAACACTCCATCAACTCCGTAGAGCAAGTATGGAACAACACCATTGCAGCAGGGGCTTGAGTCCTCTCTTTTTCTCCTCCATTAGCTAGTGAGCTCTTGGTGGAGGTGGTAAGCATTTTCACTCCTCTCATCTATGATTTGGTTGAGTAGCACATTATTGTTTTTTATTGTTTATTGTGTTCTTTACTTTCATTCTTCCTTTATCATATTGTTCTCTACAGTTGCTATCTTGGGCATCTGTGGAGGTGGAAATACCAAAATGGGGGTCTAACTGAGGCAGGCCCCTATACAACTCCCCAACGATTTTCTTCTTTCTTGTGTGTAGGTGGACATGCATTTGGAGCTAGTTGGCGAACAGGCTCTTTTGTGAGATCATTTTTGTCACCCTAGCTTTATTATATCTACTTTATCATATTTGCTTGTACTTCTCTTACTTTATAGTTTTATTTTGTTCCCTTAAAAACATTAGCTAGGCTGTCAGCTCATTTTCTAGCAATTCCCACTATACTTTCGGTCCTCTGGTCATATGGATGCCAGCGCACCTAAGAGATTCTAGCACATCGTGCTGTCATCCTAGAACCGCGCTTTCATCCTCGAGCAGAGAACTACTTGAGGCACAATGTTGAACCCAAAAACTGGCTTGCCTAGCCCCAAAACTGATTCTGGGTCTACAGAGTGATTGAAGGATCTTATAGTCCTCACCATTCTCGTCCCTCGTTTCAAAATCCCCCTTTAGAGTGAGGTAAGTTAGGGCAGCCTTCCACTCTTGGCTCTTCATGACTTGGGGCCTTGAATGTGGTTGGTCCCCCTCTCTTACACAAATACATACACATGCTAAGTTTTTTTTAGACTGAATGACTATTAATCTAAACATTCCATTGGCTTTGTCGTAGCAGAGTTAATGCATTGTATTTCACCTCACATTTCTACCATTCTTGTAAATTCCTCCTTGTTAATTGGTTTATGGTAAATGTGTATTCTATGTCCATTGACCAACAGGGTTCGAGTGTCACCATCAATGGGCTTGAGTTGCACTACTCCATTTGAAAATACTTCAGAAATTTCATATGTACCCAACCAATGAGTCCTTAGATTTCCTTTATGATCTTTATATCAGGAATCAAATAACAGTGCCCAATCCCTACTATGGAACTCTCTTTCCTTTATATATTTATCATGCCAGGCCTTTCATTGGTGTTGAGCTAGCTCATAGTGGTGGACATCTAAACGAAGATCATATAATTCACTAAGCTATAGGACTCTTTCAACCTGGGCTCGTTTGAGATCTAAGCCTAACTCCATTGTTGTTCTCATGGTTTGAAGTTCAAATTCAATAGGTAGAAGTGGTTTCTTCCCAAAAACTAACTCGTATGGACTAAAACTAGTGGTTGATTTCCAAGTTGTGTTATAAGGCCAAATGACTTCGGGTAGTTTTATGGCCCAGTCTTTTCTCCTTGATGAAACTATTTTTGTTAGAATATTCTCAAGCTCCCTTTTAGTGACTTCTATTTGACCATTTGCTTGAGGGTGATAGGGTGATGAATTCTTATGGCTTACTTGGAAATGATTAGTGAAGGCTAACAAAACTTTGGACATAAACCGAGGTCCTTGATTTGTGACAATTGTTCTAGGGGCTCCAAATCTGAGAAAAATATTATTATACACAAAGTCAGCTACTTGTTCTTCCCTAGTGACTCTTAGAGCTTGAACCTCTTCCCATTTGGTCAAATAGTCCGTACAGACCAAAATGTACTATTTTCCTTGTGAAGGGGGGTCTATAGGACCAATAAAATCTAATCCCCACTTTTCAAATGGTTTAAGGACTACCTGGGGTTGCAAAGGTATTTCATTGGATGAAATGGGTCTCCCTACTCTTTGGCATTCATCACAATGATGAACATATTTTTTTACATCTTTATGCATAGAGGGCCAATAATATCCTACACCCAAAATCCTATGGGACGTCCTCTTGGTAGAATAATGGCCTCCAGAGGGGTCATCATGGCAAGATCTAAGGGTGATATATGTTTCATCTACCCTGACACAACATCGTAAAACCATATTAGGACTGCATCAAAATAATATTCCATTAATCCATTTGAATGGAGTGCTTTCTTGAACGAGGCGTTTCTTTTGTTTTGACGTAAAATCTGGTGGCTACTCTGAAGTGGCCAAGTAGTTGGCGATGTTAGCAAACCAAGGGGTTTTAATGGAGATGGAAAATATATTTTCATCTAAAAATTCATCCTAGATAGGAGCATAATCTCCTTTTTCTTGTTTGATCCACTATAATAAATCCACAACTATGTTGAACTTTCTAGGTTTATCAATAATGGTCACATTGAATTCTTGAAGAAGCAATAACCACCTGATTATTCTTCTATTTACTATAGGTTTTTTCATTAGGTACTTGATAGTTGAATGGTTTGTGAACATAGTCACTTTATACCCTGTAATGTAATGTCAAAATTTCTTGATTGCATGTACTATAGCTAGAAATTATTTCTCTATGGTGGTATAATTTCATTCAGTGGGAGTCGAATTCTTACTGATGAAATAGATAACATACTTTCCCCCATTCTCAGCTTCTTGACCTAAGACCACTCCGATAGCATCATCAGAAGCATCTGCATAAATATGGAATGAAAGGTTCTAATTAGGTCCACGTAGGATAGGATTAGAGATGAGTTTATCCTTAATGATCTCAAATGATGATTGACACTCTATTGTCTAGAAAAACTCTATATTCTTTTGAAGGAGGGAAAACATAGGGGTTACAATCTTGCTAAAATTTTCTATGAATCTCCGTTAGTATCTAGCATGCCCTAAGAAACTTCTAACATTAGTTGGTTTTTTGGAGTCTCAAGTTGTTATATTACCTCAATTTGCTTAGGATCCACCTTTATCCCTTCAACTGAAATATTGTGTCCCAACACTATCCTGTGTTCTACCATTATGAGGCATTTTTCATGACTCAGGGATAGCCGATGGTCCTCACATTGCTTCAATAATTTGTCCATATTTTGAAGGCCTTTATCAAAAGTTGACCCACACACAATGAAGGCATCCATGTATACTTCCACATAGTCATTCACTAGCTCATCGAATATTGCCAGGATAGCTCTCTAAAATGTTGCAGGAGAATTTCATAGCCCAAAGGGAAGGACTCAATATTTTAATGTTCCCTAGGGGCAAGTAAAAGTTGTTTTGTCTTGGTCTTTTGTTGCTACTTGTATCTGGTTATATCCATTGAATCCATCCAAGAATGAGAAACACTTCCTTCCAACCAAATTATCCAAGACTTGGTCTACAAACGGTAGAGGGAAGTAATCTCTATGGGTAGCTTTGTTAAGTTCCCTATAGTCAACATACACTCTCCACTTCCCATTTTTATTTGGGACCACAACTAGAGGAAAAACCCATTTACTGTCAAAAATTGGATAGATGAATCCTACTTGTAGGATTTTCTCAATTTCTATTTTAACAATGTCTTTCAAGGTAGGATTGAGTCTTTGTTGTGTTTGATGAACAGGTTTAACATCCTCGATACAAATGTGATGGGTAAAAAAAATTGGGTGGATTCCTCTCATGTCTATATAATCCCAAGCAAAATCTTTATATCTATTCACCAAAACATCAAACAATTTGTGCTCTTCTGGCTCTGTCAACCAACTATTGATATTCAAAGTTTTTCCTAGTAATAGCATGATAGTTTTGACCCCTGGATGGTTGGAGGTGATAGTATAAACTTCTCTATTCAAAGTGTTGATAGGACAACTATGTGGTATGGTTCTATGGAGTCCAACAATATCTTTGAAGAAGTGATCCATTTTTGGAATGATATTAGCCAAAGGACAAGGTAATCCCATGAAGTTGGTGTAATCAAATTCAATGTGATCAACTTTGATTAGCTATCCTAGAATCTCTTCTATGTCTACCATTTCCTCATCACTTGAGTCTATGGTAAGATTTTCCATATTATTTTCCAATTCATCTTCCAACTCTTCACCATGTTATTTAATGACTACCATCACAAGTGAGGCTAGATTCTCTTGTTCATTGGGACTATCTGGTTCATCAACCCAAACTTTGTTATGTTCAATAGGTTTAGTGGGGGGATACAAGAATAAATGTTTACTATTAGGACCATGTGAAATGGTCATTCCTCCCTCCCTGCAATCAATCTTGGCCGCAACTGTAGCCAACCATGGTTTTCCTAGGATTATCAGATAGCTATCCTTTGGTGTGATGGACTAGATTATTTGTAAGTCTACTAGATATTCACAACCATCAACCTTAACAAGAACATTTTTTATAACACCTTTGGGAATAGCTATAGATTGATTTGCTATCTGCAACACTATAGTTGTGGGACGTAAATCATTGAGTCCCAACTTCTCCATAACATCGACCATCATTACATTAATGGTTGCTCCTAGGTCCAAAGTGCATTAGGTATTGCTACTTTATTGATTGTCACTATTATAAGTGGACTACCTGGATCATCATATTTTGGAGCTATGATTTTTCCAGCGAAAAAGTCAGCTAGAGATCCATTTATGTGAATAGTATTAATTTTTTTTGGTTTCCTTCATAGTGTTTTGATGCACAACTGTTTGATTAGTTGGTTTAGTTCAGGGATCTCTTTAATCACTTGTAACAAAGGAACCTCGATTTGAAGTTTTTTAATCTCTTGTATCAGTGCAATTTTGGTGGATAAGGTCATTTCTAGAGGGTTTTTCAAAACGGTTGGTTTGAGATGCTCCAAAAAAGGAATTTGAGTTTTCTCTTTCAAGGTGGAGTCCTTCTTTAAAGGATCAGTTGGACGCTGACCACCCTCCTCTTGAGGTAACTCAAAAGTTCTATATGAGGATTGTGGGAGGGTCTTGTCTTGATTACTCATTGGGTTTTTCTCTAAAGGTGTGGAAGATGTCTTAGCTATTTCATCATATTTTTTAATCGGCTCATCTATGATTTCAACTATTGTAGGGTACTGGAGTGCTTTTCCTGACCTTAACTATAGGTTTCCACAATGGATAGCATTAAGTCTAGTCACATTTTCCTGTTCTGTGGAATACACCGGGGTATTTTGCTGATTATTCTTTGGATTAGGGACATGTTGTGCTGGGAGTTGGGGTTGGTTAACCTACTCATTTTTTTGAGGGTTATGAGGGGCTAGTAAAAGGTTCTACTAAGTATTAGACATCCTCCTAGGCCCAGTGTAAAACAAATTTTGAGGTTGATTCCATTGAGGAGTAGGATTTTGAGGATACCATTGTTGTTGAGTCTGGTTTGGCCATTGGGGGTTTCCCCAGGATTTATTTTCCCATTCAAGTGGTCCCCAAGGGTAAGCTCCCCAGTTAGGTGGTGCTTGAGGCCAAGGTACCACCCATTGATTATTATTCCAATTTTTTGGGGGTCGCCAAGCGGGATTTGAGTTCTGGTTGTAAGAGAAATTCCCTCCAGGTCTTTGATTCACAAGATTGATCTCTTCAACCTGAGCTATCCTCTTCTTGGAATTTTTAATTGCATTTAGGATCTCACATTGATCAGTAGCATGAATCTTCTAACAAAATTTGAAAGCATCAACTTTATCCAAGGGACATTCTCTTAATAGATGTTTGTTTCGACACCTAGGACAATACATGGATAAGGTCTTAAGATTATGTGTTTTGGCCTGTATTCCATCCAGTGTGATGTTTAATTGAATGAGAATATTAGTCTTGATATTTTCTATCTCCTCACACAGTTTAACTATTTCATTGGAACCTCTGAAAAGAGTAGATTTATGAATACCTACTTGAGTACGAGAGAAATTCTGACATAACTCAGTGATATCATTGAGTCCAAGTTGGGATACATCTCCTTTTCCTATTAAGTCTAGGATTCTCCTAGCATCTTCATCAAGTCCCTTGAGAAATATGGTCTTTAGAATTTCCAGACTTATGGCTTTTTTGCCACATCGTTTAGATAAGAAAATGAACCTATCCAAGTAATCTTCTAGGCTTTCATCTTTGTTTTTCCTTAGTTTGAACAACTCCTCTTTCCTATTGTTGATTCTACAGTAGCTCTGGTATTTTTCCAAAAATCCAGACTCCATATCATCGCAAGAGGTTATCGACCCTGAAGCTAATCCCATGAACCAACACATTGCAACATCCTTCAGGGTGGAGGGAAAAAGTTTCAGCTTTTGGTTATCATTCTTGTAGTCATACATCTGACACAATAATTTGAACTCAAATAGGAATTGGCCAAGGTCTTCGGAGGATAAGCCTCTGAAAGTTGGTAAGAAGGCTAGTGAAATGTTTTTCATAGGTGTATTGCCATCTTGATCAAGAGCATAGGATAAGTCAATGTGTGTGCTCCCCCTACTAAGTTAGCACCATTTCTACAGTCACCCATGATGTTGAAAATAATGTGTTCCTCTTCAAAATTTTGCTCTAATGGCTGAGGTTTTGGGGTATGTAAAGGAATGCATTCCTCTACAACAGTTTGATCGAATGGCTAAAGTTCAAGGGTATACTGGGAGGTCTCAGGTTGATCCTGCTTGATCAATTCTTCTATAAGTTCTTCAGCTAAGACTTCTACCTCCCTACTTGTGGTTGGAACATCTTTTGGGGGGGTTTTTGGTATGAATCTTTTGTGTGGGCCTCGTTTTCTGACCATGTAGAAAAATAAGCCTGGCCATTTTTTTTCTAAAAGAGGTATTCACGCAATCTCCTATTAACAGTAGAAAAGGAAGGTTCCCTACCAATGACACCAAAAAGTGACAGACTGTCACTAGGTCCTATTGCTTTAGTTGAAATTGCATCAATTATATTGATCGGGTAGTGTTTGAAGGTTGTATGCAATAGGGGACATCTTGGCTAACTCTCTTAGATTTTCTGAAACTACGAAAGAGTTGTAAACAAAATTTATACTAGAAATCATTTAAATAGAAAGCATAAACTTGTTTCAAACTAGAAAGCATGAGATTGTTAAGCTAGAAATCCAAAGATGATTAAACTAGGAAGCATATAAATTACCTAAAAAGAAATACTTGTAGTAAAACTGTAAAATTAAAATAAAAACAACTAACGACTAACAACTAACTATTAATAGAAAGTAAACTTAACAACCTATAACTGACCACCAAAGTGGATGCTCCAAAATTTCAAACTAAAAGATTGCAAACTTAAACTATGACCTACAGGAATAATTGGAAAAGCTCGACACATACAAATAACATTCATCCACATTTATCATGTACAAAATAATAGTAACAAAATTGAAAATGAAAATACTTATCTATCTACTCTACGAGATTCCCTTGAGTGGCCAGCTCTTGAGTGTTTCTACACTTAACTCAGATTACATGTACTTTTGTATCTTCAAAATGAATCCATCCATGATAATTCCATTACACAAAACTAGTAACTCAGAATAAGACTAGAAAAGTTTATTTTATTCATATCAGAAAAGTGTAACACAAAAGCATAGTTCAAAACATATTATATCAACATAGCAGTATCAAGTATGCATTGTTTATGGCAGTTACATATATATACTAAACTGCTAACAAAATCCTAGATTTTAGATGGTGAAAGATCACCATTGAAAAAGTCTTCTAACAAAATTTTAACTAACCAATGGACTGAGGTCCATAACATAGAACACATTAAAGGCTTGGAGTGGAGCCATAAATTTTTTAAACAAAAAAAAATAGAAAGCATTAAAAGGATTTGTTCCACTATGCACGCCTGAATTTTCGATGCCTAGACTTTCGACACTCTATCTTCAATTGTTTGAAGTCCACTTTAAAGTCCACTCGGCTACACATAATGTCATGTAGAATGACTTAAAGCTACACTATTATATCAATGTTAGTTAGCTAATTTCAATCGATTTAGGAAATAAAAATTTATACATTTTTTACAAAAAGTAAGCAATTATTAATCCTAACAAAAAAACAATTGGCAAGGTTAAAGTGATTGGTAGAAACAAGGAATGGTATTTGGTTGATTATAATCATGAGGTTATTTATTAATATCATTCCAAAAATAGACCAATTCTTCAAAGATATTTCCAGACTCCATAGAACCATACCACATAGCTATCCTCTCAATTTTTTGACTAGAGCAGTTGATACTGCCACCTCCAACCATCTAGGGGTCAAAACCATCATGTTATTACAAGGAAAAACTTTGAATATCAACAGTTGGTTGACAGAGCTAGAAGAGCACAAATTGTTTGATATTTTGGTGTATAGATCTAAATATTTTGCTTGGGATTATATAGACATGAGAGGAATACACCCAAGTGTTTATACCCATCACATCTATACTTAGGATGTTAAACCTATTTTTCAACCACAATGAAGACTCAATACTACCTTGAAAGACATTGTTAAAATATAAATTGATAAACTCCTGCAAGTAGGATTCATCTATCCCATTTATGACAGTAAATGGGTTTTTCCTCTAGTTATGGTCCCAAAGAAAAATGGGAAGTGAAGAGTGTGTGTTGACTAGAGGGAACTGAACAAAGCTACCCATAGAGATTACTTCCCTCTACTATTTGTAGACCAAATCTTGGATAATTTGGTTGAAAGGAAGTATTTCTCATTCCTGGACAGATTCAATGGATATAACCAGATACAGGTAGCAATAGAAGACCAAGACAAAACAATTTTTACTTGCCCCTGGGGAACATTTGCATATCGAGTCCTTCCCTTCGGGCTATGTAATGCTCCTACAACATTTCAGAGAGCTATTTTGGCAATATTTGTTGAGCTAGTGAATGACTGTGTGGAAGTCTACATGGACAACTTCATTGTGTATGGGTCAACTTTTGATGAAGGCCTTCAAAATATGGACAAAGTATTGAAGCAATGTGAGGACCATCGGCTATCCCCAAGTCATGAAAAATGCCTAATAATGGTAGAACACATGATAGTTTTGGGACACCACATTTCATTTGAAGGGATAAAAGTGGATCCTAAGAAAATTGAGGTAATGCAACAACTTGAGACTCCAAAAAACCAAAATATCATTAGAAGTTTCTTAGGACATGTTGGATACTACCAGAGATTCATAGAAAATTTTAGCAAGATTGCAGACCCTATGTTTTCCCTCCTTCAAAAGAATGTAGAGTTTGTCTGGATAGCAGAGTGTCAATCATCATTTGAGATCATTAAGGAGAAACTCATCTCTACTCCTGTTCTATGTGGACCTAATTGGAATCTTTCGTTCCATATTTATGTAGATGCTTCTAATGATGCTATTGGAGTGGTTTTAGGTCAGGAAGATGAGAATGGGGGAAAGTATGCTATCTATTTCATCAATAAGAATTTGACTCCCACTAAACAAAATTATATCACCACTGAGAAATAATTTCTAGTTGTAGTACATGCAATCAAGAAATTTTGACATTACATTATAGGGTACAAAGTGACTATGTTCAGAGACCATTCAACTATCAAGTACCTAATGAGAAAAACTTTAGTAAATAGAAGGATAATCAGGTGGTTATTGCTTCTACAAGAATTCAACGTGAATATTATTGGAAAATAAGGAAAGTTTAACGTAGTTGTGGATTTCTTATCGCAAATCAAACAAGACAATGGAGATTGTGCTCATGTCTAGGTTGAATTTCTAGATGAAAATCTATTTTCCATCTCCATTAAAACCCCTTGGTTTGTTGACATCACCAACTACTTGGCTACTTCAGAGTTGCCACCAAATTTTACGTCAAAACAAAAGAAACACCTCATTCAAGAAAGTGCTTCGTTCAAATGGATTAATGGAATATTATTTCGATGCGGTCCTAATATGGTTTTACAACGTTGTGTTAGGGCAGATGAAACATATAGCATCCTTAGAGCTTGCCATGATGACCCCTCTGGAGGCCATTATTTTTCCAATAGGACGTCCCATAATACTTTGGGTGCAGGATATTACTGACCCTCTATGCATAAAGATGTAAAAAAATATGTTCATTGTTGTGATGAATGCGAAAGAGTAGGGAGACCCACTGCATCCAATGAAATGCCTCTACAACCCTAGGTAGTCCTTGAACCATTTGAAAAGTGGGGATTGGATTTTATCGGTCCTATAGACCTCCCTTCACAAGGAAAAGAGTACATTTTGGTCTGTACTAACTATCTGACCAAATGTGTAGAAGTTCAAGCTCTAAGAGTCACTAGGGAAGAACAAGTAGCCAACTTCCTGTACAATAAGATTTTTCTCTAATTTGGAACCCTAAAACAATTGTCACATATCAAGGACCTTAATTTATGTCCAAAGTTCTGTTAGCCTTTACTGATCATTTCCAAGTAAGCCATAAGAAGTCATCACCCTATCACCCTCAAGCAAATGGTTGAGTAGAAGTCACTAACAAGGAGCTTGAGAATATTCTAACAAAAATAGTTTCATTAGGGAGAAAAGACTGGGCCAGAAAACTACCTAAAGCTGTTTGGGCTTATAACACAACTTGGAAATCAACCATTGGTTTTAGTCCATACGAGTTAGTTTTTGGGAAGAAACCAATTTTACTCATTAAATTTGAACTTCAAACCCTCAAAATAGCAATGGAGTTAGGATTAGATCTCAAATGAGTCCAGGTTGAAAGATTCCTACAACTTAGTGAATTAGATGAACTCCATTTAGATGTTGTCCATGAAATTGAGCTAGTTCAAGACCAATGAAAGGCTTGGCATAATAAACAGATAAAGGAAAGAGAGTTCCATAATGGGGATTGGGAATTGTTATTCAATTCTCGATATAAAGATCATCAAGGGAAACTGAGGACTCATTGGTTGGGTCCATATGAAAATTTTGAAGTAGTTTCAAATGGAGTAGTGCAACTCAAGCCCATTAATGGTGATACTTGAACCCTATTGGTCAACAGACATAGATTGCACATTTACCATAAACTAGTTAACAAGGAGAAATTTACAAGGATGATAGAAATGCAAGGTGAAATACAATGCATGGACTATACTATGACAGAGCCAATGAAATGTTCGGATTAATAGTCACTCTAAAAAACAACTTAGCATGTATATGCATTTGTAATTACTTCATGGAATTTCTTTTGAATTTTTCATCTTTTGGACTTGGCTAAAATTTGTTTATGTTTTGCAGGATATCATGATTAATCAAATACAAATTTCAGTGCATCTTGTTGCAATGCTCCATAACTTATTGGCTCGATTGCTGTAGTGCTCTAGAACTTGCATGTTTGACTGGTAGCATTCCCTATTTTGTTCCTATAGTCTGGTGCATCTTCCAACGATGCTCTGGAAAGTCTAATTCCAAAGTCCATTTTGCTTCCTTCTTCTGGTGGCATCTTTCAATGATGATTCGAAAAGTTTCTTGTTGCATTCTAGCTACATCTTTTCAGTGATGCTTCAAAATTTTGTTATTTCCTCCTTCTGGTGATGCTCTAGAAATTTTGCTTTCTTCTTCTGGTGGCATCTTTGGCGATGCTCTGTAAATTTTGTTGTTGCTTCTGGCTACATCTTTTAGCGATGCTCCAAAAATTTTGTTGCTTCTTTTGACTGCATTTCTCAGCGATGCTCTAAAAATTTCGTTGCTTTATTCTGGTGGCATCTTTCAGCGATGCTCCAAAAATTTCTTTTTCACTCCAGCTGCATCTTCCAATGATGCTCTGGAATTTTGTCACTTCAATTTTTCATTATGGGCGCATCTCTTAGCATGCTCTAAAATTTTTATCTTCATCCATGTCGCATCTTCTAATGATGCTATGGACTTTTGTAAATTCCCCTCCTTTCCAAATTCTTTGATATTTCTAGCGTCATACACATGCTCATCATTAAATCTTTCCATCACCTTCAAAATCCATGCCCTACATTGCCATCTCCTATCATAATAAATCAAAATTATTATGGCTACTTTCCATGATCATAATAATTATTTAGCCATCCCATCCTCATTCATAATAAATTCATCACCACCCTTGCCATCCCATCCAATTATATTGTTACATCAGCAAAGGTAAGTGATTTTCAAATCGATGATGGAACGTAAGGTATGTACAAATTTTACTTTAAGTCGGTACTTAGTGTGAATAAAAATAAATAAATTGGCACCTTCCACCACCTCTTTCCAAACTTAGTAAATTGTGTGGATAGTACGTTTGCTTGAGGTGCGACAATTTTTGTGCTTTTTCCCATGCAAAGTAATAATGAAAGTACAATGAAGCCCAAATGTAATAATTAATTCATGTCCCATCAGCTATACCAAAGTACGAGTGGTTGCAAAGTTTACATTTTCTTTGCTCTGCATTATAGTTTTGTTTAAATATTTTTTGAGTGCCAAAATTAAGTAGAACCTGAGCAAAACCACAAAAAAAGACACAGTATGGTAGGAGCTAAGTGAAAATTAGAGCCAGCTTTCACAGATAAGTTATTGGCACCAAGTAACATTTCATAACTGTTTCAGAGGGTTGGGTGGCTAGAGTTTATGAAGAAATTTGAGGGACACAATGAACAGTTGATAAAAAAATTTGCAGAGAATTTCTCGGATGGTCAATCTATAGTACATGGCAAGAGATTCAAGGTAAGCCCTCAAATCATTTCCTATTTATTTGGTATTAGAAATGAGGGTACAAATTTATTAGAAAGCACCAATATTTCTTATTAGAGAATGGTAGAACTTTTTAGTCTGGAGGGCGAACCTAGTCCTTTGCTTGTTACCACCCAAGGGCAGAACAAGGGATTTCAAAGAATTTCAATTTTGAAGCCATGGAGAACAACAGTGGCTTGGATTATTAAATATTTCACATATGAGGGACAATATGTTGTCATAGTAGGTCCACCTTTCTGAATACTCACTCATTTGCGCCATGGTGCTAGAAACCCTGAATTTAGGGTTAATTTTCCTGCATTTCTTAATGAGTCTATTGTTAACATGATAGAAAGATTCAAAATTGGTTTAGGGCTGATAAAACATCATGACCTTATCCATTTAATCTATAAACATCACTTCCAAAGAAAAATGGAAGGAAAATGGTAAAAATTTCTCCAAAATTAAAAAAAACTAAAGCCCATAAGACATTTTGAAGAAGGTGAATCATCTGGGTGGGTGACTCAAAATTTTGAAGAGCTTTCCCCTGAGCCTCGAGATGTTTCTAAACCCCAACATGCCAAAACAACTCTTGACTGAGAAGCATCGAAAATTTCACCCAATATTTCATAAACCCCTAGCAATCAAGAAGATGTAGACATAGTAAATTTTGGAGATGAGGGTACTCCTCCTTGCAAGAGGCAAGAGGAAAAAGAGGTCTAAAACAAAATTGCAAACACATCTTCCTTTAAGGAGAAGTAAATGATTTTGTACTAACCTTAGTGATGGCATAGCTTGTGATCAGTTGCATGCCCCTAAAAAGAAAAGGCATGACTGACAACCACATAATATTAAAGCCCAATCATTAGAAACTGAAGTTCAATTATGTGAAGAAGCGACAAAAGAAAGTGAAAAGCAAACTAGTAAATCCCTCAAGGCCAAGATGGAGGATGTGTCACTTCAGTCAGGACAAGTAGAGGTAGGGGAACAATCGCCACACTATATGGGTGTTGAGGATGAATCTGCAGAACAGTTGTCTCCCCTAGTTGCCAATATTTTTGAGCAAGGTTCATTTGAGGTACATGATGAAGAAATATACCTAGTAATGATGTAGAAATTATTAATTTTCCTTTTTCTAGCAATATAGAGGTTGAGAAAGTTGATCATAGAGAAACAAAGTTAGAAGAATTAAAATCAAAACTTATTCAATTGAAATGTAAATTACAACAAAATGAAGAACAAATCAATCAACAACATGAGGAAATAGATGTTCAGACTGTTTTTTGAAGAAAAAAGATCAAAAAATTGCAAATTTTAAGATTCAAGTAGAACAAAAAGATAAATTATTGAAGAAGTGCAATTTCAGGTGCAATAATGGAATGAGGAAGGTAAACGATATTTGACAAATTTTTCTGAAAAAGATAAATAAATCAAAAGTTTAACTGATAATTTGATGCAATCACTCACATCTTTTGTAAAAGAGTAGGAAAAACATAAATATGAGCTCAATGCATCCTTGAGATTTTTTTTTGAGTTAGAGCAAGATTTGCAAGAAGTTAAGATAAAGACAAAAATAGAATCAAAGGAAATACAAACTGAGCCAACCAAGATGGAGTGGTTCCAATTCCACATTCCCCCAATGTTGACAAAATGGATGGAAAGGTAAAACAAGCAGGGGCAAAAAATGCCAGGTTACAGAAGGAAATAGTTTTATTAAAAGAATCATATAATAGGCTTTATTGGGCTGAAACAGATGCATGCCAAATTGGGGAATTATTATTAGCCTGTAGGAGACCATCTAGGTTGTATTCTATGTTTTTGAATGAGCAATTATTAAGATGGGAATTGTTGAGAATTTTTTGCAATCTTCCTCATGATCCAAATGATGATCAATTTGTAAAAGCATTTAAAGAGGCAACACCTGTTCAACAAAACTTACTGTGTAAATTCTTTGTACACAATTTATTTTTGGAAAGGCATATTGATTTCTTTGCCAATCTCTTTGTTGGGGAAGTACAACTCAGAATATTCATGTCCACTATGCAAAATCAGACTCAGTGGTAGGAAAGGACCAAAGAGTATTTGCAGGGAGAAAGGACTATGGGATTAGATATGAAATACCCTAATAGAAAAACCTCTGTCTTTAAAGCTCAATTCCAAAGCATTAGGATCCATGAAGCTATGAGAAGTAAGTATAATGACAATCTTCAGATCTATTTTGAGAATTTTAAAGTCTAAGGGTTAGAATTGATAGAAAAAGCATAGAGTACATGTGAGGAGAGGTACACTTATCTTCCTATGTACCTTAAACAGAGGGAGGTGATTTCACCTACCAATATTAAGTGGTCCTACAAAAGGGCTGAGGAATTGGCATATATACTACAATAGCTTAAAACTAAATGGATAGGGATGGGGTATAGACCTCCATTACTTCTTCAGCCATCTCTTCTAGTACTTGTCACTACAGAACAAAATCTTGAGAACTTACATTCATGGAAAGTAAGGGTTAAATACAATGAGGGTTTTATTATAAATCCTGATGATTGGGATAGAGAAGCAGAGGTCCATATGACCTTAGTGCCAAATATGATGAACTAAATAGGAATAGGGATATGGAAAGGTAGAGGGCACAACAGAGAGTAGGAGGACCTGCTCAGGCCTAGAAGGGGGAGAGTGATGAGGTATAAATAACCTCATGATTATAATCATCCAAATACCCTTCCTTGTTTTTACCAATCACTTTAACCTTGCCAATTGTTTATTTTTAGGATTAATAATTGCTTACCTTTTGTTAAAAATGTATAAATCTTTATTTCCTAAATCGATTGAAATTAGTTGACTAACGTTGATATAATGGTGCAGCTTTCAATCATTGTACAGGACATTATGCACAACCAAGTGGACTTTAAAGTGGACTTTAAACAGTTAAAGATAGAGCACCAAAAGTCTAGGCACCAGAAATTCAAGTGTGCATAGTGGAACAAGTCCTTTTAATGCTTTCTGTTTAAAAAATTTATGGCTCCACTTCGAGCCTTTAATATGTTTTATGTTATGGACCTCAGGCTGTTGGTTAGTTAAAATTTTGTTAGAAGAACTTTTTAATGGTGATCTTTCACAATCTGAAATCTAGGATTTTGTTAGCAGTTTAATATATAATGTAACTACTAGAAAAAATGCATACTTGACACCATTATGTTGTTATAATATGTTTTGGACTGTCTCTATGTTAATTTTTTTTTGATATGAATAAAATAAAATTTACCAGTCTTATTCTGAGTTACTAGTTTTGTGTAATGGAATTATCATGGATGGATTCATTTTGAAGATATAGAAGTATATGTAATCTGAGTTAAGCATAGAAACACCCGAGAGATGGCCACTCGAGGGAATCTCATAGAGAAGATAGATAAGTATTTTCATTTTCAATTTTGTTACTTTTATTTTGTACATGATAAATGTGGATGAATGTTATTTATATGTGTTGGCATTTAAATTAGCACCTCTGGAGTGCTGATTGTAAATGTTCAGCTATTTCAAATGTTTTGCAACACTTCTTTGTTATTTAAAGAGGAGAAGTCCCTCTCTGCTGGGAACAATGCGTAAGGAAGGAAAATATGAACTAAAGTTCCTATCTTTTTATGCTTCAGCGGCAGGACACAAGGGTGCACAAACACAATGCACTGTAGCTAATCTTTTTCTCTGGTTTCTACAGATCTCAACTATGACTAATCTAGCTTTTATCTATCCAGTACCTTCAAGATAAATAGAGCATGAGGGTAAAGGAGCAGGAATGGGTTGGTTGGATCACCTGAATTCGTCGTCTCCTGAGAATATGACCGAGGCTCTGAACTCTCGGGTATACACCAAGATAAGGTTAGTACAAGCAAACACTCTATACGGTAAACTAGATTTGAGACCTGCCAAGGAGGAGGGACTCCTATCTGAGGTATGGGCTAGGAAATAGTTTACAAGAGACAAAAAATTTACGATGCCTTGGCCAGTGAGCTTGCTAAGGAGGAGGGAATCCTATCTAAATTATAGCTTGGAAGTCAACACATTAAACAACAACAAATGATAACCTGTCAATAACAAATGTCCAAGGAGGAGGGACTCCTATCTAAGGAGGGAAATGAAACAACAAGCTATTAGATACAAGATGTAGACATAACTCAAATAAGATGATCAAAATGCAAGTGCCTTCTGATATTCTTCTTCAATGTTTCATCAACGAATTACAAAGGTTGGGAAAGCAAAGGCACGAAATCATGCACAATTACGATCGACCAACGAACTCTCATCCAAGAGTGAACAAATATCTGCTTTCAAAGCTGTTGGCAACAATGGCACAACAATTTTGCATAGCAAGTAAAAGTTAAACAAACAATGAGCCCAAGGCTCTTATTTATAGAACTCAAAGGAGTGGGCAACCCCAAAATCTCCTTGAGTTAACAATGAGTTCTTGCCAATCAATTAGCAAGATTTATTCCTAAAAAGGGGGAATAAGCAGTTAACTGGAAAACTACTTCAGTTAACTAAAAGTCAACAAAGAGTCAACTAGAAAATACTTTAGTTGACTGAAAGCAAACTAAAGGTGAACTTTAATGTAAAGTATCCCTCCAAAATAGACATCCACATTTAGTGGAGATCTAAGATCCACTAATCATGGAAGCCAATTAGACATCCTTAATCAGTGGGATCTGACAATGCATGATTTAAGGAAAGTGGAGTTAAACTTGGAAAGAAGCATCAAGTTAACTCCAACTATATTTAATAACATCTTGAGTTAACTTGGAAAGAAGCATCAAGTCAAACTCAAGTCTCATAAATGCCACTTGGAGGGTGTATGGCATCCTTCTTTGGTGCACTTATAGTTCGCCATTAATCAGCAGTGTCTCTATCCATTGATTGACTTCATCAGCTTCTGGGGAGTTAATGCTCTATAGAATGATGACGTGGTGTCACAGCATGATTTTCGAAGTCAATACACTGAGATGTTGCCTCTTCAAACTTGGTTGATAAAGCTGCTACCTTAGCCAACTTGCAACCCTCTAGATCATCAAGAAAGGTACTACGGATGACATCCCTGAACTGGTTCTGTACAGTGACCAACTTGACGTATTCTCCTCCCTCACGCTAATATTCCATGCAAGGGAAAGATATTACCAACATTCTTGCGAAGTTGATAATAGTGGCAACCACCCGTTTGTAATCAATCAACTCTACTGAATGAGCATCATAGGCTTTCACCTTGTACGCCAATTGTTCTTTCCAAGCAAAGAGATGTTGCTTGTTTTCCTTAGAGTATACTGATTAATATGCCAATTGCAAATCTACAATTGTGCTTTCATCTTCAAGCCTCTTTTCTGCAATCCTTTGTTTTGATTGCTGGATCTCTGCACGAAGTCCATGTGCTCTATCCCATAACTGGTATAGGTTTTCCAGTATACATCTACCCTTGAGAACAAACTCTTCCACTTGATCTCTCAAGTGTTTTTTGAATGTCATCAATTGCCAATGATTTTGCTCGGCGGGGAGATCTAGTAGTCCTGCTGGTAGGGCTGAGACATTTGGTGTGCCATGTATCAAGCTGGTTATGTAAGACTTCAGTTTCTGATTTTTAGCCTTTAAGGCTGCCTTTTATTTACCATACTTAGCCATTCTTTCTTGTGTGCTCACTGAAGCTATTCTGAGAAGATCTGCCTCCACCTATCGTGTAGTCTTCCCAAGGTTAAGTTGAGACGAAGTGTAGTCCTCTACTTGAACCTTGTGTATGCTTTTCTCTACTGGTGGAGTGGTAGTCTCTATGATGATCTCACACTCTGCATTCCTTTCTATGTGAACTTGCTTCTTTAACTTCTTTGTCGACGTGTCTTGTGGGACGCGTCAAATTCGGTAAAGTCAAGTTCATACGAGGGTTTTTCCCTCTTTCTTCCTAGGAAGCCTTCAATCCAAATAGAATCTCAGTGAACTTCGCTAGGAGGGACGTGAGGCCCTTGAATGCTAGATGTGTGAGACTGTGCTGGAGCAATGTCTCTCGGTGGCGAATCCATGTCGATGAGGACTTGTGTCTGTTGTGATACTTGGTGATATTGGTAGCTCTGCTTCCATAACAGGCACCGTTTCTGTTGCTGCTTCTACTATTGTTGCTTCTGCCATTAGCTTAGCTGCTGGTTCTTCAACAACTACTACTGCTGGTTCCTCCATGATAACTTATGCTGAATCAGGGGTAGCAGTCTCTACTCTTTGTTCTGGGGCAGCAATACCCATGATTATTTCAGGACTATGTGTGGCTTTCTCCACTGGTGTCCTTTGTGTTCTAGGCTTTGACATCCTCATCCCTCGGGGAGGATTGCACCATTGCTTCTGCCTAGGTTTCCTTCTTGAAGTGGAAGGTGGTGTAGACTGAACCTATGGCGGCTCTATTCTGTGAGGTATCACCTTCCTTGATTTCTTGTTGTCAAGATAAAGTTGGCTATTTCTAACCACTCTACTCGTTCTTTCTTCTATAGACGTGTCTTCTTTGGCATACCAATCCACTCTCGGGAGTGGTTGGGAGTCAACTGAAACTGCGAAGAATGAGGGGAGAATGACTTCCCCTTCATTATCTGATAGGCCCTCAATGTCTACTGACATGAAATCAGCAATTTGTGGGAGTCTGAATCTGCTGTAGTTCCTTCTTCACACTTCATACTCATCTTTACAATTTACCCAATAATATTCCATAGAAGACTTATGTGACGAGTGTTGCTCGAGGTGTGCTGCATAGAGTCCTCTAGGATCATAGGATCTTCTATTAATGAGATACTTGAGGTTAAACCTCATTGTTTCCTGACTCATCATCTTAACATCTGTCGTGAATCCACATCTATATAGTCCCATTTCAACGGGAAAGTTAATAGCTATCTTCCTCTTCAAGCGCAAGTAGACATGAACCTCAGACAACTATCTCAGGAATTCCATGAAGACTACCCTATCTGAAGGGTATCTTGGTAGCATCGCGGGGTGGCCAATGTAGCCATACACGCGTATGTAGGAGAACATAGGAAATTGGATGAACCAATCTGCCCAATCCACCATTGCCTCTCTGGCTGTCTATGAAATATGCACGTGCATCTCATGGTTAAGCTCATGTACTGTGTGCATAGTGAAGAGATCACTTGTTTTCTTGAAGAGTCTTTCTGCTTGTGTAAACTCAAGACATGTGAAATGTTCGTGAACCTTTTGCACACCTAAGGTTCCCACATTGTTCAATAACCTGAATTCACCTTGGAAGGCTATCAAGTATACCAGGTAAGAGCACATGTGGAACCTATGAGCTTCCAGATACCAAGTGATTTTTTGGTGGAGTGTGTCACTAATCAAAGTGGACCAGTCGTAATATTCCCTTCTACCAATGATTTTAGCAATGACATAGTACATCCATGGCTGGAATTGATGACCATCTTCTTCTCCAGTGATTTTGTTGAGTAGAGTGATTAACACTGCGTACTCATCTTTACATTCTCCTCATCCCAACAGCTTAGGCAAGCTTGCCTTTGTCACTTTTAACCTTTTTTTAGCCATTACCTTTTGACATTTGTCCTTAGCTATCTCAAATGCCTTCTCACATTCTGTCACTGATATGACTTTGCTGTTAGGACATGATGGAATATCAAAACACCTTTCGATATCCTGAGGCTGTAGACTACAAACAATTCTTCCATCCGCTACCTTGATTTCTCTGGTGGTAGGATTGTAATGCTTGATACAAGTGATTACAAGCTCTATGCTTTGTAGTGTGATGGGAATTGATGCGGCCTACAACAGCCCAGATTCTTCAATATTCTGCAATGTGATTTGATTCCTTCTAGCTGCTCCAAATCAACCATTGGATTTACTTGGTGTAAATTTGTGTCAACTATTTTCAAGTAATCATGGAGTAAGACCGTCTTGGTCTCGTATTGTACCTGGGAGTACTGCATCTTGAAAAACTTAAATATTGACTGTAAGCTTGACCTTGTTCAGATGATTTTTGGAAACCCTTAAAAATAGTGCCTGCCAAGAAGTATTTTTCCAGAAAAAATCTGGCACATGGGTTTTGTTTTTGCTTCAATGCTGAACAAACCCAGGTCCTTAGAATTTGGATTCTGAAACTTTTTTGGAAAAACCCCTAAAAATAGGGGTAGAAAGTTTGCTAATTTTGGAAAATTTGTCGAGATGGGTTTCTCTAGAAAATAATGCTAAATATACCCAGTTGATCTGATCTGATGTAGCCTGTTGCTTTTTCTGTCAAATAAAAGAAAACCTAAGAACATAAGAGAGGAAATAGATAGAAGATAGATTGGAAGTTTTGTCTAATTCCCTAAAAAAAATCTATCTCTGGGTCCAATCCTCAAAGTAGTAATCCTCTTTTGCTTCAGATCTGCAAGAAAAATTGAACGGATGAAAACCTTGTTCAGATCTATCAATGGCGTCCTTGAGAGCTTGTGGCTGTTCTTGATCTTTTATCCTACAATGAAATAATGAAATGGGACACCTTCTCCTTGAATATATATGTTTAAGCCTTAGATCCACATGTTTGGGGACCTGACTCAAGCTCAAAAGGTGATTTTGGCTTGATCTAAAGTTAAAAAGGTGATTTCCACTGATTGTGGAGCCTTTTAGCCAACTTTAACTCAAAAGCTCTTGACTTTAGTCAACAAATTGACCCTTGACTTCCTTTAGGCGTCCCTTTTGGTTTCTTGCAAGTTTTTAAATATTTTCTCTCTTGAAAACCCTCTTTTTGATCTTGAATCTAGCGTTATCTGTTGATCCTGAGATGTTGCTGATACATTCACTACGGAGCTGGATCTAAACTAAAAAGAAGTGCCTGTGAGACATGATGATGAAAAGATAAGTTTAGGGCTTCAAAAGAATGGGTGCCTTTTCCAAGAAAAGGCTCTTTTGCTAATGCCTTGGTGAATTTTCAAACTTCATTCTTCAGCCTTTTGAAATGACCTCTGGTGCTTTGATCTAGATTTCTCATTGATCAGAGAGTCAGATGATTTAGCTTGATGTCTCATCAGGTACCCAGCTCTGTTCTGCTAGAAATGACTATCTTTAGAAAACTTGGATCTCAATTTAGGGTTCCTTTATTCAAGGGCGCCCCTCCTTGAAAAGGGCGCTTTTGTCTTTTGGCCTGATCATCTTCATCTAAAAATTTGCCTACTTTGATTTGGATTATCCGTTGAATGCTCTGTCAGATGTTGGTGCTTGCAGTTGCATTTCCGAGATCTACTTGGGCTGAGAAGGTTATCCTGGGAAGCCTTTTGTCATTTATCAGCATTTGGAGGTCAAGAAAGAAGGGTGCCTTTCTTTTGGAAAGGCTCTTTTTCCTTAGAACTTCGCCATTAACTGTGGTTTTCTGATATTTCCTCAACTGCCTCTTTTTTCTTTATCAACAGCTGCTTGTAATTTGTCCCTCAAATGATTAATCTGTTTGTTTCACTGTCGCGCCATCAAGCAAACATTAAGAATGAATGCCTTGGATGATCTGGGTGACTTCATTTGACCTTAAAAGATCATGAGCGCCCCTGCTTGAAAAAGGCGCCTTTTCAACATGTGAACAATCTCCCCTTCGTAACATTTCCAGAGTTAGTCAAATTTTGACCTTTTTCACTTTCAGGAATCTCCTTCATCAAACAATATCATTTTGACCTTTTCCACCATGGTTATGTCATTGAAGCTTAGCTTTCAGCACCTGGTACTGGCCAATCTGCCATTAATGGCTGTGGAGCTCCTAACTTTGTTCCTGAAAAATAGAAATAGACCCACCAGAGTAAAAACATGTCTTTTGATGATTTTGACTTGACCAATGTGATCGTGAAGCCTTTTAATCCTATCAAAATCATTCTCAAACATTTCTGGGAAGGTCCTATTTTTAGGGGGTTTCCCTGAAAATAGGGGTAAAAAACCCTAATTTTCAAATTTTTAGAATTTTTCACATGTGTTCCTTGATAGAAAACCACCAAGATTCTATGATTGGTTTGACCTAAAACTGACTTAACATGGCATTTTAACAAGATTTAGCTCAATTTATATAGAATGCCAAAAAATTAATTTTGGGTACAACAATATGTGTCGAGCTTTGTCAATTATTCTTGTAGGTCATAGTTTAATTTTGTAATCTTTTAGTTTGAGATTCTGGAGCATCCACTCTAGTTGTTAATTATAGGTTGTTAAGTTTACTTTCTGTTAACAGTTAGTTGTTAGTCGTTAGTTGTTTTCATTTTAATTTTATAGTTTTACTACAAGTATTTATTTTTAGGTAATATATATGCTTCCTAGTTTAATCATCTTTTGCTTTCTAGCTTAACAATCTCATGCTTTATAGCTTGAAACAACTTTACGCTTTCTCATATAACTTTTGTTTACAACTATTTCGTAGATTCAGAAAATCTAAGAAAGTTAGCCAAGATGTCCCATATTGCATACAACCTTCAAACACTACTTGGTCGATATAATTGATGCATTTTCAACTAAAGTGATAGGACCTAATGACAGTTTATCAGACGGCTGGGTCCCTCTCTTGGCTTCGTTTGGGGTCTCTACTAGTTTTGGCCCTGCTTTTTGGCAAGATTCTTGTGTGGAGGCTATGGCTTCTATGTTTGGCAGGTCATTCGTAGCCTAATGCTTGCTGGGTGCAAATGTTGAGTGTGTTGTTGATGGGGGTTGTTGGTCTCTCCTTTTCCTCGACGTTGGTTTGGTGGCTCCTCTCTTGTGGGGTCTCTTTGTTAGCTAGTGGAAGTTGTTTGTGGTCCTTCAACTTAAGTCTGTCATGGTTTGTAGTTGGGTTGGGGGATTCTTCCCTCTACTACTGATGAGGTGGTTTTGTTTATTGTTGCTTCCTTCTCTATTTTCTAGGTTGTCTCTTCTTAAGACCCAAGGTTTTTTGTTTGGTTCTTGGCTCACCCTGTGTTGGGTTGTGATGTTCTTTTAATTGGAAAGGGTTGTTGGTGCTTTTGACTATTGTTTATGGGTTGAGTTGTTCCTAGTTTTTTTCTTTAAGACTTAGATGGGTTTTTTGTTCCCTAGTGGGGCTATGAAGTTTTTGTAGCAGTTGGGGGTTGCCTCTTTAGTGGGGTTTGGTTTTCAGTTTGCTGAGTTGTATCCAATGCTTCATTTGAAGGCTCAATTGTTTTT
Source organism: Sequoia sempervirens (assembly GCA_007258455.2). NCBI lineage: Eukaryota > Viridiplantae > Streptophyta > Pinopsida > Cupressales > Cupressaceae > Sequoia > Sequoia sempervirens. The sequence goes on along the minus strand of VDFB02271358.1, from coordinate 31,179,478 downwards.
TTTCTTTTGGCTATTTGTTGGACTACTTTCTCAATCTTGCTTCATGTGTCAGGAGCTTGTGATGCCTAAGGATATTGTCTCTTCCCTTTCTTCTGAAGTTGTTTTCTATTGGTTGTTATAGTTTGAGTCTTCTCTAGAGGTGAAGATTGCTCCTATTGAGGGGGAGCCCTCTCCTTTTGAGGTGGAGTTGGATGTTGTGGGTGTGGTGGAAAGTTCTCTTCTCTCTTACTAGTTTCTTTTAAGGTGGAGCTTGTCAGAGATGGAGAGTGGTGGCTTTGGTAGCAAGGGTTCTCATACTATCCTCTCCTTTAGAGGGGAGCTCTCACCTATTGAGGTGAAGCTTGAGACAGTTATCTGGGTGGAATTGTGCTACAAGATTGTTGATGTTTCTTAGTGTTCATTCGAGTTCTCTTACCCCTTCATTATTGAGAGAGGTGTGTTTGTGATGGAAGTTTTAGATATCTAGGGTGTGTGGGTTTTCTACACCAATCATTTGTGTGTCTTCCTTGGCTCAATTTTGGGTTTTTTGAGCATCTGGTTAGCTATAGCCTGGTTGATGCAGACTATTAGTTAGATCAAGTAGTGGGGTTTTAAGTCCCCATCAAAACCTAGTTGTAAGGGTTTAAGGTCCCTTCAAAACATGCTTGTTGTGTGCAGTTCGAGTTATCTTGTTTATTTATAATGGTTGCTTTTGTTTGTCTGTTGATGATTTGTTGTTTTATTTTTGTTGCAACATTCTTGAGTTGGATAGGGTTTTGGGTCTCTTCAAAACCTGCTTGTATTGGGTTTTGAGTCCCATAAAAACCTACTTTTCCCCATAATCAAAAATAAAATACCTCTTTCACAATCAAATTTTGAATGAAGAGCATGTCACACATACCAAACGAGAGCTCACAAGGATCAGCATGCAACATCCCCTACCAATTCGTAACCTAACAAATTCAACCTCGTCGAATTCTACCACCGAATGCACTCCCAATCAACAAATCAAAATTTCAACCAAAAGAGGCATTTTCTCTCACAAAATTTTCTCCCAAAATAAAATTGCATAATGAAATAAAATCCCCCTTTCTTTGTTTTACCATATATCCTTTAAATTCACATTTAAATCCATATAAGCATTATCCCCTTAAATTTACAAAAATAGAAATTCAAACATGATATCTTGTTTAGAGAGGCTTACCTACATGTTGTTTATATAAGATTCATTTGTTTTATTTGGTCTTGGAGATTTAAAAATAGTGTGTTATTGTGAAGGAGAACTTATGCACCACACTGTAGCACTTTGAGGTGATGGTATGACATGTTATGTGATATGATTTCCATGTTTTATCTTTTTTCTATGGCTACTTATTGGAGGTTTATGTTCACATTGTTTGTCTTAGTGGACTTAGGAGAGTTATGTTGACATCTTTTGAGAGATTATGTAATAGTTTTTATTGCATGTGTGGATAATTGTGAATTTTCTCTTTTATTACATGGTTTGATTATTAACTACAAATTGGTTTTAGATTTGATTAGTGGACATCGAATTCCATGATATATTTTTAAATTTTACATTACCCATTGAATGAGAGCTCTCAAATGTGTATGCTATTCATGTACATTCTTTTGGAAAGAGTTAGAATAATGTTTTGATACTTATAAGGTATGGATGATTGGATGGATTAGGATTTTTCTTGTGGTTTCTATTTTTAGTCATATGGGTTTTTACCATTTGACAAAAAATTGGATCTTTTGTTATCACTTAGATTTTATGCTTGTGTTCTTTGGATTGGTGCATCTTCACCTTAGATTATTCCTTTTCTTTCTATAGGTGACATGTTGGAGGATGAGAAGATTTCTTGCTTGAGATGGTGGACATATTGGATGCTATTACATGTATCTTGATGTATTATTACAAAATTCTAGAGATTCATGTGGTTTCATGGATGGAAATAATGATGTATTTTATTGATTGACCCTTAACCAATGTACACAAAAAGTGGAAGAATGTTAAGAATGGTGTGTTGTAGACCTTGCACAAGAAATGATGTATTTTAATTATAAAAAAAAATATTTATTTGTGGTACATATTAAGTGGTGTGTTTAACCACATTAAATATTTATTTGGGTTCACTTGTAAAGTTATACATAACATTAGTTAGATGTTTAATGCATGGGTTGCACATGGGAAAAATATTTAATATTTGAGAAACTTAGTACCAAAAATTAAACGTGGGGTCAATGGCTTTGTGTACTCATTGTTTTGAGGAACTACCACTTTTTTTTATTTATGTGAGCTTGATTATTTAAAAGAAATCACATCTTTAGTGGTTTAGGTTGGCTAGTTTATTGGTTAGTGATTTTTCTTGACTATTATTCTATTGAGCTCTCTTATAAAGAGTGCATTTTTGAAGCATGGATTGGGATATGTGGATACATGGTTGGACACATGGAGGATGCATTGGAGGATATTGATATTTTAGAAGTATTCATGGAGACTACGTAAGTGGATTGTAATTTTTTCATTACTAAATAATACATTGAGTGTGGATAATTTTGGAGGATGAATTTTCCCTCTTGATGGTTTTATCAGGGTATATCTTGTGTTATCTTGTGCTATATATTTTATATTTTTATATTATTGTTGGGATTATGGAGCCTTGCAACATGAGCATGAAGTATGGATGGTTTGTGTTGGTTGTTCCTATGTTGTCATTAATGTCAATATGGTGATAACTCTATGAGAAGTCTACTTGGTTTACCAAAAGATGCTCTCTGCCGATAATGCCCTTTGGTGATGGATTTGTGTTTTGGTATTTGAGTCTAGAATTCACCGCAAGATTTGATATGACTCTAATCTCTTAACCATGTTATCTGACTCATTCAAATAGCTATATCCTAGATCTTGAGACATTTTTGGTTGTGAGAAGAAATTTATCTCTGACAGAGTTCAACTCTGTATTCTACTATTGTTCCTTGCTCAGCACACTGTGTGGGAGACTCCACATTTTATTAAGGTGAATATTCTTATGTTGTGGTTTTGTTGATAGTCTCTTTGTTGGTGGTATGATGGGAAATTAATGTGTTCTAGGATCTTAAAGGTGTTTGCTTTGAGGATTACTTGTTGGTTTGGAAAATTGTGTTTTAGTCTTGGCTGACTTAGCATATGCAATACATTATGAAGACTAGTTATGTTAGCTGACTTGGTACAATGCACTACATGGATAAAATGTTTATGGTGCCAACAAAGAGAGTTTTTTATTATTTTTCTTTCATCTAATTAGGCTGACCTAATTGATGATTAAGATATACTTGTATATATATAAGATGTTTTGAGGAATGAGATGAAGAAGAAAAGAGAAAGTGTGGAAAGTGGAAAGAGAGGTGTGAAGTATAAGTGAAAGGCCCAAACCTAATTTCTTTATCAATTGTGGATCAAAACAGATTTGTTAAGTGACTGCTGTGTGAGGTAGTACTTCATATTCTAAGCTTCATTGGAAATAAACCTTGTACATTAAAGGTGTGTTCTATTAGTTCAATATCTTGGAAATGAGCCACTTGTTGGACTCGGGGAACACTAAGAGGGGGGTGAATCATTGTTCAACAATTTTAACTTTCAATTTAGATCTTAAATCATTTTTAGTACATGAACATAAATAAAGATGCAAGCACATAAAAAAGATGATCAAGACACCATAACACCAATATTTTTATGTGGAAACCTTGTTAGGGGAAAAACCACAGTGGAGGTTAGTCCACAGTATTATACCCTATTAAAAGTATAAACAAAAAGGGAATGCACTTGCATTCAGGCACATCGTGTAGAGCTCACTGCTCAAAATAAGAAAGGCTCATTGCCTTACAAAGTGTTTGTGATTACAAAAAAAATGAACTGAGAAGATAGCATCTACAAATGCTTGGATTCGGTTCCAGTGAAGCACATAAAAATAGATTTTGGACCTTTTTTCCAATTCACACTTTTGCTTTGCTCTGCTACAACAACCCTCCTGTTGCACAAGAAAAAATTCACTCGACAAATCTTCTGATGTACACTCATATAACTGATTTTCACTTTTTTGTACACACACCTTACAACATCATGCACACTTACAAAAATTAATTACCAATCATATATATATACACTAGCAAAGATTTAATCACTTAAGTCTGCTTTAATAGAACATGAAATATTCTCCAACAGTAGGCTCAAATCACCAATTAAAATTAATGTGCACCAAAAAAAGTCAGATAGACTATAGATGGGACCCAAATAAAAATTCCCAACACAAGAAACATTAAAAAAAATACTCCTTATACATCTACAACATGCTATATACACTGGGTCAACCATAATGAGAAAATAAGCAATAAATCGTTCTATCAAATCTCTTGACTCGTACACTGATTCTTGCAACACCACAAAACTTATCAATAAGGTAACATACAAGCTTAGCAAGATTTCCTAGGGGTCCACAATGCAAAATGATGATTTGGTGAAGCATACAGATCAACTAGCTGACCGAATACCTTGTTCTTCATACTTTATGATAGTAACACACTGCCTACTACAATTTCTTCTAGTGTAAGTAGATCCTGATTTGTAAGGAAAGCTCAAGTGTGGAACAAACTCTCCTAACGTCAAAACCTCAGGGAAGAATGCAGATATGACTTTAAATTTTACAATTACAGCTCATTAAGATACACTTGAAAAGATTAACATAAACAGAGAAATAAACATACATAATTTGGACACCAGATTTACGTGGGAAAACCCTTATGGGAGAAAAACCAACCACACTAAGAAAATACTCTTTGTATTTCAGTAAACAAAATTACATACAGAGTATAGATTTCACTTTTTGATGTCAATTTACAACAGCATGATCTCTTGATGAACTTTGTATAGAAATGCTCTTAGAAACCTCCAACAAACTTACACAGATCAATCTGTATTCAATCGAACAACACTGTCACTCATAGAACTGTCCATCAAACCGATCATCATCATCAATTACAGAGTATATCCATGTTGTTCATGGTCTATTGATCTTCCTCATGGGAATGGTTGTAACAGTCCAATTACTAGCAGTTCACATTCCGCTTCTCTGATTGGCTTAGAACAAACCACATAGGATATACATTCGGTCAAGGTGTTCAAAATGTGTTGCATGTCAGTGAGACACTAGGCCTTGTCTCCTCGATGCCACAACACCCGACTGTTGTTATCACCCAGACTCACTCTATCGCTAAGACATCACAATGATATCCACTGCAGAACCATTAGAAAGACCATCGCTATCGGTGAGAGGTCATACCGAACACAAATCCATCTTGTGCAGATCTATCAGTGAGACAAGTGCTATCGGCAAGAGTTATCACCAAAAGCACCTAGCTGTCGGTGAGATAAACCTTATCGCTAAGACTTCACACCGATGTTCAACTCATGTAGCTCTATCGACGAGACCATTGCTATAGCAAGACATCATACTGAGCATAGAACAGTTTGAGAGAGAAACACTTTTTCCAAGAGGTTATATTGAATGCACCATCCTATTGGCGAGACCACATCCATCGGCAAGAGTTCTTACCGAATGAAAACCTGTCAGCCAAGAGTCTTCTCAATGTCATCTGTTGCCTATGTGAAAAACCTCAATGAGACATACTTTGTCAGAATGAGTCATTCTGAAAGTTCATGCCTCTCCTCGATAACCACTAGGAACCAAACTGTCAACAAGACAGAATCAAAGTCTCGACGACCCAAGCAGTTCAAATGATTAGAATACAACTACTAGTCGGTAAGACTGCTAGAGGGTCTCATTGACTTTGCTCTTTCAGGAGTTTACATGCCAGTAAGATTGAGGAACATTTTCTAACATGATCTACAGACCAAGATAATGACTTTAGTTTCCATCAATGACAACACTAGAAGCCATAAACAATCTCCCAAAGCCATATGCCAACAATCTCCCCCTTTGGCATCGATGGCAACACTTAGTGAAAAATGACTAAGTGTCGGAACCAAAACTCAAAACTTCAAAACTCATAAAAACATTGCTCCCCCTTTGGATGTCAAGGAATTTTTCACTGCATTCTCTCCCCCTTTGACATCAATGACAAAAACTTTTGCTTATCTCCCTCCTACTACACTCTCTCCCCCTTTGTTGATGCAAAAAAAATGATCAAAATTTGAAGATTTGTAACTTCCACTCAAATCAAAAAATTATTTTATACTTATCCTTCATCTTCGAAAGAAATTTCTTCCAAGCACCTACTGCAATACCAATCATTATTATCAAACTTTTATTCTATGATGTCCTATTGATAACCTAGACAAGGGATCCAGGAATGGTAATGGCTTCTCCCAACTTTTCTCCTTTCTTCAAAACTTCAATCATTTTCTCCAGTTTGCATTTAGTTTGATCCTTCACTTTCCAAAAAGTATCCATAAGAGTGTTTTTGGCAGAGTGAACCTTTACATGCTCAACCTGTAACTCATGAATTTTCTTCTTAATTGCTCCATCCTAGTCTTGAACCGTGTTGTAATCCTGACCAATTCTAATCAACTCTTCTTCTATTTTCTCCAGCTTGTCCTTGTATTTTCCAACCACATGAGGCCACCTAAGACAATAATTGTAGATTTTATTTTTTGAGTCAATGTATTACCTTAACACATTCATTTTCTTTTTTAGTTTGGCGAGAGATAGCCTAAACTACTCCTTCAGATGTAAGATTATCTCTTCTTCTTTCCTGTCCAGAGGCACAGAGTCCATAGCCTCCTTGATACATTCAATCAATTCTTCTAGAAGTACATTATGTAAACTCTCCAATTCAATGTTATTGTCCACAAAGTATCTGCCTAGAGTGTCTTCAATGAAGTCATGTTCATATGATGGTCCATTTAACCATATGTTAGTTATCTTTTGCATTCCATATTCTTCCTGAACAATTTGTAGTATTTTTTCTTTGAATAAAGAACCTTCATCACTTTCTTTTGCTATCATCACATCTGGTTCAATTGGTTTCGGTTCATCTCTTGGTGTGTATTCATCAAAATCTTCATCGATTATATCCACATTTACCTTTTTCCTCAAATTTTGTTGACTTAGGTGCTAGAGGAATGTCATCAACTAACTCTCTTGCTCTCTTCTGCTTTTTCTCCGCCTTACCAAAAGAAGATCCAACTTCACTTGCTTTTACCAGGAGTGGAACACCACCTATTTCAAAATTTCCTAACAAATTTCTAAAGAAGTTTTCATAAACTTGTTCACCATTTTCAAGAGTGTTGAAGTTCTCAAAGATTTGCTTACAAACTGGTATATTTTCCTTCCATACCACATTATCATTTTGAGGTAAGCAATTCAGAAAATACATCATAATGCATACAACTAGGGTACCAAACTTGAAAGAGTAATCTATATCCTTCGTCAATTGCACATTTTCCATCAATTGATCCTTTAGCAATCCACATAGATCAAAGTCTTTGTCTTCCATTATCATTTTGTGTGCAATGTAGACTACGCCTGCAGATGTTGCTCCTTCCCTATTTTTGAAGAAAATTTTGTACGAAATTCCATATGCAATGTACCTTGTCAATGGATCTTTGATCGTTGTAATTACTAGAGCCCTTTGATCTCTTTTTACACCAGTTAGGGCTTCGACTTCAATGTTTCAAATCAACTTATTTTTTGGGACATCTCCAATATTGCATAATCCTATCAGATTTCTGATTACATCCTTTGAAATTTGATAGGATTTATCTAGAGTAAGGATATCATCATCCAATCTGTTCAAGATAAACCAAACGACTTCTGCATTGGTGAAATAAGGAAACTCATTCCAAATGTCCAAATTCTTATGTTTCACACCTTCAAGCCACTTCAATTTATCGGACGGTAACAAATTTCTTACATCCATGACCTTCCGACAACTATATTCATCCAAAGTCACTGTTCCTTTAATTTGCCTCATTTTTCGTACTGAGCACAGTTTTTCTTTCGAGCACAAAACGAGGAATTCAACAAGTGATCAGAAATACCTCGTGAATTCACTGCCAAATTTTCTTGACTCCTTCAAAATTTAACTGCAAAAGCTCTCCTTTTCTTCTTCTTCAGTCTAGGGTGACAAATGAGGGTTCCAAATGCCCTTTTATAACTTTTCGCACCTAACCTTTTGGCCACATTAAATAATTTTCCCTAGGAGTTCTGGTAACTCTATTTTCTCAAACAGCAAGAGAAAAATTCATCTGTGAATCTCCTACATTTCATATTTCTGCAAAAGAGATCACTTATGCATTTGCAAACTTCCACCACAGCTACTAACAATTTCCTGCATTCCAATGCCAGCTACTAATAGGGGATCAAATGATTTTTCTTGAAAAAATCCCCCTAGGCCAATGGCCTAAAATCAATTGCCGAATGAATTACTAAAGGGAGCTTCTGGTACAGTCTTATTAGCTTCATCAGATCCACTCTTCTTTACCCATGTTTTCTTCATCTGATCTCTTATCCCTTCCACAAATGTTTACCCTTTTCCTTTGTCATCTTTCTATGAATTTCTTCCTCTGTATACTAGACCTCTTCTATTCGTGTTTCTATTCCTGCAAAATCTTGCAATGTGACCAAATTTGTTACAGTTGTAGTATATCAGATTTATTTATTTGAGACATTCATTCCAAAGGTTTCCCTTTGATCTACATTGATTAGCCACATGCCCAAATCTTCCACAGGTGTAGCATTTAATGTTCCTTATACTGATAGACATACTTCTGCATTCTAATGACTTATGACCAAACTTTTTGCAATTAAAACACTGACCAAAAAATGATGGATGGCTAGAATTTATCTTACTTCTACATTGAGAAGCCATATGTCCAAATTTTTTACAAACAAATCAATAACCATTAAAATTCTAAGCATTGGATTGCCTTACCGGATATCCTCTACCTTTGTTCTTCTGAGTTCTCTTTTCAGAGTCCTTTTGTTCAGATCTGGAGCTCTCATCTTTCACATAGCCAAGACCTCACTTATCATTTGCATCCTTTTTTCCTTCAGTCATCTCATCAAGCTTAGTAGAACTGATCTTGAACTTCTCCTTAAACTCATTTTCTGTAGCAAGCTCATCTATGAGAATAACTACCTATCTCTCAAGCTCTTGTTCATTGTTTCTGGATTGTTGTAGTTCAATCTCTAGCTAAATGAATCCACTATTAACTTTGCTACATTCTTCAAATTTTTCTTTCAAGGACTAACCTAGATTCTCCTCATTCTTCTTTCTTTCTTAAATCTCTTTATTTAACTTCATTTCCACATATTCCATCTCAAGCTTCAGAGTAGCAATATTTCTAGCAAGTTTTTCACATTCTTCAGTTATCTCTTTTAGAGTTTGATTCAAGTGAACATATTCCAAGTTTTTATTTTCTTTCTGCTTCAGCTGATCACAAAGTTCCTTCCTCTTTTCTCTTGACTCATTGATTTTATCCTTCAGTGATTGAATGAATTTCTTAGCATCCACAAGATTTTATCTTAATTCCATGACTTCTGATTTAGATTGATCAAGATCATCAAGTGCCACCATAAGCTATTGTTGAAGACCACTAGAGTCCATTGTAATCCAAGATCCACCACAAGCTGTTAAACTTCTGAAGAGGAACCTACTCTGATACCAATTGTTGGACTCAGGGAACACTGAGAGGGGGGGTGAATCAGTGTTCAACAACTTTAACTTTCAATTCAGATCTTAAATCATTTTCAACACATGAACAAAAATAAAGATGCAAGCACATAATCAAGATGATCAAGACACCATAACACCAATATTTTTAGTGGAAACCTTGTTAGGGGAAAAACCACGGTGGAGGTTAGTCCAAAATATTATACCCTGTTAAAAGTATAAATAAAAAGGGAATGCGCTTGCATTCAGGCACACTGCCTTGATCTCACTACTCAAAATAAGAAAGGCTCACTGCCTAACAAAGTGTTTGTGATTACAACAAAAATTAATTGAGAAGATAGAATCTAGAAATGTATGGATTCAGTTTCGGTGAAGCACATAAAAATATATTCTAGACCTTTTGTCCAATTCACACTTCTGCTTTGCTCTACTACAACAACCCTTCTATTGCACAAGAAAAAATTCACTTGACAGATCTTCTGATGTACTCTCATGTAGTTGCTCTGCACTTTTTCACACACACACCTTCTTACAACATCATGCACACTGACAAAAATGAATTACCGATCATATATATATGTCCACAAGCAAAGATTTAATCACTTAAGTGAGCTTCAACAAAAGATGAAATATTCTCCAACAGTCGGCTCAAATCACCAATTAAAATTAATGTGCACCCAAAAAAGTCAGCTAGACTATAGTTGGGACCCAAATAAAAATTCCCAACACAAGAAACATTAAAACAAATACTCCTTATACATCTGTGACACACTATATACACCAAGTTGGCCATAATGAGAAAATAAGCAATAAATCATTCTACCGAATCTCTTAACTCATACACTGATTGTTGCAACACCACAAAACTTATCAATAAGGTAACATACAAGCTTAGCAAGCTTTCTTGGGGGTACACAACACAAAATGATGATCCAATGAAGCATACAAATCGACTAGCTGACCGAATACCCTGTTCTTCATACTTTATGCCGGTGTAAGTAGATTCTGATCTGCGGACCGAGAGAATGACTTTAGTTTCCATCAATGACAACACTAGAAGCCATAAACAATCTCCCAAAGCCATATTCCAACACCACTATCTTTATATCTTAGCGGTCAACCATCTTTTATATTTAGGAAATGAGCCTTTTTAAGGGTAGTGAGTCCTGGCAGTGAGCCCTATAATATTTTGTATCTAATATTGTGAGTTAACCCTCACCATGTTTTTTCCCCTTTTGGGTTTTTCGTGCGTAAAAATCTTGGTGTTCATGTGTATGGTTGAATTTATTTTTTTCTATGTTCTCTCTTGCTGATTTAGTCAGAATTGTGATAATGGTTAGATGGATTTTATGTGAATGATTTTATGGAATACTGATTCACCCCCCCTCTCGGTATTCCAGATGTTCAATAATTATTATTATAGAATATTGCATGCATTATTTTCTCTCATAGGGTTATGTAGGAAATAGTTTTACCAACCTGTGTTATTTTCTTAACATGAAGGTTGGGTGACATGGAATATCTTAGGTCTCTTGAGAGACTCTCTTAGTCTAATGTACCTTAGAAGTATTGGTATACCTATGAAAAATAACGAGGCCTCCACTAGCATTCACCAACTCACCTTGACATGTTGGAAATGTTGGTTTGGTCCCACAAGGTGTGGATACAAAATATGGCTATTGGTTACTTTAAACTAAACACCATTGAGATATTTTGCAAGAATATATTCATTATTGGCATGGTCAAATGGTTTATATTTGATAAAAAAATAAGATAGTATATTGTAGGTGGGCTTGAAATATATATATAGGAACAAATGAAACATTGCTAAGTGCCATAGATTTTGAGAATGATTATGTCAAAGTTTGAATTTTTTTTGCTCTTACGTCTCTTAAGAGACTGTCTCTTGATACAATTTAGTTTTTAATGATCAAGAGACATAAGTAATGAAATGAGGCCTCCAATAGCATTCACTAGCCCACCCTAATGTGTTGGCATTATTGATTTGGCCCCATGAAGTGTGGAAGAAAATTATGGATATTGGAAACTTTACACTAAATACCACTAAGCCATTTTGCAAGAATGCATCCATTGCTAACATGATAAAATGGTCTAGATTTGATAAAAAAATGAGATAGGCTATTGTATATGGGCCTAACATCCACCTACAAGCACAAATGAGACATTCCTAGGTGCCACAAATTTCGAGAACCATTATGTCAAATTTTGATAATTTTTTCTCTTAGGTCTCTTACGAGACTCTTTGGGTCCAATGTAGCTAACAAAGATTGGAGATATATGGAAAAAATGAGGCCTCTACTAGCATTCACTACAAAAAATTAAATTTCTCTTAAATGAGATAGTTTACAAGAACACATTCATTGTCAGCATGATAAAATGGTTTGAATTTGAAAAAATAAGATAGGTTATGATAGATGGGCATGATATCAACTTGTAGGCACAAATGAGATATTCCTAATTGTCATAGATTTTAAGAATGGTTGTGTCAAATTTTTACAATTTTATGATCTTAGGCCTTCTAAGAGACTTTATTGGTCTAATGTAGCTCAAAAGGATTGAGAGATGTAGTGAATGAAATGAGGCCTCTAGTAGCATCAATATCCCACTCTAATGTGTTAGCACTAGTGGTTTAGTTCCATGAGGTATGGAAGAAAAATATGGCTTATGAAAAATTTGCATTTCTCTCAAATGAGATATTTTGTAAGAATGCATTCATTGTCAACATAATCAAATGGTATAAATTTGACAAAAAATAAGACAAAGTATTGTAGATAGTTCTGAAATCCACTTGTAGGAATACATAGGACACTCCTACCTACCACATATTTTGAGAACCATTGTGTCAAAGTTTGATAAATTTTTCTCTTAGGTCTCTTAAGATACTCTCTTGGTCTAATGTAGCTTGAAAGGATTAGGAGACCTAGTGAATGAAACAAGATCTCTAGTAGAATTCAATAGCCCACCTTGATGTGGTAGCACTATTAATTTGGTCTCACTAGGTGTAGAGGAAAAAATATGGCTATTGACAACTTTACATTGCTCTCAAATGAGACATTTTGCAAGAATGCATTTGTTTTTGGCACAATAAAAAGTATAGAGTTGAAAATAAATGAGATAAGTTGTTGTAGATGGGAATGAAATATACCAAGAGGAATAAATGAGACAATCCTAGATGCCTTAGATTCTGAGAATCTGTGTCAAATTTTATTAACTTTTTTCTCTTAGGCCTCTAAAGAGACTCTCTTGATCCAAAGTATCCCTCAAGGATTGGGAGACCTAGCGAATGAAATGAGGCCTCTATTAGTGTTCAATGGCCCACCCTAGCATGTTGGTATTGTTTATTTAGTCCAAAAATGTGTGGAATAAAAAATATGACTATTGGCAACTTTACATTTTTATCAAATGAGATATTTTACTAGAATGAATTCATTGCCAACATGGTCAAATGGTATGGAGTTGATAAAAATTAATATAGGTTAATGTAGATGGGTCTAACATCCACCTATAGGAATAAATGAGACATTCGTAGGTGTCATATATTTTGAGAATCATTGTGTCAAATTTTGATTTTTTTTCTCTTATACCTCTTAAGAGACTCTCTCATTCTAATGTAGCCCAGAAGGATTAGGAGACCTACAAAAAAATGAATCCTCCACTAGCATTTTTCAACCCACCTTTATGTGTTGGCACTATTGGTTTTGTCCTATGAGGTGTGGAAGAAAAGTGGATTTTGGAAAATTTGTATTGCTTTCAAATGAGGTATTTTTTAAGAATGTATTCATTGTCAACATGATAAAATGGTTTATATTTAGATAAAACTGAGATAGAATATTTTAGATGGGCCTAACATCCACCTACAAGCACAAATGAGACATTCCTAAGTGCCAAATATTCTAAGAACTGTTGTGCCAAAGTTTGATAATTTTTTCTCTTAGGCCTCTTAAGAGACTCTTTTGGTCCAATATAGAGACATAAGAAATGAAATGAGGCCCCCAATAGTATTTGATACTCCACCCTAAATTTTTTGTATTTTTGGTTTGGTCCCATGAGGTATGGAAGAAAAAATATGGCTATTTACATTGTTACACTAAATGCCACTGAGGTATTTTGCAATAATGTCTTCATTATCGACAAGATCAATTCATCTCGAATTAACAAAAAATAAGATAGACTATTATAGATGGGCTTGAAATCCTCTTATAGGTATGATGATACATTAATAGGAACCACAAATATTAAGAATTAGTGTGTCAAATTTTGACAACCTTTTTCTCTTAATGTTAGATGCACAAGACAACTAAGAGGGGGTGAATAAGTTGTATACTTAAAACATTCAATCCCTCAATATCATTTAAACTATTAATAACCATTGAAAATTTATCATGCATTAACAAAATGTAAACATATGAAATAGTAATGAAAACACATCCAAACACATAAGAACACCAAATTTACATGGAAAACCCAAGAAGGGAAAAACCATAGTGAAGATTAGCTCACATATATATGAATTGCAACACTAAACACAATTAGGTTCATTGTCAAGGGCTCACTACCTAGAAAAAGAAGAAAGGCTCACTATTGGGTGGCTCATTACCAAGAATAAAGAAGATAGAAAAATAAGACTATTACAAAAAAATTCACTATCTCAAGGAAATAGGAGAAATCCACTACTAAAACTTTATGTTATCCACAACCTTCAACTCACTGCCTCCAGTAACTTCAAGCACAATGTAAATATAAACCCTTCTTCTCATTGCATTGGATTCATAGGTATTAAGCTCACACTTAGATCACTACACTTAATTAATTTCACATCTTTCACACACCTTCTATAGATCCACACACATCTTTAGCAATTTACCTTGCTTATATACCATCCTCAACCTAAACAATCCCAATTAGGTCAGCCTTAATGAAACATATGCACCTAAAATGTGCATCACCAAAATAGGTCAACACCAAACACCTCCATAGTGGAAATAAGTGAAGGAATACCACACCTAGGGTTAACTAGGACCCAAATCCACATCACCACGCTACACAATACATTCACAATCCACAAGGTACCTTCATAAATAACGCTAACACGCAAGGTCGGCCAAACCTAAACTAACACTACAAGAAACCACATAAACACTTATTTAGGTCATGTGGACCACACAAAAACACTTCACAACATCCACACAACATCTTAAAATATTCCAGCATCATTAGAATATTTTGTAACTCTACCACAACCACCTGAAACTGAGAACACCATTATTCTATGCACCCAAACACACTACCACAGAACACAACTTACTAACCAACCTTGTGGAACACCTTAGCACCTGAAACCTCAAGGGAAGTTATAAACAATATAAGATTTTCCCAAATCCGCAAGACAAGAAATCTCACTGCGAAGAAATGTGGAGAAATCTCATTTCTCCTAAACAACCTTCTATATAGATAGACAAACTGTCAAACACAACTTCACTGCAGAATAATCCAAAACTTGAAAAATCTAGATATATAACTTTTGAACACCTCTGATCATCATATCCAAATAACATGAGCATATCTTCAACCATGAAGAAAAGTAGAGAACAACACTAAACACACCTTTGTTACACTGCACACTCTTTTATTCAATTTTTCTCAAAAGCACTTGAAAAAAAAGTGAACCAACTGCAACTACAACACTTACTCATTCCATACATCAATGAACACATTGATGACAACACCACAACATAGTGCAAAACACACCAAAAATCTTCTCTAACCAACTTAGGCTTCAAAAAAACTTTACAACTATAATGTAGGTTGATAACAATGAAAACACTAGCAACATTGTGTTGACATCAATGACAACACCATAACTCAAACTTCTAATAATCTCCCCCTTTTTCATTGATGGCAACACCAGCTCTCTGAAAAAACATCAATAGAAAAAGCAACTTTGCATCAAGCAACACTCCCCTTGACTAGGACAACTCTTACTCTTCACACTCTCCCTTTTACTTCCGTTTTTACAAACTTCTTATCCTCTTATCTGAGGAGTTCTTCATTATCTTATTATCCCCATATACTCTTCAACATTATGTTTTTTTAACCACTCTAACTTTCTCCCCCTTTGACATCAATGGAAAAGGTCCATAAACTCAACCAACTCTCTTTCCTGCATACTTCACATTTTCCTCTACTCTTTCACTCTTCTGCATTGAACTCTTTTGCTCTCCCCTTTGACAATATTCAAAGGGAAACACCTACACTTTTAACATATCATCAGCATATAACTTTTCCTTTTCCACTCTTTCCTACATACATCCATTTGACACCACTTGCAACACTAGAAGTAACTACACTGCACTCATATTTTTGTACTCTCCCCCTTTGGGGCACATAATATGCTCCATCTTATTACACCAACTGATAATACCACTACCTACTTCACCTGAGAGGTAGCCTACAATATCATCTAGGAAAAAGAATGTATTTTGAAATGCTTCCTGGACAAATGCACATACTTATACAAATATCTGCAACTTGATCCTTTGTAGGCACATACTCCAGCTTTAACTCATTTTCTGCAACTTTCTCTCTTAGAAAGTGATATCGGATTGAGATATGTTTTTTTCTTGAATGCATTATCATATTCTTTGAGATATTGATAACACTTGTATTATCATAGAAGATAGAAGTAAGTGCATCATATGATCATTTGATATCCTTCAATGTTTGCTTCATCCACAAAACCTGTGTGTAACATGATGCTATTGCAATATACTCTTCTGCTGTAGTAGATAATGACATTGAATCTCACTTCTTACTCAACCAAGAAACCAATCTTCTTCCAAGAAAGAAAGCACCACCACTTGTACAACTTTCCCAATTTACATTTGTATATGCACTCAAGGAGAAATCAATGTCACTAGGATACCACAAACCAAAATCCAAAGTTCCCTTCAAGTATCTAAATATCCTCTTCAAAATTGCAACAAGACAAACTGCATGCATGATATCTAGTCTAGTAGCAGTTAGATATATCAATCCTCTATCATTGATCTATATTTTCTTTGATTTGTCTTAGGAGATTCATCATTTTTTCTCAACTTACAACCAATAACCATAGGGGTACACACTAGTTTAGAATGCTCCATTCCAAACTTCTTCAACATTTCCTTCATATATTTTGACCATGAAATGAAAATACCTTTTTTTGATTAACTGATTTGTAATCCAAGGAAGAAATTCATCTCCCCACACATTGACATCTCAAAATATTTCTACATTTCCTCTAAAAACTTCTTTCACATGCTTTCATTTCTTCCAAATATAATGTCATCTATATACACTACCACAATTAGGGTTTGTTCTCCTTCAAATTTAAAATATAGATTGCTATCTATAGTACCTTTCTTATATCCTTGTTGCAACAAATACTTATATAGTCTTGCATACCAAGCTCTAGGAGCTTGTTTGAGTCTATTCAATGTCTTTTTCAATCTACAGACCGTATCAACATCATCTAATAACTGAAATCCTTTCGTGATATCGCTATCTGGATTCAACTGTGTAGTTTTATGAGTCAGACTCATTGACCCATGTTTCATGAGTAGTGATTCACAAGAACCCATCTCTCATGATAGTGAATGGTTCAATTATCACTCATTGCATCTAGGTGATGCTCACAGAGGTGAAGCACTAGGCCTTCTCAGGAGGTCACCCATCCCAGTACTACTCTAGCTCAAGTGCACTTAACCATGGAGTTTTCACCAAGGTTAAACCCACTTAGCTTTCAATCCCATTTGCAAAACCTTCAACATTTGTTGTACCTTATGAAATCATTTTGGTTGTTCAATGTATACCTCTTCTTCCATCTCACCATTCAAGAATGCATACTTTACATCCATTTGATATACCTTTAAACTTTTATGTGCTGCAAAATACAAAAAAATTCAAATGGCTTCCATCTTTTCCACTAGAGCAAATGTCTCCTCAAATTCTATTCCTTTTATTTGTGAGTAGCCCTTACACATAATTCTAGACTTGTTTCTGATAACTTTTCCATCGTCATTCAATTTTTTCTAAAAAACTCACTTAGTTCCTATCACATTCTTATTTGCTAATCTTGGGACCAATTCCCAAGTTTGATTCTTCTCAATATATTCCAATTCTTCTTTAATATCCTTGGTCTAATTCTCATCTTTGCATGCCTCAGTCACTGTTTTAGTTTCCACCTCTGAAAGTAAACAAAAATTTACTTGTTCCTCTATCATAGCTACTTTATTCCTTGTTAACACACCTTTTCTCTAATCTCCAATGATATGATCTTCAAAATGATTCTTCTGCACATACTTAGGAGTCTTAGGGATCTTTTTAGGACCTTCTTCCTCTTCATCTGTAATCTCTTTTTCCTTCTCTTCATCCTTTTCTTCTTCACTACAAGGGGATTCATTAGATTCATATCCTTCTATCAGTATTGAAATATGTAGTGGTTCTTCATCCACCTTAACACTTGCACTTTCAACAATATTCTTCAACCTATTATTGTAGCACCAATAGGCTTTGCTTCTTGTAGAGTATCTAAAGAAGATTCCTTCATTAGCCTTAATTTTTCTTCATCTCTTTTGATATATAATTTTCTTCCAAAAACTCTGAAATACTTTACATTAGGAGGTTTACCATACCATAACTCATAGGGAGTCTTTAAACTATTCACTCTTGCTTGACATCTATTAATAATGTAGATTGTAGTATGAATAGATTCTCTCCAGTAGACATTCGGTAGATTTTCTTCCTTCATCATTGTCTTAATAGCTTCTTGAACTATTCTATTCTTCCTCTCCACAACTCCATTATGCTGAGGAGTTCTAGAAGCTGAAAAATACCTTTTTATTACAAAAAAACTAGTAAACTCATTTAAAGTAAACTCACCACCTCTATCAGATCTCAAGCATTTTATTTTCACACCCATTTCATTTTCTACCATAGACTTAAATTATTTGAACTTATCTAGACCTTCTAATTAATTTTTCTTTAAGAAATGTCACCCAAGTCACTCTAGAATAATCATCAATCAATAACATTAAATACCTATCACCACATGAGCTTCTTATTTTGGTAGGTCCACATAGGTTTGTATGCACCAAATCCAAAGAACCTATGATAGAATATTCTTTTGTCTTGAACCTCTTCTTTGTTTGCTTTCCTACTTGAAATTCTTTGTAGACTACATTGATAGGCTTTGTAATCTTTGACATATCAATTGATCTTCACTAGGCTATCAAAATTGATGTGACCAATTCTTCTATGCCATAGCTAACTTTCATTGATTTTAGACATAAAGCATTTAGCACCACTACCTTTGAGCTGATAAACATCACCTTTTGTCCTTATTCCAATAAAAACTAGAGTATCAAAGCTTCATTTTTTGATTTCACAACCACGATCCTAAAACACAAGATTATATCCTTTTCTATGTGCATATTTACTACACTCAGAAGATTATGCCAAAGGCCCTTCACATAAAGTACATAATCTATTTTATGTTTTCCATTAAAACTAATTGAACCTTTTCCACTAACGTATCATCACCAAACTTAACAAGACCACCACCATAATTTTCAAGCGTAACAAACTTACTCTTATCACTTGTCATATGATTTGAGCATCCACTATCAATGATCTAGTAATTCCTCTCTTCTCTTGCATGAAAAGTAGTTAACATAGTTTCTTCAATGTTGTGACTTGTTATCGAAGAACTTTACTTCACATATCTTTCAAGATTAGTAGAAATAGTTCCAAATTTTAGAGCCATGAACAAGCATTAATCACTATCCTCATCAGGATAGTCAAATTATTCATCATTAGATACACCATTGTCTCTTTCAACATAGTAACTCTTCTTGAGAAATTTTCCTTTATGATCCTTACATTTGTCATTTGAAACTTTGATTGGAAATTTAGAAGCATAATGGCCTATCTTTCCACAATTGAAACACTTAAAGGGTAACTTACCTCTTTATTTTCTAGTTCCTTTCTTCAATATTATCATAAAGTTAGCTTCAATCTCATCAAGATCATCTAGATCTAATTCATCATCCTTTTCTACTTTGCAAACTTTAAAGGTAGTTTCTTTACTTTTAGTATCTTGACAAAAATCTCTCATTTTAAAAGAAGTTAAAGAACCATACATTTGATCTCTAGAATAATTATCCAAATTTTGAGCTTCCTCCATAGCAAAAAAATTAGAACTATAAGCTTTAGGAAGATTTATTAGTACCTTTTTGACAACTTCACTTTCTTCTAGCTTACCACCAAGACCATTGATGGTATTGAAAACTTCAACTTTGAGCATGTAGGTAGTAATATCTTCATGTTCAGACATCCTTAGGGTTTCAAAATTTTCTGTGTAGTTCTACATCTTTTCTTGCATGACCTTATCACCTTGTTCATAGATGCTTTCCAACTTTGTCCAGACATCTTTTGTAAATTTCAGACTTATCACTTTTCCAAGTTTAGAATTAGAAATACCACTCAAGATCACATTTCTTGCTTTACCATTGTTTTCATAATCCTTTATCTCATCATCACGTGTCAGACCAACAAGCGACATAGTGTATCCTTTTTCAACTAACTGCTAGATACCAAATCCAAGAGAGACTAGAAAGGATTCCATCCTAGCTTTCTAGTATGCATAATTTTTTCCATTGAACATAGGAGACTTGACACCCTTCATGTGTGCCATATGGATCTACCTCAAGTAGTTAATATTCTTTTTGGGAACCATAGCTTTGATACCAATTGTTAGATTCACAAGAAAACTAAGAGGGGGGTGAATTAGTTGTATACTTTAAAACATTTAATCCCTCAATATCTTTCAAACTCTTAATAACTATTTGATAAGGTGGGAAAATAGGGAGGTTTATGCAAAGTATGGAAACTAAGGTAACATATCTTCCCATAATCATTCAAGAAACAAGATCCCCCACAAAGAATTGCATAACAACACTTAGGTGAATCAAATCAATGTGGGGAATCTTCTAGTTTCTTTTTATGCTTGAGGATGGGGGTCAAGGTCAAACAACACTTTGGGGAGAAAAACTAAAAATATTAAACCAACACGAAAATACAATATAACACTCGGGTCTTGAAGATGAAGCTCAATGACAGAAACAAAAAACATAATGCAAATTTGAGAAGAGGAGAATCTTGTGTACTTTTCACAAAATGTTGTTTCTGGAAGCTTTCTTGGGACTCATTCCCCCATGGGCGAATGGGTTTCTGGCGAGGGTTTTTCTACAACTTTCAGGAGCCTCCAGTCCTATCTTTGCACTTGCAAATTCTCCAAGTTTCAATGTCAGAAAATCTGAAACAACTTCGAGATTTGAGTTTTCATGAGGAAATGAAAACTTTGATAACTTTTGCAGCTTTGACAATCTCTTCAATTTTTCTCTTTAAAATATCTTCAAGCCTTCTTCAACCTAAATCTGCAATCACACACACAAGAGAGAAAAATGTTTGTTTTTGGTGAATGGGGGTTTTCCTTGGTGAAACCCCATTTTGGTAATCAAACCTTGAATTGAAACGATGCATGAAAGAGGGAATAAAGAATGAAAAAATTCATGTTACCACTCAGCAAACCCTTGAATGAACTTTGATAGTGTATAAATCTTCAACTTGCATGAGATGGCTGAAATGGATGTGGATCTTGATCTTGAATCTTGCTTGAAATAATGCTTTGAACAATTGAATGAATCATGAAACCTACATCACAATGTTAGCTCCACAAACATGCATGATGCAATAAGACTTTGACATGATGATTGGATCTTGATTGTTGTAATAGAACTCTGATATTTCTGCATTTAAATTCTCTTGATCATAAACTTTTCCATAATTTTTCTCTCATCAAAATGCTAGGTTGCTTTCTTGAAAATTCTAGGTGAAACTTAGAAAATAACCTTGTATTTATAGATGTGAATCCTTAATTTCCCAAAATTCAAAATATCACAAGTTTACATCTAAATATACATTTAGAGACATTAAAATCCTACCAAAAGCATAATTTAAAATTTGGTTCAGAGGCATAGGGAGGACCCATTCGCCTAGGTCCCTATTCTTGGAACACGCATTGCTCAAGGTAAAGTGTTATGTGTAAGTATTAATTATTATCGGGTTTCCTTTTCAGAAAATGTAATTTATTAGGCTTGTAAATGAATTATAGGGCCAATTAAGGCATAATTAAGCTCAATTAATTAAGAGGTCCCAAAACTTAGTGTGAAGATGTAAATAAATACATTTTACAACACTAAATTAAGGGAAAATTAAGTTCATTTTAACTAGGAGGGCCCAAACAAGTGAGAAAATGTAAAGGGATACATTTTATGTCACTACATTTACCCCCACTTTAGTGAGAGGATGAGCATGAGCACAAACTCACACTAAAGTAGACAATTGAGAGAGGTATAATTATACAATTTTTGGGCGGATAAGATAACAAAGGTCAAGGAGAATGATCAAGCCCCCAAGATCTAAGATCTCATGGAAAAACCAACAAAGGCACAAGGAGACACATGCCTATGTTAAACATATACAAATGTATGCAGCAATGACAAGATACTCAATCATACAATGCCAAAGTCTAAAAGAAAGAAAAGAAAAGGGGTGGATCAAGCCTCGATTGTTTGTCCAACTTTTTGTAGATCAATCCTTAGTTGTTTTTCCAAAAAAATTTACAAGTGAAACACAATGTTCACTATGAAAACAACAACACACGCTCACATGGGCTAGTGGAACCTCAAGTTGTCCACTAGATGAGCCCCCAAAGAGTGGCTAAGTGATAAAGTCATGCGAGGTCTATGGGATCTCACTGTACAATGAGAAAGTCATGCCAAGTTTATAGGCTCTCATTGTACTATCCATACCAAGGTTATACCTCCGATAACTTTGATAAGGCACTAAAAAAAATGAACTTCGAGCTTCATAAGGTTAGAAAGATGAATTATGCTAAACACTTATGAACAAAATGCAAATAGACATGTTCAAAAGGAATTTTCTTAGTTCATGTAAGGCCTTCTCTTAGGGAACATTGTGCTTAATGTCTCCAAGAGAGGAAAAGTCTAAGATAAAAGATTCACAACTTAGGGAATGTAATGCATAGCATTACCACTAAGAGGAAAGTCATATGCCAAGAAAGGTCACACTCTTGGAGGCCATAAAACCCAATGACACCCCCAGGAAGAAGAAAAATCATGTGAAGTAAGAAGGTCACACTATGAAACATGAGATATAGTCAAAAATTTCAAAAATGATAATGTCAACGTATGCCCCCACTTTAAAGAAATTGCTAATACCATACTGTGAGCAATTACATTAAATTAGCAGGATGATAAATGCTAAACAAGACATGAGATATTATTTGGAAAGTCCTATGTCAAACATATGTTTCCAAATGAAGCTACGTCATGAAAGAGAGGGGTTTCCCCCAACATGAAATCCCAAAATAACACATAAGGGATCCGTGGATTTAGGGTTAATGTATGTATTTGCTACAATGATATTATAGAGTTTAGAAATGTCATCATTCCCCAAATAACTCATGGATCAAGGAAGAATGACACATAGAGAGTGAAAACAAAGAAAAGATTTTGGGTCAACATGGAAGAGACCTAAATGTCTCAACGCCTTGCATCACCCCCAAAAGGAAAACATAAGACAAAAGAGAAAAGATAGAGGTTTATGATATATAGAGGAAACTAGATACAAATAGAGGAATGAACATGAAGACACATCAAACAGAACAATACGGGGGGTCACATTACGCACATGCAATCACAAAGAACATGAAAAAAATAAAACAAAGAAAAGACTAGTAGGGCACATGCGAGTCAACCAATAGTAGGTCATCCACATCCCAATATTTTTTTCTATATGCAGAAGGTGGATAACTAGCCAAAGGGACAACATCAAGTGCCAAACTAGGACAATCACCAAGTCCAAAAAATGGTGAATTACTCTTTTTAGGAGGATCATCATGATTGTTATCATTTAAGCTCATGGAAGAGGAAAATAATAAATTTAACTCATTATGCACTTCCTCATCGATCTTTGCAATTTTATTATAATCATCTAAGTTAATCATGATAGGAGGTCTAATGATAATATCCATAGAAGGTTGTTGTTCTTGTTGTGTTGTAGATTTTTTATGTTGCGGAAAAGGTGTAGAATCGTCTTGTATTGCTTCAGTTGTTGTTTGTTCAGGTTTTGCTTATATCAGATGAGCAATAGCATGATGTCTACACCTATGCTCTCTAGCATTTTGGTTTCTCTTTGTTTGATTTTAACGTTGTAATTATGTAGGAGCAGGTTTATCAACCATAGGTTTATTTTCTTCCCTTAAGAGAGGAACATAATGAACCATAGGATGTTGTTCAACCACTTTCTCTTTGACTTTATAAACTTGTTTTACTTTAGGAGGCACAATGAGACTTCCTTGGTTATCTCATGATCTATTATATGAAATGGGTGAAGGAGTTGTCATAGGTTGGTACTGGTTACTTGGAAGGGCTTTTGGTTCAATCATTATTTCATCCAAGATAGGAGGCTCAATCATGGGTTGAGGAAAATTGCTAAGGGATAATTCTGCTATACATTTTTCCTTAAAATTTTGGTAGGATTTGAAAAATAAGTCTTCACGAGGCCTAATAGGTTCAATAGGTTTAGGCCAAAAGAAATCCAATGAGAAATTCCCATGTGGGAAGACACAAGATTAAAGCCACTATGATGCACAGTATAGATATCATTTCCAAATGGAAAATTTAAACATTTATGCATAACTAATGGGATGAAATTCATGGAGTGAAGCCGTGGTTAGCCTAACTTCACACAAAATTGGTCTGAGGTCGAGATGATGGAGAAGGAAACACATGATATTTTTGGTCTAAATTTTAGAGGAAGAGTTATCAAACCTATCATAGGGCAAGCAAAACCATTATGCATTTTAATCCATGCTTTCAATTTTTCATAAGTATCTTGATAATGCTCATGCACAAATAAGAATTATTTAGTGATCACATTCTCCACACAAACATGATCAATTAATATCTCGTTAATAGGCTTGTCCTGGATTCTTCTAGCTATATAAAGAGGACCATCAGGTGCATGTTTAAGTATGTCATTGTGTGAGAAAACAATGTCAATAGGCATATTGGTTTGGCCCTTATGAGGTTTAGCTTCAATAAATCCAACCAAACTATCCATAAGGTTGTCCTCAATTTCTTTCATTTTTTCATCATTTGTGTCAACATTCATCACATCTTTTTTTATTTCACTAGTTTTGACAAAGGAGATATTATGATTTGGCATAGGATTAGTAAATATTTGCAAGTTTTGATTAGGAGGAGCTACATATTTATTACCTTGATCATTAATACCACCAATTAGAGTATGATTAGAATCAATGAAGCCTTGCACAATATGTTTAAGGTGCTTGCAATATTTTGTATCAAGTCCATTTTGTTGGTGAAAATAACAAACAAAATTTGGTCTATAGTTTGAAGGTAAAGGTTTAGTAGGATCAAGAGCTCTAACAGGTGGTAAGGAAATCAAATTCTTGTCTAAGAGTTGCAACATGATATTATGAAGGGTATCAGGAAGAGGAGTGGATTTTTTATTTGAATCTCCAAATGGATTTGTCATCTTTATAGAAGCCACTTGGGTGTTAATATGTTGAGTTGGTTGAGGGGGATTTAGTTGTAAAAGCCCTCATTTTTTTTCTTAAATGTTTGGTAATTGTTTTGAGGTGTGGATTCAATTTTTCTAGGGTGGCTAGAGGGAGTTTTCACTTCATGAATACTAACCAAATTTTGATAATCATGAAGGGATGTACACAATTGTGTGAAGGAGAGAAATTTAACATCTCAAGTTTAGTTTGGATTTTTTTTTGTAAATTGGAGATAAATATTCTTTAAGGTTGACATTAGGAATCTTAATGTTTATTTGTGAGTAAAGCATTTGGTATCATGCTATGAAATCAGTGACCTTTTCATCATCCTTTTCTTTACATGTCATTAAGTCAGTTGGGGTCATCTTAGGACCCATGTGAATTTGGAAGTGATTGAAGAAAGCATCAATAAGTTTATTGAATGAAATAATTGAATTATTTGGTAAGGAGAAAACCCACTCTAAAACAATATCTTTCAAGGGTCTAGGGAAGAGTTTAGCCAAGAGTTTATCCTCAAAAATGAAGTCACTACATAAGGATGTGTATGCAAAAACATAGCTAACAGGATCTCCTTTGCCACCATATTTCTCAAATCTAGGAACCTCTATACCTTGTGGCATTTGTGTTTTCAATATCTCCAAGGATAATGGGTTGGTTTTGACATATTGTGAAGGTTGGCCATTGTGATTTTGATTCAATGTAGAAATTTGTTGTTGGAGGGATGAAACATTTTGAAAAAGTGTGTTAAGGATGGGATCATTGTTTATGTTGTGAGATGGAGGTGAACAAGGTGGAGGTGTATGTGTTTAGAGGACAACTGAATTGTAAATTTTTGAGGGGAGATAGATTAGGAGATATGAGATTGGAATGCACAAAGCTAGAAGGATTCCCAGTGGAAATACTTAAGGTAGTATGGACATTTCTAGTAGGTTGTATGGTTGTAGTAATAGTTGGATTAGTGTATGTAGGAATAGAGGTCATAGTTGTGGAAGGAGTAATTGAATTTCCACCTTGACTTTGAGTATATCCCAAGATTTGAGCACAACCATTCATCATGGTGACATGTTTATTAGCAATGTGGGCTAGACTATGAATAATCTCTATTCCATGTTTATTTTCAAGCATTCATCTCATGTTATCTATGACAAGAATTGTAATACCATCCATGTAATCAGAACTCACAAAATGCAATTTCTCCAATTCTTCATCCATTATTCTAAGGTTCTCTTGAGGGACATTAGCAACCATTGTTTCAACATTAATAACATTGGTTGTTGGTAAGGGGGTCATAGGGAATGAAGTGTCAAAGGTATTATCCATAGTGGGTTGACTAGTGCCAACATTATGAGTGAAAGAGTTAGAGATCCCAAGATCCACGATGATTGAAGTATCACGGGATGACATGAGTCTCAAACTACGTCTCACAATAGTATTGGAAATAGGACACCAAGTTGTGAAGCTCATACAAGTTTCACAAACCTAAGTGGACCCAAAATGGAGGATAAGCACTAGATGAATGCAACTAACAAGCAATGCAATGCAAATATGTAAAAAGAGAGCAATTTTAAAATTCTAAATAAGATAAGTTTTTATTACACTATGCAAAAATTTGAAAATGATGTTTTTTAAATGCAATTTTGAATTGAAACAATGCACTGATTTGACAATTTAACCTTAATATGATCAATTTTAGAAAATAGAAATCCTACAAACTGAAAACTACAAAAAAAATAAAAAATTAGAGATTTTGATGCACAAAAATGTAAGAAAAATCCCTAATTAGGGAATCATCCACCCCTAGGTGAATGGGTCCTAGTTTAGGGTTTTTAAAAATGATTTTATAGATTTCTGAGATAATTTCTAAGGTTTTTAGATTATGGACCGAGACATATGGTTATAGTTTCAAATTTCTAGAAAATGAAGTCTAAATGTAAGTGCAAAATGATGTTAAATTACAAACTAGGAGACCTAATTTGAAATGAAATTTTGATTCAATTTTTTATTTTAAAGTGCTTATCATGAAATGATATCTAAATGCTTTGCAAAATGACTATTTTTTTTGATTTTTAAAGATTTTAAAGAATGCAAAAATGCAGACCTAAAACCCTAAATGAGATGCAAGTTAATGTAAGTTAAGAACCCTAAATGAGATGCAAATCAATGCAAATCAATGCAAGACCTAGATCTAGGGTGGAAAATGAAATCCAAAATAAAAAAATTACAATGCTCAAAAGTCGTGTTCACCAAAATGATAAGGGTGGGAAAATAGGGAGGTTTATGCAAAGTATGGAAACTAAGGTAACCTATCTTCCCACAATCGTTCAAGAAAGAAGATCCCCCACAAAGAATTGACTAACAACCGTTAGGTGAATCAACTCAATGTGGGGAATTTGCTGGTTTCTTTTTATGCTTGAGAATGGGGGTCAAGGTCAAACAACACTTTGGGGAGAAAAAATAAAAATAATGAACCAACACCAAAATGCAATCTAACACTCAGATCTTGAAGATGAAGCTCAATGCTAATAGAAACAAAAAATAAAATGCAGAGATGAGAAGAGGAGAATCTTGTCTACCTTTCATAAAATATTGTTTTTGGAAGCCTTCTCGGGACTCATTCGCCCATGGGCGAATGGGTCTCTGGTGAGGGTTTTATGCAAATTTTGGGAGCCTCTAGTTCTATCTCTGAACTTTCAGATTCTCCGAGTTTCAGTGCTAGAAAGTCTGAAACAACTTTAGGATCTAAGTTTTCATGAGGAAATGACAACTTTGACAACTTTTGCAACTTTGAAAATTTCTTCAATTTTTCTCTTTAAAAGGTCTTCAAGCCTTCTTCAACCTAAATCTACAATCACACACATATGAGAGAAAAATGTTTGTTTTTGGTGAATGGGGGGTTTCCTTGGTCAAATACCATTTTGGTAATCAAACCTTGAATTGAAGTGATGCATGAAAGAGGGAATGAAGAATGAACAAATCTATGTTACCACTCAACAAAACCTTGAATGAACTTTGATAATGTAGATCTATAACTTGCATGAGATGGCTGAAATGGATGTGGATCTTGATCTTGAATCTTTTTGAAATAATGCTTTGAACACTTGAATGAATCATGAAGCCTACATCACAATGTTAGCTCCACAAACATGCATGATGCAAGAAGACTTTGACAATTTCATTTGATCTTGATTGCTGCAATAAAACTTTGATATTTTTTCCTTTGAATGCTCTTGATCATTAACTTTTCTATACTTTTGTTCTCATCAAAATGCTAGGTTGCTTTCTTGAAAATTCTAGGTGAAACTTAGAAAATAACCTTGTATTTATAGGTATGAATCCTTAATTTTTTGAAATTCAAATTTCACAAGCCAACATCTGAATATACGCTTAGATACATTAAAATCCCACCAAAAAAATAATTTAAAATGTGGTTCAAATGCCTGGGAGGGCGAATGGGTCTTAGGTCCCTATTCTTGGAACACACATTGCTCAAGGTAAAGTGTTATGTGTAAGCATTAATTATTATCGCGTTTCCCTTTCAGAAAATACAATTTATTAGGCATGTAAATAAATTATAGGGCCAATTAAAGCATAATTAAGCTCAATTAATTAAGAGGGCCCAAAACTTAGTGTTAAGATGTAAATAAATACATTTTATAACACTAAATTAAGGAAAAATTAAGTCCATTTTAACTAGGAGTGCCCAAGAAAGTGAGAAAATGTAAGGGGATACATTTTTCATCACTACACCATTAAACCCTTATCATGCATTAGAAGAATGTAAACATATGAAACAATAATGCAAAAACATCCAAACACATAAGAATACCAGATTTACATGGAAATCCCAAGAAGGGAAAAATCACAGTGAGGATCAGCTCACATATATATAAATTGCAACATCGAATACAATGAGGCTCACTACCTAGAAAAAGAAGAAAGACTCACTAGCGAGTGGCTCACTACCAAGAAGAAAGAAGATAGAAAAGGAATATTGTTACATTTAGAGATTCACTATATCAAGGAAATAGGATAAATCCACCACTAAAACTTTATGCCATCCGCAACCTTTAGCTCATTGCCTCCAATAACTTCAAACACACTGCAAATGTAGACCATTTTGCTCACTACATTGGAGTCATAAGCATTAAGCTTACAATTAGATCACCAAACTTAATAAATTTCACATCTTTCACACACCTTTTATAGATCCACACACATCTTCAGTAATTTAGCTTTCTTATATACCATCTTCGACCTAAAAAATCCCAATTAGGTTAGCTTTAATGAAACATATACACCTAAAATGTGCAACACCAAAATAGGTTGGCACCAAACACCTTTATGGTGGAGAGAAGTGAAGGATAACCACACCAAGGGTTAAATAGGACCCAAATCCACATCACCACACTACACAATACATTCACAATCCATGAGGCACCTTCGTAAATAACACTAGCATTCCAGGTTGGCCAAACCTTAACTAACAATACAAGTGATCATATACATGCTTCTCTAGGTCATGGGAACCACACAACAACACTTCACAACATCCACACATCTTAGAATATTCCAACATCATCATAATACTTTTCAACTTTGTGACAACCACCTGAATTTGAGAACACCATTATTTTGTGCACCCAAACATACTGCCATAAAACAAAACTTACTAACCAACCTTACAAAACACCTTAATACCTGAAACCTCAAGGGAAGGTAGTTACAGACAATATAAGCTCATTCCCAAATCCTTAACACAAGAAATTAATGTAGAGAAAGGGGTCTCACAATCACAAATAACTCAATCAACTATTTTTCAAAGTCTTAGCACCTTAAACAAAGTCATTTTCCCCACAAATTCCCACTAGGCTTCGTAAGGCAACAAACAGGGTTTTTCCATCATAAGTTTCAAACCAAAATTCATACCAACAATATCATTTTTCTTTTGGATACCCATTTGGAATTTATAAAACATACTCAAAATTTATGGGTGGTTGTTTTGGAACAACAAAGCCAAAATCTGCTACTATGCTTTGAATAAGGCTTGAAATGGAGCAGCAAATTCGTGTTTTTGGGTCATAAATTTTAGACCAGAAATGATGTCCAAGAAAGAAATTTTTATTAAAATACCCATTTGACCCTTATCTAACATATCTCAAAATTAGGGCATGTTGTTTTGTACAAAACCCCTCAAAATTGGACTTTTTCCCTCAAAAGGCCTACTGGGGTTTCTGACTGCCTGGAATAAAATGATAATGCTTGATAATGTGTGCTAAAAAAAAGAGAATAAAGAAGATTCATAGTAATACTAATTCCAATAGGTTTAGTCATGGTGAATCTATACAAGTCCGTACACAATCCTAGAAAAACTCAATCAAAATTGCATAAAATAGAGATAGTTTTATTTTTCCAACTTCAATATTTTCATTAACCACCTCTCCACCACCTCTAAACTTGTGTTCGACCTTAAAAATATTTTTTAAGGCATTTACAGCCAATTCCTAATAGTTACAAACTAATTTCAACTTCCAACTGTTCGTATTCCACTTGACAACAAAAATGCAAAAGTTGCATTGACAACTTCTTGCAACATTGACATCTTTTTACAAACTGACCCCAAAGACTCAAAACATTAGACATGGTTTTAAAAGACCTTATTATAAGAAAATGACTCAAATAACACAAAATACAAACTTTTTGACCCCTTTTGATATGAAGATCTGGGTACTCTACACCATACTCCCAAGGGAAAAGAAAACTGAAGCCCACTTGAGTGTAGGTCTTTTCTTTCTTCCTAGCCTTCCAATTATTTTGTACCATTTCCTTGATGTCTTCATTACTTTGTCTTTGTGTCTTCCACTTGTTTACTCTAGGTTTTTCTCCTCAACTCCTCTTTTCTTTTCCTTGCAACGTATTTCTCTTTTGGTATCCTCCTTTGAACCTGATCTCTTTCAAGAGTCTGCTTCTCAACAATCTTTATCTCCTTATCTAACAAACCTGCACATACATAATCCAATGAAATATTAGAAATAAAATATTGAGACCTAGAGGTCTCCTCCTTGTCTCCTTATACCATAAACTTCATTTCACCACCTAAGAGATCCTCCATGTGTGCTATTGTTGACTTAGGACTAAAATTTTCCTCCAAGGATTTCCTCAAATCTGCTATCTCTTGCTCCATATCAATTTGTTTTACCTTCTCATCCTTCTTCTTTATCTCACTTTTCTCTTTTCCTTTCCCTTGTTTTTTTTTCTTGGTGCCTCACTCTGCAAGTCTCCATGAACTATTCTCCTCAACACATTCATTCTTATTTATCAAACAAGTATCTTTCACCTTGCTTCTTTTTGTCTTCATGATACCTCACCTAGGTTTCTCCTTTTTTCACTACCTAATCTTTTGACATCCAAGCTCTTGCTTCAATCTGCAAAAAGACAACACACAAAATTCAAAAGCTTATCTTGCCTAGATCTTCGGGCTTTGATACCAATTTGATGTAGAGCAAGGGGTATCACAATCACAACTAACTCAATCAACTATTTTCTAAATTCTTAACACATTAAACAAAGTTATTTTCCTCACAAATTCCCACTAGGCCTTGTAGGGCAACAAACAAAGTTTTTCCATCATAAGTTTCAAACCAAAATTCATACCAACAATATAAAATCTGTTTTGGATACCCATTTGGAAATTAAAAAACATACTCAAAATTTAGGGGTTATTGTTTTGGAAAAACAAAACAAAAAATCTACTGCTACGCTTTGAATAAGACTTGAAATGAAGTAGCAAATTCATGTTTTTGGGTCATAAATTTCAAACCAAAACTAATCTCCAAGAAATAAAACTTGATTCAAATACCAATTTGACCCTTATTTAACATATCTAAAAATCAGGGTAGGTTGTTTTGTATGGAAACCCTCAAAATTGGACTATTTTCCCTCAAATTAGGCCTACTAGGGTTTTTGGCTGCCTTGGGTAAAATGAATCTAACTTGCTTGAAACGTAATGAATTTGAGTGAGACAAAAAGGAGAATAAATAAGATTTATAGTAACACCAATTCCAATAGTTTTTAGGTCATGGTAAGGCCATACAAGTCTATACACAATCCTGGAACAACAAAATCACATTCAAAATTGTAGAAAATAGAGAGTTTTATTCTTCCAACTTCAATATTTTCAATAACCACCACCTCTCCACCACCTCTAAACTTGTGTTCAACCTTAAAAATAATTTTTAAGGAATTTCCAACCAATTCCCAATAATTATAAACTAATTTTAAACTTCCAACTATTCGTATTCTACTTGACAACAAAAATGTAAAAGTTACATTGACAACTTTTTCAACATTGACATCTTTTTACAAACTGATTCCAAATGACTCAAAAACATAAGAAATGGTCTTAAAAAACCTTACTACAAGAAAATGACTCAAATAACACAAAATACCAACTCTTTGACCCCTTTTGACATGAAGACCTGGGTGCCTTGCACTAGAAACCTCACTACAAAGAAATGTAGAGCAATCTCATTTCTCCTAGACAACCTTCTATACAGACATGCAAACTATCAAACACAACTTTCACTATAAAATGATCTAGAACTAGAAACTATGGATATAAAAATTTTGAACTCCTTTGATCATAATATCCAAACTGAATGATTATATTTTCAACCATGAAGAAATGCAAAGCACAACACTGAACACACCTCTGTTACACTACACACTCTTTTATTCAAATTTTCTCAAAAGCACTAGGAAACCAAGTGAACCAACTGCAACGACAACACTTACTCATTCCATACATCAATGAAAACATTGATGAAAACACCAAAACATAGTGCAACACACATCAACAATATTCTCTAACCAACTCAGGCTTCCAACAAACTCTACAACTATACTATAGGTTGACAACAATGACAACACCATCAACAATTTCTTGACATCAATGACAACACCATGACTCAAACTTCTAACACTTAGGTTTCTTAAGAGACTCTCTTGATCCAATGTAGCCTATATCAATTTTTTTAACATGTAAGATTAGAAATTATCAATGATTATCATATGAATTCTAGTAGTTTTTACATCATGATTGTTATGAGATGTGACTAAACATCTAATTCATGTTATAATATGCTATCAAGTCTAGATTTTATTTTTTGTTTTTTATTAAAATATTTGGGAAAGGGCCTTGATCCCAAAATTTTAATACACCATTTACTCAAACATTAAAACAATAATAGGGAATTTAGTCCCAACAAAACTACAACACATAAAACTAGAAACACCATACAACAAATCCAAACCAATCAATTCCAGTTAGCAGTTAGGGAGTCTAGAGATTGCTCCCAAGCTTCCTTGTCCTCATTCAACAACTCATTTTTTTTCTTATCCTCCTCAATATGATATTATTTTCCTTTGGCATAATTCTTTTTATGTTTGACAATTTTAGATTGGCTTGAAACCATTCCCATAATTGCATTTTTCATAATACCTTCAGTTAACTTTATTATTTTATTAAGGATAGTTTTCATCTATTTTAAATTTTCCTAGTTGTTATTTTTAATTTTATTTTCCAAATCTTGCACTTTGATATGGAGTTTATTTAGTTATACATTTTCCTTCTCTCAGAATCTTGCTCCAAAATTGATGAAGACATCCTTTCCTCATCCTTATCCTTCTCTTACTCAAACCCTAGAGACGAGGGAGCCATAGTTTCTATCTCCAACACCTATGTTTCATTAGCATCTTCCTGATTATTGTCTTCATCCATATCTTGTTTTTCATATTTTCTTCCTCAACTTCATAATCCTCTTGAGATTCCTCCTCAAAGTCACTCTGAGAAGCATCCTCATCCCACTCATATTTTTAAGGGATAAATTCATCATCATCATTATCCTCGTCATTTGTATCAACCAAAATTATTTTACCCTTAGTATTTATTGAGTTATCAACTACCAAGGCTTGAGCCTACCTAGAAAATATTCGACCACCAAAAAAACTGGACCCACTTTGAATCACCCCTTATTTGTATTTTTCCTCACCCTCCATATCAAAGATATTTATCATCCCCCAACCTTAGAAAGATTAGGGGTTTTTTAGAATTTCTTTTTCTTTTTCAACTTTTTCAAGTTTATCTTCCTTCTGGTTCATGTCCAAAACCTTTCTTTTTCTATGTGGGATCACTAGAAGCAACTCCTATAGAGGAGAAAGAGTATTAGCCACTTTACACACATTACCCTTTTTTTTACCCCAATTAGCCTTTCATTTATGTTTTTATGCAATGTATCTTATGCATGTTATGATTGTTAGAACTAAGCATCCATGTAATGAGTAAGCTAAGGCTTGTACCATTGGAATATTTTATATCCTATTTATTTTAAGAGACTTCATCCATTTGATGTATCCTAGAAGGTATAAAAGCTATAAGCCACATGTAGATGAATGTGACCTCTTCTAGTAGGCATGGATGATGAATGGGGCCTCTTCTCATATTAAGCTAACCACCCCAATATGTTGGTGCACTTATTGCTTAACAATATAGCAATGTTGAAGAGGTATGGGTGGGTCCTTCTATTGTGTTAAACCAACCACCTTAATTTTTTGGTGCAATTTATTTTATACAATGATACACCATTTGCGAATTTACCCACTAGATGCCTTAAGTTTACACCAAAGTAGTATTCTTGAAACATTTTTATAGTTTTACACTATAGGAAAATAAATTAGAGTTTGAAATAACTATTAGAGTATTTTATAAAGGACTCAACCAATTTTAGGAATATTTTTTTATATGTTCCATGACTTATGCACAAGATTATGTCAAAAATTGGTACATTTTTTCCTTAGGTCGAGTTCAAAAGACTTCATTTAATTGATGTAGCCTAGAAGACCTAGGATTTGCATGTAGTTGAATGAGGCATCCTATAGCATTAAAAAATCCACCTTGATGGGTTGGCATATTTAGTTTCATAGTATAAAATTTTCTTTGCTAAATTGATCACTAGATTCCATAACATCACCAAATTGATGATTTTTGAAAAATTTGATATCTTTCCACCACTTGAAAAGCACTTCAAGTTGGAAAGAATTATTAGAGAAATTTATAGAGGACTTAACTACCCAACAATGATAGCAAAAAAATCATTCATACATGTTATAGGTTGTTTTAACTTTACTATCAAAGTTTGGATATTTTCTATCTCATGTCTCTTAAGAAACCTCATCTAAATGATGCATACTAGAAGTTTTAAGATATGTGGAAGGTTAGTCATCCTATAGAATTAATCTACCCCCCTTTATGGGTTGGTGTAATAAATTTTATAGCATGAAACATACTATTTGTGGAATTGGTCACTTGATACCTAACACTACACCAAACTAACAATTTTGGTAACATTTGTTTTCTTGCCACTATGGGGAAATCTCCTTGAGTTGGAAATATATTCTAGTATTTTGTAAAGAAATTATTTACATAATTGTAAGAATATATGATTCATGAATATGTGTCACTACTTTTATTTACTATCTTATCAAATTTTGACATGTTTTCTATATTATGTCTCTTGATAGACTTTGTCTAACCAAAATATCCCAAAAAGTCTAGATACATGAGTATAATAATGTAGCCTAATTTATTATTTACCTACCCAACCCAATATATCAATGCAATTACTTTTTACCTTCATCAATGATGCAAAACCTATATCTCCATGCCCTAAAATTTCCCTAACATGGTATAATTTAGCATTAAAAAATATTGAACAAGTATGTAATTTAGCATAAATTGAAATGAAATGATATATATATATATTTCATATGATTTCCATTATGCTTCTTTTTTATCAATTCTTACTAAGGTATTCATAGAGAAATACAGTACAACTCATTTGATGGAAAAATGGTTAGATGTCATTTTAAGACAATCCTATATCTAAATATGACTACCATCATGACAATCAAGATTGTAATGTATTGAGGTAGTAAAATGCATATGATATTTCTATCAAAAAAATATGATCCTATAACAATAATCAGTCTATAACATGTTATTTATCATAACTCAAACATTTTAAAGTGATTATAGATTCAACTCTTAAGTTTCAAAGTAGGAATACCTACACACAAGGAATAAATTATATTGTATATCAATGTGTACATAGAAAAAAGAATAATGGTAAACATATATTTTTTGTGATATATGCTAACTCAAAAATATTTTTTACAAAAAGTGGCACATTCCATATTAAAGTCTATATATGATCTACATGCTAAATATTCATCAAATCCTAAAGATCCACTTAATGCCTTTGGGGAATCCTCAACCTATCGAGAACCTTAAAAAGCGGCCTCTTAGTGCCACAATGCTTAGTAGTTGATGGATTTTTTTTTGTAATAAAAATTCAAACCAAAAATTTGAATAATTATTTCAATGGTAAATAAATAAGTTAGACTAGTAAATAGAAACTTATCTACTAAAATTTAGAACTTTGAAATTAACATTTAAATCACTAAAATCAATTATAAGTTGTCTAAACTATCAACTAAAATTGAATTGAATTCAATCACCTCAACTCTTTATTGTTGTTCTAAGAGTTGTTTCACAAATGATGGTCTCTTAGGATGATAAAGAGTGCAAAGCATGAAAAGATTATATAAAATTGATATAAATTAATATATAATTATTGACAAAAAGGAAATGCATAAAGAGGTTAGATGTGTAAACAAATAATCTAGACTACTAAAACAACTTATCGACTAAAAAAAATCATATACCATCAATGAGGCCTCTTACATTGACTGAGAAGGAGTCATCATGGATGAACCGGATAGGATTTATTGTATGAAAAATGACAAAAATTTAAGACTATGTGTATACCTATAATCATAATAAGTTTGAAATTAACATCTAAATCACTATAATTAGCTATAAGTTCTCTAAAATATCAATTCAAGTAAAATTCAATTCAATTACCTCTACTCTTTGTTGTTATTTTGAGATTCATTCTATAAATTATGGCCCTCAAGACAATCAATAATTCTATTAAAGAATATTGGTAAAGGTGCCACTTCATTCCTATTTTGAATAGACTATAAAAGTAAAATAACATCACTATATATATTGAAACAAAAGAAAATGGGTGATCCTAATATGGAATATGAAATGGGGGTATGCACCTATGTTTCTTATTTCATTAGGAAAAAGAGATCCCCTAGGGAAAGATTGACTTTCAACCCTTAGGTGATTCAATCTTAATGGAGATCTTGTTGTTTTCCTTATGACTGAGGACATGGTAAATCAGCCTGAAATGCACTTTTGGGAGAAAAACTAAAAATAGTAAACAAACCCAATTATGCAGTGTAACACTTGGAACATCAATTTAAAACCTTAATCTAGCAAAATCCACAAAATTCCAATAGATATGAGAAAGTTATGATTTTATACACCTATCACAAAAAGCTCATGTTGAGTGTCCTCCTGAAACTCATTTGATCTAGGGAAAATGGGTCTTGCTAGGCCTTTCTAAAAAATTCAAAATTATGATCTATAGCCTATGATATGCTCTTCCTTCCTGTACCTTTCAATCCTCGCTTTTGGATTTGTACTTGTAACAAAAATATCATTTTTTTGTTTTCTTGTATGGGGGTTTGCCTCGGTCAAACCCCAAGTTTAGTAATTAAACCTTGATGAAAGATACATATCTAAAACTTGAAAGTGTGTGTGAGCCCTAATATTAAGTGTGTCTAAGATTATTAAGATCTAAAATGCAAGGAAACCTTATTCAAGTGTGTTAGAATAAGATCCCTAAATGAACTTGCATGATGAACAAAAAACCTAGTTAGGGAGAAGTCAAATCCCCTAATAGATCAAAAATTTGATTATAACTTGCTTTAGGTGGCTAGTAAAATGATCCGAATTAGGATCTAAGACGATTGCTTAAAGAATGCATAACAATTACAATTCCAATCTCCAAATTACTAAAATGAAATCAACACCATAACATAATTAAACTAATGGAATTGAGAAAAAGATAGAATTCAGAAGGAGACAAGAAAGAGAAAATGCAAACAACTTGATAAGTTCGGCTGTAAAAACGACTCACGCCTCCCGAGTCTAAATTATGATCTATAGCCTATGATATGCTCTTCCTTCCTGTACCTTTCAATCCTCGCTTTTGGATTTGTACTTGTAACAAAAATATCATTTTTTTGTTTTCTTGTATGGGGGTTTGCCTCGGTCAAACCCCAAGTTTAGTAATTAAACCTTGATGAAAGATACATATCTAAAACTTGAAAGTGTGTGTGAGCCCTAATATTAAGTGTGTCTAAGATTATTAAGATCTAAAATGCAAGGAAACCTTATTCAAGTGTGTTAGAATAAGATCCCTAAATGAACTTGCATGATGAACAAAAAACCTAGTTAGGGAGAAGTCAAATCCTGTAATAGATCAAAAATTTGATTATAACTTGCTTTAGGTTGCTAGTAAAATGAAGATAGAAGATGGGACCATTAGGAAATAAGTCATTATATCAAGGGAAATGGCTAGTTGCATGTTCCAAAACCTAGAATCCATCATGATCCACCATAGGCATCAATCTTCAATCATGAACAATGCTTGATCAATCTTCACAAAATGAGCTTGAAGACCTGCAAAAACAATTGAAATGTTCCTCCAAGACTTCAACTTTGCTTGCTTGAATGTTCTCCTTTACCTTGAATGCTAATCTTGTGAATATATCCTTAATCTTTTTCTCAACCTAGTGTAAAATGGTGAAAAGATTAGGTTGTATAGGCTTCCTTTCTAATTTCCCGATTACTAAATCCTGAAAGCCGACATTTAAAACTTGAATCTAGGACTTTAAAATACCGGTAAAAACATGTTTAAAATTTGAATTTGGATCTTAAACGGGACCCATTTTCCCAAGGGTGAATGTTTCCTAGCCTAAAAATCTAGGATTAATGAATTTCAGGGCATTAATTTAATTAAATGCATTTATTCAATGCATGTTGTAATGTCAGAAAATGTTTAAAATAGGCCTTTGGATGTATAATAAAAGGGTTTAGGGGCCTCTTTATGAAGGGTAAAATGTATAAAATTGAGGTCACTAAAATAGGTCCAAATTAAGTGTGAAATTGTACTCACTTAGAAAGGAGTATAATTTTCTACACTACATTTAGTCCCAAATTTAGTGGCCATATGACACTACATGCATATGAAATCTAAAGAACTTAGATCACACTATAAAAAGGATACTCATGGATTTTTTCAAACAGGGAGAATGAAGCCCCCACTGCAATCACCTGCAAAACCACAATGTTAGGAACCACATCCTGCAAAACTGATTTGTTAGTCATTCAAAATCAAACTTCTACAGAGAATCAAATTCGAGGGTAGATGTATGATCCCCTTGTTTCTGCTTTCTTTATGGAGGTAGAATCAGGGTAGCAATCTGACCACATGAAATTGCTTTGCTTGATGATGTGAAAGTTTACAATAGGTTATTGAGTCTACAACACCACATATTGATAGAAATTGAATAAGATCAGGGATGAAACCACAAATCCAACACAACAAACGACATCAAAAATGAAGTTCTCTAGCCCCTAATATGCTGATTTGAATGGAATATAGTTACTATAGAATATGCTTTCTTTAATAGAGTTGCTTATATATGAATGAAAATGAAATTTTATAACTATCATTTTGACATTTACCTTTTGATAATTTACCTTGTTGCAGAGTGATTGAAAATGTCGAGCCAATGACCGCATGAGCCTCCTAGACTGACCATTTTGTGAGACGAGGTGACATCTAGCATGCTCTGAGTCACGATTAGTCCATTCTCTACTTTATATTCTCATTTTTACTTTTATATAATTTTTTAAGCATTTTTAGGAGGTTTTGGGACCCCATCCAAAAATGTCTCAAAGCATCCCAAAATGGCTAAAGTGTCTAGGACCCCCCATCCAAAAATGGCGCAAGTGTCCAATTTTGGACCAAGTGTCCTAGATCAACTTTATTTATTTTTAATTGATTAATGACTATATTTATACATGTTATTAATGAATTATTTCTTCCTTTTTAGGTTCCACCTCACACATGTCAGCGGTTAGGAGGTAGATTGTTTACATTTCTCCATGAGCAGGTTACCCAACTAACCATAGAGGAGATCAATATTCTGGGTGATAATAGATTATTTTGGATCTATACTATGCCATAAATGAGATATCATGATGCCATGCTGATGGCATTAGTGGAGAGATGGGATGCAAACACCTCCACATTCTATCTACCGTCTAGGGAGATGATAGTGACACTTGAGGATATTCACCACATATTAAGACTACCCATCCGAGGTGAGACTATCCACATTGAGGAGGATCACACAAACATGTAGATGCATCAAGATATTGAGTATTGTACTGGTCATCCCATTACACTAGCAAATATTGGGGCATGCATGGAGCTTAAGTGGCTCCTGCACGCACACTCACCATTGATGCGACAGATTATGGTTGTCACTATGGAATTAGCTCTTGTTCCTGATGGATGAGGCACACATCTAGATGGTGGCCTCATTCATACTATTTGCAAGATGGAGCATCATTAGACCGTGTATGCCCAGGGTTGCAGCATGCTAGCTCACCTTTACTATGATCTCAAGTGGTTTATGTATAGAGAGCTAGACATCATAGTACATTGTACACTCCTACAAGTGTGGGCCTTCAAGCATATCACATGTACTAGGCCTATAAGTTATCCCATAGTAGTGATTGTGGGGTACCCACAAGCTTTCAACTATACTCAAAGACGGGCTTGGGAATTCAAAGATTTTCTATATTAGAGGATTCAATTTGATTACCTAGATGAGGGGGAGGTAGTATGGAGGCCCTACCTCGCTATACCCCAGTGGAAAAATCATACACATCAGATTGTTAGGATGCAATAAGATAGGCTCCTATTGGTTCAACATGACTGTATTGTGATGCCATTTTACTATCATCAGGTTATGAGACAGTTTGGATAGATTCAGGTACTGTCGAGGCCGTGACCCACATAACTAAGATCAATACAGAGTGGTTCCATACCTGGAGACATTTGGTGTCCCATGGTTATTGATGTGTACTTCAAAGACTTGGATGATGAGGACCATAATGTTCCCTCGACATCAGACCTAGATGACATAGGCACTACTATAGCCTACGAGCATTGGTGGAGGGCACAACTGACGTATGTCTTCCCTTACAATCATCCTGCAGGAGAAGCTAGACCTCTTCCAGGTCAGGGAGATGAGAGAGAGGATGTGGTTGATGGAGATGCAGAGTAGGAGGATAAAGCAGATGACCTAGGGGATGAAGTTGAGGAGGATCTAGAGCTGATGAGCGATGATTCCGATGAGCTAGATGAGGTCACAGATTCCCCTGAGTGGAGACATGTATCTCATTCATGAGTCACCTGGACATAATCAACAACTCCAGTAGGCATCAACATTCATGAGAATAGGGTGGCTAGTGGTACTTCACCTTCCATATTTCCTACAAATGAGGGGCCCATCTTCCCACAACAAGACCCCGAGTGGTAGGAGATCCAAGTAACAATATGCTATTATGTTTTTAAGGTTATGTATATATATCATGGCATATTTTGATATTCTTTATTATTTTCTTCATGTAGTGTGTACTTGAGAGTGGTGAGACCTCTTTTGTCGAGCCACTGCATATATGGCCCCTTCTTTGCTATCAGA
This sequence comes from Sequoia sempervirens, assembly GCA_007258455.2. Lineage (NCBI taxonomy): Eukaryota > Viridiplantae > Streptophyta > Pinopsida > Cupressales > Cupressaceae > Sequoia > Sequoia sempervirens. The sequence continues at coordinate 31,137,345 of VDFB02271358.1, read as the reverse complement.
TCTAGACATATAGGTAGAGCATATGCCACCACCTAGCATGGGGCATCATGCTGACCTGTTTGAGCCCTTAGCGAGATGAAGCACTATGTACAAGGTAGCCATGAGGTGTGCTGATCTATTCATTTTTGGAGAGGAGTGAGCAAGAGGCGAGCTTGCATAGCTTCATACTGTAGACAAGGAGCTTCAAGCTTCCCAAGTTCCAGTCAACAACGAGGAACAAGCCTTCATGCGGTTGAAACTCATCAAGTTGTAGGGAGATATCACTAGATTACAGGCTGAGAGAGATCGCATTGTTCAGGAACGCGTGGAGACCATGGTACGGGAGGGGATTGCATTAGGTGAAACATGGGGCCTATGGGAGAAGATGAGCTATATTATTAGATCATGATCCATGGTCTCGTGAAGGGCACCACCACTAGACCCTGAGGAGTTTGGTAGCCATAGGCCTCACTAGCACTGTTGTATATGAGATGACATGTATTTAAAATTTTCATGATACATATATATATATATATATATATATATATATATATATATATATATTAGCATTTTATGTTTATTTTGATTTAGATTGCAATGTGATCTATTAAATAATATTTTCCAGGAGTATTTAATAAATGTCTCCATGATCTAAGTTTTATTTGATCTAACTTAAACATCTATGTTCATATTGGATACCACACTTTGATTAAGTGTTATGTGTTAAACTAAAATGCTATTAAGATCTAATTAAGAAATTAAATACATGTAACAATCTAATTTAACACAACACACATGATATTTGAATAGTATACAAAAGGAAAGTAATAATTCAACATAATGAACAATCACTCTATAATTCAAGACACATAATAAATGTCTGTCAAGAATGAAGCAATGCGAGATAAAATATAAATCTATCTACTAAATCTAACAAAATGCTTTAATATGCATACTATTCAAAGGAAATACTAAATGTAATATCTGCAAAAATTCATATCATTGATAGGCTCTTTGAGAGGTGTTCCATCTATTTCTGTTAATGTATATGCACTAGACTCCTAGCTTTCATCAATTACATAGGGTCCTAACCAATTCAGACTAAATTTTCCTTTTTCACTTAGGCGACATTAACATTACGTTGATTCTCATATATTATCAAATCACCTTTGTTAAATGAGCGGGAATGGCAATATTATTGTAACTATATTGCATCCTTTTGGAATGGGCTTGAAGATGCTCAAGAGCATTTATGTTTTGTTCATCAAGCTTTTCAAGTTGTAATAATTTTTCTTTATACTTAGTGTCATCAATAAGCCCTCTAAGAGCAATCCTTAGTGAAGGGATTTCTAACTCTAAAGGCATTATTGCATCGATGCCATAAACAAGGTTATAAGGTGTGTTTCCTATAGGTGTTCAAATACTAGTGTGATAATCCCAAAACACATAATATAACTAAGTGTGCTAATCCTTATTGTGTTTGCTTACTATTTTTCTCAAGATTTGTTCAAGAGTTTTATTAGTTGATTCAGCTTGACCATTAGACTATGGGTAGTAAGGTGTTGAGAAACAATGTTGAATGTGGAATGTTTCGAAAAATTTCTTCACATCATTGTTCTTAAATAGGGTTCTATTGTCTAAAACTTGTATGGAAGGAAGGACAAAGTGAGAAATAATGTGTTCCAGTATGAAATGACAGATTGCATAAGCTATTGTGAAGTGGAGAGGGATGACTTCTACCCATTTTGTGAAATAATCTATTGCAATAATTATAAATGTGTGTCCTGAAGAAGAGGAAGGAGACATCTTTCCAATGAGATCCAAAACCCAAACCAAAAATGGCCAAATAGGAATTTGGGAATGAAGTTCAGAAGCAGGAGCATGGATCAAATTGTTATGTTCTTGACATTTGTGACATTTCTTAACATGCTCAAAACAATCTTGTTCCATATGTCCTCAATAATATGCCATGTGGATTCATTTTTGAACTAACGATCTTCCTCCAAAATATTCCCCACAATCACTAGCATGAGCTTCCTCAAAGGCTATAGGGATCTTCAATTGTTTAAAACATCTAAGTAAAAGACCATCAAAAGATTTTCTATATAAAAAATTTGCTAGGATGACATATCAAATAGAAAGTTTTTGAATACGAGCTCTAGTGTTCTTAGTGGTTGGTTCAAGAAAGGTACCTTCTTTTAAGTAGGTGAATATTTGTTTGTACCATTTAGGAGAGTCTTCAATATTAGTCACTAATGATTCTTTCACTTTTTTTTATCTATTGATGGTTTAACAATTGTGTGGATGAAAAATGTACAATCCATAGAAGGATCATTAGGAGACATAAGGGGAGTGACACTTGTTATTGCATCTACGTGTTGATTATCCTTTCGAGGAATATTGTCAATGGTATACGATTCAAAGCATTCCAACAATGTCATCGTGAGGTTTTTATATTGAACGAGGTTGTCAATTTTTCCTTGATATGGCCCATTTACTTGTTTAATGACCAATTGAGAATCACCAAATATGGAAATGTGTTGAACACCTTAGAATAACACTGCACGTATTCCAATAATTAAGGGTTCATACTCTGTAGTGTTATTTGTGCATAGGAAGTTTAATCAGTAAGATAAGGGAATAGGATTTCTTGAAAGAAAAATTATTATAACCCCCACTCTAGAGCTAGTTCGACACTTAGGACCATCAAAGTATAATTCCCATGTTTCCTTTTCGATATTCAACAAACTTTCATCAGAGAATGTGTCCATATTAGGTAACATTAATGGACAAGGAGTATCAACTAAATGGTCAATTAAGGCTTTCCCTTTGATTTCCTTTTGAGAGACAAATTTAAGATCAAACTCTGTTAACAACATAACCCATTTAGCTAAGTGCCATGATAAGTCTGTTTTAGCCAAGAGTTTTCTTAGAGGATAAAACTTTGTAACCACATGAATTTTTGCATTTAGTAAATAATGTCTCAATTTTCTAGTAGCAAACACAAGAGCCACATATTGTTTTTCTATCATTTTGTATCAAGTTTCATAATCAATTAGAGTTTGGCTAATGTAATAAATAGGATGTTCTTTACCATTATCATCTTGCTAAGCTAGCAATACTGCTAAAGCATGGGATGATGCTAATATATAAAAGATAAATGGTTTTTCTTGCATGGCGGGTTATACAATAGGAGGGGCAGTGTGGTACTCTTTTAAATTTTTGAAAGCTTGTTTATCATCCTCATCCCATTAAATTCTAACCCCTTAAGAAGTTGCATAAAGGGTAAGGTCTGATCCACCAAAGATTCCACAAAACTATAGATAGATTGAATACTTCTTTGTAAAGTACATAACTAAGAAATGTTCTTCAGAGGTGGCATGTTAATGATAACATCAATTTTCTTTGTCTCCACCTCAATGCTTTTGTGGGATACTATAAAACCTAAGATTTTTCCACTATCCACACCAAAGACAAAACTTTTTGGATTCAATCTCATATTGTACTTGCACATTCTTTCAAAGATATTTCAAAGGATTTTAACATTATCCTATCAAGTTAAGGCTTTGGATAGAATATCATCAAAATCATCTTCCATAATTTTGTGTATGCAATCATGAAATATCAATGCCATAGATCTTTGATATGTTGTGCTAACATTCTTTAATACAAAAGGCATGACAACCCTACAAAATTTTCTCCAAGGTGTAGTAAATGTTGTCTTGTATTGATCTTGAGGTTTGATAAAGATTTGATTATATCTTGAAAACCCATCCATGAATGACAAAAAAGCATGGCCGATAGTTGAATCCACTATCATGTCAATATTAGGAAGGGGAAAATCATCTTTTAAAGATGCTTTATTAAGGTCATGAAAGTTCGTACACATCCTAATACGATTATCATGTTTTTCCACCACAAAAATGTTAGAGATCCATGGGGAATAATCAATAGGATGAATAAAGCCAGCTTCTAGGAGTTTTTCAATTTCAACCTTAACCAATAAATCTATATTAGGATTCATCTTGCATATCTTTTGTCTTACCAGTTTAGCATCTTGCACAAGGATAATGTTGTGCATAACTATATTAGTGTCAATACCCGACATATCTGAATAAGTCCAAGCAAAAAGTTCATGAAATTCATGTAATAATGTTGCATGGTCTTCTTGCTCATCCTCATCAAGGAACTTTCCTATTTGAATCATTTTTTATTTGTTAGATGTGTCCATCGGTATGTTAATTGTATCCCCCATAGGTAGTGCAAATTGATTTGGAATTTTAGGAATATATTCTTTATCTTGTTCGAAATTTCTTGTTTCTTTTCTTCATCAAAATATTATGTACTAACTAGGGCACAAGTGAATCCTTGTTTATGATGGGGAGTTGGTGATTTATCATAAAATCCTAACATTTCTGCCAAGGCTTCATCATTTTAAAAATATTCTAATGATCCATCACTTGTTGTATCAATTAATTCAAGATGCTTTAGGGTGAGAGTTTTCTTAGAAGAACCCCACATAACAGTGTCAAGATTAAGTGAAGGATTTTTTTCTGCTTTAGTTATCTTAGAAGAGAAATATCCAAAACAATTTTTTGTTTCTTTTATGTTAGGCTCTATAGGGACATGAATTCCTTGTTCTTTCACACCACATCCTTTTCCACTATAATCAAGTTGTTTCAAGAGCTCATAACCTCTTCCATAAAGCTTTTACATTTCTTTTGGATTTGGTGGTTGCTCATAATCAACTTCATCAAATATTTTCGTGTAACTTGTGTCCTCTTCTAAAGTGGTTGAAGTAGATGCTTTTAGGTTCCTCCAAATGTTTTTTTGACAATGCCATTGTTTCTTCTCACTTTTCAGGTTCTTTTGTTATGATTTTGTATTATCCCATGAATGTAGGTGTAAAATCCAATGAACCCCAATCATCTTCCAATAACTTTGTGACTTCTTCAATATTATTTTCTTTTTCTTCCTCTCGCATGGGATCTACCTTTGAAGTTGGTATCAATGTTTTCAAAGGACTTTCCTTGTCTTTCTCTATGTGAAAACAAATTTTTGGGTTAGGTTCAACCTTGATTATATAGACCTTGTTGTTAAAGAAATACTTCATTAAATGATAAAGAGTTGAAGGTATCCCATTCTTTTCATGGATCCATGGCCTACCCAAAAGAAGATTATATGAGAGCTCTTGAGGCATCACATGGATACGAGTTTGTAATTTGACCTTTGCAACTCTAATAGGCAATGCTATCACACCAAGAGGTTGTTTTCCCACATTATCAAATCCATGAATAACTAAAGAGTCACGCTGAATTATAGCCTTGTCGACTCAAATATAATCTAAGAGGATCACACTACACACACAAAGAGCCGAACCATTGTCAGTGAGGGTCCGTTTTATTCCACATTTGTTAATGACCATAATTACCATGAAGGATTCATTTTGTTTTTGTATTTGCATTGGAGGTAACTCATCTTGGTGAAAGATAATGTCAATGTTAACCAAATTCATACCTTTAATTAGGGCTGCTACATTGTTTGGTTGCACACTAGGAGGGATAACTACTTGTTGCAAAGAATTTGGAAGCATGCTATTGTAATTAAGTGAAGCTTGAATAAGGTACCATAGAGAAAAATTAGCAAGAGTGTTTTTAAGTTGTTCCACAAGATCATACTCCTTTCCATTGTGCAAAGGAGAGTGAGGAGCACTAGAAAAAATTGGTTGAGGTGATGGTAATGAAGTGGGTATTGTTTGTGGTTGCCTATTGTTCCTTGTGTTATATTTATGAGAAATAGTGTTATAAATTGGTTGTTGCAAAACATTGTTACTAGTAAGTTGCCTTTCAAAATTCAAAATGGTTCCTTGAGGTAATGATTTTTTTTTGGGTGGTCCTATGATAAGCACAAGTTTTGTTTGAACTTGCGTTTGTAAATGTGAGGGTGGGTAAATGGTAAGTTGAGGTGTGATTGCATTAACTTCTCTTTTTTTTTGTTTGTCATAACAATCCTTAGTGGATGATCCTTGTGAGATGAAATCCTCAAGGGCTTCATCTAACATGTCAAAGTAATCACTAATAAAGGGATTGAAGGATATTTTAACTTGTAGAAAGAGATTTGACATTGTCAAATAACTATGCTTTCTCCAAGGTTGACCATTTAATGTGTACTTGCTTGTTTAATGTTTTGAGATAGTTTATGGTTTCTAATGTTTGCAAAATGAAAACCAACCTATCTAATGCAATGTAACGATGAAAAAAATAACCACATATCTAAAATAATACAATATTGAAAGAGATAATAACTTTTTCAATTTTTCCCAATTTTGCACTAAAACAACTTTTTTCAACATTCATAAGATTGTTCCAGAGTTTCAAAATGTAGATGTAACAATAGAAATAGAATGGAGAAATAGAAATAAAAATGCACCCATAAATATGGAAAGCTACCTATATAGGGACAGATTCACCCTAGGGTGAATGGGTCTCAACACAAGGGTTTCAAAAATTAAAAATTGAGTCTAGAGCTTACTGATAGGGTTTCTTGTTTCTGGTGGCAAACTGTGGTTTAAGTGGTAGAATTTTCTATATTTATATTTCTAAATGCAAGTGAATTGAATGAAAAATGATGAACAATATGACACTTTTTGAAATGCAATTTTGACTCAATTTGTGAATGTGAATGATTGAAAATACACTAATATGCAAGTACTATGCAAAATCAATGTAATATGCATGCAAATTTTTAAATTTTTTAGATTTTAAATGATGTAAAATGCAAAAAGAAAACCCTAAATGAGATGCAAACTAATGCAATGCAATGCAAACTAATGAAAATATTAGATCTAGGGTTTAAATTGACTCCAATTTCAAAATTTTACATGTACAATTTTGGGTTCACCAAAATGAAACAGAGGAAAATGGGTGATCCTAATATGGAACATGAAATGGGGGTATGCACCTATCTTCCTTATTTCATTATGAAAAAGAGATCCCCTAGGGAAAGATTGAATTTGAACCCTTAAGTGAGTCAATATTAATGGAGATCTTGTTATTTTCCTTATGACTGAGGACAAGGTAAATCATCCTAAAATACACTTTTGGGAGAAAACTAAAAATAGTAAATGAACTAAATTGTGTATTGTAACACTTGGAACATCGATTTAAAACGTTAATCTACCAAAATCCACAAAATTCTAGCAAATCTAAGAAAGTTACGATTTTATGCACTTGCCAAAAAAATCTCTTGCTGAGTGTCCTTCTAAGACTCATTTTCCCTAGGGAGAATGGGTCTTTCTAGGCCTTTTTGAAAATTCAAAATTCTGATCTATAGCCTCTAATATGCTCTTCTTACTTGTACCTTTCAATCCTTTCTTTCGGATTTGTACTTACGACAAAAATATAAAATTTTGGTTTGTTTATATGGAGGCTTGCCTCTATCAAACCCCAAGTTTGGTAATTAAACCTTGATGAAAGATACATATTTGAAAAATTAAAGTGTGTGTGAGCTCTAATCTTAAGTATGTCTAAGATTGTTAAGAGATAAAATGCAAGGAAACCTTATTCAAGTGTGTTAGAATAAGAACCCTAAATGAACTTGAATGATGCACACAAGACCTAGCTAGGGAGAAGTCAAATCCCGTAATAGATCAAAAATATAATTATACCTTGCTTAAAGTGGCTAGTAGAATGAAGATAGAAGATGGGGTCACTAGAAAACAAGTCATTAGATCAAGGGAAATGGCTAGTTGCATGTCCCAAAACTTGGAACCCATCATGATCCACCATAGGCATTGTTGATGAGTGGTTTTGCACTTTCTCAACACAGACAAAGCACAAGTGCAATGTCTCTCTTGAAAGGTAATTTTTGCAACTAAGTTTTAGAAATAACCCCAAGGTCTCTCAGAGGTTAGGTCATGACTTCCAAAAAAAGCTCAGTTGTTGATGTGATTTGTTGGTAATCACAAAGGGCATTTATGGTCTATTAAGCATGGGGGGAATTTGGTCTACAAATGGAGTTTTATGAATTCTAGAAATGAGTGAATAGTTGCTACAAGTTTACAAAAACAAGCTAAAACTCCATCCTTGCCATCAAATTTGGTTTTACAATGATGCTGGAACTTTGTTCTAACTTCATATTTAAAGAAATAACAAAAGGGAAAAAGGGTTAGAAGTTTCCTAGACTTGCAACTAATTATGAATAGTAATAATGGAGGATGCTATATTGGACAAACTTCCTAAAACTGAGTTCCACTTAACTAGGGACAACCCACAGTCTCATGAAACCAGTGCAATCTTCAAAGGGTCATTGCAGATTTTTAGATAGTTCATTCACCATTAAAGCATGAACGACAATTGAAATTAGGTGCAACAATATAAGTAATACTCAGACTAACTTTACATATCAGTTTATCATCAATAAACAACCAAAATTATGAGCTAGGAAGACATCAAACACCATAGCATACTTCACCATTAAAGCACAACATGAACTAAAAACTGAAAATTAACTTAAAAATTAAAATTACAAAGCTAAAATCTAACATTTGGAAAGAGAATCATGCACACATGAGAACAATACACAAGAAACCATCAAAACAATGCTTTTCTCATATATATTTGCAACATGTCTTTACAACAATTCATCTGTCTCTGAAAATGAGAGGATGTCCCTATTTATAATTTTCAAAATGTGAAATGAATGGACAAGATTCATTTACAATGGGTGGTAAAGATTCATTTTCACTTAGGGTTTCACCTACCCCCAATATATTACAATATAAAATAGACTCTTTTGTCTTCTTCCCTATTTCTTCTTGTAGTCTATTTTTTCTTGTAGTTGTTTTTGTCTTTTAGCTTCCTTTTCAGCCTTTACAACTACTTTAGCAAGTATTCATCATCGACGATAGGCTTCCCAACCTCTTTATGCAATGTTGCATGCTCAATGAACTTTTCGATCATGGCTATGAGATTATTCTCTTTGGATAGCTCGTACTTGAGGATATGGAAGGCCATCTTCTTGAATCTATCCATGATTTTCTCCTAGTGTTTAGTGCACTTGGTCATGGCCTTGATAACCTACTCAGAATGAGTGAAATCCCTTGCAACAAAATCCATGAAATCTAGTGATAGCATATCTCTAGCCCCTTGTTCCATCTTCTTTTGAAAGATTGGCTTGATCTTCTCTGGATCTAAATCCAAAGTGGGCATTTCATAGTCTGTCATCATTTTTAGATAATCTTCATTGTCTTTCCGATGCTCCATCACCCATTCAAGGTAAAGCTCTGATTTGTGCAAGGACTTATCCAGAATCTCCTTCCTATAGTTGAGATTCATCTACCATGTCTCCACCAACCAATGATATTTTTGTAGCTCTAGTTCCTTTGCCCACAATTCTCGGGAGAGGTTAAGGATTCTCTTGAGCTTAGGATAGGTGATCCTATATAGCTTGGAGAATTCTTTGTAGGTATTTATCATTTCCTCCACCTATTTTTGTAGACTCCAAAATTTATTGAACACCTTGGTAGCATGATAGATGCCCATGTCACCATTTCATATTACCCTATTGAACCAATCCGCAATGGACTTGGTCTAGTTTTTCATTTTCTCCATTTTATTTAGCTCCTCATTAGAGAGGAGAGTAGGCACAAATGATTTTGATGGGGTTCCTTCCTTTGTGGATGTCTACTATTGAATTTAGGTGGTGAGGTCCACCACTTGTGCCTTCAATTCTTCTTTAGTGGATTGGTCCTTATTCATTTGCTCTATGATGGCATAAACTGACCCCTGGAGATCATCCATCTTTTGGTCATAGGTTGTTGGGCCCAGATTGATTTTAGATATTTGGTAGTCTTTCCCTTGGATGGTTTTGACATGTTTTCATGCTATTGGGGTGGCAATCTATAACACTGTGGACCCAAAGTCATGAACTGTGATATGCAACCTGATTTTAGGTTTCTTCTCTTTTCGGGTCCTTTTCTGGGCTTTGGCTAGAATTGCTTCTAGCCTCACCTTTGGATTAGTGACTACTAGAGCTTTCTTCTTCAATTGTTGTTATAGCTAGGAAAAATCCTTTGTTTGACCCTTTGGTGATTCATGATCACCTTCCTCTTCCTTTTCTTTCTATAGATAATCTTCTTCATTACTCGGAGCCTCTTCATCATTCTTTTCCTCATCTGGCTCTTGCTCTAGTGTGATCCTTTCTACACCAGGCTTAGTAGGGGCCACATTTTCCTCCATAATAGTTTATTTTTGTGGTACTTTCTCCTTATATTCTTCTTGTTCAATATAACCATTGTGTTTAGGCTCAGTGTCCCTCTTTTGTTGTGCATCTTCTTCTTCTTCGTTATCTTTCTCTTCCTCCCTTTTTGGAGGAAATTCTTCTTACATCAGGCTCTTATCTTGGCCAGTCTATGGAGGTTCCTCAAGTATCTTGACATTCGGATCTATGTCTATCTTCTCTTCTTCAGAGAGATGCTCCTTTGGGCGTGTCTCTTATTTTTGCTTCTGGAGCAGCTCTTCATCCGACTCTTGGTTGGATGTTTCCACCATATAGTGTTCATCAAGACCCTCAATATCCTTTTAAGAGGTTTGTGACCCTTCTTTATTGGAGGCCACCTTGCCCGAGTTTATACTTAATCTGCCCTTCGAATGTTCAAAGTAATCATCTTTATTTGAATCCTCGGGCCCCTCAACTATGTCTTGCATGGCCTCTTTTTGCTGCTCTGTGCTTAGTCTCTCCATTTTCTCTAAGATCTGCATTGTGGCCTCCATTTTCATTGGCTCGGTAGGTGATGGGGGAAGAGGAAAAGTAGCAGCAAGGTGAGCCATTAGAGCTTGAACCTTGGGGTCATGGATTACCCCAGAGAGCTTAATGAGCATATTCTGCATATACGCTATGAAATCTTGTGGAAAGATGGGTGGTGCCATAGAGATTGAGGGCATGGATGGTGGTAGAGTAGAAAAGGTAGGTAATGGAGGTGGAGTGAGGAAGATGATAATGGAGCAATGGTCAAAGAAGAGGAGTCTAGTACCATTACCAGAGCAATTGGTGAGGTAGAGGTGAGGTGGATTGAGATGTCCACAGTGCACATAGATGAGATGGGAAAATATTAGAAGTGGAGGGTGGGGGAGTGGCGACAATAGTAGTGATAGTGGCAATGGAAGTGGTAGGTGGTGAGTGGGGCTGCTCAGTTTCTTCTTCCTCTTCGTGTTGAGGCTACTCCTGAATAGTAGAAATTTCAAGCACAAATGTCCTTGTTCTCTTTGTCCTCTTGGAAGACTGGCCTTTTGTCACCTTCCTAGAATACACCTTATGTTTAGGCTTGTGCTCAGGTGCATCCTTCCTTTTCTTGGATCTTGTGACCGGCGGGGACTTGGGAGCTTCACTAGATGATCCCATGATGACACCATTGTCTCTTTCACTTTCAAGCTCATCCTCGAGCTCCCCATATGTAAAACCTGTACCTTGCTCCTTTTGTTGGGCGATTTGTTCATCCACCCATTGCCTGGTTTTGTGCTGAATAGTGCATGTGAGAATATTGAGGTTGGTGACCTCTTCCTCATTCTAATCAATAACTAGTAGGGGCATCTCAGCCAAGGCATGGTATCTATCATCTACAATGTTATCATCCTCAACAATTTGATCAAGCACTAGGAATAGATTGATGGACTTCAGAAACTGAGTGGTCATCCTCATGTAGTGCCGCATCCACACCTCTTTTTTATCATTACAATTGGCCCAAAATTCCTCAATGTGAGGTTGATGGGTGTATTGCCTCCCAACCCACTTCTTCAACTTACCATGAGGGTCCACTCTTCCTCTGTCTATGTGAAGGTCTAAGTGGTACTCTACTAGTTCTTTCTCAGAGTATTCCACACATTAGGCAGTGGGACAAGAGTACATTCCTTATTTGAAGGTTAGGAGATATGGCACCCCAACTCAATGCTTATCACTGATCAATGTATGGGAAGTTTGTAGCTGCCAAGAAACCTCCAATAAGATGATCCAGTCATTAGGGTAGCACGGTAACCGGAAGGTATTTCCTAAGAACCCCTCTGCTCTAACGTAAGTAAACTTTGGGAATTGGATGAACATATATCCAAATCCATTTATATAGGCCTTTGTGTTGTGTGCTACCCTTCTCTCGAAATCTCCTCCTAAGAGTCTAATTATATGCCCAATGAAGGAATCATTCACTCTTTTGTATTCCATTTTAAGTTTTCTAAATTTTAATTGAGGATAGCAGTCATAAACTTTGAGTTTTCCCCTCCTTCTCCCCAATGTTCTTGTGCAGAAGAGTCCTTTGTATGGGAATTTCTCTACCAAGGGTTAGACTAGATATTAAGTCATGTAGTATTGGGAGGTCTTCTTCAGTGCTAAGAGTTGGTTGTCCAGGTTTTCACTTATCATCTTGGACCAGTGGAATTTAGCTTTGCCTTAGATGATTTATTCTATGACGTAGAACATGCACTCTTCAAAAAATGAAGTAGTTGGTAAGCCCATTACTCTGCTTAGAAGAGTGACCAGGTCATGGTATTCCTTGAAGAAATTGCTTCTAAATAAATTTTGAGGCACCTTATTGGCATTGCCCCTCTTGTCCTTTAGCCAGTGTTGATTGATCATTCTTTTGCATCCAAGAGGGTCTTGTTGCCAAACCTTTTGAGAAAAATCCTTTTCTACATCCTCCATCTTATCAAATGTCGAGATACCAAATGTTTTGCCAATAGACTTGGTAGACAAGTCTGCCAATACTCTTCGATCCTTGTCAATTATTTTCCTGTTAGAGTGATAACACTCCAGACAAGCCATGACTAGCTCCAGAGAAACTAACACAAGAGGGAAGCTGACTACCTTTGCAAGGCCACTTCCTTTTATCTTCCGTGCATCCATTGTATTAGGGTTGACCATCACCCTTTACTTGAACTCATCTATGTTTACGTGCCCAAGGTTTGTATCAGAGATTGTGTCCTATGTAGAAGCGAGCTTGGAGGTGCACTCCACCTTGTGAAACTGATACTTTATTTGATCCTTTTCTTCTTTTCCCCTAGGTGTTCTTGCAAGCTTCTTTCCTTTCTCAACTTTTCCCATGGGATTCCCTGATGATCCCTCAACAGGTTCCATAAATCCATCATGCAAAAGGTGTAGTAAGTTTCTTTACATATAAATGCAACAAACATCAGTTAAATATTTCAAATCCATGGTTAGATCCATCCATATATCTTTAAAAGATTATAAGATTCATCATAGTTCACCTTTTAGAGCTCATTTGGGCCATTTGTGAAAATTTAGGTTTAGGGGTGAGGGTTTCACCTAAGCGAAAGCCGCTAAGAAGAAAGCTATTAAAGAGTAGTGTCGAGACCATAGAATCTCACAAATGATCATCCACATCAGAATTTCTGCATGGTTTGTTTGATAGGAAAATCTCCCATGGAACGATTAGGCACATGCTAAAATTGGGTATGAGGTGCTTGAAGCTGTCGGGTTAGGCTTTGGTGCTATTGTAGGTTTGAAGAATGTGGACATCATGGGGTGGAAAGCCCTCAAAGCTTGGTCGTTAAGTAGTGGCATTGGATGGACAACCTCTTGCATGTGCCGTTCTACATAGCGGGACCCACATGATAAGATTCCCTCCTAGGTTATTGAAATTTTCTAAGGCTTGCGGAGTGGGGAAATGCGGAGGTTGCACATCAGACAAATGCTAAGCATTCTCCATTAGGGAATAAATATGAAGGGATGGACTTTTGACCATGGAAGCCCACATGGGTGAACCTGTCAGTGTAATTTTCTCAAGAGTTTGTGACTTACATGCTTTAGGAGTGACAATGACGAAGGTGGGCTCAAGGCCCGTATGGCAGGGTGATGCATTGAATTTTCTGTTAATAGACGGCCGAGAACTGGCTCCTCCCACAAGTAGAAGTCTACTGATGGAAACCCAAAAGGCATCCAAGCTTAGTCACTCTGGTTGTGAATGATTTTAAAGAGTAGAAGAAAAAAATGGCGGGTCATTAGGGGTTGGCCGTTAAAGAACAACCCTTGAGTGATGATCACCTGCAAGTGACAGTCTGCATAGGTGGACCCACAGTGGCCACCTAGACCAAAGATCACATTGGCATAATTAATGTCTCAATTTTGAAGAAGTGGTGCTCGTGGAACCTGCATAGTGGAAGGGTGTAAGTGCTTCATTGTTAAACAACAATAGTCAAAGGGCAGTGATCCACATGAAGCAGCTCGCAGGGTAGTTGGGACTTAACAAATTTTCAATGTGTGTTGGGTTCGGTTTAATTGTAGTGAAAATGAAGATAGAGCCCACGATGTAGGATGACGTTAAGGTTCAACCACTAATGGATCGATGAAGAGACGAGGGCTATCCACAGGTAGAGTCTTGCATAGGGATTCTCACATAATATCACAACTTAGTCCTTTTGACTTCATCATTTTGAGCATTAAGGAAAATGGGGATGACGAGCTCATTAGGGTAGGCCGTACCAAGGCTTTCACCATTCAAATACAGTGTCGTTAGGAGGGACTCTTGCTCATGAAAACATCTAAAAATGTCAGGAAAACCCATGTTTCGATAGAATGGGATGCATAAATGAAGCACGTGGGATCTCTAGTGCCTTCCTTAAATGTTTTCAACATTGGGTGTTTTCAAAATACAAAATGAGGGTTTGATAGATTTGGCTTAAGCTAAAACCCTAGTCCCTCAGTCATTTTACCATTTAAAACACCTAGAAAAAAGTGGCATGAACATACCTCAAAATCGCATGGCTAACTTGAAGATAAATCCAACTCAAATTTTCAATAGAACCTTGCACATGCAGGAGCTCCCTATTTTCTCCTCGAAATCCAAACCACAGGGTGAAAATGATAGGTGGGGCATGATCTATTTATAGGAAATTTAGTCATTAATGCACACATTAATTACTGGTATGATGATAGCTAGGTTGGTGGGGTTGCAGAAACCCATTAATGTAGCCATTCGGTGAAGACCTAGGTGGTGAAGGTAGATGCGGGACCCACCATGTGGGTGAAAGTTAAGAGTTGGTTGCTACTTAGTGGCAAAGCACAAGCGCCAACCCACATGAGGCGACCCATAATTGTGTGTCCACGATGCCTGATGGACGCGGTGGCAAAAGGCCAGAGGATACCCACAACCCAAATCTTGCAAAGGAAAAAGGATTAGTGAATTTCTGATAGGTGATTTTGGTTAGATGGAATTTGATGACTTTAATGCGTGTGACCAATTTAAGCTTAGAAAAAGGGGCACACAAAATGAGGTGAGAGAAAAATGACCCAATGGGAGAAGAAATGAAAGAAAGGGGTCTCCGATTTGAATGAGGCATGTATGCTTTAGGCACAACAAATGGAAACTCCATTGGGAGAATGCTCTCGAGCATTGCAAGGGTAAGGGTTCATCCAGAACCCAAAATCTCTGGTTTCACAGACTAGAAGCCACTTTCCTCAAACAAACTAGAGACTAAAAGGAAGACAAAATCCTTGGTTGAATCAACTCACCAAAATATCTCAAAAGTGTGTGCAGTGAGTTCATTTCCCTCCTTTAGAGACCACAATGGATAGCAGTAAATCAGCTGAGGCAAACTATGTAGTTTATCTAACCCCAAAAGTAACTCAGACATTGTTCTGCTGCCAGTCAGGCGTCCATAGCCCCGATGGATTTGTCGGTGCATCCCCCATGGACATTGCTCTATTACTAGCTAGGCATCCATAGCCCCAATAGAGTTGCTTGCACACCCACACAGTTGCCTGTTTTCAATATTTTCTTTTCTCTTTCTTTTCTATTCATATTTTATTTTTGATACTCTTTTGCTCAACTACATAAGCACTGAATCTCATAGTGGGTTTGGAGATCACAATGGTCACTAGAGTAGATTTAGGATTTTTCACTTTCTAAAGCCTCATGATGACTATCATATAGCTCATTGAGTGTATTTAAGGTGTATATCATGCATAATCTAATATTAACATGAAGGGATTCAAATAAGGGTTCACATAAGGGTTCTATCCTAGGTCAAGCTAGAGTTCAAGTAAGGAAACCCACTTCACGGATGCAAAAAAAAACTCATGGTAACTAATGAAGGCTTATCCAAGGAACGAAAGGAGCGTGTAGTGAAGTGTGCCCTCTGACAAGGCCAAGCATAGTCACTGCATCAAGATTAGACAACACCCTCAGCAAAACGAAAGCCAAGAAAGCGAGCAAAAGTGAAGCAAAAGCAGAAAAACAAGCCAAAAGACCTACTCTAACTATATACAACTATATATAGAGGTTGAGCTCAGATAGCTCAGGAAAAAAAATAATTCTTGAGCTAGGTACTACTTGTTGATAGGAAATGAGACATCCTCTCCAATGAGGGTCTTAAGGTGAAAGGCATTATCTCTTAAGATTTTAGAAATCTGAAAGGGGCCAAGCCAAAGTTTGTTAAATTTTTCATGTCCCCCTTTCTTGTCCCAACATAGGACCAAATTTGCAATCCTAAAGGCCTTAACTTTGGCTCTAAGGTTGAACCATCTCTTCAATACGCCCTGGTGTTTGGAATTTTTTTCTATTGCTTAGGTACAAACTTCTTCCAAATGCAACAACTCAGCTAAGTGAGCCTCACTACATTCTCCCTCTTCATAGTATGTGTTGATGAATTGAAGTGTAGGGATATTGAGGTGGATTGGGAAAACAGGCTCTAGGCCATAAAAAAGGTGGAATAGTGAATTTCCTAGGGTTACCTTATGATGCATATGATCTTCCCATAGAGAAAAACATAGCTGGGTATGCCAATCTTTCAGGTTATTATTGAGCAGCTTTCAGATGACAGTTAGCAAGTTTTTGTTTGTGGATTTGGCTAGACCATTTCCTCGAGGGTAGTAATTGGATGAAAATTTAAGGAAAATCCCATAGTCAAATTCCTAACTAGCAAATTTAAGGGAAATGAATGATGGCCCATTATCACAAACTACGAAAAATGCACACCCAAAATGATTTATGACAAAATTTTTAAGAAAATCAGTAATTGTACTTTAGTTGTACATTTCCTACAAGCAATTGCTTTATTCCACCTAGTGCAATAATTAGAAGTAGTTAGAATATACTTGTGGCTTGTAGAGGAGGGTTGGTTGATGGGACCAATAAAAATCAAGCCCCCACTGAGCAAAGGGCCTTACCTCAACAATTGGTTGTAGCATGACAACAATGTACCTTTCCCTAGTGGTAACAACCTGATAGATGTGATAGGATTTGACATGGTTGTATGCATCTTTGAATAAGGTTGGCCAGTAGTACCTGATTGATAGGATCTGATGGGTTGTTGAAGGGCGGGATCCATGACCAGTTTTGAACTTGTCATGAAAGTTTTTCAACACTTGGGCTGATTCTACCTTTCCCAGGCATCTGAAATAAACTCCCTCATGGTTCTTCTTGTACAATATAGCTCCTTGTAGCATGTAGCTATTGATTTTCAATATTAAAGCACATTTTTGTACTCCTTGCAACCGAGGTAGAAAATTTTTGTTCAACAAATAGTAGATGATGTCATTGTACCATTCATATGGGGAAACATCCTCTAATTGTTATTGCTATACTGTGAGCTTTGGTCCTATTTTCATCATTGTGTGAGTGAGGGCTTGTCCTTGGATGAGCCTCATAGGCTGAATTTCCATGCCATATTCTTGCAAGAATGTGACCCATTTTTCTCTTCTTTCCCCTGGTTCATTCTGCATCAACAGTGTATTAAGAGCCAGGTCTGGAACAATGGAAAATACTTTATTCCTTTGGATGTAGTGTCAAAATTTCTTAACTCCACGTACTAAGGCATACACTTCCTTCTCCACATTATGATAACATAATTATGTGTCCTTTAATGGGGCACTCATAAAAGCAATGGGGTGCTCATTCTCTTCGTCATCTTTCTGTGTTAACATGCAAGCGCATGAGTGATCTAAAGCAAAATAATAGATATAGAATGACTTCAAATAGTCTGGATTGACCAGCATTGGAGTGTCTGCAATAGCCCTCTTGATTTCTTCAAAATCCTTCTTGGCTTCCTATGTCCATTCCACCTTGGCATCTTGCTTGATCATGGAATTCAATGGCTTAACTATTTCTATGAAGCTTATGATGAAATTCCTGACAAAATTGATCTTCTGAAAGAAAGAATTCATTTCTTTTTTTGCTGTCAGGAGGCTGAATTTTCAATATGGCCTGTATGTGCTCCAGATCTATGGAGATTCCCTTTTCTGAAATCACATGTCTTAGCATTTTCCTTTTGGTCACCCCAAAGATGCATTTCTTCAGGTTTAGTGAGATGCCAAATTCTCTACATTTTTTTAAAACCTTGCACAAGTCAGAGATGTGATCTTATCTTCTGTTTGAAAACATAGTAAGGCCATCCATATATCTAATGATGCATTTTATGACGAGATCCTTGGAGGCTATTTCAATGGCATGCTGAAATGTTACACCCACATTGATCAATCCGAATGACATTCTTCTATATGCGAATGTTCCCCACTTCGTGGTGAATGCTATTTTGTGTCTATCCTTGTATTGTACCATCAATTGATTATATCTAGAATATCCATTAAGAAATGACATCATTTGAGACCCATTTACAATTTGTAGTACCACATACAGTGAGGGTATCAGATAATTGTATTTTTCAGAAGCTCTGTTTAAGTTTTGGAAATCCACGCATAATCTAATTTTTCTTATTCTTCTTCTTGATTAGAACTGGATAATCCACCCACGTGAAATGCCTAATAAGGAAGATAATTCTGGATGAAAGCAACTTCTGCACTTCCTTGAAGATAATAGGTTCCAAGAGTACATTAATCAAGCGTTGACACTATTGGAAGGGCCTCACATCTAGCTTAAGAGGAATGGTATGAGTAATAATTGAAGTATCCTATGTTTTAATGTCTTCATACCCCCAAGAAATCACATCATGATAAGTTTTCAAGGTGTCCATAATTCCTTTTCTTTCTTTTGGGGTGCACGCTTTTCCAATGAACACATTTCTAGCCTCTTCTGTAGTACCCATGTTGTGAGCATCACATTGATTATCTATTGATTTTTTGTTAGTTTTTTGATCTTGATCCCTGATCTAATCCAAATCAAATATTCATTCTAGCTGAACCATACCTTTTGGTATTGTATTAGTCCTTAGATTGATCACTCCTTCAATATCAAGCTCAGCCTCCTCTAGCTCTACTTCATTAATGAGTTGTGATAGAAATACGTCTCAGCTAGTGATGAAGAGGATGTGTTTTTCATCATTAAAAAATTGAAAGTGAGTGACATTTTTGGGCATTGGCAAGGTATAGGTGATCTCTACGGCGAATTTATTTAAACTAGTTAATGACAAAGGCTAGAGGGTACTAGCTGCTTGAGCTAAGACATATGTGGTCTGATTCTTACTATGCGTGATCAACTGAATATTGAATGCATCTAGCCATTCTATGAGATCCCAGACCATGTGCCTATAGTTTTCTAACCTTTTATCATGACAGGAGTATAGTTAAATAACTTTCTTCACAACTAGCTTAGAATCACCAAAGACTTACAACATTTTGAATTTCTTTCTTAATGATATTAGTAACCCATGAACTATTGCTTCGTAGTCTGCTACATTATTTGTGCAATAGAATTGTAATCTATGGGTAGAAAAATATGTCTTACCCATAGCATTCATAAGCTCGAAGCTAGATCTAGCTCCCTTCTTGGACTTGGATCCATCAAAGTGCAACATCTAAAACTTGGAGGGATTCTTTTCTTTGAAACTAACAAAGTAGACATCCTTTCCTGATTACTCCTTTGTCTTTGTACCCTTAGGCGACTAATCATATTTAGGTTGGTTTTGATCTTGCTTTTTTTCCATTCCTTCCTTTAAAATGATTTTCACTTTGATATGTTCCATTGCTATTTGGCATAAGTAGCATTCAAATTCTGAATGAGTTGCATTGTGTACTCTACACCAGCTAGAAAACAACAACTCCTTGAAGTCCATTTTAGCTCCTAAAATGAGCTGATCCTTTACACTTTTCTACATAAATTCTTGGAAGCCATCAAGAAACCTAAGGTGGCCATCCTCATGGATCTCTTCATCTTCTGACTCAATCAAAATTTTAGTGCTGTTAGGAAGATGGGTCAAATTGGTAGGGGCATTACACAACACAAGGAACTCTTCAACCCTTTCTTCTTCTTGGAACTCTTCATCATCTGGATAGGCCATAGGAAAATAATTTCCCAGTTCCATTTCTGTAAACAACACTTCATTCGTGTTGTTGTACTTAGTGATCATGAAATTCATTTGAGGCTCTCGTTCAATGCGGATTTGGTTTGGAAGTCCCTTCCAAGGTAGCTACAAGTGTGAATAGTCCATTGTGACATAACCATTCAAAGCTCGGGTGAAGTCCCTTCCCAATATGATACCATAGGTGTTGCAGATATCAATAACCTAGATGTCAATCACTTGTTCCACCCTTGGGTCAGCTATAATTTGTATGGGTATCCTATTCATTTCCCCAACTATGTTCACCTCAGTCTTGTCGAGTTGGGTTACCTTATGTCTAGAAGGGGTCGGAGTTATCCCTAATGCTTGGCACACTGCGAATGGCATGAAATTGGTAGATTCTCTTAAATCTAGCAAGAAATTGAGTAGATTCTTGCCAAAGACATGAATTTTCATAAGGAAAGGAGGGGTCTCCAATTTCCCTTGGGACAACCATACAAAGACATCAAATTGGACTACTTGAGCCTTATCCTTATCACTAGATTTATCCTTTGTTTACACTTGGCCTTGCTCTTTGTTGGAGATTTGTCTAACGACTAACTTTTAGTAGTTTGTTGGTTTGGGGGCTGATTGAGCTTCTTTCCTATGATTTCTCAGATCATCAGCTCATTGTTGGGGGTGTGAAATGAAACCCTCTTGAGTTGGCTTTTATGGAGCAGTTCCATTCAATGACCTAAAGAAGGCATTTCTAATAGCATATACCCTTAGCAATTCAAAGGCTGACAAACTCAATTTGACTTTCTTTAATTCATCTACTACATATTCTACCATTTTTTTGACCTCTACTTAGAAAATTTACTTTGGGAGGAACTAGTGGGTTGATCTTGGGTCTGATTTGGCTGCCTATTTTTATTGAAATATTGAGTAGGCATGTGGGGATAAGTTGGATTGTTGTTGGCATTAGGATCAGGTGGAGTATTGAAATTGTTGGGAGGGGTAGAGGTTGTAAAAGGACCAACAACTTGCCTATTTCTTAAGTTTTAATGAGTCTCTCTTTGGTGGAACATATGAAATTTATCCTCATGTGGCTCTCCCTCATCTATGGGACCATTATCTACTAAATCAAAGAGCTAAGATAGGGAGCTCTTTTTATTTACCTCTTTCACTTCTTCGTCTTCAGTTGCTGCCTCCTTCTCGGGGGATTTTATTTCGCTTTGTGGGAAAGGATCTTGATTAACTACCAACATTGAGGAATCATATGGCTCAAATGGAACAAGGTCTCTATAGCTCAAGCCATCAACAACATTATGGGATTCCACTTGAAAGATCTCTATAGCAGTTTGGAATTCCAAACAATCAAGCTCAAAATGTTTGTTGGTCTTGTGAAGTCGATAGCAACCGGATAAGGTAGCCTCAACCAAATAAGGTCCACTTTTGGACTTTTCAGTACTGCCCGGTTGTTCAAGAGGTGTGGGAATGCCTCTATTGTTTGGCCTAGTGTTCCAAGTTCTATTTGGCCTTTGTGATGACCTTCTTTCAAATTTATACCCTAAATTCTAACCTCTTTCATAACTTTGTCCA
Source organism: Sequoia sempervirens (assembly GCA_007258455.2). Classification (NCBI taxonomy): domain Eukaryota; kingdom Viridiplantae; phylum Streptophyta; class Pinopsida; order Cupressales; family Cupressaceae; genus Sequoia; species Sequoia sempervirens. Next base: position 31,115,548 of record VDFB02271358.1, on the reverse strand, counting down.
GAAGATGCACCAAAATCATGATTGTCTTGATTGAGGTTGGCTTGGATGCTCCTTTGGGAGGCTTGCAATTAGTTGTTCTAGTTCCTTAGATGGGTCATATCTATGGATAACTTCTTCACCAATTTAGTTAGCTTATCAATCTGATCCTTATCTACATTATTCTACTGTGGCACTTAATTTTAAAGGAAAACAAGCTATGTCAAAGGTTGGTTTTGTTGAGCAGGTGGGAATTATGAATTTTGCACGTATGTAGGCACTTGAGCTTGTTGGAAATAAGTCTACTATTATGTAGGTTTCAAGTAATGTGGCACTGATGGAGCTTGATTCAATGGCTGCCCTAGGTGTGGTATGATCGACAGTTGTGGAACTTGGTTCAACATAGGCATTTGATGAGCCAAGGCATGGGTAAGCCCTTGGATTTGAGTTGGGTTGGTGGCTAGCCCTGATGAGGGGAGCAGACCTACAATGTGTTGTCCCAAGTTCATGCTTGCTTTCACTACTTCTGCATACGCATCCACCAATCTTGTAGGAAGCTAGTGCATCGTTTTGACCAATGTGGATGTGAGATTATCCAAGGTAGCATAGTACACTAGCCTAGCTAAGGGATCATCAACCACATAAAGTGGTTGTAGCTTCATATAAGCCCTATGAAATCTATCATTGAACAAGCTAATTGGCTTATTAAATTCCCTCCTGACAGACAAATTATTGATATAGCTCTATTGGGATAATAGGAACCTTGAACTTCTAAAAGAACGTGTTCTTCATGAGGTCCCAAGAGGTAATGGAGCCTATAGGTAGATGGATGTACCAATATAAAGCTTCATCCCCCAATGAGTAAGGGAAGAGCCTACAAGCCACGTCTTCATATTCAATCTACATATCTTTTAACATTGTTTGGAAGATCTTGATGTGTTCTTCTGCTATCCTCTGTGGGTCATGTGGATAAAACTTGGTGTGGAAGCATTTTAGATTCTTTGACATGTCATGATAATCATTGAAGGACAAGGGTGATGGGTTATTTCCCAACCAAGCCATTATGGGAAGTGGAGGTTTTTAATTGTTGTGTTATAGTAACTTTAGGTTGAAATGGGGCAGCTCCTTAGAAGTAAGGGGTAGGGGTGAGGAAAACACCTTGGATATGGGAAGTGAGCAATGAAAATGTTGTTTGGAGTGAAGGATAAGGTGGAGATGGATGGATGGAAGGAGATGGAGGAGATGGAGGTCGAGTGGGTGTGGCTGAAGTTGATGCTTCCCCTTTCTTGGCTCTCCTAGTCTTAGTAGGGTTTTTTAGCTCTTGGAATTCTCCTTTTTTTGGTGTGGACCTGAGTACTCTATAAAACCTTTAATGGGAGAAGGACCCAATTTGATCTAGCTTAGCCTATCCCTCCTAAGACCAGTTCTGTTGATGGGTGGTTTTGCACTTTCTCAACATAGACAAAACACAAGTGCAATGTCTCTCTTGAAAGGTAATTTCTGTAACTAAGTTTTAGAAATCACCACAAGGTCCCTTGGGTGTCTGGTCATGAATTGCAAAAATAGCTTAGTTGTTGATGTGATTTGCTGGTAATCACAAAGGGAATTTATGGTCTATTAAGCATGGAGGGAATTGGGTCTGCAAATGGAGTTTTATGAATTCTAGAAATGAGTGAACAATTGTTGCAAGTTTAGAACAACAAGCTAAAACTCCATCTTTTCCATCATATTTAGCTTTGCAATGATGCTAAATTTCTTTTCTAATTTAAGATTTAAAGAAATAACAAAAGGGAAAAAGGGTTAGAAGTTTCCTATACTTGAAACTAATGATGAACAATAACAATGGAGGATGCTACAATGGACAAACTTCCTAAAACTGAGTTCCACTTAACTAGGGACAACCCATAGTCTCATGCAACTAGTGCAATATTCAAAGGGTCATTGCATATTTTTAGATTGTTCATTTACCAGTAAAGCATGAACAACAATTGAACTTAGGTGCAACAATATAAGTAATACTCATAATAATTTTACATAGCAGTTTATCATCAATAAATAACCAAAAGTATGAGCTAGGAAGACATCAAACACCATAGCATACTTCACCATTAAAGAACATCATGAACTAACAACTAAAAAGTAAATTAAAACTTAAAACAAATGTAAAATCTAACACTTGGAGATATAATCATGAACACATAAGAAAAATATGTAAGAAACCATCTAAACAATGCTTTTCTCATATATTTTGCAGTAGCATGTCTTTACAACAACTTATCTCTCTCTGAAAATTAGAGGACGCCCCTATTTATAGTTTTCAAAAAGTGAAATGAATGGACAAGATTCATTTACAATGAGTGGTCAAGATTCATTTTCACTTAGGGTTTCACCTACCCCCAATATATTAGAATATAAAATAGACTCTTTTGTCTTCTTCCCTATTTCATCCTATTTTCTATTTTGTCTTGTAGCCTTTTTTGTCTTTTATCTACCTTTTCAGCCTCTACAACTACTTTAGCAAGTATTCATCATCGATGATAGGCTTCTGAACCTCTTTCTATGATGTTGCATGCTCAATGAACTTGTCGATCATGGCTATGAGTTTCTTCTCTTTGGATAGGTCAGACTTGAGGATTTGGAAGGCTATCTTCTTGAATATGTCTATGATTTGCTCCTAGTGTTTAGTGCACTTTGGAATGGCCTTGATAACCTACTTGGAATGAGTGAAAGCCCTTGCAACAAAATCCATGAAATCCGGTGACAGCATAACTCCAACCCTTTGTCCCATCTTCTTGTGAAAGAATGGCTTTATCTTCTCTAGATCTAACTCCAAAGTGCGATTTTCATAGCCCATCATCATTTTTAGATAATATTCGCTATCTGTCCAGTGCTCCATAACCCATTCATGGTCAAGCTATTATTTCTGCAAGGACTTTAGAATCTCCTTCATGTAGTCGAGATTCATCTACCATGTATCCACCAACCAATGATCTTTTTGCAACTCTAGCTCCTTTGGCCACATTTCTTAGGAGAGATTAAGGATTCTCTTGAGCTTGGGATAGGTGATATTATACAGCACAAAGAAATCTTTGTAGCTATTTATCACGTCCTCCACCTATTTTTGTAAACTTTAGAATTTATTGAACACCATGGAAGCATGATGGATGACCATGTCACCATTGCATATTACCCTGTTGAACCAATCTATAGTGGACTTGGTCTAATTTTTCATTTTCTCCATTTTATTTAGCTCCTCCTTAGAGAGGAGATTAGTCATAGATGATTCCACTGGGGATTCTTCCTCTATGGATGTCCACTATTGAATGTAGGCAGTGAGGTCCACCACTTGTTCCTTCAATTTTTCTTTAGTGGATTGGTCCTTATTCTTCTGTTGTATGATGGTGGAAACTAACCCTTGGAGATCATCCATCTTTAGTTCATAGGTTCCTAGGCCCCAATTGATTGTAGATATTTGGTAATATTTCCCCTGGATGGTTTCAACATCTTTTCCTGCTACTAGGTTGGCAATCTATAACATCTTGGACCCAAAGTCATCAATCGTGATATGTGAATTGATTTTAGGTTTCTTCTCTTTTCAGGTCCTTGTTTGGGATCTTTCCGGAATTGCTTCTAGCCTCACCTTTGGATAAAAAAATAGTAGAGCTTTCTTCTTCAATTATTGTTCAAGTCAAGCAAGAACCTTTGTTTGACCCTTTGGTGATTCATGATTACCTTCCTCTTCCTTTTCTTTCTGGGGCCAATCTTCTTCATTACCCAGAGCCTCTTCTTCATTCTTTTCCTCCTCATCTGGCTCCTACTCTAGTGCGATCCTTTCTACACTAGGCTCAATAGGGGCCACATTTTAATACACAACAATTTCCTTTTGTGGTGCTTTCTCCTTATTTTTTTCTTGTTCAATCTCAACATTGTGGTTGGGCTCAATGTGCCTCCTTTGTTATGCATATTCTTATTCTTCTTCTTTATCCTTCTCTTCCTCCATTTTTGGAGGAAATTATTCTTGCATCAGGCCCTTATCTTGGCTAGTCTGTGGAGGTTCCTCAAGTATCTCAACACCCAGATCTATTTCTACCTTCCCTTCTTCGAAGCGGTGCTCCTCTAGGCATTTCTTTTCTTCTTTGTGATTCTTGAGTAGCTCTTCATCCAACTCTTGGTTTGATGTTTCCACCACATAGTGTTTGTCGAGACCATCAACATCCTCTTTAGAGGTTTGTGACCCTTCTTCATTGGAGGCCATGTTGCCAAGTTTATACTTAATCCACTCTTTGGATGTTCAAAGTAATCATCTTTATCTAAATCCTGAGGCCCCTCAACTATGTCTTGCGTGGCCTCTTTGTGTTGCTCTATGCTTATTCTCTCCATTTCCTCTGAGATCTACATTGTGGCCTCCATCTTTAGAGGTTCGGTAGGTGGTGGGGGAAGAGAAAAAGTAGCAAGAAGTCAAGCCATTAGAGCTTGAACCTTAGGGTCAAGGATTACCCCAAAGAGCTCAATGGGAACGTTCTGCATATATGTAGTGAAAGATTGTGGCAAGACAGGTGGTACCATAGAGGTTGAGGGCATGGATGGAAGCATAGTATAAAATTTATAGGTAATGGAGGTGGGAGCAAGGAAGATGATAGTGGAGAGATGGTCAAAGAAGAGGAGTCTAGTACCATTACTAGAGAAGTTGACAAGGTAGAGGTGATGTGGACTAAGATGTCCATAGCGAGCATAGATGATACATGAAAAGTTTAGAAGTGGAGGGTGGAGGAGTGGTGATAGTAGTAGTGGAAGTGTGAGAAAAAGTGGTAGGTGGTGAGTGGGGTTGTTCAGTTTCTTCATCTTTGTGTTGAGGCTCCTCCTAAATAGTAGGCATTTCGAGCACAAATGTTCCCATTCTCTTTGTCCTCTTGGATGACTCACCTTCTGTCACCTTCTTGGAATAAACCTTATGTTTAGGCTTTCACATAGGTTCACCCTTCCTTTTATAGGATCTTGTGATTGATGGGGACTTTGGAGCTTCACCAGATGATTCCGCGGTAGCACCGCTATCGGTTTCACTCTCAAGCTTTTCCTCAAGCTCCCCATATGTCAACTTTGTACCTTTCTCCTTTAGTTGGGAGATTTGTGCATCCACCCATTGCCTAGTTTTGTGCTGAATAGGGTGTGTGAAAATATCGAGGTCGATGACCTCTTCCTCATTCCAATCAATAACTTGTAGGGGCATCTTAAGCAAGGCATGGTATCTATCATCTACAATGTTATCATCCTCAACAATTTGATCAGGAACTGGGAATAGATTGATGGACTTCACAAACTAAGTGATCATCCTCATAAGTGTTGCATCCACACCTCTTTATCGTCATTACAATTGGCCCATAAGTCCTCAATGTGAGGTCGGTGGGTGTATTGCCTCCCAACCCACTTCTTCAACTTACCATGAGGGTACACTCTTCCTATATTTGTGTGAAGTTCCAAGTGGTACTCTACCAATTCCTTCTATGAGTATTCCACACACTGGGTAGTGGGACAAGAGTATATTCCTTTTTCGAAGGTTAGGGGATATGGCAGCCTAGCTTGATGCTTATCATTGAACAGTGCATGGGAAGTCTGCAACTGCCAAGAAACCTCCTATAAGATGACCCAATCATTAGGGTAACGTGGTAACCAGTAGGTCTTTCCTAAGAACCCCTCTGTTCTGATGTAAGTGAACTTTGGGAACTGGATAAATAGATATCCAAATCCCTTTATAAAGGCCTTTGTCCTATGTGTTACCCTTCTCTCGAAATATCCTCCCAAGAGTCTGATTATATGCTTGATGAAGGAATCATTCACTCTTCTATATTCCCTTTTAAAGTTTCTATATTGTAACTAGGGATAGTAGTCATAAAATTTGAGTTCTCCCCTCCTCATCCCCAATGTTCCTACATAGAAGAGTCCTTTGTATGGGAACTTCTCTGCCAGGAGGTTGACTAGATATGAAGTCATGTAGAACTGGGAGGTCTTCTTCACTACTAGGAGCTGGTTGTGCAGGTTGTAACTTATTATCTTGGCCTAGTGGAATTTAGCTTCACCTTAGATGGTTTCTTCTACAAAGTAGAACATCCACTCTTCAAAAAATGAAGCATTCGGCAAGCCCATTACTCTACGTAGAAGAGTGACTAGATCGTGGTATTCCTCAAAGAAATTGCTCCTAAATAACTTTTGAGGCATGTTATTGGTGCTACCCCTCTTGTGCTTTAGCTAGTGTTGATTGATCATTCTTTTGCATCCAAAAGGGTCCTATTGCCAAACCTTCTGAGTAAACTTCTTTTCTACCTCCTCCATCTTATCAAATGTTAGGATGCCAAATTTTCTGCCAATAGACTTGGCAAAAAAGTTTTCCAATACTCTTCCATCCTTATCAATTATTTTATTGTTAGAGTGATAGCACTCTTGATAGCCAATTAATAGCTCTAGAGCAACCAACACATGAGCGAAGCCAACTACCTTTGCCATGCCACTTCCTTTGATCTTCCATGCATCCTCTATAGTAGGGTTGACCATCATCCTTTCCTTGCACTCATCTATGTTCACGTACCTAAGGTCTATATCAGAGATTGTGTCCTAGGTGGAAGCGTGCTTGGAGGTGCACTCCACCCCATGAAACTGATAATTCATTTGTTCCTTTTCCTCTTTTCACCTAGGTATTCTTGTAGGCTTCTTTTCTTTCTTAGCTTTTCCCATGGGCTTCCTAGATGATCCCTTAGGAGGTTCCATAAATCTTGCATGCAAAAGGTGCAATAAGTGTTTTTACATACAAATCCAAAAAACTTCAGTTAAATCCTACAAATCCATGGTTAGATCCATCCATATATCTTTAAAATATCATAAGATTCATCATAGTTCACCTTTTAGAGCTCATTTGGGCCATTTGTGCAATGCAGGTTCAGGGGTGCGGGTTTCCCCTAGGTGGAAGCCACTAAGAAGAAAGTTGTTAAAGAGCAGCATCAAGACCACAAAATCCCACATACGACCACCTACATAAGAATTTTTGCATGGTTTCTTTGATAGGAAAATCTCCCATGGAACGATTAGGCACGTGTGAAGATTAGCTATGAGGTGCTTCAAGCTGTCAGGTTAGGCTTTGTTGCTCTTGTGGGTTTGAAGGATGCGGGCGCCATGGGGTGGAAAGCCCTAAAAGCTTCGCTGTTAAGTAATGGAATTGGATAGACGATGCCCTGCATGCGCTGTTCCGCATAGTGGGACTTGCATGATAAGTTTCCCTCTCAGTTTATTGAAATTTTATAAGCCTCACGGAGTGGGGTAGTGCGGAGGCTGCATAGTGGATGGATGCTAAGCATTCGTTGTTACAAAATGAATCTAAAGGGATGGACTTTTGACTGTTGTGGCCCACATGGGTAGACCTATTGGTGTGATTTTATTAAGAGTTTGTGACTTACATGATTTAGGAGTGATAATGACAGAGGCAGGCTCAGGGTCCACATGGTGGGGAAACACATTAATTTTTTTGTTAAAAGACTGCCAAGAACTAGCCTCCTCCTACATGAAGAAGTTTGCTGATGGACACCCAAAAGGCATCCAACCTTAGTCATTTTGGCAATGAATGATTTCAAAGAGTGGAAGTCAGAAAGTAATAGGTCGTTAGGGCTTGGCTATTAAAGAACAACCCTCGAGTGACGACCACCCACAAGTAGTGGTCCACATAGGTGGACCCGCAATGACCACCTAGACCAAAGATCAAGCTCTCAAACTTAAGGTCTCAATTTTGAAGAAGTGGTTCCCATGGAACTCGCATAGCGGAAGGGTGTAAGTGCTTCATCATTAAACAATGAAAGTCAAGGGATGATGATCGGTACGAAGTAGCTCGCAAGGCAGTTGGGACTTAACAAATTTTCAATGTGTGTTGGGTTTGGTTTACTTGTGGTGAAAATGAAGATGGAGCTTGTGATGTGGGATGATGTTAAAGTTTAGCCATCAATGGATCGGTACGATGATAGTTGGCTTGGTGGGGTTGTGGAAACCCATGTCAGCACAGCTGTTCGGTGAAGGCCTAGGTGGTGAAGGTAGATGTGGGACCCACCATGCAGGTAGAAGTTAAGTGTTGGCTGCTACTTAGTGGCAAAGTAGTAGTGGCAACTTGCATGAGGGAACCCATAGTTGTGGGCCACGATGCCCGATGGATGTGGTAGCAAAATTCTAGAGAAAACTCGCAACCCAAATCTTGTAGAGGTAAAAGTTTTAGTGAATTTTGGATTGGTGATTTTGGTTAGATGGAATTTGATGACTTTAATGCATGTGACCAATTTAAGCTTAGAAAAAGGGGCATGCAAATTGAGGCAAGAGAAAAATGACCCAACGGGAGAAAAAATGAAAGAAAGGGGGTCCCTAATCCCAATGGGGCATGTGTACTATAGGAACAACAAATGGTGACTCAACTGGGAGAACAATCTCGAGTGTTCCAAGGGTAAGGGTTCATCTGGAACCTAAAATATCTCTTTTCGCAGACTAGAATCGAGTTTCGCCAAACAAACTAGAGACTTAAAGGATGATGGAATTCTTGGTTGAATCAACTCACCAAAATATCTCAAAAGTGTGTGCAGTGAGTTCATTTACCTCATCAGAGACCATAGAGGATAGCAGTCAATCATTTGAGGCAAGCTATGTAGATTATCTAACCCGAAAAGTAACCTAGACCTTGCTTCGCTACTAGTCAGGCTTCCATAGCCCTGATGGAGTTGTCACTACGACCCCCATAGACATTTCTCTATTGCTAGCCAAGAGTCCATAGCCCTAATAGAGTTGCTCGCACACCCACACAGTTGCCTGTTTTCAATATTTTATTTTCTCTTTCTTTTCTTTTCATATTTTATTTTTGATACTCTTTTTCTCAACTGCATAAGCATTGAAGCTCATAATGGGTTTAGAGATCATAGTGGTGACTTGAGTAGATTTAAGTTTTTTCACTTGCCGAAGCCTCATGATGACTATCATATAGCTCATCGAGCATATTCAAGGTGCATATCATGTGTAATATGAGATAAACGTGAAGGGATTCAAATAAGGGTTCTGTCCTAGGTCAAGCTAGAGTTCAAGTAAGGAAACCCACTTCATGGAGGCGAACAAAAAATCATGGTAACTAATGAAGACTAATCCAAGGAATGGAAGGAGCATGTAGCAAAGTGGGCCCTCTGACAAGGCCAAGCACAACCACTACATCAAGATAAGACAACACCCTCAGAAAAATGAAAGCTAGGAAAGTGATCGAAAGCAAAGCAAAAGCATAACAACAAGCCAAAAGAACTAGTCTAACTATATACAAATATATATAGAGGTTGAGCTTGGATAGCTCAGACAAGGAAATAATACTTGAGGTACTGCCTATTGATAGACAATGGGACATCCTCTCCAATGAGGGTCTTAAGGAAAAAGGAATTATCTCCTAAGATTTCAAAAATTTGAAAGGGGCCAAGCTAAAGCTTGTTGAATTTGTCATGTCCCCCTTTCTTTTTCATGGGCCATGTCCCAACATAGGACCAAATCTGCAATCCTGAAGGCCTTAACTTTGGATCTACAATTGAACCATCTCTTTACTATGCCCTGGTGTTTGGAAATTTTTTCTATTGCTTGGGTACATACTTATTCCAAATGCAATAGATTAGCTAAGCAAGCCTCACTATGTTCTCCCTCTTCGTAGTATGTGTTGATGAATTGAAGTGTAGGGATCTTGAGGTGGACTCAGAAAATAGGCTCTAGGCCATAAACAAGGCAGAATAGTGAATTTTCCAAGGCTGCCTTATGATGCGTATGATCTGCTCATAGAGAAAAACATAGTTGGGTATGCCAATCTTTCGAGTTCTTATCAAGAAACTTTCAGATGATAGTTAACAAGTTTTTGTTTGTGGATTCAACTAGACCATTCCCTTGGGGATAGTAATTGGATGAAAATTTAAGGACAATCCCATAGTCAAATGCCCAACTAGAAAATTTAAGGGAAGCAAATGCAAGACTATTATTGCAAACTAGGGAAAATGGACAACCAAAATGATTTATGATAAAACTTTCAAGAAAATTAGTAACTACTTCAGTTGTACATTGCCTACAACCAATTGCTTCAGTCCACCTAGTGCAATAATTAGTGTAGAAACTAAAAATTGTCCTAGGCCTGCGACTCTTAATTTCTTCATAATTCATAATTATATGGCCTCTATTAATTAAATAGCTTTAATTATTTAATTTATTTATTCTTACCTTTATTCTTCCTTGATTAATTAAATAAATATTATTTATTTAATTACGTAGCTAATTTAATCTATCTTCTTTCTAAAATTAAATAAACTATTATTTAATTAATTTCTATGACACTTTCTACTATAATTAAATAATTGCTTTAATTATTTAATTATTCTTTAACTTTTCCTCTTTAATATTAAATAAATATTTATTTATTTAATGTTATCCAACATCTTGAGTTTTGAATTAAATCATCATTTAATGCAAAAGGATTTATCCGTATCATATTCCTCTATAATTAGATAATCTCTTTTTTATCTAATTAGTCATTTATCACTTAAGTCTAGATAAAACTTCATCATTCAATTATCTGGTGAGATAATATCTAATTTTCTCTAACAAATATTCTTTCTATGTTGATCACTTCGTTATCTAGATAAAATCAGTCAATTTTATCTATGCCAATCTTATCTTCTATATGCAATCCTTATCCCTCAGTGTCTCAACCAATCTCCATCATTGATTAAATTACTTTTTAATTTAATCTCCACCATTCAAGCTTTATTAATTACACTAATTTAACCCTAACCCTATTGCATATCACATCTTTTAATCTTGATTTTTTGATTAATTATCTCTCAATCTCAACCCGTCATTCAAAAATTACATCTTCTATAAAATGGCTTTATCTCTACCATTTTTACTCCTCTCGAAATTTGATGAGTTTTGGAAGAAACTTTAGAAATCTTCAATATTTTGCTAATATCATTGTCATGAGGCCATGTTTGCATACTTAATTAAAATATGAGGGAAATTACTATACTACAATGAAATGGAGAAGGGTAATGGAGGTGAATCATAGAATTTCATGTGTGTTTGGTGAGATCTTTCGTTTATGCATGTTTTAATCTTCCATTGTTCTTCATTATTAGCTTGGGTTTAGTTAGATTTATGCTTTGTATTGCTATTCCTAGAATTTTCCCTATGCTACATCTGGTGAACCCGACGCCAAGGATAAAGTTTCTGCAAATTTTGTACGGTTTTCTGTGTTTTACAAATTTTCTATACGATTCAATGCAATCACAAAGATAGAGTGATGTATCCATCAGTATTTTTTGTTGCTACCGCCAACAACATGAGCCACATCCACTATACTGCACTGCAACTGCCATCTTGTCAGCCACAGTTGATATTCCTGCAACGCATCTGATCCATCCCATACATCGCATCTATCATTCCATGATGCAACTACTTGGCTTTGGGTTTGTTTTTAAATTTCTGCAAGTAATTTTCAATTTTCTACATTTTTGGTTTAGTAGGTGAGGATTTTCTGGTTACTAATAATTTGTTGACAGCGCGTGGCAAGAGAAATTTAATGTTTATTTTGCAGCTTCGTTTGGCCAAGATCTAAATCTACAACTCTCGTTTGTTGAAGGCTAAAATTGAAACTACTAATGAAATATGATGCAAGACATTTGTTGAAGAATGGATTTTGAAATTGATTGTATGTATAGCTTAGATCACATTTCATTTGGTGCCTAAAATAAACAATTTCTTACTATGCTTGGTGCTTTTGCACACTTTTGTTTAGATTAAATCCTGATTTAATGACAAAAGTATCCTCTCCCCTTGCGCACTTGTGTGATCCTGGGTGTAAGAGAAATTGTTATTAACTCTAGAGGGTCTGCCTTGGTGGGAAAAAGTACTCACCCTAAGACGACTCAAACCATAAACGAGCTAAATCCAAGCTACTCCCGACCAGTATATAAATGTGAATGGTAATGGAAAACTTAGCATTATAGTGCGGATGTGTTATACAGACAAGTGATTCCCTCAATACCTGCGTGGTACATTTAAACCTATAGAGCATAACCTCTACAGGCTAGGAAACCTCCTTATCAGAGCTAATTTTTCCTCGTGTATAGCCACATGAATGGGTGTCCTGATTAAAAACCATTTGTTTAGATTGTCAAAATCCTTCTATTTGCTGGTGCAGGAGGTTAGACCTCTAAAGCCATCCCACATATTCATGGTTCTTAGTAGAGATGAAAAATTCTTGGGATGTCACTACCTAAGAATTCGGATCTTGGTAAGCCTAAGAAGTGAGTGCACTGTAAGGGGGAGCTTGTGCTATCAAGATCCTAAGTCATCCGCTTTGAATAAGCACAGTTGGAGAATGTTGGAAATAATGTGCCTCAATCTCACACGCTGAAACCTCTAAAAGAGCCAAGTCGGTGTGACATTCCTTTTGTTTAGCCGACTGGCAGTTTAGTAACCTTGTGGGTTTTACAGGTCGCTGAGACAATGCTTCTATCTTGCCAATTGGTGTTGTCGCTGTGACTTGTGGTGTTCACTGTAACCTTCTGCCGAGTGGGTTGGTCTGGCCGATAGGCTATTCTTATCGGATATTAGAGAGACTTGGACGTTCGGTATGTCTCGTACCGACAAGAGAAGTCGCACTGACTGCTTTACTCTTGGAGTCTTCAGGGTAACATGGAGGCTTTGCTATGAACTCTTGGTGACATATATTTGTTTCACCGATGCTCATCAAGGTAACATGGAAGCTTTGGTAAGAAGTCTTTCCGACGGTTGGTTCTCTCACCGATAGGTATGAACATCAGTGTAATCTCTTGGCGATAGTGGTAAGTCTTGCCGACACTGTATGTTTGTTATTGGGTGTCTTCGGTGAAACTCCTAGTGACTGAAGTCTTCAGCGAAAGGTGTGAAAATTCAGAGTAATGTCTTAGCGATAGCCTAAGTCTTGCTGACGAGTGTTCTTTTCGGTATGACTTGAGGTCTTGGTGTGATCTCTTGGCGAATGACGATAGTCTTGCCAGTAGAAATGCTAACGTCTATGTGACTTTGGAACTTCGGTATGATGTCTCATCAAAAATGATGGTCTTGCCGAATAGCGATACAAGTTATGATCATCGGTATGAGGTCTTGGTGACAAGGCGAAGTCTGAGCGATTGTTTTCTGAACTCGGTGTAACCTCTTGCCGATAGTGATGACTCTTGGCGATATCGATAGTCCGATCTTGTGGCATTGGAGAGACACGGTTAGTGTCTCACCAACATATGACACAAGTTGAACACCTTTGACTGAGTGATGACTATCCTACGTGGTTTGTCCTTGACCAATCAGGGATTGGAATGGGAACCACTAGCAATTGAATTGTTGCAGCCGTTACTGAGAGGAAGATTGACAGACCAAGGGTGTCATGGATATAATTAGAGATGGAACATTGTTATCAGTTCGATGAACAATTGGATGAATGGTTGGATGAACAGTTTGATGAGTGATCAGTGAATTTAATTATGAGTGTATTGAATCTTGAATGTTTTGTACAAGGTTGATCAAGGATTATGCTGTTGTAAATTGAAATTAGAAAGATAAGTATGATCTCTGTATGTAATTCCATTACTATAATACAAAGGGGCTTTTCTTGGTGTGGTGGGTTTTTCTCCTGTAAGGATTTTCCCACATAAATCTGGTGTTCATCTATGTATGATTATTTCTCTATTTTTATTATTGCTTTCAAGTCTATCTTAATTGGACTATAATTGAAAATTTATAAGTATCTCTGCATTCTTCCTTGAGGTTTTGATGTTAGGAGAGTTAGTTCCACACCTTAGCATTCCTTACAAGTGGTAAGATAGGCCTAGCTAGTTGTGTTATCCTTGTGGGTATTTTGAGTCAATTCTATTCAGTGGGAGTCTTGTAGAATTTTGTTAATTCAAATTACAAATTAAGATGGCTAGCATGTTAGGAAAGATTGAAATAGAGAAATTCAATAACAGTAATTTTGAGTTGTGGAAACTCAAAATGGAAGATTTGTTAGTGGATCGTGATCTATGGATTGCTGTGTCTGGAACGAAGCCTACAGGTATGAAGCAAGAATTTTGGGACCTTGCAAATAGAAAATTAAAGGGGATGATAAGGCTCTGTTTAGAAAACTTTGTTCTTCTGAATGGTCATGAAGAAAAGACTGCATCTTCCTTATGGAAAAGACTGACAACTATTTATCAGGGCAAGTCCTTGGTGAATAAATTGTTCTCGAGGAAGAAGTTGTACTCTTTGAGAATGCAGGAAGGAGGGTCTGTTGCTGATCATTTGAATGCATTCAACATGATGATTGCACAGTTAACATCTATGGGAATGAAGATTGATGAAGAAGATTGTTGTATGCTGTTATTATGTTCTTTTCTAGATTTGTGGGATCACCTGGTGATGGCTATTAGGAGTACGACATCCACTTTTAAGATGGAAGATGTTGTTGCTTCTTTGTTATCAGAAGAGATGAGAAGGAAATCTTCTGAGATGGAAAAGGAGGCTGTTGCTGTTAGAGGTAGATCGAAAGATAAAGGCAAGAAGAAGGAAAAGAAGTCCAAATCCAAATCAGAGGGGAGATCAAAGTCTCTTGACAAGAAGTCCAAGGTGAAGTACTGGAATTGTGGGAAACTTGGTCATGTCTAAAAGGATTGTAAAGAGGAGAACAAGAAGAAGAAGAAGTATTCTTCTGACAATGATTCTTCTCAAAGTGATACAAACACTTTCATTGCAGCCTTGGCTACACAGGAATCAGATGATGTCTGGCTGATTGATTCTGGAGCATCTTTCCACATGATATCTCATAGAGATTGGTTCATGAAGTATGAAAAATATGATGGTGGAAAGGTGTATTTGGAAAGTGATTCATCATTGGAAATAGTTGGACGAGGAAGAGTCAAAATTCAATTCCCTGATGGCAGAGTGAAGGGAATTAATGATGTAATGCATATACCAGGTCTGGCTTGAAACTTACTTTCTGTTAGTATGCTCAATGATATTGGAGTGCAAGTCACATTCTTTGGAAATGGTTGCAAGATGACTAGAGGCTCTATGGTGCTAGCAAGAGGTGCTCGTGTTGGTACCTTGTATAAGCTTGATGCACATGCTGTGCAAAGCAATAGTGTCTGTGTAAAGTCACATACATCTACTCATGGAGGAAAAGAGGAAAAATTTCCTGATTCTGTAAACTCTATGGAAGTTAAACTTCCAGTAGGAAAGACTATGCTCTGGCATCATAGGCTTGGCCACATTGGTGAGAAAGGTTTAAAAACCTTGAAGAATAAAAACCTGGTTGAGGGGCTTGAATATTGTAACCTCGAATTTGAATTTTGTGAACATTGTATATATGGAAAACAACACCATGTTTTATTTTATTCTAGTCCTCACAAATCTTTTGGTTTGCTTGATTATATACATTCTAATGTTTTTGGTCTAGTGAATGTTCCTTCTTTGTCTAAGTCAAGGTACAATGTATCATTTATTGATGATTATTCAAGAAAGGCATTTGCCTATTTTTTGAAAAGTAAATTAGAAGTGTTTAGTCAGTTTAAGGAATTTAAGAACCTTGTAGAAAATCAGACTGGAAGAAAAATAAAATGTTTAAGGACTGATAACGACGGTGAATTTTGTTCTGATGATTTCGAGAGGTACTATAAAGATCATGGGATTAAAAGACAAGACTACAACTTACACTCTACAACAAAATGGAGTTGCAGAAAGGTTCAACAGGACAGTGATGGAAAGAGCACAAAGTATGCTGAGCAGTGCTGGATTGGAGGAGAAGTTCTGGGCTGAGGCAGTTGCTACAACATGTTACTTGATAAACCATTCTCCGAATTACACTATTGTTGAGAAAACACCTTTGGAAGCATGGTCTGGTAAGAATCCCTCTTTAAGACATATTCGTGTTTTTGGCTGTGAGGCATATGCACATGTGCCGTATGAGAAAAGATCTAAATTGGAGAATAAGGATGTTAAATGTATTTTTATTGGTTATAATTCTGGCATAAAAGGATGCAAGCTTTGGAATCCTGATACGGAGAAGGTTCTATACAACATAAGTGTAATCTTTCGTGAGCTGAAGCCTTCTACCTTGGATCTGCAGTTAGAGATAAAATCAGAAAACAAAAAGGATGTAGTTGAAATTCCTCGTACATCAAATAAAGAGGAATTGAAAATTCAAAATGTACTTGAAATTGAGGAGAGCTCAAGTAGTTCTGAGAGTTCTGATGAAGAAGAACAACCTCAGCCTTAGCAAGTGAGGAGGTCATCTTGTGAAAGAAAGCAACCTGATAGGTATGGGTTTTCTTTGATAGATTCTACTTGTGCCTATGCTTCAATTTCTAGCATTGATGAGCCTAGGACTGTGAAAGAGGCATTTAGAATGTCTTATTCAAACTCTTGGTTGGAAGCCATGAATAAAGAAATGGCATCATTAGAAAAGAATGATACTTGGAGTTTGGTGCCCTTGCCTAAAGGCAGAAAAGCTCTCATATGCAAATGGGTATTTAAAAAGAAAATAGGTCTGGATGGAAGTGTGGGAAAATATAAGGCGAGGTTGGTTGCGAAGGGTTATTCCTAGGTAGAGGGAATTGATTATGGGGAAATTTTTTCTCCTGTAGCTAAGCTGACATCTATCAGATTTCTTTTGTCACTTGAAGCAGCGTATGACTTAGAGGTCGAACAAATGAATGTGAAGAAACCATTTCTTCATGGTGATCTTGAAGAATAAATTTCTATGTCCCAACCTGAGCACTTTTTAGAAAAAGGTAAAGAAAGATTGGTTTGCAAGTTGAATAAATCTCTATATGGGTTAAAGTCTCCTAGAATGTGGTACTAGAAATTTGACACTTTTGTTTTTTCATTGGGATTTGTAAGATCAAAATATGATCATTGTGTGTATTACAAAGCTGAAAGTGATCAAGTTCTTATTATTGCTCTCTATGTTGATGATATGCTGTTCATAGGCAATAGTAAGTTGATGATTTTTGATCTTAAGTCTCAGTTGTCTGTAAAGTTTGAAATGAAAGATCTTGGTGGAACTAGGTATATTATGGAAATGGAAATAACTAGGGACAGGAAGAATAGAAAACTTTGGCTCAATCAGAGTAAGTATATCAAGACTGTTCTAGAGAGATTTTGCATGAATGATTGCAAGCAGCTAGTTTTTCCAGTTTTGTAGGGAACAAAGCTATCTGTTGAAGATTGTCCAAAATATCCTACTGAGATGGAGGACATGACCAATGTACCTTATGCTAGTGCGGTTGGCAGTCTTATGTATGTAATGGTCTGTACAAGGCCAGACATTGCCCAAGCAGTGGGAGTACTTAGTTGGTTTATGGCTAATCCTGGAAGGACACATTGGGATGTTGTGAAAAGAGTATTCATATATTTGAAGGGCACTTCAGAATATGCTTTGTGTTACCATAGTAACTTGGTTGAATCACAGAGGACTCTCATTATTCAAGGCTATGTGGATTCTAATTGGGCAGGGGACATTGACAACAGAAGATCCACCAGTGGATATACTTTCATGTTGAATGGTGGTGTAGTGAGTTGGATGAGTAAGTGACAGGCTATAGTCACTTTGTCCACTATAGAGGCAAAATACATGGCAGCTACACAGGCTTGTAAAGAAGCAATCTGGTTAAAACGTTTATGTTCTAACATTGGTTTTGATGTAGGGAAAATAACTATTTACTGTGATAGTCAGAGTGCGATTTGTTTGGAAAAGAATCCTACTTTCCATGCCAGGATGAAACATATAGATGTATAGTATTATTTTTTATGGGATATGGTGGAGGATGGAAAGGTCTCATTAGAAAAAGTGGATACTCTGGAGAATGTTGCAGATGCATTGACGAAGCTAGTGAGCACAGAAAAGTTCAGGTGGTTTTCCAATTCAATGGGCCTCAGTGCCCATGAATTTTAGTAGTTTTGTTGTGCTATGGAGGTGCCTGTGTGATCTTCATCAAGTGGGATATTGTTGGAAATAATGTGCCTCAATATCAAAGGCTGAAACCTCTGAAAGAGCCAAGTCGGTGTGACATTCCTTTTGTTTGGCTGACTGGTAGTTTAGTAACCTTGTGGTTTGTTCAGGTCACTGAGATAATGCTTCTGGCTTGTCGACTGGTGTTGTCGCTGTGACTTGTGGAATTCATTGTAACCTTCTACTGAGTGGGTTGGTTTGGCAGACAGGCCATTCTTATTGGATATCAAAGAGACTTGGACGTTTGGTTTGTCTCATACTGACAAGAGAAGTCTTTCCAACTACTTTACTCTAGGATTCTTTGGGGTAACATGGAGGCTTCACTATGAACTCTTGGCGACATGTTTATCTCACCGATGTTCATTAGGGTAACATGGAAGCCTCGGTAAGAAGTCTTGCCGATGGTTGGTTCTCTCATCGATAGGTATGAACATTGGTGTAATCTCTTGGCGATAGCAGTAAGTCTTGCCGACACTATATGTTTGTTATTAGGTGTCTTCGGTGAAACTCCTAGCAACTGAAGTCTTTGGTGAAAGGTGTGAACATTTCAAGTAATGTCTCAGTGATAGCCTAAGTCTTGTCGATGAGTGTTCTTTTCAGTATGACTTGAAGGCTTAGTGTGATCTCTTGGCAAATGATGATAGTCTTGCCGATGGAAATGCTAACATCTATGTGACTTTGGAACTTCGGTATGATATCTCATTGAAAACGATGGTCTTTATGAATAGAGATACAAGTGATGATCATCGGTATAATGTCTTGGCAACAAGGTGAAGTCTGAGCGATAGTTTTCTGAACTCGGGGTAACCTCTTGCCAATAGTGATGACTCTTAGAAATATCAACAATTCGGTCTTGTGGCATCAGAGAGACACGGTTAGTGTCTCACTGACATGCGACACAGGTTGAACACCTTTGACCGAGTGATGACTATCCTACGTGGTTTGTCCTTGACCAATCAGGGAGCAGAATGGGAACTACTAGTAGTTGAACTGTTGCGGCCGTTACTGAGAGGAAGATCGACATACTAGGGGCATCATGGATATACTCAGAGATGAAAGAGTGTGATCGGTTCGATGAACAGTTGGAAGAATGGTTGGATGAACAATTTGAGTGATCAGTGAATTTGATTATGAGTGTATTGAATCTTGAATGTTCTGTACAAGGTTGATCAAGGATTATACTATTGTAAATTGACATCATAAAGATAAGTTTGATCTCTGTATGTAATTCCATTATTGTAATACAAAGGGGCTTTTCTTGGTGTGGTGGGTTTTTCTCCCGTAAGGGTTTTCCCACATAAATCTGGTGTTCATCTGTGTATGATTATTTCTCTATTTTTGTTATTGCTTTCAAGTGTATCTTAATTGGACTGTATTTAAAAATTGAAAAGTATCTTTGCATTCTTCCCTGAGGTTTTGACGTTACGAGAGTTAGTTTCGCAACTTAGCTTTCCTTACAGAGAAATCCAAGTGGGAACTCAATAAATATTATCTTGGCCAACCATAGGATCATACTTGTCTTTTTTGTAATCAAACATTTTCACATCAAAGCCAAACAAAAAAAAAAGTGTTTTCTAATTGTCTTCTATTTTTCCAAAATTTGATCAAATTAAGACTGAAACAAACCTACAAACTTTGCCAAAAATTATAGAAAAATCAGATCCTATTTACAATAAACCACATCTTCTATTGAGAACCACATCTAATGTTATGAACCACATTTGATACTAAGAACCACATTTGCTACTGTAAATTGCATCTGATATTGTAAACCACAACTGACTGTAAAACGTTGCATCTATTAAATTTGAACCGCAATTGCCTAAGAATTAGAAAAAAAATTCCACTATCACAGTATGAGGTCAAATAGTCAAAACCTATCTTTGATTATCCTTTCATAGTGATCTCTGAACAAAAACCAAAAAGATCTACTCACACTTTTCACCATTGCATCTTTTAGTATCATTTAGCCATAGCAATAGACATACCAATTGCAAACCTTAGTTACATTTTAGGAGTCCTTGTTATCTTCAAATCAATCAGACTTTTAGGATAATCACCTTTGTAGATTAAAATAGGCCAACTTCCCATACATTGTATAAAAATTTTCTTCAAGGAAAATTGTCATTGAACCATGTCACTTGTCACAACTGTTATCTTTTGTCATTTTGGTGAGTATTTTCCAGCTTGTCAATCTAGTTTGGGAACTCACTTTGTCTCTTAAAAAGGTCCTTTGACAAATTAAATTGAAGCGTTGGGTAAACTTTGGATGGTTAGTAACCTCTTCCCAAATCTCCCAAACTTGATTACCTTTAAAAGCTTGCCTACACTTTTGCATACTTAGACATAGTCATTTTAAGACACCATCATTTTAGACATTAATTAGCACATTACAGTTAACATCTCATATTTTCCAAAAAAAAGACCAAAAACATTGTTGCATTAGCATTCATTCCTTATATCTAAAAAATCCAAAAACATAGACTAAAATCATATCATTCACAGACATAGTTGTGTATCATCCACATTTTGAGCATATCTTACATGGTTGAAACAAGGTAAAAAAGGAAATAAAGAGAAAATATGGCTGACTCACTAGACTTTATCAATCCATTTTCAAATCCCCCACAAGGAACATCAAGACCACACAAAACCTTATTGGAAAAATTTGTCACTAGAGACCAAAAAGGATGAGTTGTAGTTGAAAACTTAGACACTACTGATCAAGACCCAAAATTTTCCTCTTTTGTAGATGAATACTTGGAACATGATCCCCAATGATACTTAGAAAAATTGTTAGTAGAAGGTGCCACATTACCTCTTGGATTTGACATTTATACATTGTAAACTTCATCTACCCAAGGAAAAAACATGACTTCTAGTGGCTCTATCCCTCAAGTAACTGCAACCATACCATTTGGAGTACCTACCCAAAATGCCACAACAGTACATACATCACCATTTAGTACATCAACCATGACACAAGGCCTTAATTTTACCATAGGGGCATCGTCATTACATCCCTTCGGCACCAATACTAGAAGAAAAAGGCCTAAAGTTAGCATAAACATGACAAATGCTATACCAAACATCAACATCGCTAGTGCATTACCACAAATAGGGGTTTCACAAATGAGACACATACCTCTCATACAATTTGGGAACCAATCCAATCCTATTCAAAACGTTCACATTCCCAATCAACCAACATCAAACCAAAACTTATTCTCTCATATTCCAAACCAAAAACCACCCTTCATTCATATACTGAACCAAAATCTGTCACATAATGTTTGGTTTCAAAACACTTACATAGACCCGAACAATATAACCAACATGTGATTGACACAAGTGGATGTTTTGCAAACACAAATGCAAGCCGTTCAACAAAAAATGGATAATATGATGATGTCTAGCAAAAAGATTTTTTCAAAAAAAGACTTATGTCCATTTCCCTTTGAAAAATCTTTATACATGACACCCTTACCATATGGATATGTTATACCAAACTTTCCTAAGTATAATGGGAAGCATAATCCTATTGAACTCATAAGGGAATTTTCCACAATGTATATAGACGTTGCATATGACTCCACATATCTCATGAGACTTTTTTTGTGAAGCCTTGTTGGAATAGCACTTGAATGGTTTTCTCAACTTCCAGATGGCATAAGGTCATGTGGTGAACTTGCTAAAAAATTTATTGAACATTTCACCTTTAACAGTGAAAATGAAATCACAATAGAAACCTTATGTCACACCATACAAGATGAAGGAGAGAACTTTATCACCTTCTTCCAGAGATGGAGGAGTCTAGCTAGTCGATGCCCTGTTGAAATACCCGAAAAGGAAAAGGTCACCATATTCTTAGAAAACCTTGATTCAAAATTGAGAAGTGACCTAAGAGTACACTGTTGCACTTATTTTGTGGAACTAGTAGAAAAGGGTATCATACTTGAAAAGGATCTCATTGAAAAAGGTGAAATCAAGATGTCAAATAGAAATCAAAATGTTAAAAGCACCCCTAATGACAAGAACAATATTGGTCCCAAAACAAGAATGTAACGAATGATGGAATTGTCAATGCTAAAACCCTACATGTAGGACCAGTCATTACATTTAGAGGACACAATTCCTCTAACAACACACCCAACAATGCCAACCCAACTATCAATGTTGTCCAAAACATGCAACAATCATGACCGCAAAGGAAGTTTCCAAAAGATGAATTCACTCCCCTAGGGGAACCAATTGAATCGGTCTTTAAAGAATTGATACAACAGAACCTCATACAACTTCCTGAGCCAAAACAATATGATCCTTGAAAATTTAAACCATCTTGGTGGGATGGCAACTCTTTTTGGGATTTCCACCGAACTAAGGGACATAGTTTACCACAATGTCGACAGTTGAAGAACATTATATAGGATCTCATGGAAATCATAACTATTGAAGTTAATGGATAGAAACAGACATCCTCAAGCAACAACCACAAGGTCTTTTCGGATCCATTACATGACCATGGAAAAGGAAAAGCCTCCAGTTTGGGAAATAAGACGAATAGTAATTCGGCCAACTATGCTAATGTCAAATATGACTATAACCAAGACACCATCATAAATCACATTCAAGCCATCGATGGCCATATCGACTCTGTTACCATAAAGAAAACTCCTAAATGTGCTATCAAAAATTTCTAAACTAAGATAACCATCCAAGGCCCTCTATCACAGCAACAACCACAGTCCTCCAAGCCTAAGTACAATTTACTTGACTAGTTGGGGATGACCCCAACACAAATTTCTATCTTGGAACTGTTGAGTATATCACCCAATCATTTAGGTATTTTAGAAAAAGCTTTGAAAATCACGACCATCCCCACCAACCTTGATTTCAATCATTTCCAAGAGATGGTAGGATACCTAACCAACTCTCATCATGGTACCTTCTCGAAACAATATTACTCAACCAAGAAGACATACCACAATGACCCATTGCACCTTGAAGTTCTTGTCCATAAAAAAAAAAGGTTAGATGAGTCTTGGTAAATGGAGGAGCAGGATTGAATATTTGCGCCTTGAAATTGGTTAAGGCATTAGGCTTCTTAGAGGCATGTGTGGACACTACTAAGAGCATTGCTATTAAGGAATATGATGACGAAGAATGGTCATCTAAGGGAGTTGTAATGCTCCCCTTTAGAATTGGTCCTATGGCTATGAATACCAATTTCCAAGTCTTGGATCTCATCCTTCCATATAATCTTTTACTGGGAAGACCATGGATACATGCTATGAAGGATGTCCCTTCCACTTACCATCAATGCCTTAAATTCACATACAATGGCACCAAGATCATGATAGATGGTGATCCTGATCCTTTCTAGTATTGCATTAACCTATGCAAAATATGCCAATGATAGGTGGTTGTTAATCAAGAGGCTTCATCATCCAACTCATCTCGGTATATCGATCCATCCACTCTTTCCAAAAAATCTACTTACCAACCACCACCTTCCACTCCTAAGGTCGAGATCCAAGATAAGGGTTGTGGAGAGTATCATATGAAAGCATCTTATTGTATCAGCTAGTTGGTTCCTCCCAAATCATATGGTCTACCAATGGTAGATAAGAGACAATCCATCACCACCATACACGTCCCTCCAACAATGAATTTCACAAAATGGGGGGAACTAAGTAAATAAGCTATAAATGAAGAAGATGTGACCTCTTGGTTATACAAAGAAGACAATGAAGAACCTCCTCCACCCACTCAAATACCTACAGATCAATATGGAATAGGCTTCATGATAATGCAAGACAAAGGATATGATAGATATAGCAGGTTGGGATTACATCAAAATGGGAGGACTGAACGCATCATTGTCTCTAAGTGACCAAAAGGCCTAGGGATGGGATGTCAACCGCTTAAGATTGGCGTTTCTAGTACTGAATCACCTTTACAAGAGGGAGTCAATGCTTTTGAAGCTATCGAGACATCCAATGAGCCATTTGACCAACCTTATTATTCCACTAACTCAAACGAATATGAATGGGTTTCTAACAAATCATCTGATGAATATGAAATTTTTGAAACCTTTAGAGAACCCGATGAACCTACATTTGATGAAATATTTGAGCAATGCTTCAAAATTAGTCCATCATGGGACACATTAAAACTTGACGTACCCCCTCCTAGGAGTAGGGAAGACACCATAAAATCCTTTTGGAACTATGTCAATAATTTAGCCTTCACCTTGACCCCTTCAAATTATAATACTTTCGATGATGACATACCCCAAACATATCCCCAACTTATCGATTGGGATCAACAAGACCTCCCTATCTTAGATACCTTCTAGAATGACAAAGCAATAGCTAAATTCATGGGGTTGCAAGAAGGATTACCTAGTGGTGACCATAAGCTTGTATTTACCATAGACTTGGATAACAAGGATTATTTTGGGGAGTCTGTTCACCCCTCTAGTTGCAAAAGTAGAAATAATAAGAAAAAAATAAAAATAAAAATGACGAGTCCCTAGGTGAAAACTGAAAGGCGCCTTTGGACGATGAAAAAGTAAAAAATAAGGATGCATCCAAGGGTGAAAACCTCTCTGAGGCACCCAAGGATGGAGGGTTGAATGTTCTCCCCATTTCTCAAGAAAAGTCACCAATGTTGGTTGAGGAATCTGTGGAGATCAACATAGGCACTGAAGATAATCCTCAGTTAATCTATTTTGTAACATCTTTGACATAAATAGAGCAACCTAAATTTCGTAACTTCACAAAAGATGGGTCAAATTTGCATGGTCATATGTTGACATGCTTGGACTGGATCCTGACCTAGCATTACATCATTTTCCATTACAACCAGGTAGTAAACTCATGAAGCAAAAATTAAGAAAAATGCACCCACAAATTGCTTTATTAGTCAAAGCTAAACTAAAGAAACTATTGGATGTTGGCTTTATCAGATTAATTGACTATGTAGAATGGATTTCCAATATCAAACCAGTGATAAAACTAATAGGTGGCATCTACATCTGTGTAGACTTCTGAGATCTAAGTAAAGCATGTCCTAAAGATGACTTTCCTCTACCAAATATTAACATGATTGTGGACCTAACGACAGG
Source organism: Sequoia sempervirens (assembly GCA_007258455.2). NCBI lineage: Eukaryota > Viridiplantae > Streptophyta > Pinopsida > Cupressales > Cupressaceae > Sequoia > Sequoia sempervirens. The sequence continues at coordinate 31,090,391 of VDFB02271358.1, read as the reverse complement.
ATATGAAATGTTATTCCTCATGGATGGTTTCTTGGGATATAATGAAATCAGAATCTCACCTGAAGACCAATATAAGACATCTTTCAATTTTCCATGGGGAACTTATTGTTGGAATGTCATGCCTTTTGGACTTAAAAATTCTGAAGCAACATATCAAAGCGCCATGACAACCATTTTCAATGATCTCATACACACTCTCACAGAAGGCTATGTGGATGATCTGATAGCTAAATCATTGACAAGGGCTGATCACTTACGAGTCCTAGATAAGATTTTTCAAAGGCTATAAGAATACAAAGTGAGGCTAAATCCTAAAAAAAATGTATTTGATGTGCAATCAAGAAAAATACTAGGATACATTATTTCTAGATGAGGCATTGAAGTGGACCCAACAAAAGTGAAAGCTATAATAGACATGCCTCCATCGGCTAATATAAGTCAACTACAGACACTACAAGGGAGACTGTAGTCTATTAGATGATTCATAGTGCAGTTGGTAGAAAAAATATATCCCTTCTAGCATCTACTCAAAAAGGGGGTACTGTTTTTATGGAAAAATAAGTTCCAATAATATTTTCAACGAATCAAGCATTACCTACTTCCACCACCAGTGTTAATATCACCTACTGATGGAAAACCTTTGATACTCTTCATTTCAAAAACCACATCATTTCTAGGAGCCATACTTGTACGGAATGATAATGAGGGCCATGAAAGGATAGTGTATTATATCAACCGCACTTTGGTAGGTTATGAGCTAAATTATATTCCCATATAACATGCATGTCTTGTTGTAGTTTTTGCTACTTAATGACTAAGGAACTACATGTTAAACCACCAAATAATGTTGGTCACAAAGATAGATCTTTTGAAGTATCTCCTTAGTATAGTAGCATTAACAGGAGGCTTGGCTAAATGGTTAATGATACTTAGTGAATACGATATCCAATACATAGAAAGAAAAGCTATAAAAGGACAAGTTATTGTTGACCAGTTGGCAGACGAACCGATTAAGGAAGATCATCCTCTAGTTTTAGATTTTCCTGATGAATTCATCTTCACTCTTGACATTGGAATGGAATGGAAGTTATACTTTGATGGGCCTTGTTGATGCCTCAAATTGCTAGGAAAAAAACCTTATGGGAAACTTAGTTAATGGGGGAACCAATTTTGCTAAATTGAGTAACCTCCAGGTTTTTTAAAGAAGTTGACTCCTGTATTTTGGGGGGTTTGGAATGGGAAAATGTAGTAGATATAAAAATAAAATTTAATCTAAGGTGATCTACCAATAATTAAGTATGGGCATGGTAAATCTTCCTTTCAGATGAGATTTAAAGGCCCGTTCAACAATCTTCATGTCCAAAAATAATAGAAAGTACAAATGAAAAACCTAAGAAGTTTATCAAATAACATAACACAGCTTCCATACAAATTTACTAAACAAGAAGAGTTGAAGACATGATCTGAATCAACAAATTTATATTGAAATTATAGAAGTCTTGCAGATAAACTACTAAGTACAAGACACAACATAGTATAATGTCTTTTCCATTAACTAAGAAACATAGAGGCCGAAAAATATGGCATAGTCTATAAATCTTAATACAATAATCAAAGAAAAATACAAAAGGCCTATAGCATTTTCATTTGTTTCTACGATTTTTGAACCTTTTTTCCAAGATCCGAAGTAGTATATATAAATGATAATTCTACCACTTGAGAGCCAACAACATAAAAGATTCCAAGGCATAAGCAATGATGTCCATCACAATGATTCCCAAAGGCCGTTGCAACATAAAAGATTCCAAAACATAGAATGTTTTTGCCTTTGAACAAGACACACCCCTCTGTAAATGATGACTGTGGTCCTAGTGTGGAAGCAACAAAATTCTCATAAAGACACGTGTTTCACACCCATAGAGTTGGTTAGGATATGTGGCACAATGACAGGGCTTCATATTCATTCCTCCTTTCCTTATGATCAAATTCCCTATGGAGAAGACACATGGAGCAAGTCTTGTTTCGAGCATTGACTGTGGGGTCCACCAAAAGGTTGCCCATAGATTGATGCAATGTGGCACGCTAGTGGAGCTCAAAGGAAGAGCAAGGGGAAGAGGGTTCTCAAAGGCCTGTGCTACTGACATGTGGCAAATGGGCGGGGCTCGATAAAAAAGTGAGGGGAAGAAAACCTTCCAAGGAGTGCACAACGAACATGTGGAGAAAGTAGGCGAAGGTGCTTCAAAAAGGGGCCCAAAGATATTCAAACACATGAGGTGTGGGCCAGGGCCGATCCAAAAAATAAACCATGACCACCTAGAGGGAGATTAAGGATTTTAATCCACAACTTTTTGTGACTATTAGGGGCATTTTTCCAATGGAATGGGAACCCAAATTTTTTGGTGTGAAGACCAGAGCCTTATCCATTGGGCAATGATCAAAGCTTCAAAAGTGCGGTCTATAGAGGCAGATAGTAGGCCTTAGATGACATCGATAGGGCACACAAATTCTCTTGCACCTCATGCAGATAAATTATTTCTTTGAAGGGAAGCTCCATGGAGATCCTGGTCCCTGACTCAAGTTGAAAGAGAAGCCACACTATCTGATGTGTGGTGCCTTCTATGTCTGCAACATTGGGAGGTTGACTGAAATCTTGAAAGGAAGGTAAATCCCACTTCTTTTCCTTGATCTTTGTTGCAATATATTCTGCCGTGGTGACCAAATAATTAGAGAGGAAAGGGGAAGCCAAGCCCATTTGAGTCAAATGGGAGAATTGCATCCGCATTTTGTTCATAGTCCAACTAAGTGTTGTTGAGAAATTGCTAGCTCGGAGGATGGCTACATGACAATAGATGAATTCTCTCACCTTCTTGGTAGCTGACCTCTGATCTTCAATTGTTGCATTATCAAGTTTGCATTCAACATCACGTACAACTTGTCCAACAACTTCTCTACCTTGGGCACCTTTTCCGCAATGAACTATGGAACCTGCTCCATTGTTCTGTGCACTTCCCTTCTTAAACCTACTACCTTTGCCATGAATTGGAGTTCTGACTGAAGAGTCAAACAAAGATACTTGAATTTCTCCCAATAGGAGATATACAATTGCTGGGCTACTAGAAGGAGATCTGACTAAGGAGGAGGGGGTTGGGGAGGATTCTTCAAGAGACCAATTTCCATCTCCTTCAACCTAACATCCTACGTTAGCTCTTCAATTCTCTTGTCCGCGATGGAGAGTCATTCCTACAGAGCCCTTAACTCGAAAAACAATTGTTCCTCAGCTTGGCCTCGGGTTGTGGATTCTTTTTCTAGGGAGATCTTTACTTCTGAGATCTCCTTCTCAAATTGATCTTTACTTTTGAGATCATCTTTTTGTTATATTTCATGCTCCAATTGAGCTTGTTGATCCTGAAGCTCCCCATTCTTTTGCTGCATTTCTCCCTCTGCCTGAGCCAATTGGTCTTGTAATTCATGGTTTTTCTGTTGCATTCTGGCAACCAAGTTGGGATCCAAGGACTAGAAATTTGGAAGTTCTACCCAGAGTTTGGCACTTTCCCTCTATGCTTGTTGAGATCTTCGTGCAATTTTGGCATCCTCTGCCTTCTCCTTTTTTAGTAGGACTTCTATCCTTTATTTAATGTTCCTGAGATCCTCTTCTCTTTTCTTTAGTTGGTGACTATGCTTGAGAAAGTCGGTAGTCACCACTCATTGGGTTTCCTCCATTAGCTCAACTTTGTATTATGGTCGAGTTGTGTGCAAATTGATCCCCATGACATGGATCATATAATCCTTAGGTTGTGTCTCCCCTTGCGATTTTATGGTGTTTGGAGTTATGGTTGCAAAATGCAATGAACCATGAACCTCTTTGAAAAGGGTCTGCATGCATGGCTTGGTAGGCTTCATTGCATCCTTTTCTTTTCTCTTTTGGACCTTGATAGCCCGTGTTGCCTTAGTTCTATCAATTTTCCCCATAAATTCTGTTAGTGACTTAATTAATTTGCCAGTGAAGGGAACACTATGAGGAAGAGAAAAAGGGAATGAGAGAGTTGTGGTCCTAGATGATGTCTTCTTTGGTAGAGAGACCGTTAATGGGGAAAACAGGGGTATGTTATGCCAAGGTCCAATTTGGGAAGTGACAGAAGGAATCATAGGGAGTGGTGGCAGTAGAGGAGATATAGAGGATACTATTTGTTGGGAAGGCTGAGTTGGAGTTGACACGATGGTAGCAAAAGGGGTAGCAATGGTGGGTCCAGATTAGGCTACAAGAAAAGATGGAACAAATTGCAGGGGAGTAAAAGCTGCTTGTAAGTCCACAAATAGATCACCCTAGTCCCCAAACTGTGGATTCTATTGAGCTTCCTAGTAAGGCCAAGAGCTGTGAGTCACCTTAACATTTAGCTCTGATGTCATTATTGGGATTATAATCCCATTTTTCACAAATTAATTCCATCCCTCCCTTCTTATTTTTTCCTTTGCAAAAGTTGAGGTCAATAATCACTTTTTACTGAAACACCTCAATGGCCAACACCCTGTTTGTGATGCATATCTGGAACTAGAATGGTTCCTCAGTAAAACAATGTAGCCTTACAAAATTAAAATCCTCCCCAAGGAACCAATCACTAGGAGTAAAATTTTTCATCCATCTGGTTTGCTTGGTGGAAAGCCGATAACCCTCACCATCTATACTACAATCCTTCAGAATCAAAGCTAGGAAATGCTCGAAAAAATGCATAGTAATCATAAGTTGCAGAAAGGATGGGAGTCCACACAAAAACTGACCTTCTTACTTCGTTTTCATCAAGCATAGTCAAATTCATAAGGTTTCCAAAGAAGTTGGGGTTATGGTGTAAGAACATGTGAGTAAGGAGAAAAGAAAACCTGAACCTATGTTATGTGTTGTATTCCTTGAATTGGTTCAACATCTCCCAGACAATGACTTCCGCAAAGTCATATCAAACTAAAGAATGTTGTTTTCTCAACTGAAAACCTAGACCCATTTGAAACTCTAGAACGTCCCTGTTACTATCCATGCTGCAAACAAAAGCCATCATAGAGAAGGCATCCTGCAAGTACAAGTTGAAAGCATTGTGTGCAACCAGAAGCTATGGTGGATTTGCTACATCTTCCCTGGGTCTTTTTGTTTCTTGGTTATAAAATTCTAGGGCAAATTTTTTGGTCCTCTAGAAATCTTCCCCACCTTCTAAAGTGAATGTCTCCATTTTTTCTAGTCTGGATCCCTTTCTGGTAGGGATGCATAACATATTCCTAATAGCATCCATGTTGATCACCACCCTCAGTTTTTGTCCTTCAATGGCACCAATATCTGGGTTGAAATGTTGAGTGCACTCATGTACTAATTCTAGGCAGTGATGCACAAAAGGAACCATATACTATAGAAGACCACAAAACCATTGCTTGTATGCCAGGGAATCCTGGCTACTAGTCTTTTTCATCCTCTTGTAGACTGCTTGCCTAAGACTCTTAGGGTTGGTCCTAAGGATAGGTTCATGAATGTTATCCCATTCTTCCGCTATCAGGGTCGAGTTCCTATGATCTTTCTTGTCTACGACCTACATGTGAGGCCACTTTGGCTTCTCTGGTATCCCAGGTGAAGCATAAGAGATGTCATCAAAGATATTGGCCATTGGAACTGATAACATGGCATCAAGTAAGCTTTGTACCGCCTCACTTTGTGCTTCCATTTTAGGATTCTGGGCTATTCTAGGAATCTGTAGACTTTGCAAACACTCCACTTTCCTACAACTCGCTTGGGTTCTTCAGAAAATGGTGCACTGAAATCACTTTGCAATGAACAACGTATTCAAAATCTCATCATAGTGTTGTTCTTCTGCATGCAACACTTAGGCTTTCCTTATTCAATAGTTGGAAACAATAGCTATTTTAAGAAATAAATATGGCACGTATTGCTGGCTCTTTTGTGCATGCAAAATGAATTCCCACTCCCTTTGAAAAGATAATAGTTCATAATGACAATCAGTCACCATGAGCTATGCTACCATTCCTTGGTAAATTATGAGACCATTCACATGCTTCTCAATTATTAACTTAAAAAGAATGATTAAGTAGGAAGGCACAATAATTATACGAAAATATTTGAATTCATCTTGGGAGACCGAAAAAATGCTCACAGTGTGACATCTAGCACTTGACTGTGTGGATCATTACCTGTGCCTACCACCAGTTTAAGCTAATTAATTACTTCTTCTTAACTTGCACGCAAAAAATAATACACAACAAACACAACTTGGTGAGACTTTTTGAGTTTGCACCAGGTGGAATTTTGAGTTTTCTCTTGATTATCATCATGTTTATCATACACACAACCCTGTCTCTTTCTATAAATAGACTTAAGGAAATCAACAGAATGTGCATTTGGTAATTGGGATTAGAGATAGGTGCAATGAATACTCCAATTAGGATTACTAGCAATAGGTCGCAAGAAGCTTTTTTAGGTGAAATTTCTAGTAGACGTCTAAATCACATGACTAAGAATAAGCATTCTCTAGCAATAATTGTTATGAAATGGGTACTGGGGAGGGATTGCATAGAATACGAGGACAAGTATAGAGTAAATACCGATATTTTCTCTCACTTTGTTGCCTCTTTGCTTGACATACAGGTGCCCAAGCAGATGATAATACGACCCACCATGGAAATCTTCCCAAAGCACTACCTTGGTGGCCTTAGCGAAGTTGTGATGAATGCAGTGTATGGTCTTGGTCTTCCCACAATAAGTGATCTACGTTGACACATTGAAGAAGATGCAGTGGTTCCCTGGGTGTCGTTCTTGAGTGGATTTCACATTATGACGATTGGAGAGCACCACCAGAGAGTTTCTCGTGCTTTCCACTTCCTACTGTGATGCTACAACATAGTACTATTCTATGACATGGAAGTGTACAATGACTTCAAAACCTGATGTTTCCTCCACCGCTTGCCATTGCTGCTATTGATGCTACTATTGCTATTCCCATTGTACCTGCCACTACTCTAGAGGCTATTGATGTGGTTGTTCCTGATGGTGCTAATGCTAATGCTGCCCTAGTTTAAGAATGGGCTCTTTTCTCCTATTTTTTGTATATATGCGTTGAAGGATTTTAAAACATGTTCTCAAAAAGCTACTTAGTATATATATATACTCAAAAAGTATGCCATGAGAGCCATTTGGCATTGTAATATCAAAGCATATATTATAGAATAATGAATATATAACTCTTTTATCAAATTTTGTCTCTTTTGCTTTCTCTACTTCTTGCATTATGGGTTTCGTTTAATAAAGACCAGGCTGAACAAAACATAAATAAAATTTACATAATTACATATTTACACCGATAAAAATGATTAATGAAGCTAATTAAACAATTTGAGGTGAATTCCATTGACTAGAATTCCCAATGCTTCTTTCTCCATATTTTCTAATTCAAATACATTCTACTACTTGCATTGAATAATTCAAAAAGGGCCTTCCCACAAGCTATCAAAATTTTTGTGTAGGCCAAGCTTCACAACTCTTTCATTGAACTTTAGCACTAAGTCTCCACATTTAAGACCTTGGTCGGAGGCCTTCTTGTCGAACCACCTCTTAACCACTTTTTGATGGTTAGACATGGCTATCAAGGCTTTTCCGTGTTTCTCTTGCATTTCCAACAATTCAGCCAACTGAACCTCCATGGCTCCATTCTGCTCAACCTCTAGAGATTCAAGCAACTATAGTGCAGGTATTTCTATGTAGATGGGAAATATCACTTCCTTCCCGTATACCAAATTGTACGATGAAGTATTTAGGATTTTCTTGGGGGTTATTTGGTTTGCTGAGAGTTCTTTTTTTAGGTTTTGATGCCACTCTCTTTGGTGCTCTGACTTGACTCTTTTAATGAGTTAGACTAAATTTTTATTAGTTAACTCATCTAGACCATTTCCCTGTAGTTAATAGTTTGAAGATATTTTTTAGGAATATGTCATGCTTAAGTGTAAATTGGCATACCTTTGAACCCAAGAATACTTTTTCATTGTCGGAGATGATGGTCTTTAGTGGGCCAAACCTTGTTACTAGTTCTTCGAGAAAGTTCACAATCTCTACCTCCGTCGCATTCCTTAGGGGCATGGCCTCAGTCCATCTGGTGAAGTAGTCCATAGTTGTGAGGATCAATTTATGTCTAGCACTAGAAGTGGGATTAATCATCCCGATGAAATCCAATCCCCACTATGCAAAGGTTTCTTCAACCACTATCGGATTTAGAGGCATTGTGGAGTTTTTACTTCTTGTGAAGAATTGGAATTATTTGCAAGATTTAATCAGAGAGTGCGAGTCATTGAACAATGTAGGCCAGAAGTACCCGACACACATAATTTTGATGGTGGTGGTCTTTGTAGAGAAGTGTTCACCTGTGAGATTGCTGTAAAAAATGTCTAGAATTCTTTTCACTTGCTCTAAGGTGACACATTGCAACAGAACACCATTAAAGTTCCTTTTGAAATGGACTTCTTCGATAAGTGCATACTCGCTATTCTACAATCTATAGAATCTTATCTTCTAAGAAGGTAGGCCTGTTAGATATTTCCTATTATGCATAAATCTCATTCTATCCACCAACTAGCAACCTTCAGACTCAGATTCGTTTGTTAGAACTAGGTCGGGTTGCTCCTCTTCAACTACTTCTTTTTCATGTGCCAGATACTCGCACAATCCTCTTCCTTGGACAGTCTTTGTGGGCCTAACCTCAGTGTCATATTTGAGGATTTTAGTAATCTAGTTGGCCCTTTTTTTGTGATTTCTCTTTCCATAATGTATTCACACACACTGGATTGCATGACATATACAATCACCTTGTTGTAAGATATGAGGTGTCAAAACTTATTGAGCCCCTTAAAAATGGTAAATGCTTTCCTTTCGATGAAGTTATAGTTTGTATCATAATACTTTAAGGTCTGGGAGTGAAGTGCTATCAGATGTTCTCCCTTTCCTTCATCATCCTTTTGGGCCAAAATAGCAGCGATGCTGGATTTGGTATTGAACACATACATTATGAAGTCCTTTGATAGGTCTAGGTTTACCAAAATAGGAGTTGAAGAAATAGTGTCTTTAACCTTCTCAAAGGCTTCTCTAGCCTCTTTTTTCCATTTGAACAATTGATCCTTCTTGAGCATTAGGGTAATAGGTCTAATTAATCCTGCAAAAATCATAAATGAATTTGCTTATGAAATTTATGTTTCTTAGGATGGACTGAACTCCCTTCTTATTGACTGGTAGGGGAAGCTCCCTGATTTCCTTCACTCACTTCAGGTCAATTGCAAGTCCATCTTTAGACATCATGTGTCCCAATAGTTTTCCTTGTGGAACTTTGAAAACACATTTTTTTGGGTTCAGTGATATCCCGAACTCTTGGCATTTTTTAAAAACCATTTCTAGATGATCAAAATGATCATATTTAGACTTAGAGAATACTGTCAGATCATCAGAGTAGATTAAGATAATCTTGTTGATCAATTCTTTGAAAGCAATATCCATTTCCCACTAGAAGGTACTCCCGCATTCAAGAGATTAAAGGGATTTTTTGCATAAGTGAACGTTCCCCACTTGGTAGTGAATGTTGTTTTGTGTCAGTCCTCTTCTTTTACCCAGATCTAGTTGTAGCTGAAGAAGCCATCCAATAGAGAAAACATTTCCAAGCCAACCACTATTTGTAAGATAGACTCCATGGAAGGCAAGGGATAGTGGTCCTTCAAGGATGCTCTGTTCAGATCTTGTAAATCAACACACAGGAGGATGTCTCCATTCTTTTTCTGGATAGGCACCAGGTTGGACACCCATGTGTTGTGCTTGATTGAGAAGACAATATGGGATTTAATTAGCTTTTTTTAACTCTTGCACCATCAATTCCTCAATCTTTGGATTCACTAGTCTTTGCTTTTGGCAGACAAGTTTTGCTCTGTCTGTCAGTTCTATAGTATGTTAGCTATAGTATGCCAGATGATTTTAGGATCATATCCCCTGAGGTCATCATACAACCAGGCTACTACTCCTTCACATTTTTCACAAGAATGGATGAGGCTTTCTTTATCATGTTGTGGAACATCCTTTTGGACCTTAAGCTTCCTTCCATCCCTGACTTAAAGATCTACATAGTCTCTTTTGTCCACTACAAATTTCCTCTTGTCATTCCTTGTATTGTGACAAGTGAATAGGTTCTCAAGAGTGACCAGTCCTTTTGGAAGCTTGCTGGACCTCAACTAAATAATTTTCCCTTCATAGGCTTCTACGATTTTCAATTGGAGCTGATCCACAAACTCTCTAGGTGTTGAATGAATGAGGCGGTGTGTTCATCACTTTCAAAAACTTGCCATTTTTGGTCATTATCTGGGATTTCCAGTCAAAAAATTATTTGTGCAGAGTATGTTATGAATTAGGTCAAAAATAGGGTCAAATTGAGATCTTATCATCGTCATGTGATCCGCAGCTATATTCTACTCTCTAGGGACCATTTGGATATTGAAGGCTTCAAACACTTCAATCAAGTCCCAAACTATATGTCTATAAGATCTCATGCAGACATTCTTTGCTAAAGAGAGCCCTCAGACTTGGTTGACTACTAGCTCAGAGTCTCCGAACACCATTATTTTTTGAATGCCCATTCACTCCACAGGACTTAGACCTTTCCCTAGGCCTTCATATTTAGCTTCATTGCTCGAATAGACAAACTAAAAGTAAAATGATTTGAGGGTCTTTTCATTGGATAGGGACGTCAAACATATCCTGGCTCTTGCACCAACTTTACATCTTTCTCCATCAAAATGAAACATCCATAGCTCCGAGGCTTGACCACCCTCTGATTCCTTCATGACCTGTCGGATCACTTGATCCTCATCATAGATGACATAGGTTCCCAATCAGGTGGCACAATAATTTCCAAAAGGATCAGTTTCTATAAATTCGTTCAAGAGAACCTTTTCTTGATCAGTCCGGTCTCTGGTCACTTTCTCATCCTCAAGTAACTTAGTACAATTCATTTCTTCTTTGGTGATAGAGGTACAAGTGGCCTCAAATTTGATCATGGATTCATCTACTACATCTTTCAAATGCAAAGGTTCAGACACTATCTTCATTTTAGCTCCATGTTTGGTCCTGAGGATCAAGTGTGACCAATCCAAGGAAAGATATCTGCTTATCTTGGAAGTGAATTCCCAGAATAAGCAAAAACCAAACATGGGCGGGACATCTATGATCATGATGTCTTGTGGAATTGTGATACTAGGGCAGGAGAATAGAGTCAAAGGGAGGTTCTTAATGACACCTATAGTTTCAACCTTGTTCCCATCAAGCTGCATACCCCTATGTTTAAAGTTTCATAACTAAGTCCTAAGGTTTCAACTATCTACTTGGGCATGACTGTGGTACTAGCACTAGAGTCAAGCATAGGATTGTGCAACAACTTGTTAACCACAATGAGAGTCAAGAAGAAAGGTTTCGGTTTAGGCTTACTTTTACTTTCAGTTGAAGCTTCCTCTCCATTTTTTGTGAGGACTTTGGCTTGTGATAGTGAATTGGTGGCCTTTCCTTTGGAGGTTTGCTCTATTGGCTCTATGCTTGCATCTTCTCGTAGAGCCTTCTACAGTAATGATTTATTCTCAAGAATATCTAAGATATCCCAAAGAGATACATTAACAAAGGATTTCTTCAATTGTTCCACTACATTGAATGTCGACGGATTCAAAGACTTCTGTTGCTTAGCCCTTGTTATAACAATCTCCCTGCAATTATTTTAATTGAGATATTCTACAACAACGCCTTGACATGACTCATCTCATCTTTTGAAGAATTAGACATAGAAGCAACATTCTGTGGTGTGCTCAGATATGCGTACATAGATTGGGAGGATCAGATGCACTGGTAGAAGCTATCTCTTGGGTGAGAATTGACAACTCAACAAATATAGGAATAGCGGGGTGAGGTAGTAACTTTCTGACATCAATCAAATTATTCTCCACCTTAATAGCAACATTATATACATCTGACAAGGTGTTCCCACCAAGGGACTGGATCATAACTAAAATGTCAGTGTTGAGAGACTTTAGATAGAACATGAATGCCAAATTTATAGGTGGATGGATTGCAAGCTGAATCCTTTGCCTAGTCATGTGAAACTAGGCATTAAAGTCAGTCATGACCTTTTGAGGGGCCCGCTTTATGGTTGCCAGTTGCTAAAATAGCAAAAATTGATCTCCATTATTTGAAAACCACTCGTAGAAAGGATCTCCAAGCTAATCCTAGGTACTAATAGTTTTGGCTCCCAAAGTGCAGTACCAATCAAGTGCTTTGCCTTTGAAAGAGGCTACAAGCAGTCTCAATGCTACATTTTGATCAGTTACACCATGCACCAAACATACATCTGCCACATCTTGTAGATGTTTGGATGGTTTTTTCGATTCTTCCCCTATCTATTTTGGTACAAGTTTTAAAGAAAAAGTTGGGATAGGAGCCCAAACGAAGGGTACTACTAGTTCTATAAGAGGACTTCTGGCATCCCATGCCACATAATTTCTATTAGTAATTGACAACATGGTTGGTGGAGGGATCAAAACATTCACTAGATAGGTTCTTATTCATACTATTACTAGCGGTGGCACTAGTAGGCCAGGGTTGTTTATTTTTTGAGATCTAGTAATAGGTCTATGGATCATACACCCACTTTCAAATTAGATACATTAAAAGCAAGTCCGACTGGACGTGCTAGAAAAATAATTGTTGATGTCTAAAATTGCTAGGAAAACAACCTTATGGAAACTCAGTTAATGGGGGAACCAATTGTGCTAAACTGAGTAACCTTCAGGTTTTTAGACGACTCCTATATTTTGGGGGGTTTGGAATGGGAAAAGGAAGCGCATATAAAAAATGAAGTTTAATCTAAGGAAATGCACTGGGAATTAAGTATGGACACAGTAAATCTTCCTTTCAGATGAGATTTAAGGGCTCGTTCAACAATTTGCATGTCCAGAAATAATAGAAAGTATAGATGAAAAACCTAAGAAGTTTATCAAATAACATAACACAACTTACGTACACATTTACTAAACAGGAAGAGTTGAAGACATGATCTAAATCAACAAATTTATATTGAAATTATAGAATTCTTGTAGATAAACTACTAAGTACAATAAATAACATAGTATAATGTCTTTTCCATTAACTAAGAAATAGAGAGGCCAAACAATATCACACAATTTGTAAATATTAGTACAATAATCAAAGAACAATACAAAAGGCCTATAGTCTTTTCACTTATTTCTATGATTTTCAAACCCTTTTTCTAAGAGCTAAAGCAATATATATAGATGATCATTCCACCACCTGAGAGCTAGCAACAGAAAAGATTCCAAGGCACGAGCAATGATGTCCATCATAATGATTCCCAGAGTCCGTTGCAACAAAAAAGATTCCAAAACATAAAATGCTGTCACCTTCGAATAAGATACGCCCCTCTGCAAATGATGACTATGGTCCTAGTGTGGAAGTAGTAAAATTCCCATGAAGACACATTTTTCCCACCCACAAAGTTGGCTAGGATACATGGCACAATAGCAGGGCTTCATATTCATTCCTAAAATTTCCTTGTGATCAAATTCCCTGTAGAGAAGACACGTGGAGCAAGTCTTGTTTTGAGTGCTGACTGTGGGATCCGCCAAAAGGTTGCATATGGATTGATGCAATGTGGAAGATGGGTGGAGCTCATAGGAAGAGCAAGGGGAAGAGGTCTCTCAAAGGCCTGCACTACTAACACATGGAAAATTAGCGGGGCTCGATAAAAAAGTGAGGGGAAGAAAACCTTCCAAGGAGCGCGCAATGGACATGTGGAGCAAGCGGGCGAAGGAACTTCAAAAAGGGGCTCGAAGATATTCAAACACATGAGGTGTAGGCCAGGGCTGATGCAAAAATAAACCATGACCACCTGAAGAGAGCTTAAGGATTTTAATCCACAGGTCCCACACAAATCATGGTTCAGGGGCTAGCATAACATTTATCACACCATAGGGCAACACTATTCCTAAGTCATGTAGAATTTCTTTTCCATGCACCAATAGTGTAGCAGAATATGAGGCTCTTTTAATAGGATTATGAATGGAAATAAAATGGAAGATCAAGCACCTACAAGTTTATGGAGATTCTCAATTGGTAGTCCGATAAGTTAATGATGACTGTGATACCAAAGATGAAAAGCTCACCCCATACAATGGGATGGCAGATAGTCTCAAACAATATTTTGACAACATCATCTTTCATCAAATACCTTGCATTTAGAATAGGGTAGAAGATGCCATGGAAACCATTGGTTCACTCTTGGACATACCTAGCAACATGCCTAAATTCAAGTTTTTTGGTAGAACAACTTTTGGTCCCTACCTTTGACGTCCCAGATTCAGAGATGGTGTGTGAACTTGTTGGTCCTAATTCCCCATGGTACAAAGAAATATATGATTACCTCCATGCTGAAATTCTACCCTCGGATCTCTCGAACAACCAATGTAAGACATTTATCCGTAATTCCTTGAAGTATACCATCATCAAAGATACCCTTTATAGACGTGCCCTAGCTAATACCATGTTTTGAAGTCTCAATACTGAGGAAGCACAAGCGACCTTGCATGAGGTACATGAGGGTATATGTGGGTCCCACTCTAGTGGTCCCACCTTAGCCAAGAATATTATGAGACTGGGCTATTATTGGCCTATGATGGAAAATGACTCATATATCTTTGTCAAGAAATGTTGACAATTCCAGATTCACAGAGACTTGATACACATGTCAACACAGGAGCTCCGTCCAATAATGTCACCATATCCCTTTGCCCAATGGGGACTCGACCTCATCGGTAAGATACATCCTACATCCTCCAACTGTCATAAATTCATCAAAACTATGACTAAATACTTTACTAAGTGGATTGAAGTCATTCCTATGACCTACATTATGGGCATACAAATTTCTATGTTCATCCTTAACTATATCATTTTTCGATATTGTGTTCCTCAATCCATAATCACGAATAATTATTTCCCTTTTAAAACCAAAGAATTATGTCACCTCTACCAAGAATTCCATATCCAACACCAGTTTTCCACTCCATATTACCCACAGGGTAATGGCCAAGCTGAGGCGTCTAACAAAACAATCTTCAGAATCCTTAAAAGGACCGTTAATGGTGCTGGTCGTAATTGGAATTTACATCTTAACCCTTCCCTATGGGCTTACTGCACAAGCATTCACACTCCCACCGACACCACTCCATATTCCTTGGTATTCAGTTATGAGGCCATATTTCCTATTGAGGTTGAGATTCCTTCGCTAAGGGTATATCTAAAAGGGCATATTGATGATGAAGAGAACTGTGTGTCAAGACTACATGAGATAGAGTTCCTAGAAAAATGAAGACAAAAGGCACTAGATCATCTTCAAGCATATCAAAATAATCTTCATCGCAGCTACAACAAGAAAGTCTTGAATTGACATTTTGGCATTAGTGACTTGGTTTTAATGGAAAATCCAAAGAATCAAGCAGAAAAAGAATAACTAGCAAAGTTTGAGCCAAATTGGCTAGGACCTTATATTGTCACATAAGCATTTGGATCAGGAGCATACCAACTCTCTACCCCTGAAGGTGAACCACTATCAGCACCAATCAATAGCCTTCATTTGAAGAGGTTCTACATATAGCTTTTAAGAGCCTTGTCATAATCATGAAAAATACAAAAAAATGGAAAAAAAATCGTTACCTAGATGAAAACCTAGCAAACAAGAGTCTTGGTAACATAATTTTTTTTTTAAAATCAATAAAATAGTAAAGAGAAATAATTCATCCAATAGTGAAAACCCCTTCAGTGGTGCTTTGGATGAGTACCATGGTGAAAACTTGGAAAATAGGCACCATGTGTAGTCAACTCTGCTCCTTTTTCTACCATCATTTCAATCTAACTTTTCAATCATATCACCTATCTTTCCTATCCATGCACCTTACCATTTATCCTTTTCATATCACCCATAATAAATGGTTGTCCTTTCCATAACTTGGAATGACTGACATCAATCAGACTTCACATCCCTATTCCATCCTATTCATAATAATTGGTCTTATACCCAACTGGGGGTAGACACGACTTACATCATTTGGTTCTTACAGTGGCTGTTCTGAGGATGTACAACCATTGAAAAAATCTGAAAAACATCACAAAATGTCCTAAAAAAATCCAAAAACATCATAAAACTTCAAAAAGAGAAAAAAATTAAAACATGTCAAAAAAACCCAAAACATCTAAAAACTTTCAAAAAATCCAAAAATAGAGTCAGTGTCACTTGTGTCGGTGAGTCTTTGTCATTGTTGAACTACATTGCCTTTGTGACATGATGTAGACAAGGCCATTTGTCGATGTGCCCCTGAGGCATTAGGTCAGTCCTTTAGGTTTGTGAAATAAACAAGGAAATCATGACTTAGTCTTTTATTAGTAAAAGAAAGTCAACGGTCATGTCTAACTATGAGGTCTCTGTGCGTATAACATAGGCAAGGCCATCCATCGATGAGCCCCAGGGGCTGCACTAGGTCAGTCCTTTAGGATTCATCGTGTCTGTCAAAATAAGTCAGGCATTGTCATCAAACACAAACAATTGTTAAAACATCAAGACAAGTCATGCATCAACAAGACAAACAAGTCAACAAGGTCATTAAGTCAAACCAAACAAATTGCCAAAACAATCAAATAACCAAAACAATCAACCGATGTCTTATACAGGATGTGTCCTTCCTAAAAATAGACATCGTCATTTATTAAAGCTTCATCATTTCCTTATATAGGTGGTCACATGATCGAAACTAGACTCGATGTCTTATACGATATGTGTCATTACTGAAATCAGGCTTTATCAAACATCATCTTGTCAATCTCCTGGACAATTAAACAACAGATCAAATTTTGGAAAATATTCTTATTGGCTCTTGACATTATGGCTTGTTTTGTCTTATCTTTTCATTTGGCTTTGTTGTTGATTCTGTTACTAGCTTCCTTGAGGATGTCCCATAAAGGATTTAGAGAAGCAAGGATGTCTCAGGACTCTTTTTCTTTGAATGTTGTTTTTCAATTGTCTTTTGGTTTTGTCTTTGAGTCAAGTTACTAGCTTTCTCAAGGGTGTCCCACAAAGGATTTATAGGAGTGATGATGTCTCATGATTCATCTTTTCTTTGATTGGTGTCTAAGGTTTGTCTTGACAAAAAGACTAGGGGAATTTTTCCCTTAGTATGAGTTAAGACATTCCTTGTCTATGAGTGTCTGTTTTTAGTAGGTGGTTGACCTTGCACACCTTGGTCTATCTCATATTATGGTGTTTGTTATCTATTTGTATCATTTAGCACCCAATGATGATTAATGCAAGGTCTATTATGTTTCGAAAAAGTATTGAAGTCATTCTAATACTAACATCCATGACTTCCATGCTAACATTTCTTCTATTTTGCATCTTCACCATCCTTATCTATTTTCCCCTATTCTTTTGTCCTTTATCTTCTAGTCCTCTTATCTATTTCGGGAGCACACTCCTCTTCTTCGAACCCACCTATCCTCTTGAGGGGGCATACCACTACTTTCTTTGGGGCATATCTTTTTTTTTCTATCTTTTTCTTTGACACAACGCAATAAAACAACATTGTATCAAGGAGGGGAAAAATGTAGACACTAAAAATTGTCCTAGGCCTATGACTCTTAATTTCTTTATAATTCATAATTATATGTCCTCTATTAATTAAATAAATTTAATTATTTAATTAATTTATTATTACCTTTATTCTTCCTTGATTAATTAAATAAATATTATTTATTTAATTACGTTGTTAATTTAATCTATCTTCTTTCTAAAATTAAATAAACTATTATTTAATTAATTTCTATGAAACTTTCTACTATAACTAAATAATCACTTTAAGTATTTAATTATTCTTTAACTTTTCCTCTTTAATATTAAATAAATCTTTATTTATTTAATGTGATCCAACATCTTGAGTTTTGAATTAAATCATCATTTAATGCAAAAGGATTTATCTGTATCATATTCCTCTATAATTAGATAATCTCTTTGCTATCTAATTATTCATTAATCACTCAAGTCTAGATAAAATTTGATCATTCAATTATCTGGTCAGATAATATTTGATTTTCTCTAATGAACAGTCTTTCTGTGTTGATCACTTCGTTATCTAGACAAGATCAGATAGTTTTTTATCTATGTTAATCTTATCTTCTACATCCAACCTTATCCCTTTGTGTCTCAACCAATCTCCATCATTGATTAAGTTACTTTTTAATTTAATCTCCACCATTCAAGCTTTATTACTTACACTAATTTAACCCTAACCCTATTGCATGTCACATCTTTTAATCTTGATTGTCAATTAATCATCTCTCAATCTCAACCTTTCATTCAAAAATTACATCTTCTATAAAATGGCTTTATCTCTACCATTTTTACACCTCCCGAAATTTGATGAGTTTTGGAAGCAACTTTAGAAATCTTCAATATTTTGCTAATATCATTGTGATGAGGCCATGTTTGTATACTTAATTAAAATATGAGGGAAAGTACTATACTACAATGAAATAGAGAAGGGTAATGGAGGTGAATCATGGAATTTCATGTGTGTTTGGTGAGATCTTTCGTTTATGTATGTTTTAATCTTCAATTGTTCTTCATTATTAGCTTGGGTTTAGTTTGATTTACACTTTGTATTACTAATCCTAGAATTTTACCTGTCCTACAATCAGAAGTGGTCAAAATATACATGTGGCTTGAAGAGGAGGGGGGGTTGATGGGACCAATAAAATCAAGCCCCCATTGAGCAAAGAGCCTTACCTCAAAAAATAGCTATAGTGGGACAACAACATAACCTTTCCCTGGTGGCAGTAGTCTAATAGACATGATAGGATCTGATGTGGTTTTATGCATCTTTGAATAAGGTTGGCTAGTAGTAGCCGACCCGCAAGATCTGATGGGTTGTTGAAGGGCTGGATCCATGACCAGTTCTGAACTTATCATGAAACACTCTCAGCACTTGGGATGCTTTTTGCTTTCCTAGGCATCTGAGATAAACTCCCTTGTGGTTCTTCTTGTACAAGATAGCTCCTTGTAGCATGTAGTTTTTTCTTTTCAATCTTAAAGCACATTTTTGTACTCCTTGCAACCAAGGTGGACACTTGTTGTTCAACAGATAGTAGATGATGTCATTGTAGCATTCGTCTAGGGAAACATCCTCCAACTGATACCGGTGTACCATGAGCTCTGGTCCTATTTCAGCCATTATGCGGGCGAGGGCTTGTCCTCGGACCAACCTTATAGGATTAATTGCCATGTCATATTCCTACAACAATGTGACCCATTTTTCTCTTCTTTCTCCCATTTAATTTTCCATCAGCAGGGTCTTAATAGCTGGGTTTGGAACAATGTAAAACACTTTATTCCTCAGTATCTAGTGTTGAAATTTCTTAATTCCACGTACCAAGTCATACACTTTCTTCTCCACATTATGATAACATAATTTTGCAACCTTTAATGGGGTGCTCATTCCCTTTGTCATCTTTATGTGTTAACATGCTGGTGCATGAGTGATTTGAATTAAAAGAACAGATATAGAATGGCTTCAAATAGTCTAGACTGACCAACACTGGAGAGTTTGCAATAGCCCTCTTGATTTCTTCAAAAGCCTACTTGGCTTCCTATTTCCATTCCTCCTTGGAATCTTTCTTGAGCATGGAATTCAATGGCTTAACTATTTCTGTGAAGCCCGTGATGAACTTCCTGACAAAATTGATCTTCCCAAAGAAAGAATTCATTTCTTTTTTGCCATTGGGAGGCTAAAATTTCAATATTTCCTGTATGTGCTCCAAATCTATGGAGATGACCTTTTTTAAAATCATGTGTCCTTGAAACTTCCCTTTTATCACCCCAAAGATGCATTTATTTGGGTTCATTGAGATTCTGAACTCTCTGCATTTTTGAAAGACCTTGCACAAGTCAAAGACGTGGTCCTCTCTTCTCTTTGAAAACATAGTAAGGTCATCCATATATATGATGATGCATTTTTTGATGAGATCCTTGAAGGCTATGTCATGGCACGCTAAAATGTTGCACCCACATTGATCAATCCGAACGATATCCTTCTATATGTGAATGTTCCCCACTTCGTGGTGAATGCTATTTTGTGTCTATCCTAATATTGTACCATCACTTCATTATATCTCAAATAGCCAACAAGAAATGACATCATTTGAGACCCATTTACAATTTGGAGTACCTCATCGAGTGAGGGCACTGAATAATTTTTGTTTTTAGAAGCTCTATTTAAGTTCTAGAAATTCATGCATAATCCGATTTCCCCATTCTTCTTCTTGACCGGAACCAGATTCACCACCCATGTGGAATGCTTGACAGGAAAGATAATTCTAGCTGAAAGCAACTTTTGCACTTCCTTGAAGAGAATAGGTTCCAATAGTGCACTAATTAGCCACTGATGCTACCGGAAGGGCCTCACATTTGGCTTAAGAGGAATGGTATGAGTAATAATTGTAGTACCGTATGTTTTAAGATTTTCATACCCCCAAGCAATCACATCATGATAAGTGTGCAAGGCATCCACAATTCCTTTTCTTTCTTTTGGGGTGCACACTTCGCCAATACACACATTTCTAGCCTCTTCTGTAGTACCCATGTTGTGTGCATCACATTGATTATCTATTGATTCTTTCTTAGTTGCTGATCTTGATCCCTAAATTGATCCAAATCAAATATTCATTCTAGCTGAACCATTCCTTTTGGTATTGTATTATTCCTTAGACTGATCACTCCTTCAATATCAAGCTCAACCTTCTTTGGCTCTACTTCATCAATGATTTGTGATGCAAATACATTTGAGCTAGTGATGAATTCAAGGATTTGTTTGTCATAATTAAAAAATTGAAAGTGAGTGACATTGTCAGAAACTGATAGGGTAGAGGTGAGCTCTACGATGAAATTATTTAAACCAATTAATGACAAAGGATGGAGGGTACTAGCTACTTTAGCTAAGGAATCTGTAGTCTAATTCTTACTATGATGGATTAGCTAAATATTGAATGCATCTATCCCTTTTATGAGATCCCACACCCTGTTCCTATAGTTTTCTAACCTTCTATTATGATAGGAGTATAGTTTCCTAACTTTCTTCACAACTAGCTAGAAATCACCAAAGACTTGTAACATTTTGAATTTCTTTCTTAATTCCATTAGTAACCCATGAACTAATGTTTTGTATTCTGCTACATTATTTGTGCAATAGAATTGTAATCTATGGGCAGAAAAATACGTCTTAGCCGTAGGACTAATAAGCTCGAAGTCGGCTCCAGCTCCCTACTTGGACTTGGATCCATTGAAGTGCAACATCCAAAACTTGGAGGGATTCTTGCCTTTGAAACTAACATAGCAGACATCCTTTCCTGATTGCACCTCGATCTCTGTACCCATAGTTAACTAATTGTTAGTATTGGTTAACTCTTCAATAAATTTTTCATGAAACCAGTTAACTAGAATCCTTTAGTTGTAGTCAGTTAACTAGGAAATCAATTCCTGTGAAAAATCCTCAACCATTGATCAAGATCTTGTACCTCTTGATTTAGATTGTTCATTTGGATCAATAATTTCTATAAAAGTAGGCCTCACCTCATGTTGATGGCTAATCACAAAAAATTGGTATTTGCATCAATGTGATCATCTCACACACTTGGACCTTAAGGTGAAAGGAGTGCACACTAATTAATGAGAGTAAAAGAAAGAAAAGAAGGATAATGGAAGTAATGCATGACACACTGTGAAGGTAAAATTATTGATTGTTTGAATCTGATTTCATCCATGTGTTGCTTGTTTTCCATTGAATAAATTGGATTTGTATTTGAGTATATGATTACAAATTGTGGTTGTTTGCTTTAATTTCTTATCTCTCTAAGATTGAATGTCTATTTTTCCAAGTTACATTCTGGTGAACTCAACATGAACTCATGTGTTTTACATTTTTTTGTACAAAATTTAGCATTTTTGAAGGTGCAAGAAGTGCAACGCATTTGTCAAGAACTATAATGCATTCATCATATCTTGCACAACAATCCACATCCCATTCAACACATCTGCTCACCCGTGTGACTTATACAAACTTTTCTGAATTATATTTCTCATATTTATTTCTATGTTTTTGCAGGTTAGAACCAGTCCACCACAAATGTTGAACCCTATGTCACAGTCGACTCTCTCTGCATTGCATCCACTTCATCCTGCAGTGAAAAGTTGGTTCTCTATGCATGTCATTCATCAAACCTTGCACTGTAGTCAACATATTATACACCGTAACTAATTGCCACAAAAAGAAAGGTATAAAACATTGATCTATTTTTTTATGTGTTCTAATTTTTGAATAGGGTAAGGATTTTGTGGTACTAATACTTTTTTCCAACTTGTGGCAATCTCTTGGATTATCTATAACATTTTGTTTTAGTGCTTAAAATGAACAAAATCTCAAACATTTGGTTTTAGTACTTGAAATGAACACTATCTCAAACATTTTAGTTTTAGTGCTAAAAAAAGAACAATATAATCCTCACTTTGCAATTTGGATTTAAAATGAACAGTGTGATTGAACATGCAATACTTCATTTGGTACTATAAAATTAACATACAAATTGCACATTTACTTTTGTGTACTTAAAACAAACAAGTGTATATTGTATTTTGTGAGCTTGCACATCTATTGTTAGTCCACCGAAAGTGTGTTGTTTAAAGTATCCTCTCCTCTTGTTCACCTTGTGTGATCTTGGGTGACAAGAAATTACAACATTTGAAACTTTCTTTCTTTAAGTAGGATGCCTATCTTGGGATACATCTTTATTAAGAACCCAAGGGATCGACCTCAAGGGACATTTTTTGGTGTGATATAGAAATTGGATGAGAGTGAAAGTTGTAGTTTGATCCATGCATGCAATGTACTATAATTTCACTAGGGAACTATGGTTTTTTGGACCCCAAGGAGATGTCTAAATAGTTGATTATGTTCAAAGAGTTCCACTTACTAAGAAACCTTGTTGTAGAGTCCTTGAAGTCCATTCGAATGTAATATTATAAAGTGGTGCAAGGGATGTGGATCGCTCCCTGAAGCTACTCAGCATATCCTCTCTTAGGTCGAGATAGAATCTTCTTGGGTTTATAGCAATAGTTTCTCAAGGAGAAAGAAGGTGTGCCCATGACGTCTATTGATGACCTTATGTCACTGGACATCTACTTTCTGTCTTTGTATAGAGAAGGTATTTTGAAAATTATTCTAATTGTTCAAATGACCTATCTTTTTGAGTATTTACCCCTTTAATAGGAGGTGTGCCTACTTAAATATTACACACCTGCACTACTACTAAATTAAGTTATGAATGATTTTTAGTCTTATTATTACCAATATATATGTTAAAACAGATCGATTGCATTTACACAAAAATGCTAAACTATCAGTGAGGGCGACATCGAAAGGTTTAAGGGGTACCGATGAGGGTTGAGGGTTCCACGTGACAACAGTTTGCCCCTCAGTCAAGAGGTCAAAAAACACAATTGAATGTGAGATGAAAAGAGTGTCAAGAGTGGGAGTTGAACCCTCCCCAGCAGAGTTGTCAATTTTGATAACACATACTGACTGCCACTACACCAAAATCCTAAGCTGTCAGTGAGGGTGACATCAGAGAGGTTTAAGGGGTACCAATGAGGGTTGATGGTCCCAAGTGACAATAATAAACAAATGGCCTGAGGGCCTTATTATTGGAAAAAACTATCAAAAAACACAACTAATAACATACATACTCTATTTTTTTTGTTTTCTTAAACTGAATCAAATCTAAATTCTGAAAACAAATCAAGACTAGGGTTCCTTAGATGTCAAATTTTTGACAAAACCTATGCATTGTTGGAAGCTTACATTGTTTGGGTGTTGCCATTGATGTAAACCCCTTATATAAAGAGAGTGTTGGAATGTTGCTAGTGTTGATGATGTCAATCCCTAGCATTGGATTTGTTGGAAGCCTCTAGAATCAACACAATGCTAGTGTTGTCATTGATGTCTTACTTGAATATAGTTATAGAATTTGTGTTGTCATTGATGTCTGGGAGAAATGAGATTGCTCCACTTTTTTTTACAATAAAGGTTCTTGTCTTGAAAATCTAAGAACATGCTTATATTGTCTGTATCTACCTTCCCTTGAATTTTTACGTGTTGTGGTGTTTTATAAGGTTGTTTTGTGAATTGGATGTCAATGCCAATGTGTCTAGTTGCACAAAATGAAGGTGTTCTTAAGTTTCAAGTGGTTGTAGTAGTAGTGGCGAATATTCTAATGATGTTGAATATTTTGAGATGTTTTGGATTGTTTCTGTATGGTGCATGAGATGCTTGCATACTTGGAGAGGCATGTTTGTGGTCACTTGTTAGTGTTCGTGCAAGTTTCATTGACCTAGCATGGTAGCACTAATTACAGAAGAAGATCGTTGTTTATGGAATTGTTGAGAAGCATGTTGATGTAGATTTGGGTCCTAGTTAAGTTGTGGCATGGTATTATTTTAATTCTTTACACCATGAAAGTGTTTGGTGCTGACCTATTTGATGTTGCACAATTGAGATGCATATGGTTTTTTAAGGCCAACCTAATTGAGATTGTTTTAGGTCAAAGATGGCATAAATACAAGGAGAGTTGTTGTGTGGATAAAGTGCAAAGAGTGTGATGAGAAATATGTGAATGTGATCAAGTGTGGTGACTAAGTGTAGGCTTTAATGCCTATGACTCCTAGATGCAGTGAGTAGAAGGTGTCTACATTTTAGTTCGTGGATGAGTTATTTGTGCTTTAGTGGATTTGTACCTTCAATATAAGAGAGATGCATTCTTAGTAGTTCAAATTGGTAGTGAGCCACCCATTCTTCTATCTTCTTTCTTTTGGATAGTGAGTCCTTTGGAAGTGATCCCTTCTTTCTTCTGGGAAATGAGACCTCTGATAGTGAGCCTATTGTATTAAGTGTTGCTATTACTTTAAATTATGAGCTAATCCTCACCATGTTTTTTCCATTCTTGGGTTTTCAACATAAATTTGGTGTTCTATTATGCATTGTGTTTTGATGTGTTGTTGTTTCACTTGTTTAATTTCATGTTAAATATGATTAAGGGTTTAAGAGCTAATAAAGATCTTAATGTTAATGAGGGTTTTGATATTTTAATGTATAATTGTTTCACCCTCCCCTCTCAGTTGTACCATGCATCTAACAATCAATATCAGGGCAAGATTCCTTGGAAGAAGCTTAACCAATTGAGGTAGATCCAGATGGTGTATAGGAAGGTGGATCCCTTGTTTGATGGGATGAATTATGCATTTTGAAAAACTAGGATGGATGGTTTCCTTGTTTCCATGGGATTTGGAGTTTGGAAGTCAATTAAAGATGGATATGCCATACCTAGTAATGGTTTGACAACTGATGATGAAATCAAGGCATATGCGAACAATGGTAAAGAAAGGAAATATCTTTTGAGTGGTCTTGCTGAATCAGACCTTGTGAAGGTTATGAGCTACAAATCTAGTGAAGAAATCTGGAAGAAGTTGGAAAGTATTTATGAAGGAGATGATCAGGTCAAGCAAGCACAAATGAAAAATTTGAAGACTAAGTTTGAAATCCTAAGGATGTTAGAGGGTGAAAATATTTCTTGAAAGATACATGCATAGAGTAGATGAAGTTGTCAATTCCATCAATGGCCTTGATGGAAAACTAGAAGAAGATGAGGTGGTAAAGAAGGTGTAAGAGAGGGGGATAAACCACATTCAAGGCCCCAGGTCATGGAGGACCAAGAGCAGAAGGCTACACTAGCTTACCTTAGCTAAATGGTGTGTTAGGAAATGTGGGATGAGAATGATGAGGGCTATATGGCCCTTAAATCACTCTGCAGACCTGAAGCACATAATGGGGCTAGGAAAGCCAGTTTTCAAGTTTAACTCTATGTCTCATGAAGCTCTCTGCCTAAGGATGAAAGCACAATTTTGGGATGATAGTGCAACACAATGGTGTCTCTCAGGTGCACTAGTGTCTGTACGACCATAGGACTAAAGAAGCAAGGTAAAACAATAGAAAAATCACTAAAAACCTAGCTAAATACTTCCAAAGGGACAAAACAAAGCTATGAAGTAGGAAAGATATGTACGAATATGATAAAGAAAATAAACAAGAGTTAGGATGAAAAGAATAATCTCATAGAGATACTCATTCCCTAGCTAACTCCAAGCAACATGTCCACCTACACACAATGAAGAGGAAAATTATTGGGTGGTTGTATAGAGGTCTGCCTTAGTCATACCCCCATTTAGGTGTTTCCATGTTCATGGACAACCAAGATAGTGATAATGGAGAAATATATGATAAAGAGAGAAATGAACTAAAGATCACAAAAGCACTAAAAAAATAGTAGGGTGCTACCCACCAAATTGTAGAGGAGAGGAGTAGATAGATTACCACCTCCACCAAGAGCACTCAAGGCTAATGGGGGAGAAAATGAGAGGACTCAAGCCTCTTCTGCAATGGTGTTGGTTTCACACTTGCTCTACAGAGTTGACAGAGTGTTGTTGCTATTGCTATGGAGTGCAAAAGTGTTGCTTGAATGCTTGGAAATGCAAGGAGTGAATGCTAGAATGCTTAAGCTTGTGAGAAAGATTGCTTGAAGGTATCAAATGGAAGAATGAATAGTGAATTTGAGGGAGAGAATGAAGAAAATGACCATATTCAGGTCGATTAGTCAAATGGGCATTACAAATCAACCTCCAATGGGAAGTGTAACACATCTGTAGGTGCCAGACATAGGAATATATTAGGGATGTAAGTGCACTGCGCGAATGTCTATATGCCATGTGGTCATCCTCGACAATTAGTCCTCTATTGATAAAAAAAACAACTTCCAAGTGAAACGAAGGCAACGACCTTACGTGGAATTTAGCCTTATAATTTAGTTTTCTAAAGTGAAGAAGGGAAAAAGGGGAATTTGCATAATGGGTGCAAATTTGTTCCTATACATTTTTCCCCCACTTTAGCGAGCATAAATATTGATGAGTGCTTCAGTAAAGTAGATCAGAGAAGTAGTAGGGTTAGAAATGTATACCTGAACCATCAAGGAAGCAAACCATGATCTGGAAAACTCAAGAGTTCAGGACAAGAAAAGGACTTCATATCCTCGTAGAACTATGAAGTTGAAGAATGAAAGCATCTTATAGGCCCGCAGACCTGCAAGGAGGAAACTCCCAAGATATCTCACATGAAGGAAGCCCCACGAAGTAAGTGCCTTAAAGGCTCACAAACCTACAAGGAAGGTGTCTGCCAAGATCTCTCACATGGAGGATATTGAGAAAAGCACCTTACAGGCCTACAAATGTACAAGGAAGTGCCCCCCAAGATCTCTCACATGGAGGATGCCAAGAAAGCACCCTACAGACCTGTAGACCTACAAGAAAGGTGTCCTTCAAGATATCTCACATGAAGGAAACCTGAGAAAGAGACCTATAGAACCATAGGCCTGTAGGGAGGGTGTCCTTCAAGATCTCTTACATGAAGGAACCCTAAGAAACTTCCCTACAAACTCACAAACCTCTAACGGAGCCACCCCCAAGGTCTCTCACATGGAGGAAGCTCAAAGGACACACCTTATAGGCCCATGGACCTATAGGGAGGTATCCTCGAAGATATATTGCATTGAGGAAACCTAGGAAAGTAGACTGCTTAGAGTCAAAGAGTGACCACGTAAGCAAGTAGGCGGATAGTCGCACAAACCGTCGATAATTTGGAAGACTTTCAAAGGGGTCCCTTGGGAACCCTAGCATGAAGAAGGGGTCCACTCAAGGGATGCACTATTCAAAAGTGTGAAGAAGATGTCTTTTTCTTGAATTGATTCATCACCAAGGGATCCTTTTGAAAGATGTACACTTCATCAAGGAATTCCAAAGTAAGAATATTCCCCCATGTGAGGGGAAGATTAAAGTTGTTCCCACTTCGGAGGAAGGTTTTCAAATTCTTTCTTTACGAACTCATGATGAAGGAAACATGTTCCATTAGGGTTTCAAGTTGAGAATGCGATTCTTGAAAATAAGTTTTTGAAGATTCTTGAGAAAATATTCGTTGGTGACGAATGTATTTTCTGAAAATCAAAATATTTAAGAAGAGGCATTGTCACACATAAGAGGGACAAATCAAGCAAAGAAGAGAGAAAGAAAACAAAAACAAAGGGCGTAGGGGTAGCTTGATATTTCGGGGTCAGAATTGCTCATAAATATATATGTATAGTAATAGTATATAAAATGAATTGTCATCAACCCCTACTATATTAGACCATGTGAAGAATGCATAAGAAGACAAAGTAAAAATAAAAATTGGGTCAACATGGAAGGGAAGCCTGAATTCCCCCAACACTTTGCATCATCCCAAATTTATTGAAAATGAAGTTACAAACATGGAAGAATGATGATACAAATAGAGGAAGGTTTATGACACAAAAACCATGCCTATATCCAAGCATTTGTAGGGGTGATGAGGGTCATCTAGGCACACACAGAATGGTCACAAGGGAACACATCACAATACACACGCACACACACACACATCTAATCTAAAGATAAAGAAGAGGCCTCCCCCTAACATTGATCGACCATGAGGTCATCTTCTTCGCACTCTAGATCATTGTAGGGGGAAGGAGGATGAGCCTAGAGTGGTGGGATGTTAAGAGGAGGAGCGTTCGGCCCTCCCAGAACAAGGGATAAGGAAGAAGGCCCCGCAAGGTCCTCTCCACCGAGCTCTTGTGGAGCTAAGGTTAACAATTTAGTGAATATCACCAACAACGCTGGGACCTCATCCAAAGAGTTAAAAATGTAGTTCACAAGAGTGCCATGTTTCACTTCAATGGATGGGGAAGGTTGCACCTGAGGTTCACTACTAGGCTCACTGAATGATTCGGGAGTGGTCAAAAACTCAGGGGAAGCCGGGACTGGTTCCATCACTAGGACAAAACAAGTCAACATTAGGCCATGTTTTAGAGAAAGTGGGATCTTCCTAAGTCCTCTGTTTCTAGAATGAGCACACTCCACCTTCTACTCTATTGGATGAGATGAACTCCCCGTAGATGAGTCAAGAGGTGTGGAGGAAGAGGAAGAAAGAACTGCAGTAGATACAACCGAGGTGTTAGGCATATCCATGAGCTTTGAAAAAGGTGATACATCTAGAATAGACATCAACAAAGGTAGCTCCACCGAAGGAGAGATGAACACCAACACCTTTTTAGGGTCAAGCACATCCATACTTGCGGCAGAAACTGGAAGTGATACAGAGTTGGTTTGAATGGAAGCAAAGGGGAGGAGAAAGGAGGATGCAACAGGAGACCCTAATACAGGGGCGGTCATCTCCTCTTCCTTCCTCTATAAGGCGGCCTGCTCAGCCATGAGAGCCTTTCTCTGGCGCTTATGCTCACACACAAGGTATTTTTTGTCACTCTTTGAATTAGAGGCCAAAGGCTGCAAAGGTGTGGAAGCAACTTTCCTAACGTCAAAACCATAGGGGAGAATGCATATAGTACTTTTAACTTTTTCTAATTACAATCCAATTAAGACACACATGAAAGATTTGAAGAAACAGAGAAAATACTCAAAAGACAATGAACAACAGATTTACGTGGGAAACCCTTTTGGGAAAAAAACCACCACACCAAACTGAATCTCTTTATATTACAGTAACAACAATTACATACAATTAGAGTTACAACTCTTTGGTATTAGTTCTCAGTAGTTTCATTCACTGTTCATCCAGTTACAAAAATTCTCTCATCACATTAGATTCAACTCACACACTTGTCAAATCAGAATCGTTCTCCTTTTATTTTTATTCACATTCTGATTTTGTCTTCTGTCCATCCTTATCCACCATTGCCAAACATAGACAACTTCCTTTGCGAGCAATTTATTTTTCCTTGCATGTAGTTCAACTCCAGCATAGCACTGTTGCAAAAAATCAACTGCCAATCATTCAAGTTTTTCTTCCTCTGATTGGTCCACGAGATGCCACATAGGATGGCCATACAGTCAAAGGCGTTGAAACTTTGTTGGCATATTGGTGAGACTCTAATAGTGTCTCCCCGATGCCACAAAGTCTTCATATCGATATCACCATAGCTTCCACGAGTCGACAAGACATTATAATGAGCGCCATGAGTCATACTAAATCTACCGATAACCATTTTGTTTCTATCGGCAAGAGGTTCCTCCATTGGCAAGACGTTTTACCGATGCTCACAAAGCATATCAATTTCCACTTTTCCATTGGCAAGACTTCCCATTCGCCAAAAGGTTTCGTCGAGTCTCCTCAGGTTTCACCGAAGCATTTGATAGTCGACAAGACATTCGTCTTTCACCGAGACTTCACCCTAAACACAACCAAGTCTTACTGAGTCGACAAGACTTATGTCCTTCACCGAGACCTTCCATCGAGAACCCATGTCTTATCGAGCCGGCAAGATATTTGACCTTCACCAAGACCTCACACCGGCCGAACATGTCATACTAAAGCGCCCAAAGGTCGGCGAGACTTATCACCTTCGCCAAGACCTTATATGGAGGTCTTTGTTGTCACCGTGAAGGCACCAAGTGAATACTCCCTTCGGCGAGACCTTTCTTCATCGCTGGGACATCTCACTGAAACCTCCACCGTTAAAGAGACTTTCCATTCTTGCTGAGAGATATCCCCAATACCCTTGTGTTAGCCCAATAGCTATATGCTATCGGTGAGACATTCACCATTTGCTGGGACCTCTCCCCAACACCCGTGAGATAGCCCGATAAGATCAAACTGTCGCCCAAAGAACTTCATTCGACAAAAGGTCATGCCGAATGCTCCTAATTATAGTGATAGACTTCATTTGGCAAGACATCAACTCTGTCATGGCAACATGAGCTTTTCAAGCAGATTTAGAATAGTTAGTTGGCAAGACATGAACAATATCACAATGAATTTTCCCTTTAGGAGTTCCATGTTAGTAAGGATTGAGGCACATATTCCAACAAGCTCCCACTTGACGAAGATCTTACTGACACCTCCAGAGCATAAACAAACTACTGAAAAACATGGGCCAAGAGGCCCATTGAACTGGCACACCACCTATATTTTTCTATGCTCATAGGCTTCATGAATGCATTTGCAACATTCTCCAAAGTATCCACTTTCTCCAAAGAGACCTTCCCATCCTCCACCATATCTCGTACAAAGTGATACTGTACATCTATATGTTTCGTCCTGGCATGGAAAGTAGGATTCTTTGCCAAACATATAGCACTTTGACTGTCACAGTAAATATTAATTTTTCCTACATCAAAACCAATGTTAGAACACAAACGTTTTAACCATATTGCTTCTTTACAAGCATGTGTTGCTGCCATGTATTCTACCTTTTTAGTGGACAAAGCGACTACAGCCTGTCGCTTGCTCATCCAACTCACTGCACCACCATTCACCATGAAAACATATCCGCTAGTGGATCTTCTACTATTAATATCCCCTACCCAATCATAATCCACATAACCTTGAATGCTGAGAGTCTTCTGTGATTCAACCAAGTTACCATGGTAACACAAAGCATAGTCTGAAGTGCCCTTCAAATATCTAAATACTCTCTTCACAGCATCCCAATGTGTCCTAGGATTAGCCATAAACTGACTAAGAACTCCCACTGCTTGGGTAATGTCTAGCCTTGTACAGAACATTGCATACATAAGGTTGCCAACAACACTAACATATGGCACACTAGTCATGTCCTCCATCTCAGTAGGAGATTTTGGACAATCCTCAACAGATAGCTTCATTCCCTATGTAACTGGAACAACTAGCTGCTTGCACTTATTAATACAAAATCTCTCTAGAACAGTTATGACATACTTACTCTGACTGAGCCAAAGCTTTCTATTCTTCCTATCCTTGGTTATTTCCATTCCTAGAATATACCCTGCTGCACCAAGATCTTTCATTTCAAAATTTTTAGACAACTGAGACTTAAGATCATAAATCATTAGATTACTATTGCCTATGAACAACATATCATCAACATAGAGTGCAATAATAAGAACTTGATCACTTTCAGCTTTGTAATATATGCAATGATCACATTTTGATCTTACAAATCCCAATGACAAAACAAAAGTTTCAAATTTCTGCTACCACATTCTAGGAGACTGTTTTCAACCATACAAATATTTCTTCAACTTGCAAACTAGTCTTTCCTTACCTTTTTCCACAAAATGCTCTGGTTGGGACATATAAATTTCTTCTTCAAGGTCACCATGAAGAAACATTGTCTTCACATCCATCTGCTCAATTTCTAAGTCATACGCTGCTACAAGTGACAAAAGAAATGTAATAGATGTCAGCTTAGCTACAGGAGAAAAGATTTCTCCATAATTAATTCCCTCTACCTAGGAATAACCTTTTGCAACCAACCTTGCTTTATATTTTTCCACACTACCATCCAGACCTATTTTATTTTTAAACACCCATTTGCAGCCCACAACTTTTCTACCTTTAGGCAATGGCACCAAACTCCAGGTATCATTCTTTTCTAATGATGCCATTTCTTCATTCATGGCTTCCAACCAAGAGTTTGCATCAGAAATTTTAAATGCTTCTTTCACAGTCCTAGGCTCATCAGTGCTAGAAATTAAAGCATAGGCACAAGTAGACTCAATTAAAGAAAACCCATACCTATCAGGTTGCTTTCTTTCATGAGTTGACCTCCTCACATGCCGAGGCTGAGGTAGTTCTTCATCATCTTTAGAACCTTTAGAGCTACTTGAGCTTTCCTCAGTATCAGGTACATTTTGATTTTTCAATTCCTCTTTATCTGGTGTCGGAGGAATCGTTGCACATCCTTTTCATTTTCTAATTTCTTCTCTGAATGCAGATTCAATGTAGAAGATTTCAGCTCACAAAAGATAACACTTTTGCTATACAAAACCTTCTCAGTCTCAGGGTTCCAAAGCTTGTATCCTTTTATGCCAGCACTATAGCCAATAAAAATACACTTCACAGCTTTGTTTTGAACTTAGATCCTTTTTCAAATGGCACATATACATATGCCTCACAACCAAACACATGAATATGTCTCAGAGAGGGCTTCTTTCCAGACTATGCTTCCAAAGACATCTTCTCAACAAGAGCAGAGTTAGGAGAATGATTTACCAAGTAACATGCTATAGAGACTACTTCAGCCTAGAACTTCTCATCCAAGCCAACATTGTTTAGCATACTTCATGCTCTTTCCATTACTGTCCTGTTGAACCTTTCAACAACTCCATTTTGCTGTGGAGTATAAGGTGTAGTCTTATGTTTTTTAATCCCA
This sequence comes from Sequoia sempervirens, assembly GCA_007258455.2. Lineage (NCBI taxonomy): Eukaryota > Viridiplantae > Streptophyta > Pinopsida > Cupressales > Cupressaceae > Sequoia > Sequoia sempervirens. Next base: position 31,056,901 of record VDFB02271358.1, on the reverse strand, counting down.
TGATTTGTACAATACCTTTTGAATTCATCTAAACAAAACTCATTGCCATTGTCAATCCTTAAGCATTTTATTTTCCTACTAGTCTAATTTTCAACAAGGTTTTTAAATTCCTTAAACCGACTGAACACTTCTAATTTACATTTCAAAAAATATACAAATGTTCTGCTTGAATAATCATCAATAAATGACACATAGTATCTTGATTTAGACAAAGAAGGAACATTCACTAGACCAAACACATCAGAATGAATATAATCAAGCAAACCAAAAGATTTGTGAGCACTAGAATAAAATGAAACACGGTGTTGCTTTCCATAGATGCAATGTTCACAAAACTCGAATTCAAGGTTACAATCATCAAGCCCTTCTACCAAGTTTTTATTCTTCAAGGTTTTTAAACCTTTTTTCACCAATGTGGCCAAGCCTATGATGCCAGAGCATAGTATTTTCTATTGGAAGTTTAACCTCCATGGCGTTTACTCCATCAGGAACATTTTCCTTCTTTTCTCCATGAGCAACCTTAAGTGACTTTGCAGAGACACTATTGCATTGAATAGCTTGTGCATCCAGCTTGTACAAGGTACCAATTTGAGCACCCATAGCCAGCATCATAGAGCCTCTATTCATTCTACAACCATTTCTAGAGAATGTTACATGCACTCCAATATCATTCAGTTTACTTATAGAAAGTAAATTACGAGCCAGACCTGGTATATGCATCACATCATTGATTCCCTTCACTCTTCCTTCAGGGAATTGAATTCTGACTCTTCCACGACCAATAATTTCCAAAGATGAGTCACTTGCCAAGTACACCTTTCCACCATTCTATTCTTCATACTTCGTGAACCAATCTCTATGAGATGTCATATGGAAAGATGCTCCAGAATCAATCAGCCAGACATCATCTGATGCCCATGTAGCCAAAGCTACAATGAAGGTGTTTGCATCACTCTAAGAAGAATCATTTCCAAAAGAGTTCTTCTTCTTCTTTTTCTCCTCCTTGCAATCCTTTCAAACATGGCCAGGTTGCCCACAATTCTAGCACTTCACCTTGGACTTCTTGCGAGGAGACTTTGATCTCCCTTCTGATTTTGATCTAGAATTCTTGTCCTTCTTCTTTCCTTTCTCCTTTGGTCTACCTCTGATAGCCAGAGTATCCTTTTCCATCTCAAAAGATTTTCTTCTCATATCTTTCGATAATAGAGAAGCCAGAACATCTTCCATCTTGAAAGTGGATGTTGTACTCCCTATAGCCATAACCAAATGATCCCAAGAATCAGGCAGAGAACATAGCAACAACATGTAATGACCTTCATCTTCAATCTTCACACCAACAAATGTTTACTGAGAAATCAACATGTTGAAAGTATTCAAGTGATCAGCAACAAATCCTCCCTCTTGCATTCTCAAAGAGTACAACTTCTTCCTCAAGAAAAACTTGTTCACCAAGGACTTGCCTTGATAAATAGATGCAAGTCTTTTCCACAAGGAAGATGCAGTATTTTCTTCATGCACATTCAGAAGAACAGAGTCTACCAAATAGAGCATTATTAGCCCCTTATACTTTCTATCTACAAGGTCCAAATCCTCTTGCTTCATGCCTTGAGGCATTGTTCTAGATATAGCAGTCCAAAGATCTCGGTCTACTAACATATCTTCCATTTTGAGTTTCCACAGGTCAAAATTGCTACCATTGAATTTCTCTATATCCATCCTTCTAGATGTGCTTGCCATCTTAATTTGTAATTAAATTAACAAAACTCTACAAAACTCCCACTAGAAAGGGATTGACACAAAAAACTCAACCCACTTACAAGGACAACACAACTGGCCAGGCTCTGATACCACTTGTAAGGAAAGCAAAGGTTCAGAAGCAACTTTCCTAATGTCAAAACCACAGGGGAGAATGCATATAGTACTTTTAATTTTTTCTAATTACAATCCAATTAAGACACACATGAAAGATTTGCAAAAATAGAGAATATACTCAAAATACAATGAACAACAAATTTATGTGGGAAACCCTTTCGGGAAAAAACCTACCATACCAAACTGAATCTCTTTCTATTATAGTAACAACAATTACATACAATCAGAGTTACAACTCTCTAGTATTAGTTCTCAATAGTTTCATTCACTATTCATCTAGTTACATAAATGCTCTCATCACATCTAATTCAACTCACACACTTGTCAAATTAGAATCGTTCTCCTTTTATTTTTATTCACATTCTAATTTTGTCTTCTATGCATCCTTATCTGCCATTTCCAAACATAGATAGTTTCCTTTCGAGCAATTGATTTTTCCTTTCATGCAGTTCAGCTCCAGCATAGCACTGTTGCAAAAAACCAACTGCCAATCATTCGAGTTTTGCTTCCTCTAATTGGTCGACGAGATGCCACATAGGATGGTCATATGGTGAAAGGTGTTCAAACTTTGTTGGCATATCAGTGAGACACTAACAGTGTCTCCCCGATGCCACAAAGTCTTCATATCGATATCACCATAGCTTCCACGAGTCGACAAGACATTATAACGAGCACCATGAGTCATACTGAATCTATCGATAACCATTTCTTTTCTATTGGAAAGAGGTTCCTCCATCGACAAGATGTTTTACTGATGCTCACAAAGCATATCAATTTCCACTTTGCCATCAACAAGACTTCCCATTCACTAAAAGGTTTCGTCGAGTCTCCTCAGGTTTCATGGAAGCATTTGATAGTCGGCAAGACAACCATCTTTCACTGAGACTTCACCCCGAACACAACCATGTCTTACCAAGTCAGCAAGACTTATGTCCTTCGCCGAGACCTTTCACCAAGCGCCCATGTCTTACCGAGTTGGCAAGAAATTTGACCTTCGCCAAGACCTCAACCAACCAAACATGTCATACTGAAGCGCCCAAGAGTCGGCGAGACTTATCGCCTTTGCCAAGACCTTATACCGAGGTATTTTTTGTCACCACGAAGGCACCAAGTGAATACTCCCTTCGGCGAGACCTTTCTTCATCATTGGAACATCTCACCAAAACCTCCACCATCAATGAGACTTTCCATTCTCGCTGAGAGATCTCCCAGAGACCCTTGTGTTAGCCTGATAGCTATATACTATCGGTGAGACATTCACCATTTGTTGGGACCTCTCCCTAAAACTCATGAGATAGCTCGATAAGATCAAACTATCTCCTAGAGAACTTCATTCGACAAAAGGTCACACCGAATGCTCCTAGTTACAATGATAGACTTCATTCAGAAAGACATCAACTCTATCTTGATCTTGGTGACATGAGCTTTTCAAGCAGATTTAGAATAGTTAGTTGGCAAGACATGAACAATGTCACATCGAATTTTCCCTTCATAATTTCCATGTCAGTAAATATTGAGGCACATATTCCAAAAAAAGGAACATAAGGATCTTGCTCAGCCATGGGAGTGTCCACTACAGTTGTTTCTAGTAGAGGAATAGACTCCTGAATGGGAGCAAGAGGGAATGTTGAGAAGTAGTGGGCCTCTTTCTATTTACTGCTTTAGGAGCAAGAGTGGTAGGAGGCCGCAAAGGTCGAGACAAAGAGGACTCTCTACAAGTGCCTTTTCCTCTACCATATAGGTAGTACCAAGGTCTAGGCAGTTTTGTAGGGAGGTCTGATATCCTGATCTTGGGTCTACGCCAAGGAGGGTGTTGGCCTCCTACAATGATTCAACAACTAAGCTCTTATAGCTATGATTCAAATATTGGATATCTAAATTGCATAGCCATTCAATCATCATGAAGGTACATTTAACTCATCAACCCAGGGATGTGAACTTGAAATGGGTCAGCACAGTATGTGCACTATGAACTCAAAGTAGCCATTTTCATTCTACAGCTAAGAAAGATGCAATACTAAAAGTAAATTGCTTGGAAATGAATAACATAAATGTTGAACATCAACTAACAACCATACTAAGCTTGAAATGCATGATAGAGATAAAAATCTAAACAAAAAACAAAAAAACTACTCTATTTGCTTTGGTTGTAGGAACAATCACATAATGGAATTCTAGTGGCTGCAGGAACAATCAACACCAAATTCTTAACTAATTACTAAAAATAAAGTAACAAATAGGCTAAACTAAGATAAGGATGGATTTCTCACCAAGTGGTCCCCCTTGGATGAGTATCCTATACTACTAACAAAAAATTAGATGCTCAAACTCAAAGGTTTATTTTACTCATCAAGAAACATGAGTACAAAAGAGTAGCATAGCTGTATCACTAAAAACTAAGAATGCAAGTACAATATCAGATCATACAACCCTTTGAAAATGAGCATTTGATCCTTATTTATACTACCAACTAAGTAAGGCACTCAACTCCACAAACTAGGAGGAGGCCAATTTAGGGAAAGCAAAGAAAATGGAGAGGCAGTTATGCGCGCATGGAATTTGGTTAAACATGTTCATAGATTTAGCACAACATTAATGCAAATACTTGCTCAATAGAATTAAAGTCCACTACAAGGTGGTTACATTCAATTTACATGGGGAATCTCTTGTCGTCCTCCTTTGACCTTTGAATGATTCCCTTGCTAAATGTTATGTTGCATGCCCAGCTGGCGGTGTCTTTCTTAATTTAGTATCTTCAATATATGTCTGCATGGAAATGTTAGCACACACAATAGTTGCATATCTATAATTACCTTAAATAAAATTCATTAATCAAATGCAAAATTAATATATGTTGTGCCCTTAGCACACACGCTCCGTTTAGAACAGGGACCCTCTCTTTCCTTCACCTTGCCGGGTCGTTTTATCATTGCCTCGTATTGCGTACCCCCATTTTGGGTCTTCAAAATGGTCAACACACCTCAAAAGAGTCATCTAAAATTGGCCATGTTATTTTCCCCCCTCAAATTCCAAGGTCTTTAGTCTTGGCGGGTCCCTAGCTGCTGTTTTCCTTAATGTATCAAAGCTGTCATCTGAGAAGTTCGTTGGACCTGGCTCACCGGATCTCCCCTTCTGGGTTTCTATTTCTCATTTTTCATTTCTAACAGCTGTTCACTGGCAGGCTTCCATCCGTTGGGTCCCAGAGCTTCTCTCGCTGTCAATTTCCCTCAGAACTTTCAAAATGGCTATCCATTGACATCTTTCTGGTTGTCAGACTCCGAAGTCCCTGCGACCATTTTCAAATTTCAAAGCACCAACCTCCGGGTCCACCATATGTGCTTTAATTATTGGAATTTAATGCCTTAATTTCTATAAATAGCTAGATTTGACTTGTCATTTTCATATGTCAATCTAACCAGAGTGAATCAGAGCAAGTCAAAAAAGTATCTCTGTGTGTCGCCCGCAAGCCTGAAGCCTCCCATCGCAGATCTCTTGCATCTATCAGCTGATTCAACTACTTCCTTCATTGGGTTCTTCAGGTAAGTCCACTGTTAAGGCCCCATTGATGTTTTTCTTTGATTTTGTGCAAAACTAATGGATAAAAAGGGTGAAAAACACATGCATTAGATAGAGGAAAGTAAGACACCTAAAACTAATGAAATGAAATCATGAAAAACCTCATAAATCACCCAAATTTCACTCATAGAACTTCCACCCCTCGACATCATTCTTTAGCCAAGGAATTCATAACTTGCAGACCCATCGACTTACAACGTCGTTGCTTGCATAAAAAACAAAACAAACTTTCGAGTGGCGAACCTCCCTCTCAGGTGACTCCTTCCTCAGATCGCCGTTCATAACCCACCGAGCCCAAAATTTTTTTCATCCACTGCTCTCTGGTGCTTGGGTCCCATCCCATCGCTCACCTCAAATTCGTTGCAAAATCCTAAAATCCTGGATGGTATCAGATTTTTCCTAGTGGGTTTCCACTAGCAGAATGTCGTCTGCATCCTACTGATTTGGGAAACCTTCACAACCTAGAAACCTGGCCTTCGGACCCCACCCCTTTTCTTGCCTTGCAATATTGTCATGAGTAGATGGTCATATGGTAAGTGCTGTTTGGGTCCCGGTTGGTGGACCTCCATCCACGGGTTGCTTGGTGGCATCGCCGTTTCTTATAGTGTTTGAGCAACTTCTCTCTACCCTCCAGCTCCCGACTTTCTCACAACCATCAAACCAAAACGTAAAAGTATCGAGTTCCCCAACCTTGAACATGTCATTCCTTGTGGGTCTCCATCAATGGGATTTCATCTCGTCTTGGCCATTGCAATGGGAGAATTTCCTTCATCCTCCCGGTTTTTAGAGCCCGACCTCCCATTGGTTGATGAACTTTAGACGAATGACACAAAAGACAGGCCCTCTGCCGGACCTGTGCCCTTAGATTTCCTCCAACGAACTTTCGATTGTTGTCCACTATTTCAAATGACAATCCTCTAATGGATTTCCTCCCCATTTAACCTAGACATTCAAGCTCCTCCCTGACTTCGACCACTTCAAAGATGATCCAAATGGCTCCTAATTTGAAAACAAACTTTGACCCACGTGCCAAAATGGCCTATTCTCCTCAGTAGGCCCAATGATTTGACCAAGTCCTAGGGTGGGTGGAACCTTGTGGGCTGCCCTACTCTATTTTCCCTTCTAAAACAACTATCCCTCCAGGGAAGTCTAACCCCTGGGGTCCGAACCATCCAAACTCCCTCTCGTGAACTACTAACGACAATCTCGTTAAATGTTAGATTTCTTGAATGCTGAATTATCCGATCTAATTCTATTTGCAGGGATTTGGCTAACATTTCATGCTTTCATGCTTGATTTTAATCACCTCTCCTTTGTCTATAGAATATATGGGATCAGGTGCAGGACCCTTAGGGGAAACTATGGAGAAGGACAAAGGGAAGAAAACAAGCAAGGCACCCTGCATTAAAGAAGACAAAGACCAGATGAAGTATGAATTCCAGGGGGAACCCCTAAGATACATAATCACCATAGATTGGAAGGAGATCTCTGACACAAACATCAGGCACATAGACATCGACGAATTCAAGCAAAGGGTCAGGATCAACCCTATAATAGAGAATGCAAGACTAATTAGAGACAGTGGAATAGCCAAGGCTGCAGGCTTCCCTCCCGCTCTTGTCACCCCTAAGCTAGTAATGGATTGTAGGGAGGCATACCAACCAGAGAGCCAAATGATAGTGGAAAGGGATGGGAATATATTAGCTAATATGTTTGCCAAGGTGATAAAAAATACCTTTCATATCGCTACCTTCGGGGAGATGGAAGTACCGACCATAACTGATGGTAAGGAAATGTGGGAGGAAGACCCACTTAAATGTAAGAAACTTATAAATTAGTTTTGGCTCAAGGAGAAGAGGGGAAATGCTACCAAGGTTCCTCAAGAACTGTTTAAAAGTGATTTTTATGAAGATTACCATGATTTGGTAACATTGATAAATAGAGTTATGGGCCTTCCAACCACGACCTAATTCCAAGAGTGGATGGTCTACTTCATTGAAGAGATTCTCTGTGGAGAAGAAACCAAGTTTTAGTGGGGTGGGATAATCAGTGATTTCTTCCATGAGTAGTTCATGGCTATCAAAAAGACCCCCAAATTCTACATGACATCCTATTTGGTCTATTCGTTGGTCGAATGGAGGCAATACAAAGGCTTGTTCAGAGCTCTAGATGAAGAACATGGCAAGGAGCTGAAGGTCTATGACAAATACCCCTAACAATATAGGAACTTCAAGAAAGATCATTGTAGGGTCAATGACGCTTTCATAGGTCATATCATCAGATTGCTCAAGGGTGACTTCGAGAGGTGAGTCTCCCATAATGCCAATGCTTTCTTGAAGCAGTATGCCTTTCTGTTCATCCAATATCCAAAGTTTATATACATTCGTGTAGAAGGATTCTCAGAAAGACCAAACAAGTTGCTCTGGTACCCATACGACCGCATAATACAGTTGAAGCTCTCTCAGTAGCTGCCACATGTGCACAACCTTTTGAGCAACAAACATATGGTAGGGATTCCTTATCCCCTCTCCTTCATCTAGGGGATGTACAAAGTGCATACCTCACAATGTTCCCACAATTCAGAGAAGGAGTTAGTCAAATACCATCTGAGACTCCACACTACCCGGCCATGGATGGACCCATATGGCCATATCAAGTAGATGCTTGGACCTAAGTATGCCCATTTGCATAACGTTGAGGATTTCTGAGCTAATTGAAAAGATGAAAATGAGGTGCAGATGACTACATACTTTGTAAAAAGGGTCAATTTATTCCCAGTGCTTGACCAAGTGGAAGAAGATGAAAGAACGGTCATCGATCCCTGATACAATGTAGTTGCTAATCTACTGCTACTGTTGATTGATTGAGATAAGAAAGAGGTTGATGACCATGAAATTCTAACCAAGCCCATCGAGGCTCACACAAGATAATGGATTGATGGGTAAGTTGCCCGATTGAAGTAGCAAGGGGTCACTTTGACCTATGAGGGGCTTGAAAATGAGCCAAGTGGAAAAAATAGCAGGACAACTACTGCTCCAACAAGAGAAAATTCAAAATCCCCTACACTCAGTAGGTCAAGGAGAAGAAAAAAAATTGATGAGAAACAACCTAATCCAAAGATATACACAAGAAAGACCTATGAAGGGGGAATCCTGTAAGAGACATAAGAGTTCAGGCAGCATCATAGAGATGCCTGTTATTTAAGAAGATTCACTCTGTGAAGGAGAGGAAATGGAGGCTGAGCAACCAAAGTCCCGACCTGTAGCCTCCACTACTATTTCCCTTCCGCCTACTTCTTAGGCCATGGTAGCTACTTCCCCACCTATAGTGGACATCTCGGTCCACCTTGTCTCTTCTTCGCCTACTGGACAAGTCGTAATGATCGACTCTTCTTCCATCACCACCTCTTCACTTTCTTCTACTTCTATGTATCTGACCACATCTCTCTCATTAGTCACAGTGACAATGAAAATTCATACACTCTCGCTTCCAGAAGCATTCTCTCAGCATATACAAAATGTTCCTAATGAGCTTTCTGAGGCATTGATGAACCCAGCTATTCAGGCTGCCTTGGCACATATCCTTGTGAATATCCGCACCTCCACTCCTCCAACTGAACCACCTGAAATGAAAGCCACAATGGAAATATCTAAGGAGTTGGAGCGACAGGAGAGGGAAGCAAAAAAGGGATTGGAGGAGGAAGCAGACAAATACCATGAACATCTAAAGCACCAACATCTACAAATTGATAAGGTAGTCCATGAGGGAGAAGAAACAGAGTCCTCCGAGGGTAATGAAGAGGAGGATTCTGACACCAAATATATTATAGAAACCTTGGATGCATACTTAGAAGAAGAGCTAGCACAACAATTAAAGGATGTTGGGGAGGAAGTGGAAAGACCACCTCCTAAAGAAGGAAATGAGTTTAGTGATAAAATGGAAGAGGACACTGAACTTCCAACCAAAGAGAAAGAAGAAAGCCCCAAGCATGGTGAAGAGGTACCTCTCTTAGAAGGGTAGGAAGAACAAGAAAAGAATGATTAGGAGGATGTGTCCCCTCAATGTGAAGAAGAGGAGAGTAAAGAAGAAGATAAGCCCCAAGAAGAGTCTCAAGCTAACAAGAGTCCTGACACAGAGCAACCCAAAGAACATGATTATGAAGAAGAGAAGGAAGAAAAGGATGTTGAAGGGGAGAGTAGCCCCAAATAACACATGTCCACCAAGTCTCCTATTAAACACTCGGTGCTCATCTAGGACTCTGATGAAGAAGAAGGAAGAGACACAAGGACAAAACAAGAATCTCCTGATGATAAAAAAATTGAAGTAAGAGGGGATGAAGAAGAAGGTGATCATGAATCACCCAAAGAAAAGTCTTAGATGCATGAGTGGCTGGAAAAGAGATTGGAGAAGAAAGCTCCTACTCCAAGAGATCCAAGGGCAAGAGTAGAAGCCATCTTGGCCTGAGCTCAGATCAACACCAAGAAAGAGAAGAAGCCCAAAGTTAGATCCAAGATGACAATGGACACTTATGGATCTAGGACCGTACAGGTAGCCACATAGTGGTGGGAGAAGAAGGAATAAGTTACAACGTCTCCACCATCAACTTGGGGACAGCCACCAGAGAATAGAAAGCACATCACCTTCAGAAGTCTGTTGCCACGGTGATGCATTTGATATAGCAGGATAAAATCTCCAAGGAAGAGCTTAAGGCGTAGCTAGCTGATTTAACAACCTATATTCAACAATGGCCATCAGAGGAAGAGATTCGTACCACATCCTTGGCTTCACCTTAGCTACTATCCAAAGAAAAAATTGACAAGCTTGAGATCAAGAAGAATTGGACTAAGACCACAAAAGATTGGTTCCAACAAGTCCTGTATGCTGGAAATATGGGCATCAGTCGTGCTGTCAGAACAATAAATAAATTCTTGGAGGTCCAGAAATCCCTTGAGGGCATGAGGAAGTTCTGCATTGACTTCCTAGGGATATATGAATCCACCTACCCCAAAATTGAGGCCATCCTCGAGCTGTCTCACAAAATATGGAGAGAGGACCTTGAATTTGTAGAGGAAGATCATTGGCAAGTTGAAATGTGGAAGATGGACTTCGAACATAGGAAAGAGATGCTAGAGCAAGTCCTCTGCAAGGTGGAGCCAGAAATTGATTGGGCCAAGGACATTAAGGCCAATTGTATTGAGTATTTGAAATTGATGACATGCTATGATCTGCCTGCTGTTGAGGTTGATCCAGAAAAGGTGAAGCCTTATTTCCATAAAAAGATTGAAGATGGAATGTCAAGTGAGCTCACCATAGATTTTATGAATTTTTCTACTCGATCCTTCACCCAATCTGAGCAAGTCAGAGATAATACGGCCAAGTGTGATCAAGATTGGGATACACTGATGGGCTGATCTAAACAATGGAACTATTAGCTACTCCAATCCAATATAATGGAGATTGAGAAACTTTGGGTGCTAATCAACAAGTTTATAGAATATTCCACTTTGAAGAAGCAAGAAGGGAACCCGATAATTGATAATAAGCTCCTCACAGAATAGTTGCAAGAAAGGAAATCATCTAGAAGACAAAATGATACAGTGCTGCTATTAGAGGACAAAATAGGGAAAAAGAAAAGGAATGTATTTTAAATTGTAATATATTTGGGGGTAGGTAAGACCCTAATTTGTAGTGAATCTTGAACACACAATGCAAATAAATCTTGGCCATTGATTTTTCTTTTTGAGTACTATAAATAGGGGTGTCTCCTCTCATTTTCAAGAGAGAGTTGAGTTGTTGTAAAGACATGCTGCAAATTTTTTAATATAAATTCATTAGCTTTGGTGGATTCTTGGGTTTGTTGGAATGTTACATGGTTCATCTCCCATAGTTAGTTGAATTAGTTAGATTTAATTTTCTATTTCAGTTGGTTTCAAATTACTTTGATAGATTTAGCAATGTTGTTCAATGGTTGTGCAAATTTTTGTTGTGTTGATGCCTTTCTTATCCATAATTTTTGTTGTTTACTAATGGTAGTTAGCTATGTAAAATTATCTTGGACTTAAATTTAAAGCTTCTCCAAACTGTTGGAGTTACAGAAAGACACTGAGAAGGGGGGGTGAATCAGTGTCTAAACCTATTTTACCAATTTTTAGAAAAATAAACCATAGCAAATATTTGTTCTCAATATTTCAATGATAAGTGAATTCATGAGTTGAATGCAATCATTCATAAAATGAAATGAGAAATTTAATTGCAAAACAATGAAAAATTAAGCATTCTCACAAAAAAGTAGTGAAACAATAGATGAATAATGAGACACAAGATTTTTCGAGTGGGAAACCCTCCCGGGGTAGAAAAACCACTCCTAAATTGTTTCCTTTCAGGATCTTATTTGAAAACCATTGTTAACAATGCCTTATAGGCTAATTTTTGAGCACCAAATCAAGAAGCACCAGCTCTTCATTTTAAAACACCAATTTCAAGGAGCACCAACCCCTTTTTCAAATTACAAAATTACAAATAATACAGAGGATTTCTTTGTTTTCCAGATGAGCTCATAGAACCCCTCACACCCTTAATCCATCTAATACCTTAAAGATTCAAAACAATTAATCCCTAAAATATTACATCAATTAAGGTTTTCATAATTACACTCTACATCATATTTTCAAGCTTTTATTATAGAGCCTTTTTCAACCTTTTCTTGTTTGATACAACAAGTTACACTATCACAAAATCACATCAACAAGTCACAAACCCTCATTGCAAGAACAAATAGAAATAATATTCTATCAGGGAATCATTTATTTCTTCAGTAACTGAAATGCATTATCTTCTGACAAGTAAAATTGCTTACACCTTTTCTAATTCGAGCAAGAAGTCCAAATGCAGATTTTTGATAAAAATAAACACCAAATAATGATAAAGATACCTGAACGTGAATGAAGCTGAAAAATAAATGTATGATAAAACTGTAATGAAGTATTTACCAACCCAAATAGTAACACCATTGAATCTCCTTCCAAATTCGAGCTTTTGTTCAAATAAAAACATCAAACAGAGCAACCATACCCATCAAGCTTAAACACAGTGAATTTCTCCTTGAAAATCTTGTTATAGCCAGCTAAACCACTGAGAAACAATAGTAACAAGTATACCATGGCGGCAGCTAGGGTTCCTTACTCAACCAAAATGATAACCATAAAACATGATTTTCCCTATTCCTCTAATTACCAAGTCATTTGATGACTTTTTAAAATCATAATGAGATTTGAAGTATGTGAAAAAACAATTCACATGAAATTTGTAAGACATCATGATGAATTTAGAATCTGTTGTCTTATACCTTTTACCACAAATGCTGACATAATTATCACCTAGATAATTTCTCAAAGAAGTGTTGATCCACATTATCAATTTAAACATTATTACCAAATTGTCGATGCCATGTCACTTCATAGTGACTTTTAAATAAGACAAATAAACATTTAGCCGGATGATAATATAATATCATATGCAAAAAGTGAAGGGATCGATCAATAATAAAGATAAGTATTTTCCTTTGGATGTCAACCATGAAGTCTAGGCTCAAGCATTGGAGACTTCTTTGAAAACAAGTAAAATGTTAAAATCATATGCCATGTGTACTAGGAAATACCATCAAACAAATGAGTTGCTAGAACCAAAATGAATTCAATGCCTCCAAATAAAGTGAGTTCATAACCAGATGGCTTTAGAGTCTTTAAGAAAGACATGAGAAAGCTGATCAAACTGAGATACTACAAGAGTATGCAAGATAGTGTAAAGATGTACAAGCAACCAAAATGATCCAAAAATATGTTAATGAGCCAAAGATAATGTAATAATATATCATTCTTGATAACATCCAACTGAGAATACCTGAAGCATATTAGATCATCATATAAGCCAAGAATGATAAGAAAAAATATTCTTCCAAATGATGGACCTGTAGCATGATCATAATCAAGATTGTCAGTCCACTTAAGAAACATATACATCTACAAAGGAGAAATCTTAAAAGAATAGTTATCAAGATCCCATAGATGAACCAACTGTAAACAAATTGAAACAAAGTAAGTTGAAATCTAAAATAGACATCATCAAGAGCCATCAAGAATGTATCATGTCAAGACAGCTGAATACTGAATATGGACAGCATAAAGATCCTAAGAGACCAAATCTGAAGCAGTCAAATCATGAGACCCAAATAAGTGATTTTGTCATCAAGGACAAACTATGAACACAACTGAGATCCAACAAACTCCCCCTTTGTCCTTGATGGAAAAACAAAAATAACTCTCCCCCTTTTTGCCTCAATGACAAAGGATAAAAGAGAAGAATGTGCAGTGCCATGACACATAATAGAGAAGCCAACCAAATACCATATGAACTAGTTGCAAGTAGAGTAGTAAACTGAAACTACAAGAGAGTTGTGAAAGAATGAAAGTTGTAACAAGCTCCCCTTAAGCCAAAACTGGCTAATTTAGAGAAGTAAAGATTGAGAGATAACTCCCAATCAAAGTCTCAGCCTTTCAAATAACTCTTTAGTTAAAGGCTTAGTAAAAATTTCAGCAACCTGTTCTTGTGAGGCAACAAATTGTAAATAGACCTCATTAGCCAACACTTTTTCTCGAAGAAAGTGAAACTTGATAGAAATGTGTTTAGTGTGAGAGTGCATAATATGATTTTTGGAAATATTAATCGCACTAGTGTTATCACATAGAATAGGAACAAGTTTAGGAACTTCAATACCCATATCAGATAGAGTTTGTGCCATCCAAAGTACTTGAGTACAGTAAGAAGTGGCAGCTATGTACTCTTCCTCAATAGTGGAAAGAGAAACAAATTCTTGTTTCTTGCTCTGCCATGCCACTAAACGATCACCGAGAAAGAATGCAACACCACTAGAGCTCTTCCTATCATCCAAACAACCAGCCCAGTCAACATAATTATAAGCAATTAAAGTAAAATCATTGCTTCTAGGATACCAAATTCCATAATCAAGAGTGTCGTGAACATATCTAAAGATCCTTTTAACAACAGTAACATGAGTTTCCTTAGGTGATGACTAAAATTGTGCAACCATGCAAACTGCCTGCATAATGTTAGGTCTACAGGCCGTTAAATATAACAAGCTACCAGTCATTAACCTATATTCAGTTGGATTTACATCAGGAGAATCATCAACCTTAGTAAGTTTGCATCTTGTAGCCATTGGAGTGCTAACTGGATGACATTCATCCATTTGATATTTCTTAAGCATCTCTCTTGCATACTTTGTTTGAGAGAGAAATATACCAGTTTCAAGTTGAGAAATTTGAAGACCCAAAAATAAAGTTAACTCTCCCAACATTGACATTTCAAACTCAGATTCCATAATCTGAGAGAATTTTTTACTCAAAGAAATATTATTGTAGCCAAAGATAGTATCATCTACATAAATTTCAACAACCAGAATATCAGAACCTTCAATCTTAACATAAAGATTGCTATCAACACCTCCTCTAACAAAGCCATTAGAAATCAAATGATTATCTAGCCTAGATTACTAGGCTCTAGGTGCTTGATTTAAGCCATATAGGGCCTTTTTTAGTCTATAAACATGATTAGGTTTGTTTTTGCAGATAAACCCTTTAGGTTGTTCTATATATACTTCTTCTTCTAAATAACCATTCAGAAAAGCAGTTTTGACATCCATTTGATAAACAATGAATTTCTTGAAAACATAATAAGCTAAGAATATTCTAACAGATTCAAGTCTAGCAATAGGTGCAAAATTTTCACCAAAAACAATACCTTCTTGTTGAGCATAGCCTTTGCAGACAAACCTTGCCTTGTTGCTAACAACATTTCCATTTTCATTAAGCTTATTTCTGTAAATCCATTTGTGACCAATCACATTCTTGTCATCTGGTCTTGGAACTAACTCCCAAGTCTGATTTTTCTCAATTTGATCAATTTCTTATTGCATAGCATTGAGCCAACATTCATTAGTAAGAGCTTCATCATAATTTTTAGGCTTAAATTGTGTAACTAAATAGAAAGATGTAAGCTCAGCTATATGATCTTTTTCATCAGATTCAACAATCTTTCTTCTTGTTTGAACTCCTGCATGTTTATCCCCAATAATATGATCTTTAGGATGGTATCTAACAAGATATTTTGAAGGAGTTTTTGACACACTTTTTAGGACTTGTTTCTTCAATTTTAGGACTTGTTGATTCAACATTAGGCTTTGCTATTCCAAATCCTTATGAAATTATTTCAATTTCAAATTCTTTTGCCTCATCATCCTGCATAGGTTCAACATGTAAATGTGGTCTTTCATCAACTTTTACATTAACTACTTCAACAATATTATTAAGCCTTTTTTTAAGACATTTATAGGCTTTACTATGAGTTGAGTATCCCAAAAAGATACTTTCATCACACTTTGATTGAAAGCTGCCAAGATGATCATCATCTTTCCTGAAAAAAACACTTGCTTCCAAAAATTCTAAAATGCTTCACGGAAGCTATTTTTCCATACCATAGTTCATAGGGGGTGTATTTAGATTTCACCCTAAGTTGCACTCTATTCAAAATGTATACAGTTGTATGAACAACTTCTTTCCAATACATATTAGGTAACTTAGCCTCATCTAGCATTGTTCTAGCCATTTCTTTTATTGTTCTATTTTTTACATTCAACTACCCCATTTTGTTGAGGTGTTCTAGTGGTAGCATACTGCCTCTTAATACCATGTTGTTCATAGTAATCAATAAACTCCTAAGAGGTGAACTCACCTCCCTTGTCTGACCTTAGACATTTGAGTTTTAAATATGATTCTTTTTCAGCCACTTTACAAAAGATCTTGAACCTTTCAAAAGCTTTTGATTTGTGTTTAAGAAATGTGACCCAAACCATTCTAGTATAAGCATCCAAAAATAGCATAAAGTACTTTTCACCATTAGTAGACCTTGTTCTAGTTGGTCCACACAAGTCTGTATGCACTAGTTGTAAAGGTTTTGAAGAAGAATGTTCTTTTGTTTTGAAACTGACTCTAGTTTGTTTACCACTTAAACATTCTTTGCACACCAAATTTTCTGGTTTGTTAAGGACTAGTAAACCTCTAACATTTTGATTTTTATTGATTCTAACCAGATTTTCAAAGTTTGTGTCCTAATATTTTATGCCATAACCAAATTTCTTCAACTTGGCCCATTAGACACCTACCTTGATTACTATCATTACTTGATGTGTCAAGAAGATTGTAAACATTTCCTTTAGTCCTTCCATTTGCAACAACCATTCCAAGCTTGTTTTTAATCTCACATCTCTATGAAGTGAACATAACATGATAACCACTGTCACAAATTTGACTAACACTTAGAATATTGTGCTTTAGACCTTCCACATAGTACACATTGTAGATAGGAGTGTCCTCATTCAAAAAAAGTGAACCTCTACCTTTAATTTGTATACTAGAATTATCACCAAACTTCACATATCCTCCTACATAATCTTCAAGTTTTATGAATTTATCCTTGTCACCATTCATGTGGTTAGAACAACCACTATCTAGGACTGATAAGTCCTTTTTCTTGGATGAAAAGTAGTTTGGACTAACATAGTTTGCTCTATGTTTTTGATATTCTTAGGTTTCCAAACCTTTTTGGTTTTCTGCTGTTTATTTTGTAGATCAGCTTTGCACTGCTTGATAGAGTGCCCCAAAGTATTGCATTTAAAGAATTTGATCTGTTTAACAAAACCAAAGTATTGCTTATGACCAAACCTAGATATTCTAGGATTCATAAGCCTACAAGAGCTCACTTTATGGCCAAATTTGTTACAGAAAAAGAAATACCCATAAAATAAAGGGTTGAAATTGTATGATGTTAGGTTATTCCTAATAGGATGAACATGATTCTTATCAGAATCAAGATAATTTGATTTAGAACTTTTGTTTGCAATGACATCTTTTTGCTTTGCATCATCATTAGAACATTCACCCTTCTCAAACCCAATATCAGTTTTATCCTTGTTCAATTTTTGCTTGCTAAGCATGTCATTCAGTTTTAAATTACTTTCATACTTTTCAATGGTCTTCCTAAGATCAAAAATTTCATGTTCAAGTCTTTTTATTTCCCGATCTTTATGACTTATGGCAACACAAATACAATCCTCAACTCTCTTGGCTTCTTCAAGCTGAGTCTTCAAAGAGACTATTTCTTGATTTGAAGTTTTCTCTTGAGCAAGAGCTTGAGCAGAATTTTGTTCTTGAGCAAGAATTTGGTTTTTGAGTTTTCTAATCTCTTTTAAAGCACATTTCAGTTCACCTTCTAGATCTACTTCACCTTCTTCAATATCATTGATGTTTGTATCTTCTTGTTGTGTGATTTCAGCCATGAATAATGTTTCATCTTCTTCTATAGATGAATCTTCAGATTCAGTGTCTGTTTCGTCTTCACTAAACAGACTCTTCTTATTTTTGAAGTTGAATTTTTTTTTAGGTTTATAGGCCTTCTTCTTAGTCTATTTTTCAGATTTCTCATTGTCACTATTTTGATCACCATAGGGGCACTTTGCAGCATAGTGGCCTATTTTTCCATAGTTAAAACACTTAAAGGGAAGTTTTCCCTTATATTTTCCTAATCGATTTTTAAGTTTTCTAACAAAATGGGATTCTTTAGAATCAAATTTTTTTGACTCACTAACCTCAAATTTTTCTTTCTTTTCAATGTTAAAGGTAGTTTCTTTTCTTGTTGAATTGTTTTTGCGTGTTCTCATTTCATAGGCAGTAAGAGTTCCCTACATACTATCTAAGGTAAGCTTATCAAAATGTTTCTGTTCTTCAAGGGCTGAAACCTTATATTCAAATTTAGTTGGTAAGGTTCTAATGACCTTTGTAACCACATCAAACTCTTTTACATATTCTCCTAATCCTTTCATAGCATTGAAAACTTCATATATTCTTGGGAAGTATTCAACCACTTTTTCATCATCCTTCATTCTCATTTTCTCAAACTGATGTTTGAGAGTAAGGATTTTTGACAGTTTGACTTTTTCATTTCCTTGATAAATGGTTTCAAGTTTTTCCTAGATTTCTAGAGTAGGTTTGCAATGCATGACTTTAATAAACACATCTTTAGTTAAACCACACAAGATGGAATGCTTGGCTCTCACATTAGTTTCATACTTCTTTTTCTTAGTAGCATCTGTGGGTATTGTGGTTGGTACAGTGTACCCATTTAACACATAGGTCCAAACATCAAGATCAATTGAAACCAGATATGCTTCCATTCTAATTTTCTAGAACACATAATCCGTTCCATCAAATAATGGAGCTCTAGTTACAAAAGTACCTTCTTGAGCTTGTGACATATTAAACAGAATCCAAGAGCATAATCAATCCTAAGTGATTTAGACCTATCAAAGGACCCTAAACTTTGATACCAATTGTTGGAGTTATGGATAGACACTGAGAGGGGGGGTGAATCAGTGTCTAAACCTATTTTACCAATTTTTAGAAAAATAAACCGTAGCACATATTTGTTCTCAATATTTCAATGATAAGTGAATTCATGAGTTGAATGCAATCATTCATAAACTAAAATGATAAATTTAATTTCAAAACAATGAACAATAAAGCATTCTCATAGAAAAGCAGTGAAAAGATAGATGAACAATGAGACACAATATTTTCCAAGTGGAAAACCCTCTTGGGGTAGAAAAACCACTCCTAAACTGCTGCCTTTCAAGCTCTTATTTGAAAACCATTGTTAACAATGCCTTATAGGCTAATTTCTAGCACCAAATCAAGGAGCACCAACCCCTCATTTTGAAACAACAATTTCAAGGAGCACCAACCCCTTTTTTAGATTACGAAATTACAAATAATACAAAGGATTTCTTTGTTTTCCAGATAAGCTCATAGAACCCCTCACACCCTTAATCCATCTAATACCTTAAAGATTCAAAACAATGAATCCCTAAAATATTACATAAATTAAGGTTTTCATATTTACACTTTGCATCATATTTTAAGCTTTTATTATAGAGCCTTTTTCAACATTTTTTTGTTTGATACAACAAGTTACACTGTCACAAAATCACATCAGCAATCTCATAGTGATCAAAAACTGTATTTATATGATTTCAAAAATATAGATATGCCAATAAAAGAGTCTTCAAAGATGTCATTTTCAAAAGAATCTGAAACCCCTCATACTATTTTCAGAAAATTGAGCCAGTACAATGATGATCAACAGATGGAGAATAATCTTGTGTAACACCTATACAGAAGGCCGTTTCAAACTCTGACAAGAATATTTCAAGTAATGCTCCCTTTTCAAACTGCAAGAATTTTTCAAAACCCAAATTTGAAAGAAGTGAAATATGAACAAGTAATATCATTTCCTTCATTCGAAACAAATAGCCATATGAATCTATTTTCAAAAAACCTTAGGAAGATAACCATCATTTTTGTAATGAATGAAATAAGTCCATTTAAATCCACAATGATACTGATAGATTTCATAAAATGCATGACTACCCATCGATCGAAAGTCGCAAACCCTCATTCCAAGAACAAATAGAAATAATATTCTATTAGGGCATCATTTATTTCTTCAGTAACTGAAATGCATTATCTTCTGAAAAGTAAAATTGCTTACACCTTTTCTAATTCGAGCAAGAAGTCCAAATGCATATTTTTGATAAAAATAAACACCAAATGATGATAACGATACCTGAACATGCATGAAGCTGAAAAAGAAATGCATGATAAAATTGTAATGAAGTATTTACCAACCCAGCTGAGTAACACCATCGAATTTCCTTCCAGATTTGAGCTTTCAGCCAAAGAAAGACATCAAACAGAGCAGCCATACCCATCATGCTTAAACACAGTGAATTTTTCCCTAACAATCCCATTACAACTAGCTAAACCATTGAGAAACAACAATTACAAGTATACCATGGTAGCGGCTAGGGTTCTATACTCAGCCAAAATGATAACCATAAAACATGCTTTTCCCTATTCCTCCAATTACCAAGTCATTTGACGACTTTTTAAAATCATAATGAGATTTGAAGTCCGCGAAAAAATAATTCACATGAAATTTGTAAGACATCATGATGAATTTAGAATCTGCTGTCTTATACCTTTTACCACAAATGTTGACATAATTATCACCTAGATAATTTCTCAAAGAAGTGTCGATCCACATTATAAATTTAAACATTATTACCAAATTGTCGATGCCATGTCACTTCATAGTGACTTTTAAATAAGTCAAATAAACATTTAGCTCGATGATAATATAATATCATATGCAAAAAGTGAAGGGCTCGATGAATAATAAAGATAAGTATTTTCCTTTGGATGCCAACCATGAATTAATCTGGTTAAATAGAACTCTATTTTAAGGAAGCCATCCACAATAGAACCCTCCATGATTATTGTTCATTGTCAGTTTTAGATCCAAGAACCTCTTCTCTTCCCTGCCTTTTTTCTTTTTTTTAATAAGTGACCTATGCTAAGGGTCATTGCACATTGTAAAGAAAAATCTTAAGATAAAATTAGATTTTTAGAATGTTGTTCGAACCTGCAACAAACTACACTCTAACTTCCATTTTAGAAACTCCATTCCATGATTCATCTCGTATCCAACCAAATACGTAAGTCTTACCTATGATTACCAGCAAAATCAAATCAAACATCAACTGAGATATTCCAAGCATTGTCATGACCTAACACCCGATAGACCTTGGGGTAGCGATTGCTAATTTGCTTGCAAATTTCTACCTTTCAAGAGAGGTGATGCACCTATGCATTACCTATGTTGAGAAAGTGCTAAAACACCCATCAACATAACTGATGCTAGAAGGATGGAATAGTTAAGATGGATCGAATTGAATCATTCTCCCTTGAAAGGTTTCAAATATTTTTAAGGTCAACACCAAACAAAGGGGAATTTCAAGAATTGTAGCCCCCGACAAGGGCTTAGCGAACCAAGGGAGGAGATGAAGCCTCTTCCTCTTCCTCCATCACCTACACTTCCCTCCAACCTTCACCTACCTTTACCTTTCATCCATCCTCCACTCAGCCATTCCAAGCTGCCTTCGAGCCTCATCCATCCCATAGCCAGGGTGCTTCCTCTTCCCCTATGCTCCAAGTCCAAGGTGTAGTCCCAACTGCCGCTGTCCTTGTGTAACCTCAAATTACTATTCAATAACAATTACTACCCCCACCTCCCCTCATGGCTTGGATAGGGAATAAACCCTCTCCATTTCACTTTAATTCCTACCATGACATGCCTAAGAATCCAAAAGGATTTTGAAAGAAGTTCAATCCTTGAGATCCGCAAAGGAATCTAAAGAACATATCAAGATCTTCCAAACAACACTAAAGGATATGCAAATTGATCACAAGGATGTCGCGTGTAGACTCTTCCCTTATTCTCTGGGATAAGAAGCCTTCTATTGGTATATACATATACCAATAGGGACCATTACTACTTGGGAACTTTTGAAGGCTGCCTTCTTAAGGAAATATAAGGTTTCGATTAATCCTTCAGAATTATATCAGCAGTTCATATCTATTAACAAAGAGATTAACGAGTCAGTAGGCTCCTTTAATGATCAGTTCCATCGGGCCTACTCAAGGTTGCAAGCCCCATTTACACTCGATGATGTTGCTATTTTTCTAGTCTACTATGCTGCCCTGGACAATCTCACTATAACATTCATGAAGAGGATGAACCCACCACTCGCCAGGTTGGTGAATGCTTACATTGAAGCAACCAAAGCTAGCACGAACTTTAGGTAGAATATTTCTTGTCCACTGCCTGCCTTGGGGGCAGTTTCCCATCCCATGCAGATTCAAGGGCTCAATCAAGCATTCCAACATCACACGCCAATTATGAACCAAGTACCTCAGCTACCCATAGTTCCTCATCTGGGACAACCCTTGAATCAGGCCTCGCTGTGCCTCATTACTTGTAGTCCCAACAACAAGTGTATCTGTAGTAGCCCCAAACGCCCCTATACCTACAAGGGCCAAAATTTCTACCTGCTCAATAGAATCAACCAGTTTCCCTGCTCATTTTCCTTTAGAATCAAGTATTGCAACCAAGCAACACAGAGAAGGATTGATTGGATGATCTGATGGAAATGATCTGAAAGATGTCCACCAAGATGACACACTTGAGAAATCAGAAAAACCAGCTGCAAGCCTCCTAATGGAGTATCCAAGCTAATCTCAGCTGAGATAATAGAGATAATTGAGACAACAAAGATGACTGCTAGGCCAACACCTCTTCTGAAAAAAATTATGATAGAGGGAAATATTCAAATTAGAGCTTTGAGAGGAGACCTTCCCATAGGAAAAACTGAATGTGGAATATGAGGCCCAAAAATGGAGGTGTTTCTACCCCTCTTGATCAACCTGCTAGCACTGAGAAGACGACTAGTGGAGTATACCTTGCCGAGGCTACCTTATCTAGATGGTGCCAGATTCACAAAACAAATAGGCATTTAGAGTTGGATTGCCATAAGTTCCAAACAACAGTTGAGATCTTCCAAGTGGAGGTCCAAAATGCTGTTGATAGCATAAATTGTAGAGACATAGTCCTGTCTGAGCCTTATGACTCTTCCGTTCTTGTGGTCAATCAAACCCCATTCCCAAGAAGTGAAAGCGATGATCCAAAAGGTGCGACTTCCTCTCCAAAGGTCGAAGAAGTAAAGGAGGTAAGTAACAACGAAGCCTTATCTTATTTTTTTGATTTAGTAGGTAATGGTCCTGTAGATGATGAAGAACCCCTTGAAGATGAAGTACATGAATTCCATCAGAGAGCCACTCCATACTACTTAAGGAACAAGTAGGGGGACCATTTACTACATCCACTCCTCCCAATTACTTCACCACCCCCTCGGATCCTGATGCCAACAAAATTCTTGATCTTCCCCATGTGCCTACTCAATACTTCCACAAGGATAGGAAGTTGAATCAACCTCACAATTAATCATAAAATAAGCCTCAAGGTTATCCCCAAAATCAATCAATCCAAACACAATCCCAACCCTCTAGTTATGCTATAGGAAAAGCCTTCGAAGCTGAAATCGAACAAATGGGTGAATATGTTCTCGAAGAGTTGAAGAAAGTTAAAATCAGCCTGTCTGCCTTTGAGTTACTTAAGGTCCTAGCCATTAGAAATGATTTCTTTAGAGTCATTAATGGGACTCCTTCCTCTAAGGCAGCACAAGAAATATATGCCAAAAGAGTCTCTTTCGCAGACCCTCCAAATGAACCTGTTATTCAACAAATTCATGGAAAGAAGGCTGACCCACCTCAAAATTCATCTACAAGTAAGTGACCTGCAAAAGAATCAGTTCAGAATGGCAGGAAAAACTCTAAGGATTATCCCTCTAGGTAGACTAAGGATAAGGTTGGTGATAAGAACAAGGCCCAAGTAGCCCAGGTGGTCACACCTATGGGCCTCTTCCAAGGTAGGTTGGAGACCCTACCCTTCCTCACTACCATCTGAATATTCAGAAAAAAATTGCACAATTGCCTACTTGATTTAGGAGCCTCATCAAATGTTATGCCCTTGGAAGTGTGCAAAGCTCTTGGGATTACTCCCACACCTTAAAGAAGGAAAGTGACCCAGCTGGAAAACACTGAGATTAACATAGTGGGAGAAATGAATTGGATTCCAATGTAGATTGCTGTAGATCCAAGGGTACAATAATTCATTGACATTCAAGTGGCCGACATCCATGACACCTATGGGATTATCCTTGGATGAGACTTCACCCGAATGTTGAATGGATATGCTGCAACAGATCATTCTCACATGTGGCTACCCTAGAGGGGACTACCAAATAAGATCCATATAGATCATGAGCCCCGTATGAAGTACATGATCACAAAGTATAATAACACCAATGAGGTATTGTTTGTTGAGACAGAGTTGGTAAATTTTTTCCCCTTCACTTGTCAAGAAGAACTAGAGCCTCAAGAAGAAGAAATGGTCACTAAAGTACTCTTGGTGAAATGCAATTCCGTAGCCAACTTGGCCCAAGCACCTCAAAGTACAAAAATATTGGTGGAATCAGATGATGATCCTTACAAAGACAGTGACTTGGGACTGCTAGACAATTTTAAAGATTTCATGGAGAAGTGTGTACAAGACCAACTCAACCTGGGTGCCCAAATAAATTTCCAAGAGCTCTTGTTGCCAAATTGGTGCAGAGTTCACAACGCTTCCCACTCTGAGTTTGAGTGCTGTCTATGCCAAATAGCAATGGAACAGGTCTAGTGAGTAGTCACTCCCCAAAGGGAAATTCCAAAGGAAATAATACCAAAACAACCTGCCATCAGTCATGCCCAATCAACGCTTCCTCCAGAGGTCACAGAGACAAACACTAAGCCAAAAGGAAATTGAGACATCATTGGACCAAGTGTCAAGGAGCCTTCCAAGTTTTGGACGCTTCACTTCGATGGAACCAAGTGAAAATAAGGAGCTAGTGTCAGGTTTGAACTTATCAACCCAATGAGTAAGACCTATCTTGCTTCCCATAGACTACAATTTTACTACACCAATAATATAGCTGAGTATGAATCTCTAGTTTGTGGTCTTCTTATGTATTTGAGAAGAAAATTCAAGATGCTACAAGTTTTTGGTGATTCTGAGTTGGTAGTCAAGCAAGTTAGAAAGTGTTATTCCTGTCATGACAGAAGACTAGCCAACTATAGGCATAGAGTCTGGGATCTCCTAGAGGGTTTAGATGCTTTTAATATTCAACTAATCCCACACTCCTAGAATCATATAGCTGATGCTTTGGCTCAAGCAGCCAGACCGCTATAACCCCTATCCCTATATAGTCTCAAATGATTCATAGTTGAGTTGAAATCCACTCCATCTGTCCTAAATAATGTCACTCGCTTCCAACTATTTAATAACGACAAGCATATCCTTGAATTCATCATGAGCTATGATGTGTTTGCCACACAAATAATAGATGAGAATAATCCAGAAGAAGCTAAATTAGATATAGAAGGAGTTATTAACCTCAAGAACAACACGATTCCCAGAGGTATGGTTCAGCTAGAGCATATATTTGATTTAGATAATATTAGAGACCAAGAATAGAAAGAAAAAAAAGAATCCATTAACAATCAATGCGATGTCCACAACCTTGGAACAACTGAGGAAATCAAAAATATTTTTATTGGCAAGGTGTGTACTATGGAAGAAAAGAAAGGGATTGTGGACGCTCTTCAAAAGTATCATGATGTGGTGGCATGGAGCTACAAAGATCTGAAGACTTATGACACCTCCTTCATCACACATACCATTCCTCTCAAGCTAGATGTGAAACCATTCTGACAGAGACAATGTCCCATCAATGCCTATTGGAACCAATCATTTATAAAGAAGTACAAAAATTACTTTTAGCTAGCATTATCTTTCTCGTCAGGCACTCTACATGGGTGGCCAACTTGTTCCCAGTTAGGAAAAAGAATGGAGAGATCAAATTGTGTGTAGACTTCCACAATCTGAACAGAACCTTAGAAAAGGACAATTATTCGGTGCCATTGCTGGATGATGTACTATAGATCATTGATGGTTCACAAATGATGTCCTTCCTTGACGGTTACTCTGAGTACATTCAAGTAATGGTGCAGTATGAGGACTACAATAAGACAACATTCACCACCAAGTGGGGCACCTTTTCCTATAGACGCATGTTTTTTGGACTCATCAACGCCAACACAACCTCTTAGCATGCCATGTACATTGGATTTAAAGATTTGATTGGGAAGTGCATAATCATCTACATGGATGATTTGACTGTGTTATCTAAGCAACAAAGTGACCATGTCACCAATTTATGCAAAGTCTTTCAGAGGTGTCAAGATCTTAGAGTCTCTCTTAATCCTAAAAAGTGCATCTTCAAAGTTATTGAATGGAAATTTCTTGGGCATCTTATCTCAGAGAGAGTCATCTCCATTGATCCTAAGCGTATCCAATCTTTATTGAAAATTCAACTACCAGGTAGCAAGAAAGACTCAAATCTTTCTTTAGAAAGATCAACTCCATGCAAAAGTTCATTACAGGCTTTGTTGAAATTGTCAATCCACTCAACGCCATGCTAAAAAAAGATGCCAAGATTGAGTGGACTCTGGAAGCAAAGCAGACCTTTGAAGAAATTAAACGAGCAATTGTTGAAGCACTAGTGCTAGTCAACCTAGATTACTTGAAGCCATTTTATATTTATTCATTTTCTTTAGATCATTTGTGTGCCAACATTTTGACCCGGAAAGACAATGATTGAAATGAGCACTCGATCGCCTTTATGAGTGATCCCTTGAAAGACGCTGAGCTGAGATACCACAATGTGGAAAAAAAATCATATGCCCTTCTTAGAGGAGTTAAGAAGTTCAAACATTATATCTTACACAATAAGGTGTTCACCATTGCTCCTGACCCAATAGTGAAGACATTGCTTATGCAAAATGAGCTGGGTGAACAAAGAGCAAAGTGGGTCATGTTGGTACAAGAATACGACATGGAGATCCAACCCATGAAGTTAGTCAGAGAACAAGCACTCACCCAAACAATAGTTGAGGCAGTAGTTGATGCAGGGCCTGAACTTACAGTACAACAATACTAGCTTGAGGATGTTTCCCCAAGGGAGTGGTACGAAGATGTTTTTTACTATATGCTGAATCACAAGTGCCCACCCCACTTGGAAGGAGTTCAAAAGCGTGCCCTCAAGCTGAAGAGTAGAAGTTACATGCTGCAAGGATCCATTTTATATAAGAAGAATCATGAAGGTATCTATCTGACATGCTTGGAAAAAGAAGAAGCAGATCGAGTCTTGAAGGAGTTTCATGACAAGTTCGGTACTGGTCACGGATCTGGGCCTTTTACCACACAAAAAATATCAAGAGTAGGGTACTATTGGCCAACATTCTTCAACGACACTCATAATCATGTTTGCTTGTGCCATATATGTTAGACAGTTGCCACTAGGGAAAAGAACGTTGTTTTCCCATTGCAATCAATTGTAGAGGTGAGGCCGTTTGCATAGTGGGGTCTCAACTTCATTAGTTTGGTAAGCCCACCATCATCTACAAGACACATGTACATTCTAACTACTTTAGATTATTGCACTAGATGGACAAAAGCAATTGCATGTAGGAAATTTACAACAGAGGTAGTTACGAATTTTCTTGAGAGTTTTATTTTAAATCACTTTGGCTATCCTTATGCACTAATGTGTGACAATGGCCCTGCATTTTCTTCACTCAAGTTTGCTAGCTACGCTTTTGATTATGGAACTTCCCTCAAGTTCTCATCTAACTACTATCCCTAGGGTAATGGCCTAGCAAAATCACATCAAACATCAACTAAAATATTCCAAGCATTGTCATAATATGACATTCGAGAGACGTTGGGGTAGCGATTGGTAACTTGGTTGTGAAGTTCTACCTTTCAAGAGAGGTGATGCACCTATGCATTACCTATGTTGAGAATGTGCTAAAACACCCATCAACAATATAGATAGTCCATATAACAGGCCAATGTCATTAAATATTTTTAGAAATAAGATTAGGCCCAATGTCTATAGTTTTGAGGAAATATCATAAAAAATATCAACACTTAACGTCAAGGTCTATGATAACTTCAGCAAAAAAATCATAAATTCTACCCAAAAATTAGACCATAAACTAGGCTCATCACTCCCCCAACCTAAGGTCTCGCTGGTCCTCCAATAGGGGAAGAGTTTTTCTTCTGCCTGGTCAATGCTTTGAAATTTGCAAATGAAAACTACCCTACATTAGTGTTTTTTGTTCGCGAATCAGGGTCCCAATAGAATCCTCCCAATCTTTCCAATATGCTCCATCTATGTCTCTCTGCAACAATATCATAGTTGTAAAATCTGAAGTTTGGTACAAGCCACATTAGGAGGGGTGGTTGAAAAGTCAGGGGAATCCAAAATTGTCCCTTTGTTCTTCCAACCTATATATATATCTATCAATTCTTTTAAGTGCTGCAACATAGTTCTAGATGGAATGAGGCTCAACCTATTTTAGCTCATTAGTTAGGTTGTTCCATCTTTGTGAGAGGTATCTCTTCATGGTATCCTCTTTTTCTTTTTCGTTTACCTCATACTCACTATAGACTACTTCTATCCAAGGTGTAATCCTATTACCATAGCTAGGTCTATAAAACATTCTGTCCCATTCCCTATAAATGTCCCTTGGATTCCTTGATTCAACCCTTATGGGCAGAGGGATGTTGGAATCCAATTGCTTATAAGCCCCATATTGTTGTTCCAAACTAATCTCATTTTGTACCCAAGACATAAATTCCCTTAATTGGACATCTCCAACATACAACAGTGGATTCCAATCATGGTCTTGAGTCACAACATAATTATGCAAATAAAACTCACACATCAAATTCTTCATTTCAGGGGAAGCAATTTGATAAGCATTGAAAAAATTAACAGGAGTCTCAATAGAAGGGTTCAAACCTGAGACAATTCTTCCCAGCTTAAAATAAAGATATTTCTCCTTCAAATGCAAAGCATAGACCCTTGGAGGGGCCCTGCACTCTAAAATCTATGGTACTAAGGCTGCCATATCATCCACATTCTTCTTCAAGGTGGAAATCTCTACACCCTTGTCTTCAATATCCTGATCTTTCTTTTGAATTTCCTTCTTCAATATGCACTTATCCTCCTTCCATTCTTCTTCTTTTCTTTGCATCACTTTCCATAAATGCATAGCTACCATGTGCATTTAGAAATAGGGGGTTTATGTATTCCCACCAGCATTTTCCCTAGCACTAATGCTTGCTCTCCATATAGTACTAACTTCAAGGATTCATGTTGTCCCGTAAATTTTGGCTTTAGGGGTACTGATTGTTCTTTTTTTTTTTGGCTGTAGGGACTCTTGCTGCAAGAAATTCTGATTTTCCTCATTCCCTTGATTCTCCACTTGTTTTGTAATGTCAGCAAGATTTTCCAATGTTATGTTTGTTGTCATCTTAAATACACCCTCTTCTGCGATATTCACCTACCCCATTAGAGATTTTTTGTCCCCCTATGATATTTATCTAGACTTAGGGCTTTCCTGCAGAGGCATACCAAAGGATGGCCCAGCAGGTCTTGATTTTTTGGGAGGGCTCTCATGTTTTTCTTTGGCTATAGGATGAACAATGTTAGCCTTTCACTTCCAAGAGCTTGGTACTTTTTCTGTCAACTATTTTTTGGCTTTTCCTTTTCTCATTTCTATCTCTCTTTTTTGTTCCCTATATTTTCATTAGGATGGCAAGTGGAACATCATCATTAGAATCTAGAGGAGGACTTTCTTTGTCTAAGTGCTCTGTCCTAGAAGAGCTGATTACTATGGTTTCTTCTATTGTAGGAGGGTTTGCACTAGGGCCTGCACTAGAGGTTGAAGCACCAATAATGGCTTCAAATGTACTCAATATCCTACTAGACCTATAGGGTTGAGGTAAACACCTAGGTTGCAAGTTCTCAAGTCTAATTTGATCAATTTGTATGAATTCTTCCCAGTTCATTCCAAATACATCATGCAGAGACTTCTCAACTAGCAATTTAATCAAACAATGGTCAGAAACGAAATCATCCCTACCTTTTTGAGTCTTGACCACCATGATTGAAAGAAGGTTTCATATCACAATCGACACATTCATCCTCCTCCGGTGCCTCATGTGATTCAAGAGTTTAAAATGCATGAAATGTAGATTTGACTGGTGTCCTTCACAGATGATATATTTTATAACATAAACAACTATCCACTTCAATGGCTCAGGTAGAGACATTCTCTTCACCCCTTGTTTATCTATGCTCAATGGAGGGTTGCTCAGTTCTATAAATTCTCCCCTGGCTAACCTGGCATCTCTAGAAATAGTGTAATCTTCACTGTCTACAGGTAACCCTATAAATTCTGTAATTATTTCTTTGGAAGCCAATACTTCCAACCCTTTTATCTTGGATTTCCCTTCAGACAATGTTTGGGCGAATTATAGTGCAATGAATTCATCAAAACCATCTAGCTTCATGAAATAATCTAACTAGCCATAGTTCCTAAATTTAGCTAGGTAGGGTCATCCTGCAGTAATATATCATGCACCGTGGGTTTATTTCGAGTTAACCCACCTCCCATTGTCTACAAGCAAGAAATCAATATGGGGTTTACTTCTTGTAATTCTTTTTTGAAAACCAGATTCACCTTCTTGCAACACTTGCTAAATTTCTAATGCCAATGTCAACCAAATTTTCCCTTTTTATCTTTTGTTTGCAGCTTGAGATTGTAATAGGGTTAATAATGGCAAGGAAGGAGTAATAAATGAAATCTATGATGGAGAGAAATGGTGGTGAGAGTTGGTGTCACTTCACACATGCGATCCGTCCTCCCACTTATATTTCAAATTGGCTCAATTTAAATTTTGCTAACGTAGACTAGCATGGACTGACATGTGGGCAAAGTATTCACATCCTTTCCTCCCCCCAACTTAAATTTGGGCATGTGTCCTCACATGCGAAATGATGATTTGACAGGGGTAGGGAATAATGGAATGCTATGGTGAATGCCCATATTAACGTACAACAATTAAATGAATGCACTAAAAGACAATAAAGATATAACAATTAATGTGCACATACTTGAATGTGTGGAGGATTTTTTGCAAAGATTGTAGAGAAAGTACCATTCACTTGTTTAGGAAATAAGTTAAGAAATTAATGAAAATGAGGTGGAATGAGGTGGAGTGGAATGAAGTGATGTGATGGAAGAGAGAGAAAGGTGGAAATGGATGGGAAGATGGGTGGATGGGTGAAGAAATAGACTCCCACAAAAGTGGAAGTCTTTATTATGACAAGTACATACCTTAATTAGCCAAAAGGAGAGACACTAGGTCCACTTCCTTTGGCTGCAAGAAGCTCGGGTGCAACATGCTAAGTGAATTGCTGCAGGAACTCCTCCTTGGAAGTTGGGTTGTGATATAATCTAAGATGATGACCATTGACAAGCAACTTGAATATGACTAGGTCAATAGTAGTGAGTTGCACAACACCATTAGGGAATACTTTAGCAACCTCATATGGTCCTAGCCACCTTGTCTGTAATTTTCCAACATTGTCCTGATATTTGGAATCATAAAGCAATTCCCAGTCTCCTGGTTAGAATTTCTTATCCTTGATAAATTTATCATGCCACTTGATTCTATGATTTTGTACTACTTCTGTGTGATGCAAGGCTTCTCTCCTCATCTCATCCAAAGCATTCAATTGCAAGATTCTCTCTCTTTGTGCCTCTGAGATATCCATCCCCAAATCTACTGCAGTCCTAATAGTCTTATGTTCAAATTCAATGGGCATCATAGTTGTTTTTCCATACAACTCAAATGGAGTGAAGCTTGTAGTTGTTTTCCAAGTAGTTATGTAGGCCCAAAAGAATTTTGGTAATATTTTTGCCTTATCCTTTCTGTGGATAGCTACGGTTTTGGTCAGAATAGCTTCAATTCCTTTGTTGGTCACCTCAACTTGACCATTGACCTAGGGGTGATAAGGAGTAGACTTCCTATGTATTATGTTGTACTCATTAACTAGTGCTGCAAATGGGGTTGATGTGAATTGAGTCCCTTGATCAGTCATTATCTCTCTTGGAACTCCATACCTTGTGAAAATATCCTCATAAAGAAATTATGCAACCTTGTTATTTATTGCATGCTTCATGGCCTTAACTTCTACCCATTTAGTTACATAATCAGTGCATACCAGGATATATGACTTACCATTTGATGGAGGGTCAATGAGTCCTACAAAATCCAATCCCCACTTGTTAAAGGGAGTGATTACTACCTAAGCGAAAAGTGGCATCTCCTCAAATCTAGTTGGTCAACCCATTCTTTTACATCTATCACATTTTCTGGAATACCTTCTTGCATCCTTGTGGATTGCTAGCCAATAGTATCTTGTGTTCAAAATATTCATTGTTGTCTTCTTGGCTACAAAATGTCCTCCACATGGTTCATTGTGGCATGCATGAAAAATGTCATATGTCTCATCTTCTCTCACACATCTACTTATGACATGGTCT
This sequence comes from Sequoia sempervirens, assembly GCA_007258455.2. Classification (NCBI taxonomy): domain Eukaryota; kingdom Viridiplantae; phylum Streptophyta; class Pinopsida; order Cupressales; family Cupressaceae; genus Sequoia; species Sequoia sempervirens. The sequence goes on along the minus strand of VDFB02271358.1, from coordinate 31,024,307 downwards.
AGTCCAGTATAAAAAAAACATCTAGCAATCCATGAGAAAGGAAAATATTTTTGAATGATCCAGTATAAAACAAACATCTAGCAATCCATGAGAAAGGAAAATATTTTTCAATGAGTGCCCTTCTCTCTTTTGGAGAGAAGGGAGGAGGAACTCTTCCTTTGACTAGATAGTTAGCTATGTCAGCATACTAGGGTGTTTGTACACTGATGGAGAATAGATGCTCATCAGAAAAAGAGTCATCTATGGCTTGATTATCCTCTGATGTAGTAAACCTTCAGAGAAAATCTGCATCAACATGGCCTTCCCTAGTTTATCTACAATGGTTATGTCAAACCCTGCATCAACAATAACCATATTTCTAGCCTACTTGTGATCAATGGTTTATTCCTGAGATATCTAATGACTGCACGATCAGTGTGCAAAAATATTTGGTAGCCTGTTATGTAATGCCTAAATTTTTTCAAGGCATAGATCATTGCCAACATTTCTTTCTTTGTCACTGTATAGTTGAATTCAACTCGTTGCATTTTTTTGCTAACAAAAGAAATGACATTTTCAATAGCTCCTTCTTTGTATCCTAAGACTGCTCCTATAGCATAATCTGATGCACCAATATGGATGTGGAAAGGAAGCTCCCAATTAGGTCCTTTGAGTATAGGAGCATGAGTCAAGGCTTCCTTCAAATAAAAAAATGCCTTGTCACAATCTTTAGTCCACTGGAATTCAACATCATTAGGGAGGAGGGTATACAATGGTGTTGCTATTTTTCTAAAATCCTTGATGAAATGCCTATAATAGTCATCATGGCCCAAGAAACTCCTAACATCCTTCTGTTTTGTAGGTGTGGGAATATTTGTGATTACTTCAATCTTTGTAGGATCTACTTGATTTCCTTTGTGAGAGATGTAGTGTCCAAGAACTACACCTTCTTACATCATCATGAAGCACTTTTCACTATTTAAAGAGAGAATGTGATCTTCACATCTCTATGGGAATTTCCTGAGATTCTCCAATGGTTCATTGAAATCAACACCATAGGTGGTGAAATCATCCATATAAATTTTCATGCAATCATGAGAAATGTCTAAAAAATATGCTAATGACAGCCTTGTGAAAAGTTGCAAGTGCATTTCATAAACTGAATGGGAGTACGGAGTAAGCATAGGTCCCCCATGGACAGGTAAAGGTGGTCTTTTCCTAGCCCTCTGGTACAATTTGGATCTGGTTGTATCCACTGAATCCATCTAGAAAAGAAAAGTATTATTTTCCTACAAGTGAGTCCAAAACTTGATCTATGAAAGGTAAGGGAAAATGGTCCTTTTTGGATGCAGCATAAAGTTCCCTATAAGAAACACAAAATTTCCATTTCCCTCCTTTTTTAGGCATAATTACTAATGGAGACACCCATTGGCGATCTGAAATGGGGTAGATAAATCCTGCATCTAACAATTTCTATAGTTATCCTTTGATAATTTCTCTTAGTGCAGGGTTAATTATTCTTTGTGGCTGCCTCAATGGGGTGTAGTAATCTTTGATGTAAATTTTGTGAGTGCAAATCTTAGGATCCAATCCCTTCATCTCATGATAGTCCCATGCAAATGCATGCTGATGGGTCCTTAATAAGTTTCAGAATAACAATTGTTGTTCTTCACACAGTTTGTTGTTAACATTCAGATACTTTCCTTCTAACACCTGTACTTGTGTGGTTGAATCTATCATAGCTACTTCATTGACACATGGTACCTTGAGTTCATATGGAAACAATGCATGGGATGTACCTATTGCTACAAGAAGTTCATCTGCAAGAACAATGACTATAGTAAGAGCAGGCATAAGTGTCTTGACTAGAGTAGCAGAATGAGAAGATGATGCTTCCTCCACTTCACAATGGTTCTGAATAATGTTAACCAATACTTCTTCATCTTGAAGCTGCATTAATGATATTCTACTTAACATCATAAGTTGTGCCACAAAATTAACTTCATTGGCCTCTTCACCAACATGTGGCCACACGGGATTATCCTCATCATGGGATGGTTGAGCAGGAGGATAAAGAATAAAATTTTTGGTACTCTTCCCATCAAAAATGGTCATGTCACCTGACTGCCATCCAATATATGTGTCCGCAGTTGCTAACCATGTCCTTCCAAGAATAATGGGATACTTGCCTAGTCTAGCTTTAGGAGAAATAATCATGAAGTTTGCTAGGTACTCCCAAGAGTCTAGAATTACCACAGGGTCCTCCACTATACCATCAGGCTTAACAATAGAACTATTAGCAAGCTACAAGGGAGTAGATCTCATGATTGCAATGTTTAGTTACTACAAGATGTCCTTGTTCATTGCATTTATTGCTGCCCCTAAATTAGTTAGAGCATTCTTTATTTGAATCACATTTATAAAAACTGCTACCATAGGACTACTTGGGTCATTGTACTTAGGGATAGTCACTTTCCCAAGCATGATGTCAACTAGCTATCCCACCACATGAACCATAGTGGGGTCTTTCTTCTTCCTGCTTGGCTTCTTGAGGCATGATTCTTTAATTTCCTTGCCATAGATTGGGACATCCTTTATGGCCTGAAATATGGGTATCTGGACACATATATGCTTCAACTGATCAAAGATGTCAAAGGTTGTGTCCTCCTTTTCTTCCTTCTTCTTGGAAACTTCCAATCTTTGAGGAAATGGTGGTTCTTGTTCAGCCTACTTGACTTGGACTAGTTTAAGATTTTTAGGTGCACTTGGCTAAATGGGATCATTCAGAGGTTCCTCTTCCTTTTCCATAGGAAGCTCAGTGATAATGGGCTTGGAAGGGGCTGGTAAAGTAGTTCCTGAACGTAAGTGGATGTCACTTACACTCACAACATATGCATAGAATCGATTTGAATCAACAGAGTATATAGGCTATTGTTGTGGTTTTTTATTTGGATTGGGTGTGGGCTGAGCTGGTAGCTGAGAAGGTTTAGGTGCATTTGAGCTTGAATTAGTAGGTGGAGGCATTATAGCAGGTTGCTAGGGCTGAGAAGGTGGTTGCATGTAACTTGTTGTCTAGGTAGGCCATTTTTTTCCTCCCCTCCATTGATTTGTTTGTTTCCAATTTCCTGGAGGTGGCATCCAATGCCCTTGAAATTGCTGCCAATTCCCTTGAGGTTTTTTCCATTGGGGTGGATAGTTTTGAAAATTGGGCCAAGTATTTGGAGGGTTACACCAAGGTTGTGGTGCATATCTTCCATAGCTGGATGGATATGGAGGTTGTCATTGGTTACCAAATGAATAGGAATTAAAATATGGCCCAACATAAGAGAGTGGATCTAGTGGCATACCTTGTCTTGGAGCCCAATGCCTCCTTTGTGCAACATAGTAGATTTGATCTTCTTCAATCTAAATTGGCTTGAACTTGGGTGCAATCTCTTTGCCTTCAATATTAGCTACCATCTTCCATTTGCAGTCCTTTTTTTTTGTCTGCAATGGGGGCAATACTCTGCCAACATTGCCTCTACCTCCTCTTACTTCTTCTTGGCTTGAAGTGTATCCAACTAAGTAGCTAGATTGTTTATAATGTCTTTCTTAAAGTTTTCCAACAAATGAGTAATCTCCATTCTTGAAACTCCACTAGTAGATGACTTACCCATAGAAGATTGGTAAGCTCTCCCTTTCTTTGAGGCTACACTAGAGTAGTTCTAGCATATTTTCTTGATATCCTCCCAAGGAACTTGAGAGATATCTCCTCCTCCTATCAGGTCCAAGGAATCAATACAACTGTCATTGATTCCTCTTAGGAAAATAAAATTTTGTAAGTCTTCATTAAGTGTATGGTATAGAGATTTTTGTAGGCAAAACAAAAACCTTGCAATATAATCCTCTAGGCTCTCATCTTCCTTTTGTTGCATCCTAAAAATGTCACCTCCTCTCATGTCACTACCCTTGCAATACTCCATGTATTTCTACATGAATTTTTTCTTCATGTCATCCCAAGTTTCCATAGTATCTCTTCCTAGGCTCATGAACCATCTTAATGTAGGTTCTTTCAGAGTGGTAGGAAACAGCTTAAGCCTATGGGCATCAGTGGTATAGTCATAACTCTTGCAGAGTCTATCAAACTTAAACAAGAAGGTATTAGGATCTTTTGTGACAAGTCCATAAAACTTGGGGAGTGTTGAAGCAGGGATATTTTTGATGTTGTCAACTTCATTCTGATGGGCAATGGGGAAAGGAAAAGCTAGTTGGTTGGGTTTGTTTCTATTTGCATCAGCCATGCTTGCTTGATGTAGTTCCAAAGAAAAGGGGTTCTCAAGCTGATTTTGGTCTTCAAAGAGAACTTCAGAGCTAGTCAGATCAGGAAATGCATCAACAAAGGTGTGTGGATCTTCTTCTTCTTCTTCTTCTCTTGGAAGGTTATGATATTCAACTAGTTGGAATGTATTAGGATTGTTAGGAAGGAATCTCCCATAAGCATCCCTTCTCCTTCCTCTATGCATGCGGTATCAACTCACTATCAGCTAACTCACACAAAGAATTGGTAAAGAAGAAGGGGGTCATTACTTTCTAAATGAGCGTATACTAATAACAACTTTCAGAAATACTACAATAAGAAAAAATACCAATGAATACAAAGAACTCCATAGTTTGACACCATCCATGACAACGACACCAAAAATGTTGGCCTCCTACAATAATTTAACTAAGCTCTTACAGTTGTGATTTAGAGATTGGACATCTAAACTAAATAGCCATTCAATCATCATGAAGGTGTATTTAACTTGTCAACCCAAGGATGTGAACTTGAAATGGGTCAACACAATATGTGCTCTAGGAGCTTAAAGTAGCAATTTTCATTCTACAACTAAGAAAGATGCAATTCTAAAAGTAAATTGCTTGAAAAGGAATAACATAAATGTTGAACATCAACCGAAAACCACACTAAACTTGAAATGCATGAAAAAAATGAAAATATGAACAAACATAAAACTACTCTATTTGTTTTGGCTGTAGGAATAATCACATAATGGAATTCTAGTGCCTGAAAGAACAGTCAATGTGAGATTCTTAACTAATTAATGAACAAAAAGTAACAACTAGGCTAAACTAAGCTAAGGATGAATTGCTCACCAAGTGGCCCCCCTTGGATGAGTATACTCTACTACTAATGAAAACTCAGATTCTCAAACTTAGAACTTTATTTTATTCATCAAGAAACATGAGTACAAAAGAGTAGCGTAACTGTATCACTAAAAACTAAGAATGCAAGTACAATATCAGATCGCGGAACCCTCTGAAAAGGAGCATCTGATCCTTATTTATACTACCAACTAACTAAGGTGGTCAAATCCATGAATTGGGAGGATGCTAATTTAGGGAAAGAGGAGAAAATGGAGAGGCAGTTACGCATGCATGGAATATGGTCAGACGTGTCCGTAGATTTAGTACAATAGTAATGCCAATACTTTCTCAACATTAAAGTCCACTATAAGGTGGTTACATTTGATTTGAATGGGGAATCTCCTGCCATCCTCCTCCTTTGACCTTTGAATAATTCCCTTGCTAGACGTTATGGTGCATGCCCAGCTGCTGGTGGCTTTCTCAATTTAGTATCTTCAAATTATATTTGCATGGTAATGTTAGGACACACAATAATTGTATATCTATAACTACCTTAAAGAACATTCATTAATCACATGCAAAATTAATATATAGTCCATATAACATGTCAATGTCATTAAAGATTTGCAAAAATAAGATTATACCCAATGTCTATAGTTATGAGGAAATATCATAAAAATATCAACACATAACGTCAAGGTCCATGATAACTTCAACAAATCAATCATAGATTCTACCAAAAAATTAGACCATAAACTAGGCTCATTAGAGGGATCATTGGACTCAATGGGTAGAAGCTAGGCTTGCTCATCCAATACTCCTCCCAAGAGAGGGGAGTAGATGAGTCATCTAGAGGGGAGGTTACCTTCTCCTTCCCTTTCTGAGAAGGGGAGGTGTCCAGTTGTTGTGATACAGGAATTACCAATTTTGGATGTCCCTTTCCCCTAGTCTTATACTTTACATAACTCTTGTAAAGTAGGTTCATTCTTGGAGGAAGCAGACCAATTGGGGTAGGCCAAAAATGGTCTAACAAATATCCCCCACGGGACACCAACGACTAGTATCTAGTATCATGCACTACATGTACAATACCTTGATGAGAGAACTCTAAACATTTATGGATAACAAAGGAAATTCCATTCATAGAAGCTATCCAGGGTATGCCTAGCTTCATTTTGAACAAATCTGACTTTGGAATTACATTAAAAAATATGTCAACAACCCTAGGTCCAACTAGGACAGATAAAGTTATTGATCCATAGGGCTTCAGGGAGAGACCATTGTGTGTATAGATGGTAGATTTCATTTATTTGTATTATTTTCTATGTAATGAGTTAAGCCACAACGTCTCTTATGTGATAACATTCACTTGAATCATAGGGTCTACTAGGATCCCTGTCACAATGCTGCCATTGAGGCAAGTGGGAATATAAAGAGTCGAGGGCTTGTTATTTAAGGGTAAGTCCTACAACATGAACATTATATTCAATGATACGGTTAGAGGTTGTGTAGTAGAAGTAACCATGACCATATTAATATAGGTGTCAGGCTGAGTGATAAAATTAGTGGGATCAACAATCATGTTAGTAGAATGTGACAGAAACGGGTCTATGTATATCTACAGTTCACTATTTTCTTTACCATCAATTTGTTTGCATTTTTTTCGCTACCATTGGGACGAATAGTACCATCCTCAATGAATTATTGTATCTCATGAAGCAGGTGCATACAACGTTCGGTATCATATCCGTTAACTCGATGGTACTAACAATAGGTACTTCCATCATACCAGCTAGGGTATGGTTCCTTAAGAGGTTTAGGGCTTGGTAAGGTTACAATCTTATCCTTCAACAACTTTTGCAAGATGGAGGAATAAGATTCTGTTTAGGGCTTGGAAAGGTTACAATCTTATCCTTCAACAACTTTTGCAAGATGGAAGAATAAGATTCTGATAACTTTGTGAATTTTCAGTTGCATTTGAGGTCATTGTCATATGCAGTGGCCACTACATTCGCAACAACTTTTCCTTTTCCAGAGATCGACACAATAGATTTTCCTTTAGAATGGGAGCGTAAGGAGGCCCCCCTGAACTGAACCACCATCTGTTGATACTCTCATAGAGCTACACATAAATGTTCGAAAGAAGGGTATTTCATAAGGGAAATCTTCTCTTTCCAAGGTATTTGTAAGTTCCCTATGAATACCTTCTACATGTAAGAATTGGGCATTAGATATGATATTTCTGAGAAGAGCGCTTGATATTGCGCTAAAAAATCAATGATCTTTTCTTTATCACCTTGTTTACTCTGGATGAGATCTAAAAAGGTCATCTTCGGCCCGATGTTAGCTTGAAATTACTGTAAGAATTAGTTTACAAGTTTTTCAAATGTGAAAATTGAATTATCAGGTAAGGAACAATACCACTCAAGTGTTGTATCTTTGAGAGATCGAGGAAATAGTTTGGCCATCAACACATCATGATGGAAGAAATCTTTTCACAAGGCATTAAAGGTGGAAACATGTGTTTGTGGGTCCCCTTTTCCAATGTATTTCTAAAATTTAGGAATCTACATTCCCTGAGGGAAGGGAGTGTTTAGGATTGCAACTGACAATGGGCTATGCCAAAAGAAGGGTTGGAAGATAGGTTGGGTAGAAGCTTAGGAGAGATTCTCTATCTGGCTCTACATCTTACCCATATTCTAAAGGAGGGTATTCAAAATCATGTCATTAGATGATAGAGGGCTAGAGGAACCTCCTCTATAACTAATATTGGAGCCACCACCAGAATCACCAGTGTGACCACTGTCAGAACCACCACTAGAGCCACCACCACTAGTAGGGCCTCCACTGGAGCCATGTTCGCTTCAAAAGCCACCACCATGACCTCCACCAAAATTACTTCCACCAACGCCATCCTCCCTGTCAAAGCCACTGCCACTACCAAATCCTCCACCACTAGAGGTGATAGGAGGGGTGAAGCTGAAACCTAACGGGATCTTATTCACTTTGACAGTGTCAAGTCCCTTAGGGGCAAAGGGAATGCTAATTGAGGGTACGGTATCGACAATGTATATAGATGTACGAGGCATCGACAATCCTAGCTGCCTCTCATGATCTTCAAAAGTGGCTCCTCATATAATGTTAGGATTTTTTGGAGAAGCACATGCATCAATTAGACTAGAGAGGCTAGCCAAAAGTTTTATGCATCTTCAGTCTTTTCCCACCATGTACTTTAGTTCACTGATAATCCAGGTGGCCCTAGCAAAATTTGAGTCTCTTTCCAAATGATGTTCCAAGTCACCCAACCCCTTGCTGAGGGTTGAGACATATTATGCGAGTATCTGAACAACCTCATGCTCATCTACTGACGATGGTGTAGGAGATGTGGGAGGAGTGGGGACATCATTAGTCTCGTCAAAGAATCCTAACTCGCCCCTAGAAAAATGCTCCTTCATGGCCAAGCCAACAACGGGACCAAAGAAAATTCCTGTAGAGAGGCTAGTAGTGACCTTCATCCTTTCCATTTGGAGGTGTTGTATACTTCTCCTAGTAATATACCTAGAGGTTGTGGAATGGGTTGTGATGCTCATAAAACTTCACAACACTTAGGGGCACAAGGGTCATAAGGTATAAGGGAAAAGCTTCAACACCAATGAATGAACAAACATTGGTTCACGTTGGGTTCACCAAAAATGTAAGAGAGGGGGACCAACCATGTTTAAGTCCCCATGTCACGGAGGGCCAAGAGTAGAAGGATTCCACAACTTACCTAAGATAAATGTGGTATTAGGAAATGTGGGATGAGAATGATGAGGACAATAAGGTCCTTAAATCACTCAGTAGACTTGAAACACAGAATGGGGCTAGGCAAGCCAGTTTTCGGGTTTAACTATACGTCGAGCAGGAAGCTCTTTGTCTAAGGATGAAAGTGCGGTTCTGGGATAACAACATGGCACGTTGACATCTCTCAAGTGTGTTGGCATCCATATGACCAGAGGACTAAAGAAGCAAGGTCAAACACTAGAAAATGGACTAACAACCTAGCTAACTACTTCCAAAGGGCCAAAACAAAGCTATGAAGTAGGAAAGATATGTATGAATATGATAAAGCAAATAAACAATAGTTAGGATGAAAATAATAATCTCACATAGATACTCGTTTGACAGCTAATTCCAAGCAACATGTCCACCTACACACAATGAAGAGGAAAATTGTTGGGTGGTTGTATAGGGTCCTACTTTAGTTAGACCCTTGTTTAGGTGTTTCCACCTCCATGAACAACCAAGATAACGATAATGGAGAAATATATGATAAAGAGAGAAATAAACTAAAGAACACAAAGGACTACAAAAATAGTAGTGTGCTACCCACCAAATCATAGAGGAGAGGAGTAGAAATCTTACCACCTCCACCAAGAGCACTCAAGGCTAATGGAGGAGAAAATGAGAGGACTCAAGCCTTTGCTGCAATGGTGTAGGTTCCACACTTTCTCTATAGAGTTGATAGAGTGTTGTTGTTGATGCTATGGAGTGCAAAAGTGTTGCTTGAATGCTTGGAAATGCAAGGAGTAATGCTAGAATGCTTAAGCTTGTGAGAAAGATTGCTTCAAGGGATTAAATAGAAGAATGAATAGTGAATTTGAGGGAGAGAATGAAGAAAATGGCCATATTTGGGTTGGTTAGTCAAAGGGGGCATTACAAATCAACCTCCAATGGGATGTGTAATGCCTTGACAAGCTCCAAGCACAGGAATCTTCCAGGGACATAAGCACACTACACAGACATTTGTGCATTGTGTGGTCATCCCTAATAGTTATTCCTTTACCGACACACAAAACAACTGCCAAGTGGAACGAAGGCAACGAGCTTACATGGAATTTAGCCTTCGAATTTGTTTTTCAAAAGCGTTGAAGGGAAAAAGGGGAATTTGCATACAACTGCCAAGTGGAACGAAGGCAACGAGCTTACATGGAATTTAGCCTTCAAATTTGTTTTTCAAAAGTGTTGAAGGGAAAAAGGGGAATTTGCATAAGGGGTGCAAATTCGCTCCTATACAGAAGGTATTAAGAACTCCCAAAAAATTATAGTCCTAAAGATTATGCAATTGAAGAAGTTTTGAATTTAAATAATTATTCTAGAGATCAATTGTTTGGTGCTTTAACTAATTTTGAAATGAGAGAGTTTTGTCAAAATGTTTCAAGAAAAGAGAGTGACTTTATTTAAGCTAGAAAAATAGGGAAGGATGATGGATTACATCTAGATGATCTTCATGAAATTGAAGAAAATTTTGTAAGAAGGTTGAAAAAGGGCAATGGAAAATACAAAGGTAAGTTACCTTTCAAATGTTTTAACTATGGAAAGATAGGTCATTATGCTTCAAGATGTCCAACCAAAGTTTCAAATGAAAAATATAAGGATAATAAAGGTAAATCTATCAAGAGAAGTTAGTATTTTAAAGAAGATGCTAGCATATCTAATGATGAATCTGACTACCTAAATGATGAAAATTATGAATGCTTATTCATGGATCTAAATGTTGCAACTAATTCTACTGAATCTGAGAGATGTATGAAGGAAATTTCTCTATAAATAGGTCACAACATCAAAGGGACTATGTTGACTCCTTGTAATGTTAGAGAGGAGAAAAATTTCTAGACAATTGATAACCAATGCTCAAATCAAATGACATGTGTTAAGAGTAGGTTAGTTAAACTTGAGAAGTTTGAAGGTGGTCTTGTTAAGTTTGCTGATGATACATCTGCTAAGATATGTGGAAAATTTTCAATTAGTTTTGATGGAAATCATAATATAGTTAATGTTCTTAATGTCAAGGGTCTCTGGTATAATATTTTTAGCGGAGGAAAAATGTGTAGCAAAGGATATAATCTTGTATTTAAGGATGGTGGTTGTGAGACAAAAAAAGGAAGCTCTAGAACTATGGTTTCTGAAGGAACATAGACATATGGAAATGTTTATCAGATCAAAGGTGCTAATGGTAAATGATTTATGACTCAAATCAATGAAAGTTAACTATGGCATAGAAGAATGTGTCACATAATTTTTTATAGCCTAGTGAGGATCAACCCTACTCAAGCTGTGAGAGATCTATCAAGGATTACAAAGCCTATCGATGCAGTTTTCAAAGAATGTTAGGTTGGGAAACAAACAAGAAAGAGGTTCAATATCAAAGAATATTCTACTATAGAACCTTTGAAGTTGGTGCATATAGACCTATGTGGATGTACAAGAAGAAGAATATTTCAATGTGATAGGTATTTCATGTTGTTAATTGATGATTACTCTAGAATGAATTGGGTAACTTTTCTTAAAGAAAAATCAGAAGCTCTAGACAATTTTAAAGCATTTAAGACCATGGTTGAGAAAGAAATGCAATTGAAAATCAAGTGCTTAAGGTCTGACAGAGGTGGAGAGTTCACCACCACTGATTTTAACAATTTTTTATGAAGATCCTAGAATAAAAAGGAATTTGTTAGCTTCTAGAACTCCTCAACAAAATGAAGTTGTGGAAAGAAAGAATAAGACAATTCAAGAAGCAATAAGGACAATGATGAAGGAAGAAAATATACGAGATGTCTATTGGATAGAAGCTATTCATACTATATTATACATACTCAATATAGTACAAGAAAGAGTAAAAAATTCAAAAACTCTGTATGAACTATGGTATGGAATAACTCACACTCTCAAGTATTTCATAGTGCATGGAAGTAAATGTTATATCTAGAGAGATGAAGAAAACTTGGGAAAGTTTGATGCAAGGTTAGATGAAGGAATATTTCTTGGATATTCTACAAAACGCAAGGATTACCAGTGCTACAACAAGAGGCTGAAGAAGATAGTTGAAAGTGAAAGATTCAAAGTAGATGAAGAACCAAATAAAAGCTCAGTACTAATAGAAGGATATGAATATGATGAATGTTCTTACAAAGAAGAATGCAAATAAGAAGAAAAGGAAAAGGAGATGTGGGTTGAAGAGGAAGATGCTTCAGAAAGGATTCCTAAGACTCCTAAGTATGTGTAGAAGAATAGTTCTAAAGATTAGATCATTGGTAATAAGAGTAGAGGCGTGTTGACAAGAAGAAAAACTGGTATGACATAATGACAGGGAAATCTGTGTCTACTATCCAAAGTAGAACCTAAGATAGTGATTGAGGTATGTAAGGATAAGAATTAAACCAAAGCCATAGAAGAAGAATTGATGTAGATTGAGAAGAATTAGACTTGGGAATTAGTCCCAAGACCAAAAAATAAGAATGTAATAGGAACTAAATGGGTATTCCAAAAAGAATTGAATGAGATTAGAGAAGTTGTCAGAAATAAGAATAGACTTGTGTGTAAGGGCTACTCACAAGTGGAGGGAATAGATTTTGAGGAGAAATTTTCTTTGGTGGCAAGAATGGAGGAAATTAGGATGTTTTTGGCCTTTACAACACATAAGGATTTCAAGGTGTATCAGATGGATGTGAAGTCTGCATTCTTGAATGGTGTGTTGGAAGAAGAAGTATATATTGAACAACCAAAAGGATTTCAGTTATTAAATAATCCTAATATGGTTTGTAGATTGAGGAAGACATTGTATGGACTCAAGCAAGCTCCTAGATCTTGGTATGCAAGATTGTATAGGTAGTTGTTGTAGTAGGGACTCAATAAATGTACCGTAGCTAGAAAATCTTTACTTTAAAGTTGAAAATGATCAAATCTTGATTGTGGTTGTGTATGTTGATGATATAATATTTGAAGGAAATGAGGTAACTTGCAAGAAGTTTGCAAAAGAGATGCAAAATGAATTTGAGATGTCAATGTTTGGGGAGATGAATTTCTTGCTTGGGAAAGAAATTTTTTAGACAGAAAAAGGAATATTCATTTCATAGTCAGAAATGCTGAAGAAGTTTGGGATGAGAATGATGAATCTCCTATGACTGATTAGAGCAAGTAGAAATCAATGATTGGTGGAATGCTATATCTAACTACTACCAGATCGAATATCATGCATGCAGTTTTTATTATAGCTAGATTTCAAGAACATCCTAGAGAATCACATGTGGCAAAAATAAAGAGGATATTTAGATATTTGTAGGGCACTCCGAAATATGGTCTATGATAGCCAAAGGATACTAATTTATCCTTAAGTGCCTACACAGATGTAGATTGAGTAGGTTGTGTGGATGATAGAAGAAGTAAAAGTGGAGGTGTTTTCTTTCTTGGAAGTAGGTTGGTTTCTTGCTTAAGCAAAAAGAAGGATCCAATATCTCTATCTACTATAAAAGTAGAGTATGCACACAGGTGTTATGGATAAAGTAGTCATTGAAGGATATCATAATATCATATAAAGAACCTATTTGTATCTTGTATGATAATACAAGTGCTATAAATATATCAAAGAATTTAGTGATGCATTCAAGGACAAAGCATATCTCAATCCGTTATCACTTTCTAAGGGAAAAGGTTGCAAAATATGAGGTGAAGCTAGAGTATGTGCCTACAAAAGATCAAGTTGCAAATATTTTTACAAAGGCTCTTCCTAAAGATACATTTTCATATCTCTGACATAAGTTAGAGGTTACTACGCCTCCTTCTTTCAACTAGATGCCTAAGAGTGTGCATTAGTCCAGTGGAGAAATTCAAGATTTATTCTTTTGTTCTAGAATGATGAAGGCTACCTCTCAGGGGGAGTAAGTAGTATCATTGTTGGTTGATGAAGTCAAATGGAGAATATTTTGTGCTCCTAAGGGGGAGAGTGCAAAAAAGTGATTACAATGTAGTTGCTTTCTGATGTTGCAAGTGGTGTATGCAGATGTCAAAAGGGAAAACAAAAGAGAAGAATCCTATGTAGATTATATGTGAAAGGTGTAGGTGTTTCCCTTCGAATATTGTCAAAGGGGGAGAGAAAAAGAGTTTTATATAGGAAAGAGAGTTGAATGAGTCTATGAACCTTTTCTATTGATTTCAAAGGGGGAGAGAATCTAAAAAGCATGGAGAGAGTTAGTGTAGTGTATGGAAAAGTATGGTTTGAACAAAGGGGGAGAGAGAGCTGGTGTTGCAGGAGAAGAATCTATGAAGAGAGAGTATAGAGATTAAAGAGTTGTCCTAGTTAGGGGGGTGTTTCTTGTTGTTGCTTCTTGAAGAATTGCTATTGGTTGCTTTTGTTATTGATGGCTTTTCTAGAAATCCGGTGTTGCCATCAATGAAAAAGGGGGAGATTGTTGGAAGCTCGAGTTTTTTGGGTGTTGTAATTGATGTCAACCCCTTGTATGAAGAGATTTGTTGGAATTGTTGGAAGCTTGGATTTGTTGGTATCAATGTCAACACAATGTTGGTGTTGTCATTGATGTCTTACTTTAGTATAATTGTAAAAGTTGTGTTTGGAGAGATAGTTTGATGCTCTATAGTTGATGAGAGATTTTAGAAATTTTGTAGATGTGTTGCACAAATTTTAGTAGTGTTGTTGATGTAGTTGGTTCACTTGGTTTCCAAATGCTTTTAAGAAAAATTGAATAAAAACGAGTTTAGTGTGACAAAAACATGTTCAATGTTTTGCTACACATTACTTCATGCTTGAAGATATGCTTGAATGGTTTGGATATGATTATTTGAGGTGTTTAGAGTTTCTATATCAAGAGTTTTAGGTTTTATATTATACTGTAGTGGAAGATGTGTTTGATAGTATGTTTGTATGGTGGAATAGGTTGTCTAGGAGAAATGAGATTGCTTTGCATTTCTCTGAAATGAAGGTTCTTGTCTTGTGGATTTGAGAACATTCTTATATTGATTGTATCTACCTTCCTTTAAGTTTTAGGTATTGTGGTGTTCCAAAAGGGATTTTGGTGAATTGGATGTTAGTGTCAGTGTGTCTGGTTGCTCAAAATGAAGGTGTTCTTAAGTTTCAAGTGGTTGTAGTAGTAGTGGAAAATATTATGATGATGTGGAATATTTTGAGATGTTTTGGATTCTTGTATGGTTTGCGAGATTTTTTTGGACCTAGAGAAGTGTTTGTGGTCACTTGTTATTTTTAGTGCAAGTTTAGCTGACCTAGCATGCTAGCACTAATTGTGGAGGATGATTAATGTTTATGGAAGTGTTGAGAAGTGTTTTGGTGTATATTTGGGTCCTAGTTAAGTTGTGACATGGTCTAATTTCACATGTACACTATGGAAGTGTTTGGTGCCAACCTATTTGATGTTGCATAGTTGAGGTGTACATGTTTCCTTAAGGCTGACCTAATTGAGATTATTTTAGGTGTTAAATAGTATAAATGCAAGGAGAGGTTTTGTGTTGATAAAGTGCAAAGAGTGATGAAAAGGTGATCAAGTGTGGTGATTCAAGCATGAGCTTTAATGCCTATGACTCCTAGATCCAATGAGTAGAAGGTTCCTATATTTTATTTTATAGATGAGTTGTTTGTGGTTTAGTGAAACTGTACCTTCAACATAAGAGAGATACATTTTTAGTAGTTCAAATTGGTAGTGAGCCACCCTTTTTCTATCTTCTTTCTTCTGGACAGTGAATCCTTTCGTAGTGAGTCTTTCTTTCTTTTGGGTAGTGACCCCTTCGATAATGAGCATATTATATTTAGTGTTGCTATTACTTTGTATTGTGAGATAATCCTCACTATGGTTTTCCCTTCTTATGATTTCCACATAAATCAGGTGTTCTATTTTTCATGGTGTTTTGATGTGTTGTTGTTTCAGTTGTTTACTTTCATGTTAAATGTGATTAAGGGGTTAAGATCTAATAAAGATTTGAATATTAATCTAAATGTTAATGAGGGTTTTGATGTTTTAATGTACAACTAATTCATCCCCCTGTTAGTTGTCCTATGCATCTAACATGCACCACATTTTTTAGCTTGTGTGCCACAATTGTGTAATTGTACCACAAAAACAATGTGACACGTCTGTTAGCTTGTTCAAAGAATTTGTTGGTTAGAAAGCCACATCTCTTTGTCAGTATAAATCTACCTTAGCAAACAAACAACAACACATTTGTGTCACATGCAATCATTAGGTTTTGCAACACATCTATTGCAAACTGCACCACGGTCGACATCTCCTATACCACATCCGTAGTTTTCTCTACCACATCTGTCTATAGATTAAAAAAGGAATATTTCTAGAGGGTGGATAAACCTGATCTTATTTACATAAAAATTCAAAAATTAGAATATTCATTTTCCTACATTTTCCAACAAAATTTTATCTTTCTTAGGTTAAACATTACATCATTTAGCATCATATCACAAGTCCTTGAAATACTGTCTTTAACATCTAGAAGTCTAAAAACTAAAAGAAAATTTAGAAGTCAAAACTAGTGTCATCATTCTAAAAATCGTCAAAACCTCATCCTTACAAAACTACCCCCATCAACAAAAGTATATTTCTCAGCTCATAAGTCTAGTTGTAAATCTACTTTTTTTATCAAACCACCATCATCACTAGAGGTTTATGATTTTCACTTGGTTATGTTAGTCCAAATCTAAAAAATCATCAAAGGTAATTGTCTTTTAGGATCCAAAGTTAGATAATATCCAAGGTCTTTTGCATTTACAAAATTTTGTCACAAAAATCCAAAAACATAGATCTAAATTCATTTTAGCTTTGTACTTCTCAAAATTCTAAAAATTAAAAATCTCAAAAATATAGAATAGATTCATTCTAGTTTTCATCGCTTTTTATGGTTGTCACATGATCACAAGTAAAACACAAAGAGATGGACTCATCATCTAATCCTATGTACAACCCAACAAGTGAAATAAACTTTGGTGAAAATCCTAGTGATCACACAAATTCACAAAATCTCCTCCATTTGAGAATTACACTTTGAATGATGTAAACCAAAGGCTTATGCTTGAAGAGATCGATAATGCATCACAAGTTCCTAGGATCTTGGGAATAATTGATGAGTTAGTGTCAGCAGACCCTAACAAGTACTTCATGTAACATGCATAAAATGGAGCTAGGCTTCCACCTGACTTTGATATATCAACCATCATAGGGGAAGCTCTGAATATAGTGTCACTCGGATTAGGTGCCACAAATAAACCTTCACCATTGACACCTACTACATCACCACCCTCATCACAATTGAAAACAAGCATGCCACCTTCTCAAATGACATATTTCACATCAACTGTGAATATTCCACCACCACCTACATTGACTAAACCAATGGAAAACCCATCTTCCTCCACATCTACAACTGCAACACCAACACACACTATGGATGAAACTCAAAATTTTACCCATCCCACAAAACCAAACTAGATACAAAATACCAATCCCTCATATTTAAGACCACAAGTGGGTACAACATCCAATTCACATAAAATAAACACACCTCAAACAAGGAATAGATCCTTTTTCAGAGCAGGTCAAAACACTCTAGCACATCAACAAACAAACTATCTTGGTTCATTTTTTGCATTTGGGTTTCATCAACCCCCACCAAAACAACCAAACAATCTTGTTTTGTCATCCACATTTGGGTTTCATTGACCCCCACCATAGAAACCAAACAATCTTGGTTCATCATCTACATTTGGGTTTAATCAACCCCTACCCCAACAACAACTAAATAATCTTGGTTAATCATCCACATTTGGGTTTAATTAAAGCCCACCACAATAATGAAATAATCTTGGCTTGTCATCCAAATTTGGGTTTAATCAACCCCCATCTCAGCAACCCAACAATCTACATTTGAGTTTAATCAACCGCAACCACAACAACCAAACAATATTGGTTCATCATCTACATTTGGGTTTCATCAATCCCCACCACAATAACCAACCAATCTTGGTTCTACATTCATAGCTAGTTTTAACCAATCACCACCACCACAATATAACTCAACATTACTTTGGTACACCAAGTCAAAACCTACATGGACACACTTTCAATCCATAACAAAAAAATAATCAATTTAGGAACCCCTCACAAGGTTCCAAATAATACATCCAACCCACCATAGTTCTAGTGCAACCATATGTTGGAAGATTATATTGTCATTGATGTCAAAAGATCTTTGTTGTTGCATTGATGCCAACCTATGGAGATGCTTTGATTGGCTGCATTATGTTGTCATTAGTAGTATCACTAATTTCAACCTCTAGTTTTGGTTCGATGAGCATATGTTTGGGGATATTCAACCTCTTGTTTGGTTGAGATGCTGATAAAGTGTTGCAAATGTTGAGATGGTGTTTGTGGTGCTTGGTCTCCAAGTGCTTTTGAGAAAAATTGAATAAAGAGGAAATAGTGTGGTAAAGTATGTTCAATATGGTAGAGTAGAGTTCAATGTTTTGCTCTGCATTTCTTCATGGTTGAATATATTGTTTTGTGGTTAAATATGTTGATTAGAGGTGTTATATCTAGAGATTCTTGTTCTAGATCATTCAACAAAAGAAATTGTGTTCACTAGTGTGTGAACTGTGATGCAATGTTGTTTAGGAGAAATGGTTTTTCTCTACATTTCTCCACATTATGGTTTCTGGTTTAACAGATTTAGGAGTGTGCTTGCAATGTTTGTAGCTATCTTTAGTCTATTTTTTTTGAGTTTTGGTTCTCTCCAAGGTTGGATTCATGTGTTATAGTGTGTGGAAGGTTAACTAGGTGTACAAAATGCGTATGTTCTTCAGGTGTATGTTGTTGCGAAGGATTTTTTGGATTTTAGGGAATTGATGGAATATTCTAGATTGTGTTTAAGTGTTGTGTGTGGTTCATGAGTTGTCTTTGGATTTGGTGAAGCATGTACTTAAATGTTTAATGTTGTTAACACAAGTTTGACTAACCTTGGATGTTTACACTAATTGTGGATATGCTTCAGTGTTTGTGGAAGCATGACATGGCATGCATATGTGGATTTAGGTCTAAGTTAAGGTGTAATGTGCTCTACCTTCATTCTTCTCCACTGTGATAATGTTTTGGTGCCGACCTAATTTGAATTTGCACATTTAAGGTGTATAGCCAACCTTGAAATATGGTTTTGAGGTTTTGAATGGTATAAAGGCAAGGTGAATTATTGGAGAAGTGGATGTAGATGCAAGGATGTGTTGAGATGTGAATTTAATCAGATGTAGAGATCTGAAGTGTGAGCTTAATACCTATGACTCCAATGTAGTGAGCAAAATGGTCTACATTTCCAGAGTACTTGAACCTTATGATAGCATTGAGCTTAATGTTATTGATGGTGCAGAAGTTGTAGTGGTAGATATTCTCTTTTTCTCTAAGATGAATTTCTCATTTTAATAATCTTCTATCTTCTTCTTTCTAAACTAGAAAGGAGCCATTGGCAGTGATCCCTTCTTTCTTTTGGGTGGTGAACACTCCAATAGTGAGCCTATTGTATTCGGTGTTGCAATTACTTTATATTATGAGCTAATCCTCACTGTGGTTTCTCCCTTCTTGGATTTTCCAAGTAAATATGGTGTTCTCATGTGTATGGATGTGTTTTCATTATTGTTTCTTATTTGTATATTCTACTTATGCATGATAAGGGTTTAAAGGTTGTTAAGGGTTTAAAGATTAATACAAATCTGAATGTTGTTGAGGGTTTTGATGTTCTAATGTACAACTGATTCACCCTCCTCTCAGTTGTATTGTGCATTCAACAATTGGTATTAGAGAAATGTCCCTTAGAAGAAAGCATAACTGCTTGAGGTAGATCGGGGATGGTGCACAAGAAGGAGGCCCCTCTAAATTATGGATTAGATTATGCATTCTAGAAAACCAGGATGGAAGGTTTCCTTGTTTCTCTAGGGTTTGGAGTCTGGAAGTCTATTTGAAATGGATATACAATGCTTACAAATGGTATGTGTATTGATGACGAGATCAAGGAAAATGAGAACAATAGAAAAGAAAGGTATGCTATTTTGAGTGGTCTTTCTAATTAGGAACTTGTGAAATTTATGAGTCTTAAAATTGCTGGTGAGATCTCGAAAAAGATGGGAAGTATCTATGAAGGAGATGATAAGGTTAAGCAAGAAAATATACAAAATATAAGGACTAAGTTTGAAACGTTAAGGATGATAGAAGATGAAGATATTATAGGCTCCATACATAGAGTGGGTGAAGTTATCAATTCCATCAGAGGACTTGGTGAAAAACTTGAAGATGATGAGGTGATAAAGAAGGTATTAAGAACTCGTCCTAAATATTATAGTCATAAGGTTTCTGCTATTGAATAAGCTCAAAATTTAGTTCATTAATTTAGAGATCAGTTGTTTGGTGCTTTAACTACTTTTGAACTGAGAGATTTTAGTCCAAGTGATTCAAGAAAAGAGTATACTTTTAAAGTTGGAAAAGCAAAGAAGAATGAGGAATATGATCTAGATGAGTTTAATGAGTTAGAAGAAAAATTTGTGAGGAGATTGAAAAAGGGCACTAGAAAATACAGAGGTAAGTTTCCTTTCAAATGTTTCAATTGTGAAAAGATAGGTCATTATGCTTCAAGATGTCCAGTAAAAGATTCAAAAGAAAAATTTAAGGAGAATAAAGGTAAATCAATTAAGAGAAGTTATTATGTTAAAGAAGATGCTGGTATATCTAATGATGAATCTGATTACCCAAATGATGAAAATGATGAATGCTTGTTCATGGCTTTGAATGTTGGAACTAATTTTGCTAAATTTGAGAGATGTATGAAGGAATTTTCTTTGAAATTAGGTCATAATCAAACTATGGTGATTTATTTTCATGCTAGAGAGGAAAAAAACTACTAGATTATTGACAACGGATGCTCAACTCACTTGACAAGTGATAAGATTAAGTTTGTTAAATTTGAGAAATTTGAACAAGGTCTTGTTAATTTCAGAGATGATACATCTGCTAGGATATGTGGAAAAGGTTCAATCAGCTTGGATGGAAAGCATAATATAGATTATGTTCTTTTTGTTAAGGGTCTCCGAAATAATCTTCTAAGTGTAGGAAATTTGTGTAGCAAATGATTCAATATTCTATTTTAGGATGGTGGTTGTGAGATCTAAAAATGCTCCAGATCTTTGGTTGCTATAGGAAGAAGGATAGATTGAAATGTTTATTAGCTTAAGGGTGCTAATGGTATGTGCTTTATGACTCAAATCAATGAAATTTGGTTGTGGCATAGAACAATTTGTCACATCAATTTTGATAGCTTAGTGAGGATCAACTCTACTCAAGTTGTGAAAGATCTACCAAAGATCTAGCAAGTTGGTTTGCAAGGAATTCCAAGTTGGGAAGCAAAAAAGAAAAGGTTTAATGTAAAATAATATTCTACAGTAGGACCTTTGGAGTTGGTGTATATAGACCTTTGTGGACTTACAAGAATTTTTTTTTTTCAAGGTGACATATATTTCATGTTATTGATTGATGATTACTCTAGAATGACTTGGGAAACTTTTCTCAAGGAAAAATTAGAAGCTCTAGATAAGTTTAAGGAAGTTAAAGCTATGGTTGAGAATTAAATGGATATGAAAATAAAATTTTTAAGATCTTACAAAGGTGGAGAGTTCACCTCCAATGAGTTTAACAATTTTTGTGAAGATCATGGAATAAAGAGACATTTTTCAACTCCTAAGACTCCTTAGTAGAATGGAGTGTTGGAAAGGAAGAATAAGTCTGTTCAAGAAGCAATAAGGACAATGATGAAAAAAGAAAATGTATTGGATGTTTATTGGAGAGAAGCAATTCATTTTGTAGTCTACATACTTAACAAAGTGCAAGAAAGGACAAATAGTTTAAAGAATCCCTATGAGTTATGCTTATACGAAAAAACCCCTACTACCAAGTATTTCAAAGCGTTTTGAAGCAAGTGCTAAATCAGAAGAGATGAAAAAAACTTAGGAAATTTTGATGCAAGGTCTAATGAAGGAATATTCCTTGGATACTATACAAAAAGAAAGGCTTACTAGAGCTACAAGAAGAGGATAAAAAGGGTTGTTGAATGTGAAAGTGTTAAAGTGGATGCAAACTTACATAAAAGATTAGTGTTGATAGAAGGATATGGATCAAATGAGTCCTCTTGCAAAGAAGAAGAGAAGAATGATGGTAAGAAAAAAGAAGTGCAGGTTGAAGAGGAAGATGCTCCCAAAAGGATCCCTAAGACCCCTAAGTATGTGTAGAAGAATCATTCTAAAGACTAGTTCATTGGTGATAAAAGTAGAGGTGTATTGACAAGAAGAAAGGTTGCTATGATAGAAGAAAAAGTAAATTTATGTTTGCTTTCTAAAGTTGAACCTAAAATAGTAATTGAGGCATGAAAAGATGAATTTTGGTCCAAGGCTATGGGAGAAGAACTGATGTATATTGAGAAGAACCAGACTTGGGAACTTGTCCCAAGACTAGTGAACAAGAATGTGATTGGAACTAAGTGGGTGTTCTAGAACAAGTTGAATGAGAATGGAGAAGTTGTTAGGAACAAGGAAAGGCTTGTGTGTAAAGGCTACTCACAAGTAGAAGGAATAGACTTTGAAGAGATATTTTCTCCAATGGCAAGGATTGAGGCTATTAGGATGTTTTTAGATTTTTCAACACATAAGGATTTTTAAAGTTTATCAGATGGATGTGAAGTCTATATTTTTGAATGGTGAGTTGGAAGAAGTACACATTGAACAACCAAAAGGATTTTAGTTATCAAATAATCCTAATATTGTATTCAGATTGAAGAAGGAATTATATGCACTCATGCAAGCTCTTAGAGCTTGGTATGTAAGATTGGATAAGTACTTGTTGTATTAGGGATTGAACAAAGGTACCTTAGATAGAAATATTTATTTTAAAGTTCAAAAAGATCAAATATTGATTGTGATTGTTTATGTTGATTATATAATATTTGGAGGAAATGAAAGTATGTGCAAAAAATTTGTAGAATAAATGCAACAAGATTTTGAGATGTCTATGTTTGGGGAGATGAATTTCTTCCTTGGGATTCAAATCAATTAGAAAGAGAAAGGAATGCTCATATCATTGTCAAAATATGTTAAGGAAATGCTAAAGAAGTTTGGAATGGATGACTCTAAACCAATATGTACCCTTATGGTTACTTGCTGCAACTTGAGTAAGAATGAAGAATTTCCTAAAGCTAATCAAAGCAAGTATAGATCAATGATTGGTGGACTGCTAATTGACCAAATATCATGCATGCAGTTTGTCTTATGGATAAATTTCAAGAAGATTCCAAAGAGAAACATGTGGTAGTAGTAAAAATAATATTTAGATAATTGAAAGGCACTCCAAAACATGGTTTATGGTATCTAAAGGGCACTGATTTATCTCTAAGTTTTTATACAAATGAAGATTGGGTAGCTTGTGTGGATGATGGGAGAAGTACAAGAGGTGGTTCTTTATTTTTTGGAATTAGGTTGGTGTCTTGGCTAATCAAGAAGTAGGAATCAATGTCAATATCTATTGTAGAGGTAGAATGCATTGTTGCAGTATCATGCTACACACAAGTGTTGTGGATGAAGCAAACCTTGAAGGATATCAAAGTGTAATATGAAAAACCAATTTCTATCTTATGTGACAATACAAGTGTTATCAATATTTCAAAGAATATGGATATGCATTCAAGGAAAAATCATATCTCAATCCGATATCACTTTCTAATAGAGAAGGTTGCAGAGAATGAGGTGAAGTTGGAGTATGTCCTACTAAGGATCAAGTTGTTGATATCTTCAAAAAGAATCTTCCTAAGCATGCTTTTGAGTATCTCTAGGAGAAGTTAGGGGTTATTTCCCCTCCTTTTAATTAGATGCATAACTTTATGCATCAAGCTAGTGGATTTCAAGATTCATTCCTTGTTTTGGATTGATATTGGTGGCTACCTCTCAGGGGGGGTAGGTAGTGGTATTGTTGGTCGTTGTAGTTAGAAGGAGTAAGTGTTTTCATTGTGTTGTATGTTGGTACTGTCAAAGGAAGTGAAATTTGAGGTTGTAGAGCAGTTATTGTCCATTATAGGTGTTGCCCTTGGGGGACAAAAAGTATGTGTGATTGATGTAAAAATGGAAAAAAAGAAAATAATAAATATGTGTTTCCCTCTACCATTGATGTCCAAGGGGAGAGAAAGCTAAGTAAAAAACCATATGAAGAAAGAAGGAGAGAAGTCCTATAAAAGAGAAAGTGTAGTAAATAGTTGATGCTTGTGTAAGGGGGAGTAGTGTGCACTAATGTGAAGTATATGTTGCTTGATCAAAGTTGCTAGTTGTTATTGATGTTTTTTCATATCATGTGTGACAATCAATGACAAAGGGGGAGATTGTTAGAGTATTGTGTTATCATTGATGTCAACAGATATTTCTTGTTGCATTGATGTCAACCTATGGAGATGCTTTGATTGGTTGCATTATGTTGTCATTAGTAGTATCATTGATCTCAACCTCTAGTCTTGCTTTGATGAGCATATGTTTGGGGATGTTCAACCTCTTGTGTGGTTGAGATGATGAGAAAGTGTTGTAGATGTTGAGATGGTTTTTGTGGTGCTTTGTCTCCAAGTTCTTTTGATAAAATTTGAATAAAAGAGGAAGCAATGTAGTAAAGTGTGTTCCGTATGGCAGAGTAGTGTTCAATGCTTTGCTCCAAATTTTTTCATGGTTAAAGATCTACTTGTGTTGTTTAGATATATTGATCAAAGATGTTATATCCATAGTTTACTATTTTGGATCATTTGGTAGAAGAAATTATGTTCACTGGTTGTGAATTGTGATGTAGTGTTGTCTAGGAGAAATGGTTTTTCTTTGCATTTCTTCACGTTATGGTTTTTGGTTTTGCAAATCTAGGAGTGTGATTGAAATGTATGTATCTATCTTCATTATAAATTTTTTGAGTTTTGGTGCTCCACAAGGTTGGATTCATGTGTTATAGTGTGTGGAAGGTTAACCATGTGTACAAAATGAGTATGTTCTTTAGGTGTATGTTGTTGCGAAGGATGTGTTGGATTTTAGGGTGTTGATGGAATATTCTAGATTGTGTTTAAGTGTTATGTGTGGTCCATGAGTCATCTTTGGATTTTGTGAAGCATGTACTTGAATTTTTAATGGTGTTAACATAGGTTCGACCGTCCTTGGGTGTTTACACTAATTGCGGATATGCTTCGGTGTATGTGGAAGCATGGCATGGCTTGTATATGTGGATTTAGGTCTGAGTTAAGGTGTGATATGGTACACCTTCATTCCTCTCCATCGTAGGAATGTTTTGGTGTTGACATAATTTGAATTTATGTGTTTGAGGTGTATAGCCGATCTTGAAAGATGTTTTTGAGGTTGTGAATGGTATAAAAGCAAGGTGAATTGTTGGAAAATTGGATGTAGATGCATGTATGTGTTGAGATGAAAATTTAATCAGATGCAGAGATATAAAGTGTGAGGTTAATTCCTATGACTCCAATGTATTGAGAAAAAGGGTCTACATTTAAAGAGTACCTGAAGTAATAGTAGTGAGATGGACGTTATTGATGGTGCAAAATTTGTAGTGGTGGATATTCTGTATTCTTCTAAGATGGATTTCTCATTGTAAAAATCTTCTATCTTCTTTCTAAATTGGTAGTGAGAACTTCTTTCTTTTGGGAAGTGATCCCTTCAACAATGATTCTATTGTATTTGGTGTTGTAATTACTTTATATTGTGAGCTAATCCTCACCGTGGTTTCTCCCTTGGGTTTTCCATGCAAATCTGGTGTTCTAATATGTATGTATGTGTTTGCATTACTATTTCTCATGTTTATATTATGCTAATGCATGATAAGGGTTTAAAGGTTGTTAAGGTTTTAAGAATTAATACAAATCTGAATGTTATTGAGGCTTTTGATGTTCTAATGTACAACTAATTCATGCCCTCTCAGTTGTCTTGTGCATTCAACACCATCGCCCATGGATCTAATGGCTCAATAGTTACAGTTGTTGCAATACTAGATGAACTACATGCATGTAACTGGGAGTAGGAAAACCTACTCGGTGGAGGACTTATGTCCTTACCCTTTCAGTAGGAGCATTCACATGCCCACTTTTCCCATGAATTTCATTATTCCTAAATTTAACAAATATAAGGGAAAGAGAGACCTCATTGAACATATATGGGAGTTACATACAACCTCCTTAGATGTGGCTCACAAACATACATACCTCATGAGACTTTTTCCACAGAGTCTGGGAGGCCAATCCCTCAAATGGTTCACACACGTACCTTTAGGAATATGCACTTGGAGTGAACTAATGGATAATTTCATCACACACTTTTCCTATAATATATCAAACGATATTAACATCATCAACCTGTGTGCTAAGAAACAAAAGGATGGAGTAAAATTCACTTCATTCTTGCAAATATGGAGAAGCTTATCTAGTAAGTGCACTTGCCATATACTAGAAAAAAAATTGATCTATATTTTTGTGGAAAACCCGAACAAGGAGGTGATGTACCACTTACAGATTCATTGTTAAAAAATGTTTAAGGAGGTTATAGAGAAAGGAATATCCATAAAAAAATCACTCATTACCAAAGGGTTTGTAAGAATATTTAAGGAGAATACCAATTATTCTTCTCACAATAATTCCAATGATAAGAGAAAATTTTGGTCACAAAACAAAAACGTGAAAAATGATGGTATTGTAGATGCTAAGGAAATAAATAAACCTTATCTTGTGTTCAATTTGAAAGGACCCACAATGATGAGCACCAATAAACCTTCATAGAAGTAGGAAAAAAATGCTTATGTGGCTCAAAACAACACACCATGTGGTCCTCCAAGGCCACCCCAACCAAGATGAACGTACACATCCTTAGGGGAAGCAACTGAGACAATTTTGAAGAAATTACTACAAAATAATATCATCCAACTACCTAAAATTAGATATTATGAGCCAGGTCCATTCAAGCCAACTTGGTGGAATGACAATGATTTCTATGAATACCAAAAAAACAAAGGACATAAAACATCTACTTGCTTTAAACTAAAGAAAATCATTCAAGATCACATAGAACAAGGTGATATTCAAATTGATAACCAATCCAAAAGCATTAATGCAAATCACACAATCTTCAATGATCCTTTACAGACCCATGGGAAGGGAGAAGCCCCAAGATTCAGAATAGATGGAAAAGCCAATGCAAATTATACTAGTGTCACCTATGAGTACCCAATAAACCATATCCAATCATCATCTTGTAACATATTCATTGTCACTATCAAAAATGAAAATATTGAATGTTTCATTACCACCAGGCAATCAAAAGTGACTCTACAAGAATCCCCTTCTAATCCTCAACCGACACATGAGTATAACTTACTCGATCATCTAGGAGAAACCCCATCTCAAATCTCAGTTCTCAAGTTGCTATGCACCTCTCCTGAGTATAAGGCTATTCTAGAAAAAAGAATTGTAGGATTCATCTATCCCCACAAACCTAAATGTGAATCAGTTTCAAGCCATTGTATGGTTATTAGCTACCACCCATAATATAGCATTCACTGAGCATGATTGTACTTCGTAGAAACCAATTTACAGTAAACCTTTGCATCTCAAAGTATACATTAATAAACACAAAATTAGATGAGTTCTGATGTATGGTAGACCTAGGCTAAATATATGCACATGAAAAATAGTGACTACCATGGGATTCTCCAAGTCTTGTATAGGTGAGTCAAAGAGGAATGTAATACACATATATGATGATATAGAACGATCCTCCAAGGGAATCATTGTTCTCCCAATCAACATGGGTCGTACTATATAGGACACAGTGTCAGGTTTTGGATCTAGAATTTCCCTATAACTTTTTTCTTGGACACCCATGTATTCATTCCATGAAGGTTGTCCCTTCAACATACCATCAATGTTTTAAGTTTCCTTATAATGGTGTAGAGATTACTGATTATGTTGATCTTGAGACCTTTCAATATTGCAATAACCTAAGAGTTACACTTGAGCATCATGTACCTAGCCATAAGGAAGGATCACCTACCCATCCTCATCACAACTATATCGACCTTCTTCTTTATCAAAAACTTTGTCTTTTCCTAAGACTTTCCTTGAAAGCAAGGTTTGGGTCCAAGGTTTTTTATGTGCGAGGAAGCTACCATTTGTTCCTAAACATTATAGCAAACCCCATTGCATCAAGAAAGATCTCAAGGTGACAATTTAGTATCACCTATCTATGACCTTCACCAAGTGGGAAAAATTAGGAAAGGAATGTATCGATGAATACCTCTCTAAATGGATATATAGAGATGAAGAGGATGAGATACATGTTGATCTACTTGTGAAAAAATATGGCAAAGGTTTTGACATAATGAAATAGAAAGGTTAAGATGGTCACAGTGGCCTTGGAATACAAAAATAGGGTATGGCCAAACTTATCCTAATGAGAAAATGATTGAAAAAAAAGGGCTGGGATATCAACTACTAAAAGTGAAAGCTCCTAGTACTACCATATTTTGAAAGAAAGTTGTTAAGATTTCTGAAGTTGTTGAGACATCTAGGATTAGTGGCAAACCCAAATCCCCTATTGACAAAACTGATAGTTGATCTTGGATCGATACCTTTTGGGACCTTGATGATTCCTCCATATTTATCCTATCTACTTCATCCTCCAGCTTTGTTGATACTGATGATAACATGTCGTTACTCCATCCCCAATTAATCGATTGGGACCAATGAGGTCCACCGAGCTCAGACCTCTTGGAAAATGATGAAGCAATTTCCAAGTTCATGGGACTTAGAGAAGGTATACTGAGTGGAGATCACAAGGCTAGATTCACCATTGAACTCAACACGACTACATACTATGGGGAGTTGTTCCCACTTCCAATCAAAAAATAGAAAAAATAAAGAAAAACAAGTATGTAGTCGAAAATCAAAAGGCACCTGTAGACATGGAAAAAGATAAGAAAAAAAAGACATATTTGAGGGTGAAAACCTCTTTGAGGCACCTAAGGGTGGAAGGTTGGACCTGCTCCTCACAAATCAAGAGAAGTCCCCAATGCTGGTAGAGAAATCACAAGAGGCAAACATCAGTACACCTAAGGATCCTAAAATCATACACTTTGTAGCGTCCCTGACAGATGTAGAGAGGTTGAATTTAACTGAATTTTTCTCTAAAAGGAAAATAACCTTTGCATGGTCCTATACAAACATGTCTAGGATAGACCCCAAACTAGTCCTCCATCACTTACCTCTTCTTCCTAATGCTAAAACTTATAAGCAAAAGTTGAGGAAGATGCACCGCAAATTTCCTTATTAGTCAAACTAAAGTTGAAGAATTGTTGGATTTTGGGTTCATAAGACCCATTGATTATGTATAATGGATTTCAAATATGGTACCATTCACCAAGGTGACTAGGGGCATACACATCTCCACTGACTTCAGGAATTTGAATAAGGCTTGTTTGAAGGATGATTTCCCTTTACCCAATCTAAACATGATCGTGGATCTTACAATAGGATATGAGATACTATCACTAATGGATGGTTTCTCTAGCTATAATCAAATCATGCCCTTTAGCCTTAAATATGTCAGAGCTACCTACTATTGGAATGTCATGCCCTTTAGCCTTAAATATGTCAGAGCTACCTATCAGAGGGAAATTACTACAATATTCCATGACATGATACATAAAATAATGGAGGAATATGTTGATGACCTCCAAGAAAAATTCCTCACAAGGGATGGACACCTAACAGTACTTGAAAAAATCTTTACAAGATTGGAAAAATATAAGGTTCGACTAAACCCGAAGAAATGTGTCTTTAGAGTAACTTTTGAGAAGATCCTTGGATACATTGTTTTGCATAAAGGTATAGAGGTTGATCCTACAAAGGTGAAATCCTTCATAGACATGCCACCACCTTCCAATCTAACACAACTCAGAAGTCTACAAGGTAAACTATAATCAATCCAAAGGTTTATAGCTCAACTGGAAAACAAGTGCCATCCATTTCAAATCTCTTTCATAAGGGTGTTCCCTTCAAATGGATCGATTCTTGTCAATAGGATTTCCAATAGATCAAAATACCTATTGTCTCCACTTGTGTTGATGCTGCCCATTGATGGGAAACCACTCATCTTGTAGGTATTAGCCACATAATCTACCCTAGTAGCTCTTTTGGAACAAAATGATGAATATGGTAAAGAAAGATCAATATATTATATCAGTCATATACAAAATGATGAATATGGTAAAGAAAGATCAATATATTATATCAGTCATACCCTTATAGGATATGAACTTAACTATACTCCCATAGAGCAGGCATGTCTTGTTATTGTCTTTGCAACACAAAAACTATGACATTACATGTTAAATCTACTAACCAAGCTGATTGCTAGGATAGATCCTCTAAAGTATTTACTCAATAAACCGATACTAACAGGAAGGTTAGAAAAATGGGTAATTCTCCTTAGAAATTTTGACATAGAATACATGGAAAGAAAATAAATCAAGGGATAAGTTAGTGTCAACCAGTTAGTAGATTCTCTTGCATGAGCATTCCAACCTCTTATTATAGAGTTCCTTGATGTAGCAATCTTCAAACCAGGTACATCTACAACATAGAAGATGTACTTTGACATATCTTACACACATCATGGTTTAGGAGCTGGTGTCTTATTTATCACACCACAAGGGGACACTATCCCTAAGTCATACAAAATTGTCTTCCCATGCAAAAATAACATTTCTTAATATGAAGCCTTGCTAATAGGTCTAAGGGAAGCTATAAGATGGAAGATAAAAAACCTACATGTCTATGGTGACTCACAATTAGTGGTTAGACAGGTCAACAATGAGTACGAGACAAAGGATGACAAACTGGTACCATACAAGAAAATGGTGGACAATTTGAAGAAGTAATTTGACATCATCGTATTTACATAGATTCCAAGGGTTTAGAATAAGGCAACCGATGCAATGGCCACCATTGGATATCTCTTAGATATTCCAAAAAAATGTGCATCATTGCGAGTTCTTGGTGGAACAACTTTTAATCCTTGCATTTGATGTCCCCAAATCCAAGCTCATGTGCGAGATGTTGTAAGGTGTGCACCCTTGGGATCCTTGTGTTGTGCAACAAAACACTCAAGCTCGTGACATGTCTTAACTCTAGTGGTTGTATCAGTCATTAACAGGTCAATCTTTTGGTGCAACAACAATCGTCTGTGCAATAATTGGTATCAAAGCTTGGGTCACAAGTTCGAACCCCGCGCTTGTGCTAGGGGGATTGTTGCAAGGTGTACACACTTGGTATCTTTTTTTGTGTAGTGCAATGCTTGGGTTTGTAACATAATCTCCTCTTGTGGATTTATTAACTTTAGCACTTGTATTAGGCATTAATAGGTCAATATTTTGGTGCAACAACCATCTATACAACACAAGATCATTGGTGTTGACTCCCCTTGGCATAAGGACATATATGAGTACCTTCATGATCAAATCCTCCCTCCTGACTTGTTGAATAAACAAAGAAAAATATTTACTCAATGAGCTGCTAAATATGTTATCCTTGCCAATACCCTGTATCATTGTAGTTTAGATAGTACCCTTCTTAGATATCTTGACATGGAAGAATCAAAAATGACTTTGCAAGAGGTACATGAAGGTATATGCAAAGCTCACTCTAGTGGTCCTACCCTCGCAAAGAAGCTTATGTGCATAGGATACTACTGGCCAACAATGAAACATGACTCCTACCACTTCATGATGAAATGTAGACCATGTTAGATCCACAACAATCTAGTACACACACCAACACATTGATTTCATTTCTTTAGATTACCTTGGCCTTTCTCTCAATGGGGACTCGACCTTGTTGAAAAGATCCACCCTACATCTAGAAATGGTCATAAATTCATAATTACTGCAACTGAGTATTTTACTAAATGGATTGAAGCCATTTTGATGACATATATCACCAATAAACAAATATAAAAATTCATTTTAAACTACATCATATTCTGGTATGGTGTACCATTTTATATAGTCATGGATAATGGGAATCCCTTCAAAAACTAGGACGTTCAAGGATTATGTGAAAAATAGCACATCTAACATTACTTTGCCACTCTATATTATCCCCAAGGTAATGGTCACGTGGAGGTGTCAAACAAAACCATTGTAAAACTCTTGAAAAAGACTGTCAATGAAATTGGATGAGACTGACACATACATCTAAATCCAGCCTTATGAGCTTATTATATGAGCACTCATACTACCATAAGTGCTACAACTTATTCCCTTGTATTTGGTTCCAAAGCTATCCTTTTGATTGAGGTTGAGATCCCATCCTTGAGAGTTTCAATGGAGCAGTTCATTGATGATGAAGACTATCGAATCTCTAGGTTACATGAGCTAGAACTATTGGATGAAAGAAGATAAACTGAATTGTTCCACTTGTAGGCATATTAGAATCACCTCAGACACAATTACAATAAGAGAGTCAAGGTCTGAAACTTTGAAATTAGTGATCTATTCTTAAAAGAGAACCCTAAGAACCAACAAGAAAGAGAAAAACTAGGCAAGTTTGAGCCTAACTGGTTGGGTCCTTATATCATCACGACAACATATAGATCCAGTGCCTATCAACTAGCTACTCTTGAGGGTGAACTACTACTTTATTTGATCAACAACATGCACCTTTAGAGGTACTATATATGATCTTTGGAGATCCCATAAAAAGAAAAAAATAGAAAAATGGAAAATAAGAAAGGAAAAGATAAAGATAAATAATTTGTCTTGTAGTGAAAAGCATTTCACCGGTGCTTTGGATACTTGTACCATGTTAAAAACCTGGAAAACAAGTGCCATGTATAGCCCACCACCACTCTACCATCTATCACTATATACAATTCCATCCAAAAATAACCTAAGCACATGATCTTTCATTATAAAATTTTCTCACCCCTTCTCATGGCTTGAGATTGAATAAGTTTTAGTGTCAAGTTGCTTATCATTTTCAATATTTCATAATAACTAGTCCTATTTGGAACTGGGGGAAATCCTTGACCTAGGGTTTTATAAGAATCTTACACATGGTATTCGGGGACATTATCACAAAAATAAAAAAAACATTGAAACATTCAACAAAATAAAAAACACTTAAATATCCTTTGAAAAATCAAAAAATAGTCATAAAATGTTATAAAAATAAAAAAAACAATGTTAATCCATGCTATCTAACTACATTACCTCTGCACATGTACATAGGAAAGGTGAATCAATGATAAGCCTCTGAGGCATAGGTCAGTCCTTTAGGGTCCATCATCATCAAATCTTCATCATAGTCTATATTCTCGAATAATTTATCACCTATCAATGCCAATTGAACTACATTGTCTCTACATGTGTCACATAAGCAAGGCCATCATTGATGAGTCCCCAAGGCATAGTTCAATCCTTTAGGGTCCATCACACTAAAATTTTCATCAGAATCTAAATTTCATAATAAAACTATTCTTTGTTGACAATCAACATCTAAGGCAACAAATAGGGTATCCTACATAGAAGCAACCTTAACATATCATGAAACAATAGATGAAATAGCCAAACTAGTCCTCAACTAGGTAGATCAATTGTTTACAAATGTTACTTATCTTATCAAAAATCATTTGTCTTCTAGGATGTTGCATTATCAAAACTAGACTAGGTGTCTTACATGAAATGTCCTACTCCTTAAAATAAATACTATCTTTTAAAAACATATCAAACAACTATTAGTGGGAAAAAAAATCTAAATAGTTGTTGACTCATTTGGTGAAGTTAAGTCCTATCTTATCTAATTTATCTTATGTCATATTCCTAAGCTACTCAATGATATCCACAAGTGATGAGAGGAACGATGATGGATCATGAAATTTTTCTCTTTGATTTCTATTTGTGGTTTTTCTTGGTAACATGATTGGGGCAACTAAGTTCCTTGTGGGTGAAATCACGGAAATGTGTCTCCATTTTGGTAAGAGGAATATTTTTGAGTGGTGTTGAAAAATGAGGTGTTTTCTTAGCTTAATACTCTGTAAAACTTTAATATTGCTGATCTAAGTAAGCTCTTTCTTTGTTACATATATTATTTGTGGGTCATTATCTTGATTAATCCATTTTACTATTGTAGAATGAAGAGAGAATTTGATAGAAAGGATATTAGAAAGATCGCACAAGATGTACCGTGGAGAAACCCTTTTGGGAAAAAACTCCACCAAGAATTATTCTATTATTCAATCTTTGAATTACAATAGCTCCAATTCTTGCTTGAGAATGCTTCTTCTGCCTTTACCAATCTTCTTCACAACCTGCAATAACAACTCTCACAAATCTCTTCAACTTTCTTGAGATATATAGGATTTAATCAACTTTTTAAACTCAACATGAGTTACAATTACAATACACAAGCCCTATCCCTAAAAGGTATGCCATATCTCATGCAAATAGAGTTATCTTGTGAATAACAATGCTAAAACATGTGCTTCATCCATTTGGGCGTCCCAAACTGAAGCTACAACTCATCCTTCACTTTGGTGATAAATCCAAAGCTCTTCCTCAAAGTTGGCACCCTTAAGTAATCCTACTTAACTGAGCCTTCAGAAATATCTTATCATGCATGAGAGGAAAATCCAATAAAGCATATTGGGTGCCCAAGTTGGCTCCAAGTGATTTATAGTTAACTGAAACATTTACTCAACACCATTCATGCAAGAATGGTCATCCCCTATTAACTGGAGGTAGTCCCTGTTATTTGTCATACAACTCAAGTTATTAGCCATGCATTCCAAGTTAACTGAAGCTAACTATATGCAACTCAAAATAACCAACATGCATGCAACTGAAGATAACTGAACCATAATTGAACTCAATTGAATTGAACTGAACTAAACTGATCTGAACTAAACTAAACTGAACTTCAAACATGCAAACATCAAATCCTAACTCCTAGGATCTTTACATGCATTCTAAAGTGTTAACTGTTACTCTGTAAAGTTAACTGAACACAAGGTGAGTTTCACCTTACCATGTGTGCACCCACATGCTCCTATTATTTAGGAATAACTACAAATTGTCAATTTCATGATTTATTTCATCCAAATATTAATCTCATCCTAATCTTAGTGTTGTGGAACACATTCCAATAATCTAGGAGATACATGAAATAATTAATGTTTAGGATTTGCAATTAAATGGCATCCTATTTCCAACATTCTCCCACTTGACATTATACATTGCAATTATTCTAAACAAGGAATAATAAAACAGGTACAAGACTCAAGGCCAATGGCCTTCTTGCACCAACTAATCAAACCATGCTAACTTCAAATGCAACCTGCATAATCATGAAGCTTCCAAGCAAATGATTAAAACCAAAACTTATCTGTATGATTTCATAAGATAATCTGTAACATTAATTAAAGTGTTAACTTTCTCAATTAATACCTTCCCATTATCAACCAAACCAATACCTTTCCCAAGTCTATATATCCAAACTACCTCTTTAGAGGCATACTAAACCACCAAGTGTGTTGAATTCACATTCAACCAATGTGTAGGATCCCCAGTCTTTTCTGTTGAAATTTTTTTCTTACAAGTAACCATTCCAACAAAAGTCTCTTACCATAAGAGAATTCCAGCCTGCCTATTTCTTCAAGTATCCATGAGGACCTGTAACCAACCAATCCATGCCAAATCCAAATGCAATAGAACAATTTCATGAAGTAATCAAGCAAATGATTAATGTACCCAAAACTTAAGAGAACTACACAAGATCATTGTCAAAGCTCCAATCATGAAGCAGGAACATAAACATGACATCCATGATCTAACCATCTCCTCTTAGGAGATCACATGCATCATAACATACTTATACATCCTAGTCTCAAGAGAACCATGTAATATGCCAAACTCTAAATGCATATCAAGAGTAAACCATGACATCCATAACAAATATACTCTAAACCAAGAAACCATATCTCTAATCACATGGAGATAACCTTACCAATGATGCATCCAAGTCACTGCCAACAACTCCCACTAAACCATGATACCGAGTCACACATGGCATCATGACTACCATCCTCTCTATGAAGATTACTATACCTTACCAAAGCTCCCACTAAACCGTGATACCGAGCTATACATGGCAACAAGATAAACATCAAACCATCACTGTCAAAAGCATATGGAATTTCAGACATTTCCTTATGATCATAATTATCATAACATGTATTATGCTACAACTCTAAACCGCTAATCAAGAGTATACCATGACATAATAACAAAACCATCCTACAACCAAGAATCCACTTCATTTCCAAATGCTCCCATTGAACCATGATACTAAGCAATCCCATGGCATCATGATGCACATAATCAAAACCCCATTTCTGTCATAAGCTCACACCAAACCTATGAATCCAAGTTCTCAATGAACTTTGTAACAAGCTTATATTTTTTTTTCAAAATCTGAAATAGAAAATATAATAAAAGTCCCCACTAAGCCCAAAAAACCTCCAATCTTTTAAGAGAAAGGTGTCCCAATACTCTACCCAACCTCAGCTTTGATACCAAATGTTGAAAAATGAGGTGTTTTCTTAGCTTAATACTCTGTAAAACTTTAATATTGCTGATCTAGGTAAGCTCTTTCTTTGTTACATATATTATTTGTGGGTGATTATCTTGATTAATCCATTTTACTATTGTAGAATGAAGAGAGAATTTGATAGAAGAACTAGACAAGATATTAGAAAGATCACACAAGATTTACTATGGAGAAACCCTTTCAAGAAAAAACTCCACCAAGAATTATTCTATTATTCAATCTCTGAATTACAATAGCTCCAATTCTTGCTTGAGAATGCTTCTTCTGCCTTTACCAATCTTCTTCACAACCTACAATAACAACTCACAAATATTTTCAACTTGCTTGAGATATATAGAATTTAATCAAATTTTTAAACTCAACATGAGTTACAATTACAATACACAAGCCCTATCCCTAAAAGGTATGCCATATCTCATGCAAATAGAGTTATCTTGTGAATAACAATGCTAAAACATGTGCTTCATCCATTTGGGTGTCCCAAACTGAAGCTACAAGTCATCCTTCACTTTGGTGATAAATCCAAAGCTCTTCCTCAAAGTTGGCACCCTTAAGTAATCCTACTTAACTGAGCCTTCAAAAATATCTTATCATGCATGAGAGGAAAATCCAATAAAGCATCTTGGGTGCCCAAGTTGGCTCCAAGTGATTTATAGTTAACTGAAACATTTACTCAACACCATTCATGCAAGAATGGTCATCCCCTATTAACTGGAGGTAGTCCCTGTTATTTGTCATACAACTCAAGTTATTATCCATGCATTCCAAGTTAACTGAAGCTAACTACATGCAACTCAAAATAACCAACATGAATGCAACATGCACTTGCATGCAGTTGAAGATAACTGAACCATAATTGAATTGAATTGAACTAAACTAAACTAATTTTGAACTAAACTGAACTGAACTAAACTAATTTGAACTAAACTAAACTGAACTTCAAACATGCAAACATCAAATCCTAACTCCTAGGATCTTTACATGCATTCATAAGTGTTAATTGTTACTCCGTATAGTTAACTGAACACAAGGTGAGTTTCACCTTACCATGTGTGCACCCACATGCTCCTATTATTTAGGAATAACTACAAATGTCAATTTCATGATTTATTTCATCCAAATATTAATCTCATCCTAATCTTAGTGTTGTGGAACACATTCCAAGTATCTAGGAGATACATGAAATAATTAATGTTTAGGATTTGCAATTAAATGGTGTCCTATTCCCAACAAGTGGTTAAGCTGGATTCACTTGAATACCTTCAAGTGAAGTAAAATCTTCACTTGAAGGACCTTCGAGTGAAGGTATGCAACTAAACACCTTCACTTGAAGGTGTTTATCATAAAATAATGTTTTTATTTTGTAAAATGGTTTTTTTGCATCGTCACCTTCCCTCGAATGTCCCTTTGAGCAAAGTAACACCTTCAAATAATGGGTCTAAGTATGAAAAGTTTGGATTTTGCATTAGAATTTCCTTAGAAAATTTAGTTTCAAACCTTGGGTTGGACCTTCAAATGAACTTAACTTGACAATATATTTTACAAGATCATAGCCCTCGAAACGAACTTTGCAACAAGTATAGTTTTGATATGTTTTAATTTTATCACATATTTAATTTTTAATTTTTACTAAACATAGTTTTTTGTCTGAACATCAAGCTCTTCATTCTGCAGGGGTGGAAAAATAGTAAACCATTGTAATTTCTTTTTAAAAAACACCCTTTTCCTAGGTATTGATGTCCTTGTTTCACCAAAAAATATTAATTAGATTTTGATATATACATAAGAAGTTATGTTGGACGATATACATGTATGTTCAAATTACAGTTACAGTGACTTCAGAAATTAATTAAAAAATATATGTAACAAAAAATTATAAAAAAATATCCTTGCCCTATATATTGATATTGAGAATCTATGTTTCAAAAATTAGAATTATATCCTTTATAGAAAAAAAGTAATGTTGGATGACACAAATGTTACTTTTGTTGTTTTCTATTTAAAACTAGTTATTAAAGGAGATGTTGAAATATTCATGATTTATTTCAAAAAAACTTAAAAAATAATATTTAGAATCTACATAGAAATTGCCACAAATCACTGGTTTGCAACATCTTCAAATTCTTAATGGTTTATCTGCTATAGGTCTCAAAATATGAAGACTTAGTTAAAAATTCTGATATAAATGTCCATCTTGGCCAAAAAGTGAGACACAACATTGTGATTTCACCCTTGTGTGTGATTAGGATTCCATCTAGCATAATCAAAACATCCTATGCAATTCAAAGGTTAGCTAAAAACTTTCTTTTAGAAGGATTAACATGCTCTATGGTTATTCCCTCACATTTACCAACAAGGTTCTATTGTTACTAGTATGACTCAGGGAACTCTTTGTCTGACATGTCTTAATCTTTGACAAATGGATACTAAATGTCACCAAGGTTTGTCTCAATTTGGTGTGCACTATCCACTTGTCAATATATCATAATATTTAGGAAAATGG
Organism: Sequoia sempervirens; assembly: GCA_007258455.2. Taxonomy (NCBI): domain Eukaryota; kingdom Viridiplantae; phylum Streptophyta; class Pinopsida; order Cupressales; family Cupressaceae; genus Sequoia; species Sequoia sempervirens. Next base: position 30,985,147 of record VDFB02271358.1, on the reverse strand, counting down.
AAACAAAATATGCCTTTGCAATTCATGCTTAGGTATGCATACATCCATTTGTCCCATAATAAAACATTCTATGATGATAAAAACATGCACTACTAAAAGAACAAAATAAAATCAATCATTACCTCAATCTTGGCTTGAATAAATGATCCATATAATTATTTTTCTTATTTCTTCATACTAACATTTCTTTTGATGGTCCAGTGATCAACTCAGTGGTGTGCTATGACACAAAAAAACAAGTGTATGAGCTGCATCATCCTACATCCATAATCATGTTAGAACATCATATCTCATGTGCATATAGGTCATACATACTACATAAGAAAATAAAAATAGATAGATATCATTGCATCACATTTTAGAATCATCATCCATATAGCATTATATCAAATATGGCATAACATGTCCTAAACATATAATTTCATCATGCATATAGATCATAGAAGCATCATAAGTCGCATCATAGATCATAAAAATTAAATATCCATACATATATTCATATAAGCATAAATTAATATCATGTGCATCCATCCATACATGAGCATAAACATAACATATTAAATCCATAAGAATCCATCATATATAAACAAAAATACACATAACATATCATGTAATCACCTCCAAAAATGATGTATCTCATATATATACCTAAAAAAAATGTGTCATAGTACAAAATAGTGATACTATAAAAAATGTGGAGCTTGTAGGCTCGATAAAAAATGTACATTTCCATATAAAAAAATAGGCCTAGCCTATGCTACCCTATCCCCTGAAGGTGAATGGCTGGAAGGTGGTGGTTTGTCCTCTCTATGACCTACTTCTGATGGATATTGGATGATCCTTGTGAGAGTGGTGAGGTGACCGATCATATGGAGTCCTCCTTGGTTCCAAAACTCCCTCACTACTCTGTGATCTCCTAGAGTGAGATCCAACCTGACTACAACTCTTTGTAAAGCTAGGCACCCTCTTAGCTGGTGACACTGCCCCATCATATAGATCATGGTAATACTGAGCCTCCCTACTAGCTCGATATACCATCTATGCTAAAACTGCACTAGAACCACTAGTAGTAGTAATAAAATAAATCAATTTCTAATCAACACATTGTGCTCTAATAACAACAATATCACACTCAATAGTCAACTGAGCGACCTGTCTCTACAGTCCCTAAATATGTGCCAATACAACTTGAAGTTGTGCCTGCATCGCTTCCATCTAAGGATATAGTGCCCTATCCTCCATGTAATCCTCTATAATATCATGGATGGACTCTATGATAGGCACATATTGCCACCCCTCAACATCAATGGCTACCTCTCAGGAAACCTCATCCACATCCACCTCCATCTCAACCTCTCCTCTCACCTCCTACACATCAACATCAACACCTATGTCAAAAACCACCCCAACCTCCTCCACCCTATACTTTTCCACCCTAACCTCCTCCACCATGACCTACTCTACTTGTACCTCCTCCACCTTGATCTCCTACTCTACCCTAACCTCCTGATCTCCCTCCTTGTGGATAAAGGATAACCATCTCAGAATCTGAGGTGGAAGCCCTCCCCTACCTCTATCTCCTCTACCTATATCTCCCCCACCTTTTTCTCCTTTTCCACCATCCCCATGTCCTTTTCCTTGGCCATCACCATCTCCTCTTCCTTTAACTCTCCCCCATAGCCTCTAGGGACCTCTACCAAGTCTCTCTATAGGAGTAGGCCTATTAGGATCTATAAATGATGTGGGCCTATGTTGTGCCCACCATGCATCATAATCAGCTATAGTATTGGAATTTTGAAACTCTATTATGGAACCCACTCTACTAGTTGTAGCTAATCAAAATCCTGAATCACAACCTATACACTAATTATCAGCTCTTGCATAGCTACCTCTTAGGTCGATCGAGCAAACTATACAACTTTGAAAGGTGCATCCTATCTCTCTCTAAACTATCTAAGAACTCGATTTGATAATTGTCACTCTATGATGTGTTAACTCTACACAGTGCAACCAATCAAATAATTTTTTTTCCTTCAATAAGGAAGATGCTCCACATCATCCTCCCAAGGAGCAAACAATCGGTTAGGCCTCCAGATGAAAGAATCAAGTAAGTCAATAACATGTCTCTAATAACCAACATCTTTGACACGGGTCTGTGTGATGACTCCTCCATAAATATAGACATATGGTAGCCTTAGTGGTAGGTCTCTCTCTATAGGTGGTTTGAATACAGTAATATTCTCCCATGCCCATACCATTAGTAGAGTGGTACCACAACCGATGGACTGTGTGTCTCTATAGGTGACATCATGCAACTTGAAATACATCGTAAGATGTAAATACCCCAAGCATCTACTATGGCATGCTCCATCTTACTTGCTAACATCTCACCCCATCCAATAGGGAATCCATGTCCTTGGTGATTTGGTATAAAAACACCTCCAATAATACTATAGATGACGATGATGATATGATCATATCTATCTGCCAGTGTGTCCCAATAGATCTTATAATCTTCTACACCTAGGAGGGCTACATCCTCTATGTAAAAACATCTCTAAATAGTAGCAAGTCCATAGTTGGGATCATATACAATGCTCCCCATGGATTGGAAGCCGAAGAATACACCAAACATCCTCAAGAGTAACAATGGCCTCTTAGTAAATGAAATGAACTCGCCTCAAAGTACCATCTCTTTGCCAAAGCAATCGACAATCTTCAGTTAGCCAGAATCACAAGCATGAATGTGACATGATATAATCCCAAGGCATGTAGAACATCCCTCTCTTCATCATCTAGATGATCTAGTAATTTGAATGAAGAAGGACAACTCTTTTGTGTATAAATAAGAGGAAATCTCAACTACGCTCATAAGAAAAACACATTACATCAATCAAGATGCTTAAACAATCCTATCGGACCTTTTACACATTTTAAATTTTGCAAAAAACTAATTAAATTTCATTCACAGTTAGATGCCTCACACTATTCAATAGATGCAACTTACCAATGCAACATACAATTCAATTGTGTACAAGCTAAACACATGTGATGCACTGCCAAACATATGCATCGTAGGAAAACACTTGTGGGTTTCTATCCTACATATGTGGTGCACGAAATGATTGTGAGTATCCTAACAATGGAAGCTCTAGAGAACACTTGTGGCACACTGAACACATGATGTGCACCCACCAACAAATATGATGAATGTGATAACATAGTAGTGGAAAAATTGCATCACATCTGTTTGGTCATTTTTTACCCCTAAAATCTTGTAAAAATTAAAAAAAATTCAAGGCAAGGAAGGGTTACATACTGCATTGCTTGATCCTTCAAGTCATTGGAAGGTCCTAATGTGATAACTGTGATGCGGGGTGACTAGAACTGGCAACATCTTTCTGGTGCTTCATGATAGAATCTCAACTCAGAGCTCTAAAACTCCTAACAGTGAAATGCACAAATGAGGATTTTAGACCCCATAGGGCCTATTTATAGAATTTAGGTGGCATTGTGGATCCCCCTTTATAATTGTGTGTGTCAAATTTGAACTTCAAACATAAATATGGACACCATGAATGTCCTAAAATAAAAAAAAATTGCTACCAGTGTGATTACCACTATAAAATTAGCTTGCTAGAATAATTTCCCATTTTTTTAATTTTTTTTTTAAATTTGCAATTTTTTCTGAGGGGGCACCATCCTATCTTACCATCATTGGGGCATATTGAGGAAACTCCTAAACATGAATTTTTGGATTTTCTTTGACACAATGCTATAAAAACACATTGTATCAAAGAGGGGCAAAATGTAGATACCCAAAATTGTTCTGGTATGTGAGTAACACCTTTTTACTAATTTTCACCCTTTTCACCTAATTATTAAATAATAACTTATTATATAATTATTATCAAATATCATATTCTTCTCTTATTTAAGTGACTTAATGTTATTTAATTAATTTATTCTAATTCACCCTTCTTGAATAATTAAATAAATTTTATTTATTTAATTATGTTCTAATTATCATTCACTCTTTCTCACTAATTTAATAAATCCTATTTATTTAATTATGTCATGATTATCATTAATCTTCTTGATTAATTAAATAAACCTTATTTATTTAATTACGTCGTTAATTACACTTATTCTTCTATTTTAATTTAATAGTTATTATTAATTGTTTAATTAACATTGAACACCCTCCTCAAAGTAAATAATTGTTACTAATTATTTAATTGACCACTTTCTCGCTTCTAGATTAAATAATTAAATTAATTATTTAATTCCCCTATTTCATCTCCAACATTATCCATTAATAAATAAACATTTATTTATTAATTAAAATCCTCATTTGCACATTCCTCCAATAATGAATTAATTAATTATCGTCTCATGCATTATTCCCTCAAAATTAACTCTCTTCTAGTTGACTAGATAATCAATTCTAGTTTACTAATCAATCAATTCACTTGACTCCCACTCGCTTCGAGTCTTCAAATCAATCAATTTAGTTAACTAATTGTTAGTATTAGTTAACTCTTCAATCAATTATTCATGCAACTGGTTAACTAGAATCTTGTAGCTAGTTGCAATCAGTTAATTGGGCAATCAATTACTCTCAATAATCCTCAATTGTTGATCTTGATCTTACACCTCCTGATCTGGATTGTTCATTCAAATCAAGCATTTCTATAAATGCAACCCTCACCTCACGTTGATGGCTAACCATGAAAGTTTGACATTTGCATCATTGTGATAATCTCACACACTTGAAGCTTAAGGAAAAAAGAGTGCATACTAATTTTTGAGAGAAAAGGAAAGAAAATAAGGACAATGGAAGTAATCTATGACACACGATGAAGGTAAAAGTATTGATTGTTTGAATATGATTTCATCCATGTTGCATGTTTTCCATTGAATAATTTGGATTTGTATTTGAGTATAGGATTGCAGATTATGGTTGTTTGCTTTAATTCCTTATCTCTCTAAGACTGAATGTCAAATTTTTCGTTACAATTAGTATATAATTAGGGGAAAGGACCCAGTTACCGCCCCCCATTGAATTACCGCCACCTCCATGCTCACTTAACCCCCCAAAAAAAAATTCAATTTGATCCATTAAAAAACTTTATTTTATTGAATAACTAATTACAAAAACACCAATAGCCGCTCATTAAGTGGTAAAGTGAATGATTTAAGTGGATTTTAAGTGCTAAAACAGCTATACTTGATTGAAATTATACCGAGCGGCTACTAGGACAGCCCTCTAAAAGGTGACTTTTTGACCTCCGCGTGCATATCCAATGCTCTCGCACTCGATTGAATTGCCCAGAAGCTAAAACCTTAGTTATAAGCACTTAACTCATGAGTGAAAAAAAACCATATTTTTTTTTCAATTCGAGGTATGGTTTGAATTCTACAGTTGCACGAAGTTAGCCCTGGCGGATACTGGGTCTTCTCCCCTACTCACAAAAAATAAATACTTACAATAAAAACAAGGTTAGATGTGTAAAAAAATTATACTATCAAGTCTAGGCCAAATTAAATGATAGAAAGAGTACCATGATGAACTTCTCCAAGCTCCACCTCTGTCATCAATATTTAGCCCACTTAGATACTTTATTAGTAATCTTTTATTATATTAAATTTAAATTGAATACACCATGAAGTAACTTTAACTTTTACCTAAAAGAAAGATTGGCCTTACTCATCTTCTACTCTAGCCCTTGATCTCCTTATTTGTGTTCTAGACCTTACTGACTCATATCGAGAAGGTGACATATGAGTGCCATCATTTTTTAACATATGTGTTAAGGGGTGGCTCACTAGTCCCTACAAGAGGACCTAAATATAAAATATTGCACATAATACAATTATGAGGCACACAAAAAATTGTAGACAAGGAAAGTATAACAATATCAATCGATCCATTGCAACCATCAATACCATGTGGTTGTGCTACTTGAGAAGTTTTTGTAATTGAATAAGTAGTGAAAGTGTATCAAAAAGAGATTTTGATGTGTTACATTTACAAAAATTATTAGGTTCTAAATTGGAGGTGGAGAAGGGATAGGAGGGGGAATAAATGGACCTTGCATCTATTACATTGCCCTAAGTCTATCTTGATGTATTCTATTTAAGTAATCCTTAGAAATATATAAAATCAAAATAGTTAACATGGTGACCTAACATAAACTCTACATACATTTTGTAGAGAAAATATAAAGTCACATTAAGATTGTTGTTGGGTGATTTATCAAAATCCATCCACAAACAATATCAAAAATTATTTGTGATGCCCTCATACGTGCACCATTTGATTTAAAAAATAGATTTATATACATAAATGCACAATCTAACTTTATGATTGATAAAATTTTGTACTAACATGGCTTTGGTTATATCTAAGTCTTTCACTTAGTCATATGATATGTCGATATAATGTTCTTCCCTCTTGGCTTATTTCCATTACCAAAATGACACATGTTGGCTTGTGATGGTTAAACATGTGAACAATTCAATCTAAGGTGGATTTTATTGATTCCAATCAAGGTTGGTGATGATAAATTTCTATAATTCTATTCAATTTATTAATATTTTTTAAGTTTATTTTTGAATTGTTGGAGGGTTTGGTGGGGGAGGGTTTGGGTTTGAGATTTCTTATCCATATTGCCTATTTCAAATTTAAACATATAAATTTATGATTTAAAACTAATGTTTAGAATAAAAAAATGAAAACCTAAATCGTATAAATAAGTTTGATTTCATTTCAAAAAACTAAAAGAAACTTAAAAATTACCTATAAATATTTGTTGATGCAAGGAGAAATTTTGGGTATCAGAAAACTAATATTTATTTTTCCTTCTTAGATATCCATTCCTCTCTGTTATTTTCCGTTGTGTTGTGTGAAACCCATGGGTCATCACACAATATATTTTTTGGCATATTTGCAAAAAGAAAAATGGATATCCATTTTTTAGTTTGGTATTGCCAAACCAAAATAAACTTTTTATATGACCCATAGAAAAAGTCAAATATGTGTTTCAAAATTTTGGCTAAGTAAACATGCATTTTTTTGCCTCTTGCCATTATTTTTCCCATCATGATCTTACATTCACCCTTCATTTATTTGGGTAGTGAATTTTTTTACATGAATTATTAAAATTATGTTCAATGAAAATCCATTAGACACATCATAAATTAGAAAAATCTCTTAGGAAAGTTTATAAGTGATTAATTTTTTAAGAACAAAACTTGCCAAAGAGTGCAATTTCCTCAAATAATAAATTTGGTAAGGGGGTGATAGACAATATAAAATCCTAAAAGAATAGGATAGTAGAAAAGTATGGAACTATATGTTGGGATACTTCACAAAAGTCTTCTCGGTAAGGGAAAGTATTGAGACAAACTAATTTAGTATAGGTCAAGCCTTCCAATAAACCTCTATTGAGATACCTTGAAAAAAAGGAAACATGTAAGATGAATTAATATGACAAGTTTAATGACTTGGGAATAGTCTATACAAATTTACGAATAAGGAATGTCAATCTTTGGAAACTCAAAATTGGATTCCAAAAGAGAGTAGAGATTGCTACCCTATAATACCCAATACCAACATTTTAACAGAGAGGAAAACTTATAAACTTATTGGGGTTGCCAATTTTGGATTTCATTAATAAAATTAATCACTTTGGTGGGATGATAGGGAAAATTCTATCATCTTTCCATATGGTAGATCAAAAAATCAATCTATAAGGTCCTCTAATACTAGTGTAAAATAAATTTTAAAGGCCCGCAAATAGAATCAGGGACTAGGAATCACAATACAAGATAAGAAAATTGAATGTCAAAGATTGAGATTGAGGATTTTTCTTATGAAGTACCAAATTTTTTGAATCTCCAAATATCTAGTTCTCAAATTTAAAATATAAATAATAACCAAGGAATGAACTTCAAATTTTATTTTTATTTTTTTAAAAAGAGGGTAATTTTTTTATTGAAATATCAAGAAGAAATACAAAGAAAATCGAGAGACAACAAGGGTTCCCCAAGGGATCCATACAAAGAACCAATTACATATTCCTATCATCCAAAATAACCTTTTCTAAAGCCACCACATAATCTGAAGGTAAAAGGTCCCAATACCTAACATCCCATCCCTCCTCACGCTCTGAAGTCATTGGGCCAGGAAATTTGCCACTATGTTCCACTCCCTCAGAATATGAAAAAATAATATGAACTCCAAAGAGCTATATAAGCTCAAAAATTTCTTAACCACCACAAATAGTTTTCAACTAGCTCCCTCCAACCTTTGTTCATTTAACATATCCACAACAATATGTGAATCAGATTCACATATAATCTCTCCAACCGAGGGAGCATCATCTTTCCACTGCATGAAGAATAGAAAGGTTTTTCATGAGATTATTAGTTTGTTTCCCTTTATACACATAAAATAAAAACACCGTACCTTCACCACTATATTTTCCAATGCTACCAATCCTCACATGCCTTGAGTTCCCCCTAGAGGAACCATCAATATTCACCTTTAGGAAACCACTAGGTGGGGGATTCCACTTACCCTCCTGCTAAACCTTATGCTTGGTATGATGAGGCCTTCTACCAAAAGGAAAACTCGACCCACCAACCTCCAACTTCAATTTCCTTATGGTATGCACATCACTAGGATTCATAGTCTTAGACAAATCACATTTCACATAAATGGTCTCCTAGACCCTACTAAGGGTCTTTTGCCATAACTGAGCAACCACCATCTGTACACCCTAAAATATGCTCCAATTCCTTTCCAACCATAGATTCCAAATAACAAAAGTGGGGCCACTAATCTAAGAAATATTAAGAAAAGAGGTCTAAGTAGGGGGTCTACCATATTTTCCCAAAACTCAACCAAAGAAGACATATGAACACAAGTATGGTTCTAAGCTTGCCACTAGAGGTGCCAAATTTCTCGAGCAAAAGGGAATTGGAAGAATAAATGAGGGGAATATTCCTTACCATTCTTATAGAGAACACAGATAAGAGGTCCTTGAAAACCTCTCTTCTACAAATTATCCTAGGCAAGGCATCTATTTTGGACCACCAACCATAAGAAGAAATTACACTTAGTCCAGGAAAATTTGTTCCAAACCTACTTCCACTAAGGCACATTGATTATCCCATACACTTATCTATCCAATTCCAAATAACTTGAGGCAAAAAAAAAATTTCCTTTCAAATTAGGGCCCCAAGCCAGAATCAGGGATTTTTTTAGTGGTGAATCTTTGCCAATTGGAAAATATTACATATCAGGCAAGTTGAAATTGGCGAATAAATCACACCAATAGGGTGGAAAAATCACCCAAATTTTAAGAATTATTGGTCTAATGCATGTCCATTCTCCATCAATTTATTTTATGAGGCATATTTAAGTAATAAATTTGTCATAACAAACTACACATTTTAAATGGATCAATTAATATTTTCGCTTGGAATATTAGAAGCATGTAATAAATCACCTAAATATTCGCCAATACTATTAAAACAAAATTATGTATAAAGACCCATTTCACCAATTAAAAATTATAAATAGTTGCTCATGAGGACCATTTCTCCAATTAAAATCTACAAATAGTTTCTTATGAGGATCCATTTTGCCAATAACATTAAAAAAAATTACATTTGAGGACACAATTCACCAATTTCCATGACACCTCAATGCTAAATGTAGGGCCATAATCACCTTGAAAATTACAATGTATGTGTTTCGTCGAGGTTTGAATCACCCAACACTTAAATGTATCGTTGTATAATCATGCAGGATTCACCAAATTTTTAATATACCATTTAAAATTCTTGCAAAATTTTTTGAATATGGATTGATATAAATACAATCAAAACTATCATTTATTCTTATACATTTTATTCAATTCTAAACTTGTGAGCTCTTGATTTGGAAGTTGGACTTGGAACCTTGAAGTTGATCATAAGCAAGTTGCAAAATTACTACACAAGCATTTTTGCATTAACAAATAGCAAGTTAGTGAAAACTTGGTGAGTGATCATTTCTTCATAGTGTTATAAGATTTCTTTATCTCTTTTCCATTCTTGCTTCAATATTAAAGATGATATTGAGTAGGGAATGGGATCTATATTTTGTGTCCTTAAACAAGAAGACTTTTTTTCCAGCTTTTATTGAAAGTGAGACCAAGATGTCGAGAAACAAGTGCAACAAGGATAAGACTCCTTAGGGTGGTGAAGGGACTGGGAAACCATCAAAATGCTTAAAATTTAAAGTTACCATACAGTCTTACTTTGGAGTTGGAAATTCTTTTGATCCATCAGATCAAGATGGAGCTACATCATCAAATCTTCCACCAAATATTAATGAAGAAGGAATTCAAAATACCTTACCGCCACTAGAAGGTGGGATTGCCATTGAGTTAAATGAGTTAAATGAGGATGGAAATACTGCAAAAGATGTTCCAAGGGATACCCTAGTTAGCCAGAATGAGATAATTGACTTGGATGAAAATTTTGGTGTCGTAGAGGATGTTGGTAGCAGAAAAGAAAAGGAAAATAAAAAATGGGGCATGAGTGGGAAATGACAAGGAATTTTCAGCTTGATTGGGTGTCAAAGTACCCATTCATTGAAGCAGTGGAGAAAGAAAACAAAGATGAACCTCCAAAAAAATGCAAGTGTATGATTTGTAGTTGGAAATGTAAAAGAGACAAGAAATTGCAGCTAAAGCTTGACACTATAGAAAAGCATATTGGTAAAGTTTATGTAAAATAAATCATAGGCAGAAAGGAACAATCAATTTTACGATGAAAATAAAAGGAATAATGTCTTCATGTTAAGTATGTTGCAGAATATGAAGAGCATAAGCAAAGATTGTCAAAGCTTTCTGCATGTGGAGGTACAATTGAGGCTCAATTTGGAAAATTAATGGAAGGATCATAATTGGAAAAAACTATTCAGATGAGTGTTGTTTTCAAATTTTGTCTAGAGGGCATCCAATGACAGACTACCCAAAATATTTTAATTTATTATCTTTTTTGGGTGTTCATCACTTTCCTAGTGCACATTGGTTAGTAAATGCTATATGGGAATGGGAAAATTGTCTTGCTGTAGTGGAAACACAAGATTTAAAGGAGAAAGTAAAAGAGTCAAAATTCATTGTATTATCTTTAGATGAAGTTACTATTGTAGATAATTCTTCTTGGTTTTGCATGCATGTGTATACTGTAATTTTTTTTTTTGTGAAGCTCATCTTCTCTGTGTTCATAAAATCAAGGACAATTCAACATCACAAAATCTATTTGAACTAGTCAAGAAATATTAGAAGGAAATTGTAGGCATGGATGACTTGACAATTGCCAAAAAGTTGGTGTGTGTAGGAGTTGATGGAGTTATAGTAATGCAAGGTCATAAGACCAGTGTTTGCACAAAGTTACAAACTACTTGTGCACCATACATGCTTGGCATTCACTGCATGGCCCACATAATGGATTTAGCATTTAGAATTGTAAGCAAGTATCCTACAGTATCAAAATTTGAAAATCTAGTCCGCAAGCTCTACGCATACTTCTACTGAAGTCCCAAACATTTCACAAAATTTCAAAATTTTGCTAAGGGAATAACAAAAGGAAACAAGCTTCTTAAGGATGTTGATACCAAATGGATCTCCTTGCATGGACCAATGAATGTGTTTTTCAAAATATCAATCCTTGATTGGAGTAATGTACGCACGTCACAACACAGTAGACAAAGCTCTTAACCTCTTACATAGGTTAAGCAATATAGAGACACTCTTGAATTTAGCTATTCTTCTCCTCATGCTGGATGAAATGAACAATCTTATGAAGAAAGCCCAAGAAAGAACTATGTATATCAATGAATATACCAAACTACATTGAATGACATGCATGGCCCTTGATAATCTATACCTAGAGCTAACTTCTAAAAGCCCAAATTTTTTAAGCTAGAAGAAAATTATAGATTTGAATCATCCTGAAATTTATTTATAGTTTATTGTAAGCAAACACTTATGTGTCTGTGTACGTGGATTTGAGATACCAATGTACCATTGTATGATAGTCAGGCACTCTATCAGAGAAGTACCTATTACAAAGGAATCTTTTAATGAAATTATTAAATTTGTTAGTGATAATTTGAAGGAAATTGCAAAATCCACAGAGATTTATAATAGATTCCCTTGAGAAGAAATACTTGAAGACATGGCTATTGTGTATCCTCAATTTTGGATTCAAGGCAACCAAGATAGCCCAAGTTGTTTTCATGATAAATTAATTATCTTGGCCGAACACTTTTTGAAAAGTGTAAAATATAATGAGAACACAATAGAAGGAATTATAAATGGAGATAAGCTTAGAAAACAATGTAAGCATTTTGCAAGAAGTATGATGGACCAGTTTGATTCCATAGAGAATCTCTTTGAACTGGGATCAATAACAAAGGCTTGGACAACCTTAGGTTAGAGTGAAATATTGCGTAGTTCGATATTATAATATTTTAAACTAATTTATGTAAAAAAATGATATTGGGATCGATGGAGAATGAGAGAGTTTTCATCTTATTGGAATTTTTCAAATCAAAGATAAGAAACAAACTAGACAAGAATTTGGAAAATTGTTTGAGGGTGTTTGGAACTACGTATAATGTCAAAAAATTTCCTTTTCAAAGGGCACTCACAATCTGAAGGTCCATATGTGAAAGAAGAGGGTTGTGCAACACTTCAAACACTGGTAGTGGTGGCAGTGGTAGTGGAACAAATGACAGTGACATAATGAATATTAAATTTGAGAGACAAGGTGAAGAAAATGAAGACCATATTTAAAATCAAGTTGACTCTTTTACTTTATCGCAAGTTGAACATCAATTTGAGGGATCTAAATTGATTTGGAAAATGGAAGTGAATTAACAATTTTTAGGTATTTATACTATACTTCATGAATCATATTCCAAACTATAGTTGATGATATTTTATATTGTATTCCATGAAATTGTGAATCATTGCACTTCATGATATTTTATTTTATATTGCACTTCATGAATCATATTCCAAACTGTAGTTGATGATATTTTATATTGTATTCCATGACATTGAATTTGATATGTGATTCTACATCATTTTTCACAGTTTATGAATTATTTTGATCAATTCCTTATCTATAATTGAGTCAAAAAATAAAATATACTCCTACAACATACTGAATCATGGCTTCTTATAACCTCATAGCCTTACAATGAGAAACCAAGCAAAGAGAAACACTTATCACACTACTTATAAATTCCTATTGCATTGCTATTCACACAATCTTTGACAAATAACTGAAAGGAATATTAATCAATTCCTTTAACAGAAGCTAACAGTTCAACATCCATAACATAAACAAATGATGTGATATGACAACTTAGAAATAAACCTTGATTATTTTGAGTCAAAAGATAGTGAATACAATAGTGGAGTGCAAGATAGGTCGATGTTCAAAATTAAAGAAATACACTCAAGTATTTGAGTCATCTTTTGTTATAATAGAGAAAAATTACAACATTTCCTATATGTGCTATCAAATAGCTTAAACTGTGCAAAAAGAGCTTATAGAGAATTAGATGAAAGAACAAAAAATAAGAATGCTTTGAAATTTTGAATGAGGCCTAGGATTCCCTTTTATAACATAAGGGAAGCAACAAGAAAAGAAGTGAAGAACCTCATCCTAAAAAAAATTGACAACCAAATTCTCAGACATGAGGCATAGGAATAAAAGCATGGATCCACTCACATGCCGAGTAAAAAATATAATTTTCATTCCATGCATTAAACATATCCTCAAAAGGCCATTTATGAGCTAAGAGATTTTTCAAATTCTCCAAATTTTGATGATACTTGGCATCAAGTAAAGCACTAGCCTCTTTACAAAAAGTTTCCATCTTTTTTTTTGCATCAACCATCTTGTCTGAATAGGAATCAAGCTGATTTAAATAAAGTTTTTTGTCTATGCAAATCAGAGGGAGGAGTGTGGGGATTAGATTATTGAAACTATCCTTCCATTTATCTAGGGTCTTAAACTCCCCATTATCTTCTAATAGGCAGGGTACAACCCTTTTGTCAACATTTATGAAAGAGTTCATTCTTGGCTGTGTAGCTTCAATTATACTTTCCAAATACCCTTTTATGATTTCATGCCATCTTGAAAGTATCAAAAGATAGGTACCAGGTTGGGCATCAAATGTGTTTGCAGATCCTTTATACATACCTTCCAAAGATGAAAATCTAGGAATCTATTGTTCAAATATACATTTGAGCCACTCTTGATCCCCACTTATTCTGGTAATAGAATTTCTCAAATTCAGATATGACACACGAGTATTTTCTATCCTTGTTAAGATTTTAGATAGTCTGTGCTTCAAGACGCATGTTGCAATGCACACATTCTCATTTTGTTGATTTTGCTAAGCATTCTTCATCTGCTCTTCCAACATTTGAATCTTTTCTTTAAGCTCTGTGTTTTCAATCATCACATGAGCAAGGGGGACTATAAAAGAGGATCCTGCTTCCTACACACTTTCAAGAAGGGATTTTTGTTTAGCCAATAATGCCTGCTATTGGTTGTAAGCTTCCATTAGATCATTATGTTCCTTCACCACTATATTAAGTCTATCTTACAACCTTCAAACACTAGCTTCATTGAACTTGGAAACATCTACCACTAATGAAGTAGCTTCAAGGTCAGAGGTGTCAGATATCCTCTTTACAATCAAGCTCCCTTTGATACCCTTACCCTTTGATACATTAGCAATCACATGCTTGCTTGTATTTGGGGCAAGGGCCTAGATTGCAAGGGCTTCCCAATGTGGGTTGAACCTTGATCCTAGCAATGCCATCTCTACTTCCTCTTTTGTGGAGAAAACTTCTCCTTCTTGTTTCCTAATAGTATCAAAGACAATTGCAGAAGTAATGTCCCATTTAGGGAGCAGTAGTAATCCACTATCTTCCATCATTCTTCTCCCTTCGTCAGGCATGATGTTTTTGGACTCAAAATTCATTTCTTCCTTTTCCTTTGTAGCTACTTCATCATACATTTCTCTAGGCACATCTACTTGTGCCAACTGAACTCTTTTAAAGTACTCCCCCCTTTTTAATCTCAAAAAAAACTATTTAAACTCCCAAAATTTTATAAACTCATCATCAACATGCTAATTCCCTCATATCATTGAGGTTATCTCTCCCCATATCCATGTCCAACCCAAACCTTTACTAAAGAAGGACAAAAATATTTAGTCTTGGGGGTATGACATATATTGTTGAATTTCATCCTTGGTGATATGAACATCTTCAATTTCATCTAGATTAACGGGATTTCCAACCAAAAATAGGGGGTTGCTCAACTTTCATCCTCTTCTATGGTTGCTCTCTTGGGGGAGAATCAGAATCCACACTGATTGTTTGAGGGGAAGGAAATGGAGTGACCTGTGGTGGGTCTAATTGCACATTTTCTCTAATAAGAGGCCCCTGGGGCTGGGGCCTTCTAATAGAGAGGTTAGTTGAAGGTCTTGGTTGCTTTGTTGGTTTCTCTTCCAGGATAGGGGCCTTACCTACAACTCTGTCAAAATTCTTTAACACCGCCTCAATCTTGGAAATTGGATCATTAATATTAGAAAATTCTCCATGATAATCCTTATCATTCTTTATCCTTGCAACCTCTGCCTTCATGAATGAAAGCCATTTCACCTTTATATCTATTACCTCATATTCATCCTTGTAATTTCTTATGAAATCTTCATTTTCTTCAACATAATGGTAAAAATAAAACCTTCTAATACCTTTCCTAACCTCGTGTATGAAACCTTTAAGGTCAAAATTCTTGGAATTTAACTGAAATAACCTATTTTTCCCAAGAATTTCTTCCTACCTATCTAAGTTGTCTCTGATAAAAGTGAAATTTGAAAAGGAAATAACATAAGGTAAAAAAAACCTTTCCTTTGTTTCTTTAAATGAAACTGATTAGTCTCATTCAATTTCCATATAATTTCCCTGAATGCCAACCTGGGTGATGTTATGCCTTGTATAACCACCCCATTTTAAATTTGATTAAAATGGGACCCTCTTTTGCTTTCACTCTTTGTGTTTTGCCCCCTTTGATTTTGAGGTTTTTGATTTGCCTTGGCATGTGCTTAATATGTTTATCTTGCTTGCCCAAGTGTTTTCCCCAAGTTGCATATTGAAAATCTTATGTTTTGGGTGAAGTTCGGGCTTTTTCGGTCCATCTAGATTTTCCCAGTTTTCTTTCAAACTCTAGTTTCAATGTTGTTCGGGTTTTTGAGCTAGTTCAGGATTGTCCACCCCAGTTGGATTTTCTTGAATTGCGCTCGAAGTCCAGCTCGACCTATTTTGTGCTGTCGTTCAGAGATTTCTGGCCTTCACAGAATTCCACTTGGCTAGATATTTCCAGATTCCACTTCACCGTTGGGTTTCTGAATTTCAGGTTGCTGAGACTTACCGGTCACTGTGAGTTTCTTGACTCTCTCCACCTGGGTGGATCTCTCACCGATGTGTGTTCCTGAATAGTTTCCATGCCTTTCCTTGTTTGTCAATGCCTTAGTTTGATTTGGGTAAGGTTTTACGAATCCTAGTTCAATTTGATGTGCTCTGAGTTCAGAGTTCTGAGTCATCCGTGAAATTCTGGTCTGGCTAGATTTTTCTGGATTTTCTGCCAATCTTTGAGTGACTTGAGATTGTTGACACAGGAATGATTCTAATAATAAATTCTTATGTTTCCATGCTTATTTTGATGAATTTCGCAATTTTATATGCATTTCTTCTTCATTCAAATGATCTATTGGTAAACCTTATGCCTGCTTCAGAATTCTCCATTATGGCCGGATTTTCCTAGTTTCCTTCAGTTTTCTGAAGTGTGGAGTTTTGAGTCATCCGCGGAATTTTGGTCTGGCCGGATTTTTCTGAATTCTTTGCTATGCTCTATGGAATTTAAGAAATTTGGTAAAATTGATGAATCTAATGATGAATACTTGAACATATCTTGCTTTAGCTTTATGAGTTTCACTATTGTATGCTAATTGTGTTCATTTTGATGATCTATTGTTGACATTGGTGCCTCATCATGAGAATCCGCCTAGTTCAAAATTTTTCAAAATTCCTCCCAAGCTGGTTTTCCCCGGTTAGCTTGAAATCCTGAACTTCTTAGTGTTGATGCTTAATGGCTAATTTAATGGTTTTATCATGAATTTAAGCTAACACTTGGATGAAAATGTTGTCAATATTTGGATTCTCACATTGGTGTTTGATGAACGCAGCCTGAGTCTAGCAAGACAATGGCTAGAAGGGCTAAGAGAGACACAAAGGGATCATCCATCTCTGAAGAAGAAAGAAAGAATGAAGCTGTATGTAAAGAGTAGGATTCCTGAGGGAAAGATGATGCCAGTCTGGTTCAAGGTTTCACCTATGAATATGAACACCTTGCAACAAGAGAGACTAAGACAATGCGATGGGACAACTTAAGGATGATATTAATGCTATTGAATGGAAAACTAGGGTTTCACCTATGCCACTTGTGAATGGCTTGCAGAGGACCTTCTTGATGATGAGGGCCAGAAAGGAGCAAGGTATGGGTGACGTGGGGGAAGCATTTAATGCAAAGCTACATCAAAAGTCGTGCTTCCTCATCGTTTCACTTTGCCTCTTCTTCACACATTTTGGTTCGAGTTATGTGGCAGATCCTAGGCCGATATGGCCAGTGCCCTTGCATTTAATGCACATTTGACTTTGTTTTGAACTCTTCTAGGGCCAACTTACTTTGTGGCCGACTTATTATAAAACCCTAAACTTGGCTAATGCATCTGACGTGTTTTTATAAATATGGCATTTTTGCCTCTTTTGAGGGATCTTTTTGTTGTTAGACAGGTTAGAAGAGTTAGAAAGGTTAGAAAGAAAGCTAGTGGATTAGTTAGAAAGTTGGAAGATTCAGAAGGTAGAAGAAAAAGGTTAGAAAAAGAAAGTTAGGGTTTTGAAGTAAGTTAGACCATTTTGCAGTCCAGCAGGAAGAGGAGGTGATGTATCTTTCTAATTTTCTTAGCATAGATGGAGATAATTTGAAGACATGGGTTTCTGTACATTGGTGATCTTTCCAGATTTGTAAATGCTGCTTATCTGTTTCATTGACAATAGGAGCAACTAGATTTAAACCTTAATTATATTATGCTCTAGAATGGTATTCATTTTGGGTTATTAATCATTTGATTTGAAAAGCTTTCAAGGAATGAAATTTTATCTTATTTTTTGTTTGAATGATGATTTGCAATCTACTTTTAAAGTTTGGATTGTGAATGAATGAAACTTTGTATCAATTACAGGTTAATTTTATTCTGCAATTCTAGTTTAGGAATTCCTTGGAAGGTAACAAGTCTGATTAGTTGAATGAATCAACATTCTTTTTAGTTTGAAAACCTTGATCTATCTTTTTCTATTTCTTTAAAACCCCTGGTTAAAGTAGGTTTAGATAGATGTTTGATCTTGCTACAATCCAGAAGCTCAAAACTAGTAGGCCCCTTGAATATTACAAGCATATTGACCACTTCATGAAACAACAATGTTGTGAACCAACATCAAGGACCTTGGGAGGTGATTATTTTGATTACTGATTATCTCTTTCAGTAGAGGTGAGATATTTTTACTTTACTTTTATCTTACCTGCATGTTGTGGGTCAATTTGGCACATCAACAGGTGACACATATTTGGGTAGCACATGGGGGCCTTGAGGGAATCCATATACTCTAATAACAACTGAGTTCTCATGGAGGTAATAATCTCCCTAGTTATGCTATATTCCTAACTCTGACTTCCACTCTTTGGGCCTAAGGAAAACCAAAGTTTTCTTGTGAAATTTGATTCTAGGTTGACCAAACCTTTCCATGACTTGTCTTACAAAGAAAATCTCAAAAAAAATAATATTCAGACTCACTACAATTTTTTTCCCAAATATGGGTTGAATATTGTACTAGGTATCGTAGCCCTCTTGATCTTTCATGTTTAGTTTTAAAAATTTACTAAAATGATCTTTCCCTTTGTACAAAATCATATGGAAATGGAGAGAATACCACATGAAGTTTACCTCTGGCTCCTTACCATTTTTCCTTCTCTTAATGTCCACCAGTCGCTTGTGAGTAGCCTCAGCTAAAAAGCTAGCATAGTCAAAGTCAATATTGACAAAAGGATTTTGTATATCAACATCCATATACATAAGAGGTATCTCCCTTTTTTAAGGTGAATCTTATAGTCTTCAAAAGACTTGACATCAAAAGGCTCATGTTCATTATCAGGGATTCTCAATGCCTTTCCATAGAAGCTTTTCTGTCTAAACCTAGGGAGCCATTTCACTCTGAAGCTATTTTTTCTTGCTTGTATTTTCTTTTGAAAGAAGTAAGGTCTATAGCCTTATTTGCAGCCACATTGTGTATAAAAAACCCATAAATAAACTCCTTAGTTATATCCATTATGACACTTCAATCCAATGCCCTAATTAATTTGATATTCTCGTCATACCTAGAAGTAAGGTGTCTGATGAGTTCTGCATTTATAAAGACATTAGGAACAACCAACTTCCCCAAATCTTAAGTCCATGCAGTGGAGACAGAGGAATGGCGGTTTTTTTTTCTATACTAGTGTATGAACAATTGCCACCCAATGACTATTATCTTGGTACTTCAACTCAACATCTTTGCAATTTCTAGAAATGTGTACCATCCCCTCTACTGCATTAGGGCTGAGGTTACATTGAAATTAAGGATTTTTTGAGGAACCTAACAATTGGGCCAAAATATCCTCCTCTAAGGGTCGTTTAGATGTAGAGCCAGAGGTTTGGGTGTTTGATCGACTCATAATTCCAAAATTATTTAAACATGATTTCTATAGTATTCTACAATAAATTTTGTAGACCTCATTATGAGCTTCAAGAATAACAATGGTGAATTTTTCCAAGAAGGGCGTACCTATTTTTTAGTTCAACTCAAGTTGACATGGAATGGGTGCACCTTTGCAGTTTTTTCTACTATGTCAAACCAAACAAATGAACTAAAAATTTATGAAGGAAATTATGAGCCATCATCCTTCACACCTAATATTACTTCTTGTTCACATGAGTGCAATTCATTCATCTACCCATTAATCAATTTTGAACATGGGTCATCCATCAGGAAAGGGACATACAAATCTAAAATTTCAATAATGAGTAAGTATTGATTTTCTTGAAATGAATGCAACCGCCCTCTCTATCAAAAAGAGTTCTCCCACATCCCACATGCTAATATCTTCACACAATTTCCTTCTACAGTTCCATAACCAAGAAAAGGAAATTCTGCTATGGGCCTGCAGACTTGTAGAATCCTTTATCTTCCAACATATAGCATACATAAAATAACAAAATTACAATAAATTAAAGGTTTTGATTTTGATTTTATATCTGATATTAAAGGGTGACTTCCTAGAAAAAGGGGACGCATGAATCATGATATCGATACCCATAAGTCATAACTTAAAGACCAATCAAAAAGTGAATGATGTCAACAACAAAACATAAGAACACCAGGGCTTAAGGATAATAGGGTTTGTGAAAGTCCTAGGTTGCAAGCCTAACAACCCTAATTTAACGAGTTGAGGATTACCAAGAATTCAAGGGTTATAGGATAATAGGGTTTTATAAAGCCCTAGGTTGCAGACTTAATAACCCTAATTTAACTAGTTGAGGATTAGAAATAATTTTATGCTAGTGTTTTAGGATAATAGGATTTTAGAAAGCCCTAGGTTGCAAGCCTAACAACCCTAATTTAACTAGTTGAGGATTACCAAGAATTTTTATATTTCAAATTGTAGTGATATTTTATGTTGTATTCCTTGAAATTATGCATTAGATTGAATAAATTAACATATTATTAATAATTTCATATTTTATTGTGCTAAACATGTACTCAGTGATTCATCAATCAAATCAATGCTTAATAACATATTAACAACAATAGCATATACAACAATGAATATCATCAATCATTTAATGTGTATCTAGTAGTTGAAACCAAAGTTTTTCCTCAATTGATAAAATAAATGATACAGATAATTGAACATCAACAAATTACCAGATTTGTTGACTTGAAAATTTGTTAACTATGTATGATTGAATTTGGATCTTGACTTGTATGTTTCATCCAAAGTTACATTCAAGGTTATTAGTGGTTTGATGGAATCCAAATAGTTCACCTCATTTGGGTTCTGAGGAAATTGGTCCAAATCAATCTTCCGTGCACCCTCCATCTTCTTTCTGAAACCATCCTTTCCAATGAATCGCTCATTGGTGTCAAAAGCCTCTAGAAAACCAAGCTTTGTCATGTTCCTTAACTTTTCATCTAGCTTCTTCATCTTTGTTGTAGCTAGATTCACAAATTTTTCTATTTCACACATTCTCAAACGCTTTTGAATGATAAACGACACCTTCATTGAGGCTTCAATCCAATTATTAATCCCTTTTGATTTCAATTCATTGTCACTAGCTTTGTAGACTATTTGTTGAACTTGATTTGCAGATTTCTCTGCTGCCAACACATTTTTGTTGTCCATTAAATATTTGTTGAGCTTCTTATAATGTAGTCTCATAACATCAATCAATTGAAACAATTCATACAAATGATCAATCCTCTGCATTATTTCCTCCCAAATCTTTTGTTTCATATGCCTCTTTGTTTCTCTACAAAATGTAGTTAAAGTATTTTGACAAGAGTTTATTTCATTTTTTGCTTCCATCAGCTCTATGGCCAATCTATCATTTTTTTTCTCTTTCTCCAATTTTTCGTTCCCACTGTTCATTTACTTTCCCAATACTTTTTCTTAATTTTTTTGAAGTGGATTTTTCCTCATCATATTTATTTTTGCTCTCATATAACCTTTTCTTCACTTCATTCAATTCCACCTCTGTTTGTTTATCCTCTTTTCTTTTTGATGTAGAGGTAGATTTTTTTTTCTTTTTTCTAATTCATTGCTCTTGTTATCTACTACTTTCCTCTTTGATTTCTCATTTGCTATATTTTCTTGTAACTTTTCTATTTGAATATTCAACATTCTCTCTCTCTCTCTCTCTCTCTCTCTCTCTCTCTCTCTCTCTCTCTCGCTTTAGCAATGATGTATACACCAATACATTTTTATTCTTTGATACATTAATTTTGTCACTATTTTTGAATTAAAAAAATCCAATTACAAACTGCTCACCTGAAATTCAGATCGATCCATCTCATGTTTTGGTTTATTTTGAACTGTGGGAACAACAAACATATAGTCCATGATTTCTTTATTTGTGTCAAATGTGGGTAATACCATGGTTGTTGCAGGCTCTAAACTTACAATAGATGCACTCTCCAACAGTTGCTTCCTTTCTTTTTTATACAATTATGATTTATTTTTAAACTCATCAATGTAATCAAAACTTGGGGACATAGGAAAAATGGAATGCTTGAATGGTGAAGGAATAGGAGTATTTGCAGTTGCTTTTGCAAACACACTAACTGGGGGAGTTCCTAGAAATAACTCCTTTGTGGTGGAATTGGTAGTTGGACTTGGACTTGTCAAAATCCTTGCCCTCTTCAGTATGCCTTGATCACTTGGTATTTGTGTGGTATCTTGTATTGTTGTACTCTTGTGTGTAATTTGTTATTGTATCACATGTTGACCACTACTAGTACTACTACCCATACCATTGCCACCAGTGGAAGTGCCAGTTGCACTAGGTTCTCCAGCATGGACATGTCCTAGTTGTGATTGTATTTGACCTTGAGTAATAGGATTTGAAGCTTTAACAAAATAAATTGTTTTAGCTGTACTTGTATGCCCTTGTTCTATTTTATCAGCTCCAAGGCCTCATTTATCACCTAGTTTTCTATGATCTACATTTGCTACTGTCAAAGGGCCTTGTCCTTGGAACCCCAAAGGACAACCTTCATAACCCATTTTTTTGGCTATGGCTGCTCTTGAAGTATATGCTTCTTTTGTGGCCTCACTTAAACCAACTTTGACATAGCTTTGTTCTTCCCTATCATCATTAGATTTATCATCAGTTTATTGATCTTCATGTTCATTGGGATGCTCTATATTCCACAATTTTCTAAACTCATAATCTTCTTTGTTATCTCCAAAGTTTGCAAAAGTTCTTGGTTCACCTAGCTCCTTCCTAATAGACCAAAAGATAGTAATTTTTTACCATGACCCATATTTTTTTGTAACTTCCTTATCTAGAGAATCTGGCATTTTTACTCTACTAGATGGTTTATCACTCTTTTTATAATAAAATTTGTACCTCTCGATTGTCTTTTGGTGCAATGGCATAATTTCTACTGACAATTATTGAAAAGAAATACCTTTTTTAGCAACGATTTTCTCCATTCCTATTTTGACTTCATCCCAAGAATCCTTGTTTCTCAAGTTTTCAAGCAAGGGTTTACTTTGATGTTGAATTCTACTTGCAGTATTCCTATTGGCCACAATTATTGATTTAATGGTGTCACATGGACCATACTTCCAGTGAAAGACAACATCAAAATTAAAAAAATTCAAAGATCATGTACCACCTTAAATGCTTTTCTCTCGGATGTGAACCCTCCACATGAAAAAGGTAAAGAAGGAAATAAGGGCTTCTTTTGCTTATTGACAAAGTGTAGCTCATCAGTACTCTGCATCTGCCTTATATATTCTAATACAAAAATCCTTTCTGTCACATGTATTGGAAGTTTGTATGGCTCAACTCTTGATCCATAAAATCTTAGCATAGTAAATTCTTCCATTAAGTACCAATCATCCAATTGGTACTTCTTTTCCTAGTTGAATTAAATTTCTACATGACATAGGAAATCTAGGCATTAGAGTATTTGTAATTGCTTGATGCAATAGAGCCAAAAAGTAGTCTACAAAATGATTGTAGTTCCTTTGAGAATCATGCATCCTTATCTTAGTGGTCCAATCATATCCTGGAGCCATTTTCTTTTCCTCAACGTTCCTATAGGGCTGAATTTGAAGCTTGTTGGTCTGAAACATTCCACTAAATTTGAATAGAAATAAATAGCACAAGCAGGTTGTGAATCTAAATGTCTTAGTGGAATTTGAGTGTGGACCTCCTTTAATCATTAAAAAATGTTTATGCATGGATTCTACAATGTGCTCAATAAATTTATATTTGACAAGTTGAGGTGGAACAACATAATGGATATTATATACCATTTCAAGGAGGCTTGCACTCATTTCCCAATTGCTATCCAGTCCAAGGCAACATGCTAGCACGGAAATAGTATCTTGAACCCATGATTTAAAAATATTAAAATCATAAGGAGGCTTATGATTAACTTTTAATTTGTTTCTAACTTCTTTGGTATCTTGAACTATTTTATTTAGGAAAGAATTTTTCTCCCTTTCATCCATTGCTTCATAATCACTAGCAAGCTTTTCTAGGTCAATGTGGACATTTCCAAATTCTTCAGTTGCAAACCCTAACACTTTTCAAAATTATTCTACATTAATGGATAACAATTCGTCTTTGCTATCTTTATTAACAATTACTCTTTTGTTATCATGATAATTGTGAGCACAAACCATGATAAATTTTGGGCAAGGGAAAACCTCATGTAACATCATGTGCCCTAATCCACTTACCCATGGTGCACTGAAACTATTATTTTTCATTTGATTTGAATCCTTATTCTCAAATGAAAATCTAAGTTCCGAGGTAAGCCTACCATAGATTTCAGGATCATAAATATCATGGTATTGATTAGTGAAACTTGGGGTTTTAAACAATCCAGCATAAAACATTTTTTATCCAATTTTTCTCTACCTTTCCCAACACTTTCTTTGGTCTACTAGTGGTGGTAGAAATGCTTGTACAATGTGAAATTGTGAATTCCCTCTTAGTCCTTAATTTTTCTTAAGTCTCTCAACCCTAAACCCAAACTTCAAAGTTTGAAAAAGTATGATTTTAAGAAACGATGAAACATAGCCATAGGAATTATGTCTTTCACTTACCCAAATTTTGATTCTTGAAAAGATTAATACTGATATGAATGGATTGGATTTGTTGGAACCCCGAATCTCCCTAGTGCACTACAATGAGCAATCTGAAATCTCCCTGTGTGGTGACTCTCTCACTTAAAAATAAAATCACTTAGCAGTTGAAAGTTCACTTATCTTTTTTTAATATTAAAGTGAATGAAATGTCAACATGTTGCCTTCAGACTATACAATTAGTACATTAAATTTCCATAATGACACTTAGAAATAAATTCTCAAACAAATTATCAACCGTTGATATTTATAAATCAAACGGTTATAGGGTGATTCCAGAGGTTTGAGTTCGCAAGCCTAGCACTCTATGCATTTCATTTCGGAACACAATTACAACCATCCATCAAATGCTCATCGAATGGTTGAGTAATTTATGATATAAAAAATAAACATGTGTTTTAAAGTTGTTTTAAACATGTGCTTTAAATTTGTTTTAAACTTTAGTGGCACTAGGATACACAATCCTAATGGAGTCATTGAGATGAGTCCACATGTCCATTTCGAGGTTCTGCGAGTCACATATAGATCTACTTGAAGCATCCTATGGACTTGTGGAATCTCTTTAAAGGCAAGACATTGATTGTCATTGAGGCCAAGGGTCCAGTAATTTATTGTTGTAAAGGACTTAATAAAATGACTAATGATATCGGGATTTGGGGGAGTAGGTCAATGAAAAATTAGAAATCAATAACATTTCGACAATTCCTAGCAAGAGTGACAAATTTTAGTGTTTTTAGTGTTTTTTTTCAATTTGATAACATTATGTTTTCATTTGTATTGCTTTATGTTTTAAATCTACATGCAAATATTTCATAAATAGATAATACTTAATCTCTAAAAGGAAAAAAATATGATTTTTCTAAGTTTATTAAATATTTCATTCCATTTACATAACTTGTATAATTTTGAGTAGACATTGTAAACACAAAATAATTCTTTATTGTAAATGAATACTGAAGAATAACACAACCATTTCTTTTATTACCACTGAATTACAATGTTACATTATTACATAGCTTTTTAAAGATGAGTAGAGCATGAAATGTCCCCCATGTTGCTGATACTCTTTGATACTCTTATGTGTTGGTTTGATACTTGGTTTGTGATGGTGATTAGTTCACCGATTTGGTTGTGTGTGGATTCATTGTTTGGTTGGTTTGCTACACTTGACATTACTATGATGTTTGATGATACATTATGTGGTGGTTAGATTATTTTCCTATGCTATGGTTTTCTTTAATAATCTATGTGGTGATGTTGTGATTCTATGCTACTATGGTTTCTAATGTGTTTGCTAGTGAGTCTTGGTGAAAAGACGAAGTAGCATCACTCGCTTGTGAGCGCCCTGCTACCCTACAATTTCCTTTCATGATATGTCTACAATGGATATTTACATGTTACTTGACATTTATTTGTATGTAGGAATTGAAGGAATAAAGTCTCAATTCCACCTACTTCGGCAGGATAGGGCGAGCATTAAATTAACCCAACGGGTACGCTGTTGAAAAAGGGAGTTGATAAGGAAGTGTCCCCATCCCAAGTCTGTCACCTCATTGTGAGTATTTCAGTGTCGTGGTCTTGACCTTGCCTTTGTCTTAGTATTGTTTTTGTTTTTCTATTTTATTATGGATAGTTGTTATTTAATTTGTCCTTATTTTTATATGGGATTAATTAATGTTATTTTGTGGATGTGATTAATTGTCAGTAATTGTAATTTTGGAATTAAATGTTGTAAATTAAAAGTTATTTAATTAATTAAAAGGTATAAGTAATTAATTTAAATAAATAATGTTGGTGATAATTATAAATTATCTTTTTCAAGATATTAAAATTAGAAAATCAGAAGAGAATATCATGTGAAAATACTGAATTTGTAATTAAAATCTATGAGATAAGTGTGAGATTTTAAAAGCAAGAAAAAGAACCAATGGATGGGTTGGATTTTTGAGAAAAAATAAAGAAGAGATTTATTTATTTTTATTTATTTTATTGTGAAAAAAGGAAGTTTTCTACACACACACACAAAAAAAAGGTTTTTGGTTTTTGTCTGAAAGAGAAAAAGATAGTTTTTTGTGATTCTCTGTTAAAAATTGTTCTATAAGAAAAGAATAGGAAAACTGATTTAGAAGTTAGCTTAAAGGAATTTGAGAAGGAATTGCAGAGGAAGTTCATTTCGAAAGAGGAAGAAGGGTCACTGTGTTTGGATTCGTCATCAAACGAAGGACTCCAGGTTCTTTTTGATTAATTTAATTCCTTTGTTTTTTATTTTTTTGTAAGGGAAATGAAAATCATGTCTGCCATGTTTGAAATTGATAATTATGTTTAAAAGAAGATGTTGTTGTTGAAATTTGTTTGTGTCAACTTTTAAATCTTCTATGGAAAATGATTGTGAAATCTTCTAATCTTGCTTCAACAAATCTAGCCGTGAAATTTTGATTGGAAAAGAAAACAAAATTATTCTGGGGTTAAATTATGCATACCCATATTTGCAATTTGTCTGAAAAGAAATCAAATTGATATTTATTGTAGTTTCTTTTATTATTTATATTAGTTTGCCAAAAATATGAATATATATATATATATATGTTGGGGTTAAATCTTGTATGCCCAAATTTATTCTGTGTGGACTGTTGATTTATTATATTATTGATTTTGTAATTTATAGGAATATATATATACCTGGGCATATATTATCTTCTATCTTTTTTAAAAAAAAATATATGTATATTTTTTTTATAGTTTGAATTCCATGTCCTAGTTTTGGGTAAATAAAATAAACAAAAATAAAGTTATAAAAAAAATTGAAATATAAAAAAAATATATAAAAAAATTTATTGTGGGGAGGAGGTTGGTGATCGCCGTACCTCCCTGTACCCTGTGAAAAGCTGCACATAGCCACCAATAGGCTACACACAACAGTCTATAGCTATTGGGTGCAACCAAGTGGGGACTGCGGCCTCCCCATAGGGAGTACGCAGTGCCTATGGACTGCGTCCTCCCCACAGGGAGTACACAGTACCTGTTGCGTGGTTTTCTTTTTTTTAATAAAGTTTTTAAAATTAGAATTTTTATTCTAGTTTGGTTTTTCTTATATTATATATAGATTATATAAATATATATATGTATTGATATTGATATATATGTATATATATTTACACTGCTGTAAATTACAAAAAGTTTATATGGGCAATTTTTATAATATGATTTAAAAGCATGATTTTTATTAGATGTTTTATTTATATATATATACGTATATATTTATATATGTATATATGGTTAAAAACATATATATGTGTATATATATATATAGTTATAGTTATAGTTATATATGTGGAGATTATGGAATAATTAAATACATTTGTAATATTATAGTGTAATCGTGTAAATTAGAAATAAACTATGTGATTTAAATTAAATTGAATATTCTTGAGTAAACTAATTTTTTTTTTTGGTGAAATTAATATATTGAAATGTGTTATATGGCGTTGTTTAAATGTAATTGTTTACTCTTGTGATTATTTGTTGAATCTATTGTGGTTTTCTCTTTATTGGAATTATGTCATGTGGGAAAACCCTTGAGTTAGTTTATCCTTCTGTAGGAGCTTAAGTTACTTCTTCAGGATTTCCAAAGGTCGAGAAATTGATGTCTATATTTGATCTTGTAATTGGATATTTGTTCCTATGTTTTGGATATAGTTGTGACTGGAGTTTACACATAGGTTGTACCATTTTTATGGATGTTGTTTCTTATGATTTTGGTGAGATGGTTTGGCCTCGCGGATGTTCCATTTGTTGGTACAACTCCTTGGTGTTGGATTTATGTTTTGGTTTCTATTGGGAGTGGCTCTATGTGGGGGTTGGCTCACAAAGGGGTTGTTAGGGTAACCCACGTTAGAGTTAGAGTAACAAATGATAACTTAAGTAATTAATTAGGGGGTGGGTAGTTAAACATTAATAAGATAATTATGGATGCCTCATCTACTTGTTAGTGTTGTCATCGACTAAAGGTGGGCCGAGAAGGCCATGGTTGGCATGATCGTTGCCTCGTCTCCACGAGAGGTTAACGGTTCCACATGAGTAACCCTATGGAGAGGCGCCTTGAGATAGGCAATCATGATAACCATAGATGGAGGTGACACCTAGTTATAGGTTGTCTAGATAATCCATGTATAGATGGAGGTGGCACATTGAGACAGGTTGTTTGGATAATCCATGTAAGGCCATGTGATGACACTCTCCTCTAGCATTCCTTTTGAGATGTTTTTATTGAAATCTTCTGGAAGTGGTCTATTGATATTATGTCTTGAGATTTATTGATGATATGATTTGTGAATTATTGTTGTAATATGCTGGAAGTGGTCTATTGTTATGTTTTGGAAATTTATTGTCGTTATGAGATATTTCTTTGTGTTCTCTTTCTTTTTCGTGTCTGGAGTTTAGTCTTTCCTTACTGTTTGGATGTGCTTTGTCGGGGATCCTTCCTTGTTCGCTCCCAACATGGGGGTGGTTGGGTGGAATGTGCTACACACACTGTTGGGCCCCTTGGATGTAGTTGTACAATTTAATGCAGAGTTTTGTTGATGCTGTTTGATATGGGATTCATATATTACCAAATGTATATTTGTACTTCAGATGTATTCTATGTATTGATGTATCACTCCCACGTGCATTAGGAAGACCTATGATGTAATTATGTATATGTGTTCATTGTGATGTACTATCAAACTGATGTTATGTATTATCATATAATGTAAATCATTCTTGAACTATCACTTGTATATATTGTTAATGTTATGTTGTATCTGTAGAAATATGTACTTTATATCTTCATGATTAATTTATTGTAATTTACATGTATGGTTTTATATGGATTATTCTTGTCACATTGTTTATCATTTATTAATGTTTAAAATTGAAGTTAGGTGAATGAATGGGTTAGCTACGTAATGTCATCTCGTGTACCCCAAAGGATTTAGGTGTTTAATTTGTAATCTTTTAAATGTAATGTATACAATAAATTATACACTTTAATAGTTTAAAAAAAAATTGTACCATAAATGTTAGATGTATTAGTTTTCTTTGGGGTTGTGTGGCGGGGCGTTGCATGCAAGCTCTTGTTTTGTATAAATGAAACATGTCACTTTACATCAAACACAATTGATTACAAGTTGCTACTAGTGACCGTGCAAGAGCATTTCTTATACCATATTCTCAAACCACGAGGCTTGATGACCATGGTTTGGATCTTGGGATCTTGAATATGCTTCTACATTTATAGTATGCTCAATCTAATGCACTAGAACAACCCAAAATGACACAATTGATTCCAAGTTGGTAGTGGCGGCTATGGGATATAGACCATATTACCAAACAAATGATTTGAGAATCTATAGGGCTTGCCTACCATGCTAGGGAAATGGAAGTTGTGAAGATACAAAATGTAGCTATCCTATTTCCAGAGTCATGTAGAAGATAAGGGGTAGTAAATCTGGTCCCACCTTCTACGTGCTACTTCCATGCATCGAGATAGCACCCAATGAGTTTGAAATTCCACAGTTCCTCTTTGAGGGCCTCTATCAAAATGGAGTATGAGAAGTCACCAATTTTGAATGGAAACAAGATTAAAATACTTATGTGGGTGTACTCTCGATTAAAGCACTTATCTTCATCAGAGCTCCTCATCCTAGTTCAAAATGTGTCTCAAAAGTTAGGTGAACCAAATCAACTTCTTTCCAATTCCACCCCTTCTGAACTTGAAGGAAATTGTTCTTTTCCTCTATAACTACATAACTAGAGGTAGGAGAATTTAGAGTATACCCAATAATATCACATTGTCTTCTTCCTTATTAACCTTGCAAAATGAAAAACCTTATGAAAATTTAGAACATTACACTTAATAGTAAAACCCTTTTCCTTCTATGAATGATTTCAGTTGTGCTCACTATCCCTATTTATGAGTCAGTGGCCACCACTACTAGCCTGATCCCTGTTTACTCATGAGTCCTACAAGGTATAATCGCACAAAAAAAGTAACCAACTTAATCATGTAACTTAAGTCTATTATTTACAATGTTTATTTTGATTGAGGTTTGGCTACATGCACATTGTACCTCAAGTTGATAAGCTGTCAAAATTGCCACTCAAACAATATGAAATCATTACAAATCTTATTTCAATTGATCACTAGATTAGTGATATCATCATCTATAGTACGTCATGTAGTTTTCAATATCAAACAATCCAATCACTTGATTTGGATGTACATATGACATTAATCCATGATACCACAACCACACTTTCTTCAAAGAAAGACAATCCAATGGATATGTGGAAATTGATAAAAGGAAAGCACATGCCATGTGTTGTACTTTCTACCATTTTCAGTATCAAGTTATCAAATCAAATATTTCGCTCACTTTAGATTAGAAGAGAAACTTAATTTTGAATCTTTTAAAGATTTCCCAGGTACATATGGCATGAATCCGCAGTACCACAACTACATTTTCTTCAATGAAAGACTATCTAGCAGATATGTAAAAATCAATAAAAAAAATGAGAATTAAATGAAAGGCAGAGTACTTCAAGGCATTGAAAAGAGAGAATCAAATGGCTTGCTGTAGCTTAATCATTATCAATGTCTACTAATAAGTCACAATAAATTTTGCTCACTTATGATCATAACTATATGTTGAACTTGAATCATACAAAAAATATAAATCTCTTTTCAAATTTAAAATCTATATTTTTATACTGAACAAATCAAAAAGGATTTACAAGAATTGAGCCATGAAATGTATTTTAAATTAAGTAGCCATGAAGTACATAGCCAACATGGACAAAAAGTCATTAACCATGACAAAAAAATCAGTTATAAGATACCTATTACAAGAGTTGTACAATAAAATATAGACACAATTCATTAATAAAAAATTATGTAACAATAGCAGAGGCCCTCAACCGAGTGTTTGAGTAGGATGTGAATCAAATTGAACAAAGTAACAATAGAGAAGAAAAGGGAATCACCCAAATCCTTCCTCCAAAACTCTAGACTTTGCAATGGTGCATTGGTCATATCACACACCAAATCACACCTCATATTAACCATGACAAAAGCTTGCATTGTAGAAGAAGTAGCTAGTTCAAGTTTTGGGAAGATTCCACCAATAGGCTTTAACCCAATTTCAAATTTGCAAAGCTCAAGTGCCAACTCCAACGAAGAAAGAGAGTAAATGAAAGGCTACAAATAACGTATTGCCAATATCTTCACCAAATCTTTATTAACAAAATATCCATGCAATTGGACAAGAAAGCAGAAGCTACCTCAAAAAATAGAGCACAGGGGTTGTTATGAATCCACTTCCTACCCACAATTATTCTTATAGCCTCATCAATCTACACAAAGGGAATAGTAAAAACCATACCCAACTTTTGTCTATCATAGGAATTGTTGCTTCTTTTCTCTGAAAAATATTTGGGTAGCATGACGTGCCATGAAGAATCCATAATATCACAGATAAATTGATAATATAGAAGAAAGAAAGTAGAGCCAAATATATTATAAATGATATGAAGCACATCAAGTTGGTGAAGTATATATAGAACAAAGAGATCAAATACTCAACTTGAACATTTAATTCACCTCTTGATGTGACATATTATTTCAAAAAATTGAGTCATGAATTTAAGTGATTTAATAAATAATAAAACACCAACCATTGATATTTTAAAAACTAATGGTTCTGGCATTATTTCAGAGGTTTGAATTCACAAGTCTAGTGCTTCAAGCATTTGCTTTCAGATTGCAACTAATTTACTACAATCGTCCATCTTGCGATAACCATTGATCTTTGATGAACTTAGTGCTAACTATTAATTTATTTTAGACCATTAACCATGAGCTGAAGCTTAGTCCCACCGAGGAAATATTTCACAATTCCACATTATTGTAGAAAACTGATGACATCACCTTAGTAGTGCGGGCATACGGGAGCCACCCGATTGTTAATCGCCGATCTCAACCATTGATTTTTTGTGAGAAAATATTTGTCACCTGA
Organism: Sequoia sempervirens; assembly: GCA_007258455.2. NCBI lineage: Eukaryota > Viridiplantae > Streptophyta > Pinopsida > Cupressales > Cupressaceae > Sequoia > Sequoia sempervirens. The sequence goes on along the minus strand of VDFB02271358.1, from coordinate 30,951,965 downwards.
ATTAGGAGATATCAAAGTCTTTGATACTCAATGGAACCAGTAATTTCCTTGGTCGATGGGTCGGCCACCACGATGAATCCAAAGGCTTAAGTCATAACATAAGAGACCTTCAATTGTCGATAGCCAGTCAACAATAAAATATCATTTTGGGTGCCATGACTTTAAGTGATTTAATAAGTAATAAAATTTCAATCATTGATTTTTGAAAATCTAATGGTTCTAATGTTATTCCAGAGGTTTGAATTCGCAAGTCTAGTGCTTCAAACATTTTCTTCCTAAATGCAACTACAGTCGTCCATCAAAAACTCATCGAGTAGTCATAGGTTATATTAATTTGCGATGACATCTGCCTTCAAACATAATAAATATGTTGATACTTGTACCCATTCCAGACACTTTAAGAAGGAATTTGGATGTGTGGAAAATTGTCCCGAAATAGAACAATATGTAGCATTTGATATTTTCGCCACCCATGCTATGATTTTTTATTGGCATACCAGTTTATTTTGTCAATAATTTTTTTTAATGATTTGAGATTATGTTTAATTCACCAATGTTTTTTTTATTCATTTGAAAATAGGTTTAATTCGCCAATGAAAACATATTTTTTGGTTTGAAAACATTTTTTAATTGCGAACAAAAATATTTTATTTGTTTGAGTAAAGGTTTAATTCGCCATTAGAAATATTTTGTTGGTTTGAAAAGATGTTTAATTCTCCAATAGAAATATTGTATTGGTTTTAAAATAGGTTTTAATCACCAATGAAAATATTTTATTGGGTTTAAAAAATTTCAATTTGCCAAGATTTTCCACAAACTTCTAGTGATTGAAAAGATTCGCCAATTGAGATTTTTTTTTCTCGAAAAATGAAAAAAATCACCAATAAAATTAATATTTTTTTAGGAAGTATACATGATTCGCTAGGATTTTACACCTTTGTCGAGGGGGGGGGTTTCTTAAAGTTATCCCTGGCCAGAATATCCTTCCCAAAGAGGGAATTACAAAGCTTGTTATCCAAAATTCTAGCAAGCTCCTAATGAGCCTCCTTAGTGCCGCTCAATGTCCATTCTAGTGGAGCCTTCCAGTGCATCACTTCCAACAGACCCAAAGCTTGAACCAATTTAAAATCCTCCACCTGACTCCAACCAACAACAAGCAAATTGTTATAGAGAGGTTGTAAATGAGGAAACATATTCAGGATGGGAGAATGTCCATCCCACGATCATGCTAGAAGAGAGCCTTCGATCTTGTGTTACAAATCCAAAAGAGACCCTTCTTGATGAGCTTTGCCCCTCTTTTGAGAGTATACCAAATCATGGACCCCTTCCTTAAAAGGATATACCGAGGAACATCAATGGAGCTCACCCTTGAAAGATACTTACGAGTAAGAATATTGGCCCAATCCTAATCCTAGAAGGTGCACCAACACCAATATAACTTAGTAGAAAAGAATTGGCCACTTAAACTTGTTGGCTTGAGCTGAATACCGCCCTCTTTCTTCGACATGCAAACTGAATCCCACTTCACAAGGCTCCATTTCGAAGAAGACAAAGTGCTTACCCAAAGAAATTGACAAGAAAGGGCATCAAACTCCTTAACAAAGCATGAGAGAGAAACTTGCACAAAGCATCTATAAATAGGAAGGGTCTAGACAACTGACTTCAAAATCATCACACGTCCTACTAACAAAAGCCACCAACAAGTCAAATGCCTAACCCTCCCATGAAACTTATCCAGTACATCCTGCCATAGATGTCAAAGATGAAACCCCACCAAGGTGGGAATCCCAAGATAAGTCAGTGGGAGAGAGCCAATTTAAAATTGAAGAATTTGATCAATCCTACTTTGAATAAGATAAGGAGTGTTGAAGAATAATATTGAATACTTGCTCTCATTGATCTTTTGATCAAAAGCATCCAAGTAAATATCCAAAGTCTTCCTTAAATTCACTACTTCTTGAATCTTGGAAAAACCTATTAAAGTTGTGTCATCCACAAACTACAAATGAGAGTGTAGAGGCACCCTACCACCCCAGCTCGAACCTTGAAGCAATAATTGATTAACTTGATACTTGATAAACCTTCCCAGGCCCTTAGCCATAATAATGAAAAGGTAAGGGGAAAGGGGATCCCCTTGGTAAAGACCCTTCGAAGCGTCAAACAATTTTGAAGGTTCACCATTAATAAGAATAGAAAATGAAGTAGAGGTAACATAAATCATCACCCAATCAATCTATTCCCTATCGAATCCAAAGGCTTGAAGAACTTTATGCAAGATGAGTTTTCATAATCCTTGGCCATATCAAGTTTGATGAGCGTGGATTTCTCCTTGGAATTTTCCAAAGAGTGAATAGCCTCAACAATGATCACAACACCATCCAAAATTTTCCTACCAACAATATAACCACCTTGTCCTTTAGAAATCAAAAAGTGTATCCAAGGCTTTAGCTTTTTACAATCAATTTAGTGATAATTTTTTAAAACAAATTACAAAGAGATATAGGTATAAAATGATCTAGACAATTGGCTCCCTCCCTCTTGGGAATAAGAGCCAAAAAAGTAGAATTCAAATCACATAACATCTGCTTATTCTTGTGTGACTCTTGAACCACCTCAAGGAGATCCAAATTGATAATTTCCCAAAACTCTTGGAAGAATTCAATAGGGAAGCCATCTAGACCATGGGATTTATCTGTTTCATTTGGAAAACAACCACTTCTAATTCTGACAATGAGATCCACATTCATATCATTAGAAACTAAGGGGGGAATGCAATCCAAAATAAGGTTCTCCTCACCATAGGAAAAGAGGGGATCCTTAGTAAATAGCTCTGAAAAGAAACAAGAAGCCTCCCTAGAAATATCACCCTTGGAAGCTAGCTGCACCCCCTTTGGTGAAACCAGAGAAGGAATAATATTCCCAATCCTTCTAGCTTTAATAGAGTTATGGAAGAATGCAGTATTGCAATCCCCTTCCTGGAGCCAATCCACCTAAGAATTTTTGTTCTAGAAGATCTCCTCATGTGACTTTCATTTCTCGAGTACTTTAATAGTTGCAACTTCCTTCTGAAGCAAACCATTAGTAAGACCATGATCCTAGATCTAGTGAGTGATGGTGTCTAAATTGACTTCAGTTGATATTTTATTGAAGTGAAGGTTACATTTCCTATTCCACCTCCCGAGTCTATACTTCACATACTATAGTCTCTTGGAAAAAGAGTACATAGCCTTGTCATGATTGGGCTTCCCTTGAAGCCTCCAACTACTCATAAGATCATGAAGAGAGGGGTCTTGCAACCACATTAATTGGAACTTAAACGATAGGCTCCTATAAGCTTTGAAAGAAACAACAAAAGGATTAATCAACTAGTGATTAGATCATTCCAATCTAAAATCTCAGAGCTGGTGTTCCAACAATTTCCAACCCAAAAGTAAGAGATAAGAAATCTATCAAGCCTCTCAGAGATAACATTATCACCACATCTCTTGTTATTCCAAGTAAAAATTCCATGACTCAGCTTCACATACACCAAATTTAGGAGCTCTATATTATCCCTTAGTAGGCAAGAAGATTGATTAAGTCGAACATTCCTACCAAGTTTTCCACTAGGAAAAAAACTAAATTAAAATCCCCAACAACGACCCATGGAAGCAAGGGATCCAAAGACCAAATATATCTAACATGAGACCAAAACTGAGCCTTTCCAATAATATTAGGAGTGTAAACATTAGTGAAGAGGAAGGTTTCACCTGAATCAAGACTAGAAGCAATCACAAACATAGAATAGAAACTCAAAGTACACCAGAGAGGAACAATCTTCCTTGGATAAAAAAAACAAGCCACACCACCAAAATTTCTATGAGCCCCAATACATTGGCATGAACCACAAAACCAAACATAAGGGGCTCTATTCAACATATAGTCCACCGATAACTTAATTTCCTAAGGAAAGATAATGTTAAGACAATGAGAATTAATCATCTCATGAATAGCCTTTTATTGAGGGAAGCTATCCATACCCCTCACATTCCATGAAATAACAATCATTTCCAGGAGTGGGAAAAGTGGGAGTCAACGGTCTTCACCAACCTTGATTCCACTAGATGCTCACTAGTTGACTTAACCTTTTTCAAGTCCTTCTTGCGGCCCATCTCAAAAGTATTTTCCAAAGGTCCATTTTAAGAGGCTTCAATTGCAAACCCACTCCCTATAGGGTTCCACTATTCTTACCAACATCTAGAGTCTCCCTTGCCTAGAAACGAAACAATTCAAGGTAGTCACCCCTTGTAAGATCAAAATCACACTTGGATTAGGTTCAACAGGAGTCTAAGATGGAACATCTATAACCATATGCTCAACCCGTGCTTCCCCTACAGGAAAGGTCAAAAGGTCATTCCCTTTATCCCTTGACAAATTTTCTCCCAAATTCCGAACACTAGTTGATAATTCAACTAGAATCCTCTCCTCTTGAGTCAAGTCCTCTAAAGCATAAAACCAATTAAAAAATCCATCATATTGCCTATCCTTTAGGGTTCTCTTTAGACCTCTCCCTTTATTGCAAGGCTTGACCAGGATGCAACCCTCCTTGTCCACTACATCAACAACCATAGGAGCATTCCCTTTTTCCTTCTTAGGATTTGAGCTAGGAATTGAGTTAGCTGCTCCAGTTGCTCAATTGAATCAAGGATAATTCCTTTGTAGGTGCCCATACTCATGACAAAAATGAAATATGAATGAAGAGTTTCATAATCTAGCTATTGAATCTAGGAATAAGAATCAAGGCATAATTCTAAAGAGTCTAGCAAAGGGTTATTTAAATCTATTTTGACATAAACATGAGCATAAGTGATTACCTTTTGGTCCAAAGTTTGTTGAGCTGAGCCAACTGGCTTTCCAAGAAGCAAAGCAATCATATGCAAGATGTCTCTTTTCCAAAACTCTAATGGGAATTGAGGAAGATGAACCTAGAAAAGAAATCATATAGGAAGCTCCTTAGCCGAATTGAAACCCACATGGCAGGGTTTCATGAAAAGTCCAACCTAATTGAAAAAATAAGGTTCACCTTCAAATGCCCTATTTCGGTCTGCCTTACATGTGAACACAATAATGCAATAATTGTTGGAAACCAACTTTATCTCTATATCACCCTCGGGATTCCAAACCTTCCAGGTCCAAGATACTAGAGATGGCAAGGAAAGACAGATCGCCATGAATATACAAATCAACGGACTCTAGTTGGATCACCAAAACGATACACTCAAGGCATCTCTCCAAACAACCATTCACTTTTTTGAGCTTGAGGAAGAAGAGTCATCACCGAATGAAATATTGGTATGGAGCCACATTACCTTTCCATGCAAAGAGAAAGATGGATCGGCATGATCCATCCCTTCAGAGAAAAAAAAAGAAAAAAAGAACCACAGAGGTAGGCAACAAACCCACCAACTTCCACACACAACCAAGAAATGAAAAATGAACCTCCACAAAATAGATCAACACATTATCAATACTCTTCACCACCCTCAAAACACACCAGATCGACACTTCTAGCGAGCAAGAAAATAAATGCCCCCCATATTGAAAAATAAACTTACCGAATCTCCAAAAACACTACCAAAGAAACACAAATCTCAAACAAGGCATGCATAGTCAATGGACTAGCATGCAAGCCATGACCTATAGCTAGTCGCTCCCACATAAACCTCCTACTCCTTGCATTGCATCCTGAGAATGAACTTCAAAATTATTGATTATAAGGTGCTTAATTTACTAGATCCTAAACCACTAGACCTAAGTGTCGTAAATACTAACGGGAGTTAGGGATTTCTATTCCAGAGTGTTTTTAGCATCTAGTTATGAAAAAAAATTAAAATTTTGGGCTTTTTGTGAATCAAGGTTCAAGAACTTGGAATGATAAGGTAAAAAAGGATAAGATTAAAATATTTGAACTTATAACTAATAATTGGGTTTCAAACTATGTCTTAGAAAATGATTTCACACAATAAAAAAAATACTTTAAGGATTTTCCATGATGCTTGGTGAATATTAGTAACACAAGATTAAATAAACCATATGTATGAGGAAAAATGACATAGTGAGGGCTTGACATGAAAAAAATTTAAAAATAACTTTAAACAACAAATTTACACCACTCCCCTTTCAAGACAAATAATTCATCTAAATTAATATATAATCATGACAAAAATATAAATGGATAAACTCTATTTATAAGGGGAAATACAAATAAAAAAAATAAATATGAGCAATAAAACCTTAGGGGTTGATCCTACAATACTGGTTTACAATTCCAATGAGGAAGGAAAATTCCAAAAATGCTCCTATGTTTTTTTTCTCTTTTTAGGGGTTAGCACGAACTGGGGTGTTCGAATGGACCCAAAAGGGGTTTGAATGAACCCTGGTTCGAGTGAACCCTATTAAATGATGGGACCCACTTTTTGGGCATTTTTTTATAATGAAGATAATGGAAAATTGAATAAAAGGGGGGGGTTCATTCGAACCAAGGTTCATTCAAACCCTGGTTCTAGCGAACCTCCAAGGGGGGTTCATTAAAACTTGGGTTCATTCAAACCCCCTTTTTTGCCCTTCTCCCCCTCTTGCACCAAATTTCTATAGAATTTTTCCCTTCGAAGCTCAGGTTGTGGATGAAAATGGAGGAGATTTCATAGAACCAACTAGATGATGATAGTCCTCAGAACGAGCTATCGATTGAATATAATTTTAATATGTTTTGGTTTTATTATGTATTTTATTTTTTAGTTTGATTAAACATAGGTCTTTCATTGAAAATCAAGCTCTCTGTTCTGCACATGTGGAAAAATAGCAGATTATCAAATTTTTTTTTTGAAAAATATCAGTGCACTAAATATTGATGTCCTTGATCCAACAAAAAAAAAAGAATTTCAATACATACAAAAAAAGTTATGCTTTAGCCAACAAATCATGTCTAAATTGTTAAAGGTTTGACTTTGAAACTTAATTAAGAAAAAAATATTCAATGAAATGCTATGAAACCAATTCCATGCACTAGATATTGTAGTTCCAAATCTAAATTAAAATAAAAATAAAAATTATGTGTTATCCAATGATGTCACTCTTTAAAAATTCAGTGTTTATTGTTAAAAATTAGTTTTTGAAGGAGATGGAAAAAGAAGTGAAACATCATTCAAAAAATTTTAAAAAATATATATTTATAATTTACAGAAAAAATGTCACAAATCACTAGTTTGCATCATCTTCAAATTCCTCACGGTTTAGCCACTATAGGTGCCCAATGATCGTGTGAGTGTTGCAAATGAAAGGGTTGATCAATCATTAATGACTAGGACTATCTAGGTAGAGGGAAGGAAGCTTGAATGCACAAAAGGTGGTATATTGTGAAAGTGAAAGTATTAGAATGAAGGCTCATAATTTTTTTTGAATAAACTCACACATGTAAAGAAGTGGCATAAATATAGTGATAGATGAGTGGGTCAAAAGTGGGGAAAAACACATTTCTAAAAATGGGATCAAACTTTAGAAATAATCTATTAAATCGACATCTTAGTATTGAAGGATGATAAAAATATCACATTATGCCTCTAGTTTTAGGAATTGGGAGTTAGAATTTACATTTTGATCTATTGGTCACTAAATAAAGAAAAGTCCACAACTCTAAAATTAAAGATAATAATTAGGGCTTCAAGGAACTTTATGATCAACATACAAGTGAGAGAAATATTTAGCCCTCATGAAAAAAGGTAGAAGTTGGGATTTTTATATACATTATAATTGAGTACCTTGGCAATGAAAATCCTAAAGCTCCATTCCTTAGCCACAATTAGGGAAATAGGAAACTTAGTACACATCAACCCTTTTAGCATGTGTAGTCAAAATTCTAAAAGAAGGTTAAAATTTTGGGGAATACTTTGTTCAAGTACTCTAGTAAAGAAGAATAGGAACTTGTGACAATTAAAAACAAATTTAAATTTGACTCTAAAGATAAAATTTCAAACAAACAATCTTTTAAAAGCACTTATAGAAAAAAAATTCCCCTTTCTTGAGGTTTGATTAAGTTTGTTTGGGGTGAAGTTGTTTGAATCTTTATGTAAATCATGCTTTATCATGGTTGCACTGCACTTACTTTAGAATTTTAGAAGGCTCGATAGTTTCTTTGAGTATATTAGTCGTTGTTTACTACTTATATTGATATCATTTGATGTTAGAAGTTCAATGCATAGACTTTATGTTGGTATTTATTCATCATATTGTTATTCAATAAAACCTATATTAGAAAGTGAAATCAGTTGTATATAATTCGATAAGGCAGGAGATATGGTTATATTTAATTAAGGGGTATGTTATATTATTATTAAGACACTCGATCATCTAAGTGTGGGTACCACAATAATATCCGTGTTATATGAAAACAATGACCTCAGTCTATATGTATATATACAAGTATATACCAAAATATATAAATCTATATAACACAGTTATGCTGAAATATATTGCTTGATAAACAACATTTCAATTATAATAAATGTATATATATGTATATTGTATGATTGTGATAGAAAAAGATTGATTTACGCTCGATAATTTTTGGCTATGTAGATAAACACATTGAGAAGTAAGTAGAAGGAAATAGTTATTTATAATTAGAAAATTGAAGGGATGGATTGAATAAATGAAATATATTATCTTTTGAATGAGGACTTTGATCTTAATTAATTTACAGTTGAATTGACATTACATGTTGATTTTATGTTTGCAATGTTTATTCGTTTCTTGTAGTAAATAATGTGTTTGATTATTTGAAAATTAGAATAATTGATATTATAGTTATTTAGGAGTTAATGTGTTAATTGAGTGGGAAAATTAGATATTATAAGATTGACTTATTTATATTTGGGTAGATGGTAGATTTGATAAATAAATTGAGAATTGTAATAGGGAAAATTGCTTACTTGCATTTCGTTAATTGAAGGATTGATTGATAAAAGAATTAGTTAAAATATTTGTTAATATCTAGCAAATTATGGGTTACTGTGTTAAGATGTTTTAAGTGAATTATGTGGTCATAATGTATTTCGAGGATATACTTATATATTTGTATATGTGTATGTGTAAATGTGATTGTAGTAGGGAGTTAGAGAAGAACAATTTTACTTTAGGAATATTTAAATTATAGAGACAAGTAGATTGGAGTTCTAAATAGATAAGTAAAGGAGTTCAATAGAGAAATTGATTTATTTATAACTATGTTATTAGTGTCAAACTTCATCGTAGATAAAACTAGTTAGCTTATGTTGTTGAATTGGATATTACCTTACGATATCATTTGTTAAGTTGTGTGAATATAAATAAAACTATTTGTTTACAATTAATAATTGATTCATTTCCTATTCAATAAGTTCAACAAAAGGGTCTATAAAGTAAAGTGGTATATTGGGTATGGTATAAATTAAATGGATATATAAACTAGACTTCTAGGAAAGATTATATGTTAAGACTTGGAATTGGTCTTAATGGTACGTATAAATGTTTTGAGTGCTTGGATTAAGTGATTAGGTTAATGAGTAAAATGAAAGTGAAATAATTCTATTCCTCTTGATTATAAGGGACAATGAGTGTGTCTTGAATATGGAAAGTGAGTATTATAAAATGTGAAAGTGATGTTTATGGAGTTGTTCATGATTGTTTGTATATTGTGAGGTTGATTTAAATAGTGTATTTCAGGGTTGCAATGTTTGATTGTTTCTTTGTGATGAATTATGTGTGCAATTTTGGAATTTAAGTTTATTTTGGTTATTGTTAATGGAGGGATCCCTTTTGTGTCAAATGGATATTGAGAATATTTTGATTTTGTGGATTGAAAATAATATTTTGAGATCTTGTTATTGTTACCACTTCGATGGGGAACTAGTATGTTAGTAATTTGTTAGTCTTCCAAAGGTTGAGGAAAGAGTTCTCTTTATGATTGGATTTTCATGTTGGTTCTTTATGGACACTTGTTTCCATATTGGATTTATGATTATGTGGGTTTTGGCCTTGCACTGCGGAATTGTTATTTGTGGAGACTTTGTGCAAGTTGGTGCATGCCTCACTTTATGTGATCATTCATGTGGCTTTATATGTTGTGCAAGTTGGCTTACCCAATTAGTGGACTATAGAGTCTTTTTGTTGCTAGTAGGGGGAGTGGCTCTCAATGGGGGTCTGGTGCACAAAGTGGCAAGTCCAAGGTAACTCATTGAGAGTTTTGTTAATTAGTGATAACCTAAAATAAATTAGGGGGTTGGGTAGTTCACATTAATCAAGATAATGCCTCACTCATGGATCAAGTGCTTGTTTAGGCTTGAGATGAGTGGGAAGGCCTAGAATGACAAGATCAATTGCTCGGCCCGACATGAAGGTATGTTGATCTCACATGAGTTTGTATGGGGGTCTAGTGGCCGATAGAGATGGTCTAGGGTAACCCAAGATGGGGGTCTGGTAGCCTAGGAAGGTTATGCTAGGGTAATCCATAACAAACTATGCGATGACACTCCTCCCTATAGCAACCTTGTATGCATTTTTTTCTTTTTTCCTTCTTGTTCTTATACCTCTAGAAGCAGTTTCTTTATTTTTTGTTTGTTACTTTTGTATGTTGGAGTCATGTTATCCTATGTCTGCTTGACTGTTTGTGTAGTGAGTCCTTATTGTCATCTCTTAGCATGGGGGGTGGACCTTAGGGTTCCACATGGTTAGGTGGAATATGTTGTGCACTCCATTGGGTTCCCAATTGATGTTCGTGAGCATGGATGTGGTATCACATACAAAGATTCTAGACCTTGTGTTGGACTTGAGTTAGTGTTGATGATTATGTAATTTAATCATTTCAGTTGTACCTTATCATGTATTTGATGTATCCTTTCCATTATTATAAGGGAAGATTTGATGTAAACTTGTAAATAGTGTAATGTTCCACCCTCATATATAGGAAGTTGTATATATGTTTTTATTTTTTTGTATTCGATGATCTTTAATGGTGTTGTATTTGTGGATATATATATATATATATATATATATATGTATATATAATGCAGAAGATGTAAATGGACCCTTGTTATTAGTCATTTTGTGTTGTATATTTAAGTTGATTAATGGTTATGTTTGTAATGCAGTCATGATACCCTAAAGGGAATAGTTAGTGCAAATGTTCATGTGGATTATATTCTATGTTATTGTTAGTATGATCTATATGTTAATTCACTTTTTTATAAAAAATTGTGCCATAATTGTTAGTTCATTGTGTTGTCCTTTGGGGTTTCATGGCAGGGCATAACATTAACAAAATATTAGAAAATTCCCAAGAGATATAGAATTAGAGCCATGTATTAACTCAGTACAAAACTTAAAGGAAACTTAAAACTAAAAGGAAAAAGAAACTGAGATTCCATTTTTTTCTCAAGAAAAATGAGAAATTTATGTAAGGCATAACATACCCTATTACCTCTTTACTCATGAAAAATAGCATACATTAGTAGCATACCCTATATTTGTATTTCTACAACACTTACACACAACACAACACATTCACAATTGATGATCACACATGCCATTTTAAAGGATTGACTAAGGTAGCATCTCATTATCCATCTCACCATTTCCCCCCTTCGAGCTTTATCAAGTGATATATTAGTATAGATTTCTCATTTCTAAAATCTGCACACATAGTAGAAATAAAAAAAAAAGGGTGAGAAACTCTTGAAATTTAGAAAGGATCTTAAGGAAGATACATGAGCAAACCCTTGTAGACATGAATATACCCTTTCAACACAAGGGTGGACTATATACTAGTACTTTTCAAAATTTTAAAGCCTACTGTAGATCTGTAGTAACACATTTCACCTTTTACAAAATTTGTATTGCATCAATCTTCAAATCAAACATTCTTCTTAATCCTTTCTTCAACAACTTACAATAGATTTATTATTCCCATCTCTCATACTTGTGTAAGCTTAGCTTTAAAAAAATCACTACTATTTTATTATTTATAAGGAAAATAAATTTAGTTTAGACATAACTAAACTACTAGCTTAGGATTTAAGTAGATCTTTATTTTTATCGACAATTTGGTTGATTCAAATTTACTATAGAAATGGAATTGATGGGGTTGATATTGAGACAATGAATATACTCACCCATGAAATAGCTTCCAAACATTGACCTATGATTATGTGTTCACTTTGGATTTTTTTATAGTGTAAATCTTAGTGTTTGTCATTTGATCTTGAAGAAATTACATTTTAGTTTTGAATTAAGGTGTTGATATATTACACAACTCTCAATATCTACAAACAACTCTAATTCAAAGGTTTGGATATATTATAGAAAATAAACATGTAATGCAATATTTTTGGGCGTTTGCATAAGTTTTGTGCTATAAAAACATTAAATATCTCGTGCAAATTATTTTTGAATTTTCTTAAATCACAAACAATACATGTCTATATATTTTAGTGAATTGCATAGAACAAGAATAAATGTTCACATAAAAAGATTGTTGAAAAAACACAAATCTATAAGATCTTATAGATTAAAAAGGGAGAGTAATAAAGTAGGGAAGAAGTAATATCTCATAGTCAATCTATTTCATATAAAACCTTAAATTATTAGGTCTTTTCTTCAAACCTATAAAATTTTACATAAGACTGTAACATAGGTTTAGCGATTAATTTTACATTTAATATAATAAATTTCATCATTTAATATTAAAGTATATAAATATTTTAAATTATGAAATTATTTTTTAGCATAAAAAACTTATCACACATACATGTTTACATTTTTTAAATAATTAACAAAAAATTAATTGCCAAAAAATACTTCCAATAAAATTGAGTTTGAACAGTTGTAGATTAACACTTATAATAAAATCCCTCTCTAAAAATATCTCTTAGAAAAGATAGAATAAGATCCTTCCCAAAAATTCCCATTTACAATGTGGGCAACTTGTAAGACTTAAAAAATAAATCTGATTCCTAATTTTAATCTTTCTACTATGAAATTTGAGATTTTTCATGTTTGTTATATCTTTTGATTAACTAATTTTATAATTTCACAAATAAATATATTTACATATTTTTATAATTTATCTATTCTAACAAAAAATAAATATATTTAATTAGGTGCAATAAGAATCAATAGTTAAAACAATCTATTTTATGATTTTATGTACTTAATTAGGTTTTTCTAGACAACAAATTTAAAGTGAAAATTTTAATTCTAAACCACTTGAGGATTTGTAAAGACCCTCTAATAAATTCAATAAGTCAATAAATATTATATTTCATAAATTCCAACCATTGTAGAATCATATGAGAACCATATTTGATTTCATAAATCTTTTTTTCTAAATACTACTAGAGAATTTTTAACTATTATCACAAATTTTTGGATTTGACTTGATTTTTTTTAACATCAATGTTTCAAATTTAACTATTTGATTTCTCTCTTCTCTATCTCATCCTAATGATGGATAATGAAGTTTGATTCGAAACATTTTTTTAAGAAAATCACATAGTCAAATCCAAAGATCTTCGATATTAGTTATTACTAGCACTAGCACCTAAAGGAGGTTCAAGGATTACATCTATATAAAACTATATGCATGTTAATATGTTAGAGAATATGTGTTTGTGCATGGATGCGGAACAAATTATAGTTACATGTCGCTGGATTAAACAATTAATAATAAGCACTAAATAATGGAATAAAATAAACTTAAACAAATGTAGATTTTTTCCTTAAAGAAATTAAGCATTATTTGATTATAAAATATTTGCATACAAATTTAAAACATAAAACAATGCAAATGAAAAAAGAAAGTCAACATCAAATTGACAAAAAGCATTGCAAATGAAAATAAAATGTTCCCATTTAATTGTCAAATCAATATTTATCTGGCTTTTATTGGATAAGTGAGATTTTGAAAACTTTTACGTGATATTTTGGAGGCTTTATCATTATATGACAGCTGGTTTATCATTAAATGGCAGCTGAAACTTGTTTTCCAATGACTCAATAGGGGTTTGCAGGCGTGAGACTTGTTTCAGACTCAAATCTCACACTTTTTTTAGCCTATCAACTAATTATAGACTGTGGAAACTTCATACTTTTATTTAGAATTTTTTTACTGTTGTTGAAATAGTATAATTTATATTAACTAATATAAAATTGATAAAAATACAATATAGATAAAAAATCACAAACCATAATCTATAAAAATGGTGACCTTAAACAACATATCCTTAAAGCAAAACAAGATAATATAGACATCATATTCAAGATTAACCTCAATTAGATTAATCCATTTATAGAAACATCATTTAAGCACAAATTGATCCAACTTTCTACCATTAAATGAACTGAAATGGACATCTTAATCAAGATGAAGAAGGTTGAATCAACCAAACTAATAATGTTCAATAAATTTTGTTCATCATTGATGAGTTCCAACTGAAACATAAGTTATAATATTCTTTCCATTGTAGAGTGGGCAAGTCCTAACCAAGATCTTCCAAGTCCGAATCATGTTTTGATTTCTTTATTCTATCTAATGATGGTCTGGAACTGTTGTTTTATTGCTGCTGTAGCAGCATATCTTGTTATTTTTGTACGCTCTAATGGTGGCCTGTTTGACATGGCAACGTCTACCCAGCCATCAGGGTTCATATTTGACTGTAATTATTAATTAATTAAAAATAAAAAACACATTGGATTCTGATTTTTAGTAAATTAATAAATACGGTCAAATGTGTGGCTGCATAGACAATTCGATTTGACACCAATATCTTCTGTTTCTGTTTTCTGGCTGATATAATATGATTTATTCTTCTTTATTTAATAATAATAAAAAATTCTTCCAATAAATAACATTTAATCTCATACCTTGAAGAAGTGTTGAAAAACTACGTGAGTGATATATGATATTAAGTGGGCCGCCATAAATAAGAAGTGTGGTCTCTGTGGATATTAATTATACGACACGAAATGACAATTACTTTCACATAATATGATAATGTCATAATTCATTTGGAATTAATTGTCTCTGTTAGAATAAACAAGCTAATCGTTTATGTGCTGCTTTATTCTGTCCAAAACACTTTTTAGTTGCAGTTTCTTTTCCTAGTGAAAAGTCTCATTATTTGAGCTAAAAGTATGTGTAGATGGTACCCACAAAGCAAAGACAATAAGGTAAAGACAGCGAGCCAGCAGACCAGCAGAACCCACAGCAGAAAACATCACGTGTAATTCTAGTTTTCTTTAATCACCATTTCATAAACATAATGGCAGTGTCACTGCTAGTGATGATGAAGAAGAAACAGCCTTCCTCTGAATAGATTAGCTTCTGCTTCCCTTTTAATAGACCATCTCCAGAGACCAACATCAACAATCAGTTCACTTGCCATTTTGGTACACTTTCAGTTGTATTTTGTCTCAAATAAATTAATAAAGAGGGACCCTGGTACTTTAGCCTATGAATAAAAATAGCTTTTAAGATGGCTCTTATAAAACACTCCCACTAAGAAGTAGTGATTTGATTGTGCCTCATATTTTGTCCTATTTTCCCAATCTATGTCCCACAATAATGATGAACCAAGTTAGCACAACTATTCTTAAATATTAAAACATTTAATATTTAATTATTTGTTAGTTGTGTGTATGAATGAGGTGTAAAATCGTCATAATTATTCAATTTTAAACATGTTTAAATAAAGTGAGTTAATATTGAGATAAACATTAATCCTCACAATCATTCTTTCATATAATTTTTGTTTTTATTTTAAATTTTAATACTCAAAATTAATATATTACTAGACAAAAGGATAATTACTAATCCTCACAATCATACTCTATAAAGTTTTAATTTTAATTTTAATATTAATATTCAAAACTTATATGTTACTTCAATATATATATGTTTGTCTATGCTAATTTGCAAGGTTATTAACACAATCAATTTTATTAATGCCAACGATATATTTGTAAACATACACACATACACATCGTAAATACTACCTCATGGTAATGAGAAGGCCGTTAGAGGAATAAATGATAGTGGAAAAGTGGATGATTGCACATGAGGAGATCAAAATTTAATTCACAAGCCAAGTGGGAGGTGGCGAAGAAAGTGAAAAGGCCATGGATTTTTGAAAGGGAGCACATTATGGCAAATAGGATGATGTGAGCTAGAGGTTGACATTAAACATGTTGAATGAGTCATTTGACGACTCTGAAAATATTTAATAGTTAAGGATGATAATAATCATGCATGATCTAAGGGGCATGCAAATCATTAATGACAAGGTGTTTTAGCAATTAAGGAAGCATGATAGCAAATGAAATTTTAAGACCTAGAGAATTTGGGTGATATCCAAGGTAAAGGTATGCAAGCAAGAAGTATCTAAAGATGGAATGCGATAGATTTTAGGGAAGGTGCATTCTAGGTGATAAAAATGATAGGAGATTTTTGGAAAAGATATTGGGTTTTGGGCATGAGGAGACGAAGCGCAGACACATGAGTAGTCAACTAACGATGGACACACAACTAGATGCATTTAGGCTGAAATACCAATGTACAAAAGATACACAATAGGTGATGCTAAGAAGTTGCATCTGAGCAATGCAATTGAGTCTAGGTGAAGAGAAAAAAAGAGGGTTGAAGGTAAATGTCAATCCGAGGAGTTGAGTGTATGTGTGTGTATAAGGAATAACAAGGAAAACACACGTCCCTTAATGTAAGAGATAAGGAAATACTTTATATGATAAAATGTTTCATTTAATATTGTTGTTTAAAAATGTGTGATTGGTTGCCTCTAGTTTCAAGTATCCATTTCTAATGGAGATTTGTTAGGGATACTAGGGATAGTTGTTGTGGATAGGTGGTAGTTCTTAATGTTAAGGTTTTTAGTTGTTGCAAGGTAATTTGCAACAAAGGGGGACCATTTTTCTTATGTGTTGTTGGATGTGGGTTCTCATGTGCTATAAGTAGGATGTTGTCATTAGTCAAGTATTACAATATTTGATCAAGTATGGTGCCATGACATGCATACATAGATGCATGCTTATACACATTACATAAATACATATATGTGCATAACATATTATATGTACATATGTATATTTGCATGTATATATTATATATATGCATTTTGTGTATTTATATTTGTATATACATATATACACATATGCATACTGACATAAGAAATTACATACAAGTTGTAATCTTCACTTTATATTTTTGCATTATGTTAGTGTCTATTATCATAAACAAGTATATAAGATCTTTATATAGGTGCTATGAGACATGAAAAATTTAAGATTCTATAAATAGTAAAACCCTTACAAAAAATTGGCAATTAACTCTTGTAAATCTTTACAATATTAAAGGTAAAGACACAAGTGCCCAAACTTCAAACATAAGTGTTTAGATGTTCATATGTATGAAATTTCAAACTATAGATATGATTTTTTCAATCTTTGGTGCTAATGTTGAGGAATATTTTTAGCATCTTATAGCTTCATAAATGCCTTTCTCCAACTTCCTTCACCCTTCTTTAACACTAATTGTATATCAAACACCAAAAATGAAATTTTTTGATCATCCTTTGTGTTTCTAGTTTCTTATTCAATTCTCAATTCAAGTCTTAGCTCCTACTTCAAAGAAAAATTAACACTGAGTAATTCCATATATTATTTTGAAAGGAATTAGATTTCAATTTATACATGTATATACACACATATACATCAATATGTATATAAGTGTATATATGTATGTATATGTAAATATATGTTTATTCATTTTCTATATTTTAAAAAAGTCTAGTTGCTTTTAATAGTAAGTGGACTAAGATGGCTGAAATAAATGTCAATCATTAGTCTAACATTATGATATGGCTTCAATAAATAATGTTTACTTCTAATTATTATTTTTTATAATACAATATATACGTGTGAAGGGATCTTATAATGAAAACCATTCAATCAATGAATTTATATATATATATATATATATATATATATATATATATATATATATATATATATATATATATATATATATATATATAACAAGCTTTATTTAAAATATTTGATATATTATAAAAAACAAACATGTAATATGCAATATTTTTGGGCCTTTGTACAAGATTTGAGCTGAAACAAACATTAAACATCTTGTGCAAGGGATTTTTGGATTTTCCTAAATCACAAACAATACATGCATAAAATTTTAGGTATATTGATAAGAACAAGAATCAATGTTCACATAAAATGCTCATTGAAAACATATAAATACATAAGATTTTATAGATTAAAAAAGGAGAATAACAAATTAAAGAAGAAGAAACATCTCATAGCCAATATATCTAAAATACAAACTTAAGTTATCAATTCTTTTCTTCAAACCTATAATATCTTACTTAAGGTTACACCATAGGTTTAACAATTAATTTTATATATAACATAATTAATTTTATCATTTAATAATATGGTGTATAGATAATTCAAATTATGCAATTATTTTTAGAATAAAAAACTTATGACACATGCAAGTTTAAATGCTTTGAATAATTGACAAGAATTGTATTGCCAAAAAATAATTCCAATAAAATTGACTTTGAACAATTGACATAGAGTATATTGTGGATTAACACTTATAATAAAAGTGTTCTCTAAAGATATTTTCTAGAAAAGATAGAAAAAAATCCTTCCCAAAAAATCCATTTACAATGTGTACACCACCTACTAATAAAGTTTTCAAATACAAATGAGAAACTTGTACAATACTTGTAAGACTTAAAAATAAATCTAATTTCATTATTTTAATCTTAATTTTTTATTTATTTTTATATTTTTGATTAAATTGATTTATAATTTCACAAATAAATATCTTTATGCTTTTAACAAGAATTAAATACATATGATAAGATGCAATAACACTCATAGTTAGTAAATAATTAAACTTTCCTAGGCAACCAATTTGAAGTGAAGATTTTAATTCTAAATCACTTAGAATTTGTGAGAAGACCCTCTAATGAATCCAAATATTTAACATTTGTGAAGACTCTTTAATGAATCTAAATAGTCAATAAATATTATATTTTATAATTCCAACCATTCTAAAAATGAGCTCTAGGAAAATTCACTGCAACAATTCACCGATGGAAAATTCTGCATTAATATTTTTTAAAATATATTTCGAAAACTTTGATTTTATTAAAAATATTAATGCAGGCTGCGGTGAATTTTACTTGACGGTAAATTTTTCATCTTTCAGTGAATTTTCCATCGGTGAATTGTTGACAACAATTTGCCATATGCCCAAAAAATCATATAGAAACAATATTTGATTTCATTAAAAAAAAAATAGAATCCATATTTAGAGACAACAGCATTTAAATACAAATTGATCCAACAACATTTAAATGAAGGAAGTGAAATGGACATCTTAATCAAGATGAAGGTAGTTGAATCAGCCAAGCTAATTATTTTCTCAATAAATTTGCTCATTATGGATGAGTTCCAACTGAAACATAAGTTAATAATATTATTTCCATTGTAGAGTGGGCACGTCCAAACCAAGATCTTCCAATAAATAACATATAATCTCACAGAGTAAAAAACTGTTGAAAAACAAGGCGTGATATATGATATTGATGATATTTAGTGGGCCACCATAAATAAGAACTGTGGTCTCTGAGGATATTAATTCTACGACATGAAATGATAATTACTTTAACATAATAAGATAATGTCATAACTCATTTGGAATAACTGACTCTGTTAGAACAACCAAGCTAATCGTTTATATGCTGCTTTATTCTGTCCAGAACACTTTTTAGTTGCAGTTTCTTTCCCAGTGAAAAGTCTCATTATATGTGCTAAAAGTGTGTCTAGATGGTACCCACAAAGCAAAGACATTAAGATAAGGACAGAGAGCCAACAGACCAGCAGAACCCACAGCAGAAAACATCACGTGTAATTCTGGTTTTCTTTAATCACCATTTCATGCACATACATAAAAATAATGATACTATCACTACTACTAATTCTGGTTTGCTATAATCACCGACCAACATCAACAATAATCTCATTTGCTAGTTTTCTGCACTTTCTATTGTTTTTGGTCTCAAATAAATTAATGCAAAGGGACCCTGATTCTTTTATCAACACCATACTAGTTAATGTATAAGTGATTGTTGGAGTAGGAAGAGTGGAGATTAAATAGGTGGTCACATGTGGTAAGGAGGCAATAGAGGTGTTTGTTGCTAATGTGGATGAGTATCTAATTGTAGGGTATTTATGTTTGCTTAGTTGTATGGGCAAAGATCATAAAGCTGGTTGTAGATCAGCGAGGTGTTTGAAGGGGCTAAGGAAGAGCTCAAGAGGCTGTACTAAGACAATTGAGTGGAAGAAGGGGAGCAAAAGAAGGCTACAATGTTACAAGGAATGTTGGATGTTACTTTCATTGTTCATTACAGTGATAAAGTTTGAAGGGTCAATTTGGTAGCCATGCTTGGATAGCAAAATGGCTCTATGAGTAGTTTGGTGGCTAAGTAGGAATGAATAGTAGGAGAAAAGTGGACGATTACACATGATGAGATCAACATTTAATGCTCAAGCCTAGTGGTAGGTGGTAAAGATGGTGAAGAGGCCATGGATTGTTGAAAGGAAGTACATTTATGTCAAAGAAGATGATGTAAGCTAGAGGTTGGCATCAAATGTGTTGAATGAGTCATTTGACCACTTACGAGAGCCAATTATGTCCCATTTTATGCCACATTTTAGCCTATTTCATACACCTTCATACCCATTCTCACATTCCATTTGCATTCCATATCAGACCATTTTACCATTTTATGTTGTGCATATGATTTAATATATATAAGTAATATTTAATTCAATTTTTAGATGAAATATGTGAATAATGAATATTGGATTGTATTTACTAATCTTTGCTTCTATTATGCTAAAGAAATAAATCTTTAAGAATGCAGATGTTCTTGTCACCTTATATGTAGAAAATCTTCCTATCGCTTTCTGGTCAAGAACTTCTGATTGCCACTTTTTGACTAGTAGTTTTTTTTTGTCATCTTTTTAAGATGACGTCAGCCTTTGTGGTGGCATCAATTACCTCTTTGACGCTGATTGTGCAATATTTAATCCAATTGTAGACTTCTTTTTATTCTTTCTTTGTGGCACATTTGTAACATGTATACACACCTATTTTTGGGGTAGGACACATGCTTTCTATTGTCACGATGGTTGAGGTAGTATTTCCATTGGTCTTTTTACCTGCATTCTTCATCTGCGTGGATTCATTTCAAGGAGTCAACTTTATTATGACAACTATGCTTTCTAGCTGTTGGAGGAGAAAACTGCAAGCATTATTTTATGATAAAGGACATGTTTTCTAGTTATTGCTAGCTGGAGAAATATTCCCATATCCTATTTTTTTTGCACACTGTTGTAACAAAACTGTTCTTCATTCATGGAGAGTACCCAAGGCTTTACATGAGCCATTCCTTCCTATTTTATTAGCAACATGTCAAAACAAAGTATTTATTACTATTGTTATAAACCCAACATATATATATTTATGCATAGACAAACCTTTTAGTAGCATAGACTTTGTATCGAACCTTTGATAAATAAAATAATATTTCGTATGATCAACCCATCATAAGAGAGTTTTGCTCATTTCTTCCACCATGTGAACTAGGAGCGAGGGCCCACTCCTCAGGGAAGCTCGGTGATGTTTTACTTTCTACATTTGATTTTCTTTCAGTTTATTTAATTCTATAATGTGTTTTGATTTTTGTAATGCCTTTATATTTAGAGTGGATTGTTATTTAGTTAATTATGATCTAGTTATTAACTGAGGAAACATGAGATGTGATTCTTTTAAATATTAATTTGTTCATTTGAATGCTTAAAATATTAATCGTATTTTGAGTATATTCAAGTCATTGGTATTTCACAGTCTATGAAAGTTCCTATCACAATTTTTCTCGTATTTTTCCCAGTAAGACAAAATAGGAAAGTTAAGCCAAATTTTCATTTAAGTAATTTTCGTGTGTTCTAGCTACATTCATGCCCACTCAATTCATTGTTTTCTTCCCTTAGGTATACTGCTACAACACCCTTCACAAGCTTACAATCCCGAGATTGACACTTGGACCAAATTGAACCTAGTTTATTTTGTACCCTAGTTTTGGCCTATCAACCACTCTTAAAAATATTTATGACAATGATCGTGCATGATCCAAGGGGGATTTGGTTAGAGAAAGGGAATGCCTAACATTAATGGTAAGGTGTTTTAACACTCAAGGAAGTATGAGAGTGGGTTCCATTTAAACACCTAGATAATTTGGGTGGTATCCAAGGAAAAGGCATGCAAGAAAGAGGGATATCCATGATATGACATATCATAGGAAGCATAGTGAGGTGATACCCACATGCAAGAGAATGCACAACTATTTGGAAAAGGTGTGTTTTCCACCTTGCATAATGTTTTTGATTGAGTAAGCAGGGAAAGGGCCCTGACCCTTATAGAATAGTACAAAAAGTTAAAGAGCAACAACCATACAAAAAACCAACATGAGGAAACAAACCAGAGAGACACTTCCCCACCCCATCATCAATCAAAAACCTAACCAATACCCTCCTAATCAAACATTATAGTCCTATCAGACATAGCAAAAAAATACAACCAATTTTTCTTGAATTCCCACCAGTAAATCAGGTTATAGGGTATGTGCAGGATCATCGTATGCCAAAAAGTGGCAATATTTGCAGGGTATGTGGCTGACGACTTTTTTTTCACCCAAAATTAATGAAACGAAAAGGGTTTTTAGAGGAGATTCTCAGCTTTCCAAAAATGTAAATTATGATTTAATTTGAATTTAATAAACAATTATTATTCATTTTCTATTAGAATTACGACTAAAGTCCTGATCGATAGGCTAATTGAAAAACATCTATAACTTTCAAATGGTATCATATTTTTTGAATCCAAAACATGCATCACATTCTATGCTTTACATAATATAGGATTAAAAAAAGAAAAATTAAATTTCATGAATTTTTGACCAAGTTAAGGTGGTCGACAGACGAGTTTTTATATTTTTTAAAAGTTGTAATAAAAAATTCATAATTAATTATTTACTTGGAAAAAATTACAAAAAATATGCATCACATCCGGACATGAGTCCTCTAATTATATATAAAATCTTACAAAAAATATTATTTATTTTATTATGGTTAGGGTGGTGGAGACAGACACCTACTTCTTATTTTTTCCCTGAAATTTAAGTACTACTGCATTGAAATTTCAAATTTTCACCAAATAGATTTTATTTATTTTTAAATAAACCTAGTATTTTAGAAACTACATTCAATTTTCTATAAATTCTATTCTTGCATATTTTTGAAATAATATAGATAACTTATTCAAATATTTACGTCAAGTTGCCTAACACTGATTTTTCTGAATTTTTTGCCACTTAAGGGCATGTTTGGCATACCATGATCCTGCACATGCCCACTATAATCAGATAACCTTAAAGTAGCACGTCCATATAAAAACTTAAGCTATTAACAGGAATATACTTTAACATATGAAAGTCTAGATACCAACGACCAATAACAGTTTTAAAACTAGCATAATTAGCAAAAAGAACCATAACAACAAGAGACAAAAATCAAAACAAAGATCAAGGACTAAGCATCCTCGATCAACCTCCAGGCTTTCATCAAGTCTTCAATAGTGTCTTCAACCTTCTCCTTCAGCTCCATCTATCCTGATAAATCCTCTTCACCATCCACAGCCTTTTTCCTCTGCTGCTTCTTGATTTTTCCTTGACCCAAAACCGTAGTCATAACTGCCTTTTTCATAACACCATCCATCACTGTGCACAAACTCTTCACTTCCTTTTCGAGGGCCTAGATTTTTCTATCCTTATTCTCCACTTGCATCATTTTTTGCATCAACTCTAGCCTCTCCTCCACACTTCTAATTATGTCAATGTAAAAACCCACAAACTCCTCATCATTAGGGTTTTTGATTTCCATCACCTCTGGGTGCTTTGTAACATTTTCAACATTCACAACCCTCTCCATATCTTCATCAGCCTCCTAACTCACTTCTTGCTGCGAATCCTCTTCCATTTCCTCATTGCTAGAATCCTCTTCCTCAACAGACTCACCACCCAGACTATCCTGGATTTCCCCCATAGACGAATCAGAATCTTCCTTCACAACCTTCTTCCCCTTACTATCCTGAGAACTACAGACACATTTTTCTTCTTAGCTCTTCAACTTTTTTTTGCTACCTGACCCCTTAGATGCCACCAAAGCAAGCCTAGTAGACCTTCAGCCTACTGGAGTAGAACACTTTGGGTTGTCATTGTCATCCAGGATAGTGATAGTGCTTGGGTCAACTCCCAACTCCCTAATAAGCAACTTCCTTTTTCTATTTGTATCAGGGCTAATAGAAATAACACTCCATTTTTCAAGAGTGGTTTTAAGGAGATCTGACCACAATGGGTCCTTAGGGTTAGGAGGAGACTTAGTAGACTTCTTAGATGGGGTATGAGGGTGAATCTCAATGAGTTCAATTTTCACAGAGCTCTTAGGGGTGGGGTTTTCAATCATCTTCAAGGAAGGGTTACTTTGTGAGGATGTGGCCAACACGTATTTACAAATAGCATGGATTAGGCTTTGGTGTAACAGCAGGTTTGCACCATTGATTAAGCTTTGACTCAGAGAAGAAAAGAGAAAGAAAGGCAGGTTAATCTTCTCAAGGTGTCAAATATGGTTAAGAATTGGGAAATGGTAGCCATGGACAGACTAAAAGAAACCTTCAAGCGTGAAATACTTCATCACAAAATAACACACATTGTGATACAGGGGAGGAAGTAAAACCATAGAGTAACCATTCTAGAATCTCTCAGCCTTCTCTTTATCCTCAAATAATTTCTCTAAATAATCTTGGTATTTACCATTACTTACCTTTGCCACCTTTTTTCTTTCATAGGCCAGTCTTGTCACCTTGGAAATAAGCTTTGTTTCCACATTGAAATGGAGATCACCCATCTGCACATCGTCGTCCTTCCAGTCATTGGAAAAGTTATAACTCAGATTTTCATTATACCCATCCATGGTAGCAAAGTACGAGATAAACCTAGCTCTCTTGAAAATCCCCCATAGCTCTGAGTTCTTTCATAGAGAGTCATATTTACACAACTTTGCTCTCTTCCTTGGGCCTCCCATTGTGTTTTCTTTGTAGTATTGATTTTTCAGAAGGAGAAGAAACTCGTTTCTTTTCCCATCATCATTCTCGACAATAGCAACTAGTTGTTCAAAAAATGCATTTTGAATGGAAATCTTGTGCTTATTCATTTGAGAGAAAAATGGCTTTGAATAATTAGTAGGATGTTTAAAAATGAAGCTAAGTCAGATTTCACCTTTTCAAGCCCCATCATAATTAAGTTTGATAGCTCCATCCCTCTTCTTACTCATGATTATATTTAATTTATTACTTTTCTTTATGTTTTCCCTAGCACATGTCAAAATGTCATTTTTGAGATCATTATTTCTATTTCTTGTAGTGCTTATTGCTTTCATTATTTCCTCATTTAATCCTCCCTTTTCAAAGTATGAGGTGATCCAAATACCCTGTCCTTTTTGTCTCATTCCTCTTATAACTTTGGGATTTGTCGTACCTTTTCCCTCATGCCACCCAGTCCATCTTGTTAACTTACTAAGATGCCACCAAGGATTCCTCATGACTGTAGGACTCCTAACACCATCACTCATTTTAATTATTACTACTTTTTCCATAATTAATCCAAGCTCCCATACCATCAATCGCTCCCAATCTATCCATTGAAAATATTTCTTTTAATTGATTATACAGATTAGAGAAATCCTAATATTTTAAAACTTCCTATCTTAGGCCAAAATTAGCCATTGCATCTGTAGCCATATTACCTTCTCTAAAAGTATGGTGGATTTTATAATGTTGGAAAGACTGCAACATGAATTTATAGTGTTCCAAAAGGTCTTTAATTTCCCAGGGAGCATCAACCACATTATTAAGGTAGTCAATAATAATCTTAGAATCACCTTCCACAATAACCTTCATGTACCCATTGTCTCTGAGATAAACAATTCCAGCCCAAACAACATATGCTTCAGCAAAGTTATTTGTTGTTGTTCTCGGTCCTTTGTTATATCCTTCAAGGTAAATTCCTCTTTCATCCCTAACAACTCCTCCTGCTCCTGCCAACCCAAGATTTCCTTTTGAGCATCCATTGAAATTACATTTCACCCATCCTAGATCAAGAGGAATCCAGACAATGCTTTTTCTTAGGATTTGTTTGGCCCAATTCATGTTGTTGAGGTCTTGGGAAATCTCCCATTTCTACTTTATTCTTAACTCTTGATAATTAGGTCCTTGCTTAGACTGGGAGTACTTACTACTTTCGATATTTTATTGAATCTATCTCCTTATAACTATGCATAGCTCCTTACTACTCGTAGCAGCATCTCTAAAAACCCTATTGTTTCTTTCTTTCCATAATTCCCAAATAAGAAATGGGGGAAATCAAGAATAATATTATGAGAGTAAGGGAACAAGCACCACCCTTCAACAAAAATTTTAACCGAGGCAAGGAAAACCCATTCAACCTTAAGCATCTCAAGGAAGTAATCCCAAACTTCTTGAGCATAAGAGCACTGGAAGAACAAGTGCACAATATTTTCTTCTTCTCTATTACAGAGGTAACATTTATTAACTAAGTACTAGCCTCTTTTCTTAAGGTTATCAATTGTTAGAATCTTACCATGTATTATAGCCCACCAGAAACAATTAATTTTAGGTATTAGGTGCTTTTTCCACACCTTATTCCAATTAAAGACTTCCATGTTAAGAGGTTGTGGCTCTATGGCCTCATAGGAAGACTTAGAAGAGAACCTCCCTGTAGCATTTTTTGTCTGGATCCATTCATCCACTTAGTTTCTTGAAAAAAGGTTCAGATTCCCAATTAAACTTAACAACAAGTCTAAAGTAGCATCCCAATTCAACTATCTACCCCTCAGAACAACATTGTTTAAAAAAACCTTGAATTCAATCCATTTAGGTCTCGAACCATCCCAATCTAAATAGTTAGAGACTATCTTACCAATAATTCTTTTTAATATTATTTTGATTTGTTGGAGGTCATCTCTAGCAGATAAGGGAGCACATGTGGTCCAAGCATCTTCCCAAAAATTAGTTCTAATCCCATTACCAATCCTAACTTTTTCTCCTTTAGTCAGTGTTCCTCTGATTT
Source organism: Sequoia sempervirens (assembly GCA_007258455.2). Classification (NCBI taxonomy): domain Eukaryota; kingdom Viridiplantae; phylum Streptophyta; class Pinopsida; order Cupressales; family Cupressaceae; genus Sequoia; species Sequoia sempervirens. Next base: position 30,924,585 of record VDFB02271358.1, on the reverse strand, counting down.
TTAGCAGATTGTTCCAAAAGACAAAGCCATAAGGTAGCTCCTTTTTCTTGAGAGAAAAAAAAGTCACCTTATTATTTAAATAATTAGCCCTTATGATCTGTAACCAATCTTTTGTACCTTCCAAAAGAAACTAGCCTATTTTTTCCACTAGAGCTTTGTTGAACATTTTTATTCTTTTAATTCTCAACCCTCCTCTCTTTGGTTTACAAACAACTTCCCACTTAATGAGAGCCATTATTTTCCTCTCTTCCACACCGGACCATAGGAATCTCCTTTGAATCATTTCAATTTTCTCAACAACATAAGTTGGGATATTGAACAAAGAGAGGTAATAAACAGGAATATTTTGCAGGGAATATTTTAGGAGTTGAAACTTCTTAGCAAAGCTTAGCAATTTTCCTTTCCAACCATCCAGTTTTTTCTTTATCCTCTCCACAATGAAATTCTAATAGTTGCTACTAGTATTTTTAGAGATTAGAGGAAGACCCAAGTAGGTAGTAGGAAATTCTGCTTCCTAAGAACCTAATATATTTATCACTTTGTCTTTAACAATCTGGCTTGTATTAAACAAGTAGATTTTGGTTTTCTAATAGTTGATAAATTGGCTAGATAATTTAGCATATTGATCAAGAGTAATTTTCCATTATTTAACCTCAACAATAGATGCCTCCCCCATATGAATAATATCATCTATGAATTGTGATGTGAGACAATGGGTAAAGAGGAAGCAACACACAAAAACTTTAAGGCTTTATTGGCAATTTGTTTCTATATATTGTGACCCAGAGCTTCAACAACAATAACAAACAAGCAGGGTGATAAAGGATCTCCTTGTCTAATACCACGGCCTGGAGAGAAAAAACCATTAGGAACCCCATTAACCATGATAAAATACCTTGGAGAAGTGACACAAGATTTGATTAACTTGAAGAATTTTCTATTGAAGCCAAATTTTTCAAGAACAACAAAAAGAAAATTCCAGGAGACCTAATCATAAGCTTTTGAGATGTCCAACTTTAGAACCATACCCTACTTTTTGTTGTGGTCCATAGAATGTAGTACCCATGGGTATGTATGGCAACATCCAATATTTTTCTTCCTTGTACAAATCCCTTCTGATTCACAACAATCATTTTATTCAAAACCATTTTCAACCTATTGACCATAATTTTAGAGAAAATCTTATATGTGGTGTTACACAAGATGATAGGTCTATAATAATTCATGGAAACATCACTATTCTTATGGATCAGAGCTATAAAGGTGGTATTCATCTGGTTCAAAATATTTTCCAATTTGAAAAAATTCCTTCACCACATTAAATAAGTTTGGAGAGACTATATCCTAGTAGACTTGGAAGAAACTTGGGGGGAATCCATCTGGTCCAGGCGCTTTAAATGCACCAAATGAGAAAACATCCTCCTTAACTTCCTTCAAAGAAACAACCTTACATAATTATTTTAGGTCCTGGTCTATAATAACATTGGGGATCACCTCCAAGAAATCATTCAATTTAGAACTATCAATCCTTGGCAGATCAAGAAAATTTGAAAAGAAGGAAACAACCTCTTTAGCTATGTCCTCTTCACTATCAAGTCTAGTTCCATCAAAAGTAGTTAGGAATCTGTTTCAGTTTAGAACTATCAATCCTTGGCAGATCAAGAAAATTTGAAAAGAAGGAAACAACCTCTTTAGCTATGTCCTCTTCACTATCAAGTCTAGTCCCATCAAAAGTAGTTAGGAAACTTAGTGTTTTTATCCCCTTCTCTTAGCCATTGGATTCTTGATTTCTGTTTCCAAAAAATTTCTTCTTTTTTGTTTATTTTATACCATTGAGCCCTCAACTCCCTTTATTTATTGCAAATCTCATCATCCAAAATTCCCAATTCCATTAAATCTTGTATCTCCTTAATTCTCAAGTTTAATTCTTTCTTACTAATAATTTTTTTTCCAAATGAATACTTGTTCCACCCCTTGAACTTTTCTTTGATCCTTTTCAGCTTCTGAGTTAATCAAAACATGGGAGTGCCATCACAAGGTAGATTCCACCATTCTTCGACTAGAGATTTGAAATCTGGATGGAGAGACCACATTATCTCATAGCTAAAAGGGTAAGGCCTTTTAGTCCTTTTGTCATTCCATTCTAGAAGGAGAGCACTATGATCTAATCCTATTCTTAGGAATACACTCAGAGAGAGATTTTGCAAGACGTTCCAATTAGAGGAAACAAGAAACTAGTCCAATTTTGCTTGAATTGGGTGACTTCCTTGTCTCCTATTAGACCAAGTAAAAAGAGATATCAGAGGAATATCCATTAGACCTACAGAGTTGAGAAATCCTGGAAGGTCCATCATGCTATCAGAAAAATCTATTAGGCCTCCACTTTTTTTTGATGGGTATAACATGGAGTTGAAATCTCCTCCCAACATTCACAACTCATCTTTTCTATTAGAAATTATTCCATCCAGCATATTCCACAATTCAAGCCTATCCAGTCTCAAATTAGGACCATATATATTGACCATATTCCACTTGGCAGAGGTAACATTGTCTTTTAAACTAACAAAGAGACTATTTTTATTATTTAAATCTAGCCTTCTAGCAAGCCTTGAGGATTTCCAACAAGTTGCAATCTCACCTGAGGCACCCTCAACATCACTAACTTCAAAAACAACCATAGGCCAAAGCCATTTTATAAATTTCTCAAAGATTTATCTTTTCATTTTAGTTTCCTAAATCATTAAGATATCTGGTTTCATGTTAGCCAAGAAAGCCTTCAACAAATGTTGTTTATAGGGACCATTAATTCCCCTAACATTCCAAGATAGAACACACATTGAAACAAGATAGAAAAAGAAGTATCCATTGATACTACTCAAAGTGGGAGAATAAACTCCCTTCTTTTTTTATTTATTTCCTTCCAAAGAGTCAAGAGTTCGCTACTTTCCTGCTGCCACATCTCGTGTTGTTTATGTAATCCTTGATTCTTTTAGTTGAGGTCTTCCCACTTTGTTATTACCTCCTACATCTAGTTTTTTCATTTTCCTTGATTTGGTATTAATCCATTCTTCATCTACCACATCATCTTTTTGAGGAGAACAAGAGTTTATCCTACTTTTCTTTGTTCCATCTTGACTTTCCTTCTTAGTATTACCTTCTAGCATATAGCCATCCCCCCTCAATAGGTTTATTGAAGGGAGCTCAGGGGAAGGCATTCGAGGTTTTTCGATTTGGTTGACAATCTCCCCTTCCTTAGGAGGAACATTAGGAAATTTTCTTCCCACCAAATCCAAAGAAAAAATATTATTTCCTACTTCATTTCCTAATTCAAGAAGTTTTTCCCTAGAGGGCAAGGAGAAAAACCCTTTCACTGCTTTCCCTAAATAAATCCCACCACACTCTTCGTAAGACTGTCTTCTTTCAAGGCTAGGCCCTCTAAATCTTGCACTTCTTGGAGATGAGGCTTTTCCATATCTGAGAGCAATATATCTTTCTTAGGAGTTGGGAAACCATGCTCCTTTATCAAGTTCATAGGAGTCACATTCTTTAATGGGGAGCTTCGTTGTGTTTCGATTTGGGGCATTCCAAAATCCAGAGGGGCTTGGTTGCAGGAATCCTGCAAATGCCCAAATTTATTGCACCCTTGGAAAAAGACCATAGCTTTTTCATACTCCAATGGTTGAACCCATCTTCCAAATTTTTATTTTAAGGTCACAGAGGTGGAAAGAACTGTATTAACTTCCACATTTGCACACATCCTAGCATAAACCAATTGAGACTTAAGAAGGGTCACCTTATCCACTGTAACTAAAGTTCCAAAGGAATTAGCAACCCCCTTAAAAACATTCTTGTGCCAAAATTCTAGAGGCAAACCAGGAACCCTAACCTAGGTGGGAGTGACTTTCCCCAAGTCAGTAGAGGCATCAAACCCTAGTTTACACTTACATAGGGAAAAAATATTCTTGAAACTTCTATCAAAGTCTCATAGGCCTCCCATGAGTACCTTAATCATATCCTTAGGGATTACAAAGGTAAAAAAATAGACCTTTAGGCATAGCGCTAATAGAGACACTACCCTTGAGATTCCAAGTGTCAGTGGCCCACTTGCATACCTAGTTAGTATTCAGACAACAAAAAAAGAACTTCCCGAACAAGGATAGCTTCAACCCCTCCAAGGCATCATTCATGATTGCATTTGGGACGTCCACTTCATCCCCCATAATGGTACAAAAAGAAAACAAGGATTTTTGAGACATCTTAGACAACCCCTTTCCTCCAACAATCTTTTCCACATAAGAGGCAAAGTTTTCACCAGTTAACAGAATGTCCTTCCCCCAAGGAGAGGAAATAGATTTGTTGAGACCTCCAAGTGATGAAGCATGCAAATTACTAGGCATACTTTTATTTTCCCCAGGTAGAGAAGACGTGCCATTCTCGAAGGTAGTAGAGTTCATAGATGGGGGAGCCCCAATGGGGCCCCCTGCTAGGCTAATTCATTAGGCTATAGAGCAAAAAATTTGAAAAGAAGGAGCGCGCACTTAGAAGGATGGCTTCCCAAGTTTGAGCATGTGTGCATAGGAGCAATGTTATGGTTTCACCTTGCATAATGTTATAGTGTAATATCTTATTATTTTTGGTGCACCTAGGGGATCTAGGGATGTATGCATCACATGAAGTTAGCATTCTTGGGGCCACTTTATGTCTTGCATGTAACATTGTGATAAATATTTAATGTGGGGTTACACATTGGGAAAATATTTAATATTAAGAAAACTTAGTATCAAAAAGTAAATGTGAGCATTAATGGTTTTGTAAGATCATGTTATTAGTCACATGGTTTATGTAATACCACTTGATGGTTTTGAGCAAGATCATTTCTATAAAAGAAAATCACATGGGTAGTTGTCTAAGGTTGACTAATTGGTCACTTTGGCTAAGGGGTTGAGAGCATCTCTTTTTTTCATTTGTGAGGTTTGAAGAATGGTATGGGATGTGTGGTTACATGTTGATGAAGGTTACTCCCCTTACTTGCTCAATCTCAAAACAACAACACAAAAAGAACAACCAATATGTAGGAAGAAACAAGGATATTTTATTATTACTGAATTAAAAAAAATTAGATTACAACATTGCAACATTACCTAGGCTTTTGATTATAGTCATCTACCAAATTTGTAGATCAAAGCATTCACTCTCAACTCTACATACACCAGCAAGTAATTAACTTCTCTTCTCTACTCCATGATCTCCTCATCCACGTCTTGTTGCTCTGTCACTTATTTTTTGTCTCTATATACTATCTCCCCCTTCATGTTGGCCTAGCCTCTCAACATTATTTTCTTCCCATGTTGTCTCAGTATCACCTGTCGTCCAATGAACATCCAGATCTCCTAGGAAGTTATCTCATTATCAGTAACTTTAATTCTTATTCATTCATGACAGGTAATCATCTTCCATCCATCAACTTCATGTTTGAAATCATCTGGCCAATGATCATGTTGATTCATAATGATGATGTGGAATCAACAAATGGTATTGTTCCATGTGTCACCAACTCATTCACCCATCCATCGCCATCATTCTACTCTTGTTTCCATCCTCCTTCCAGCCATCGTATCATCGAGGGGACTTCAAATCCTCACTCAAATATGACCATGTATCATCAATGAGGCTCCTAACAAATCATCGAGGAGACTTGGAAACAAATCACTCTAAAACCATAAGGTCTCCTTGCTAAAGCTTTATCAAAATTTCACTCTTTTTTCGTCATCACTTTATCGGCCTATTGAAGGGATGTGTATTCTTGTCAGACTGAAGTATCGTCATCACCTCGATACACCTTACTACTCCATCGAAGGGACATCGAATGTTGTCTCGTTGATAAGTGAGCCTCCCTTCAAGATGACTTCCTCACACCCATTCACTACTACTCTTAATGCCATCTGTATGTCGATGGGACTTGAAACAAGGTCTCGTTGAGATTCCCAAGTCACACCGATGAGTATGTTGACCAACGTCGAACAACGAAATTCATTCCTTCTTCATGTCACTTTCTCCTAAGACCCGAATGCTTGTAGACCGCCATACTTAGCAAATTCAAACTGATTCAACCCTTATTGAAAAATAAGTAACTCAAATTCTTTTTGTTGATGCAGATTGCTCCTTGCCCTAGATGCACCTACATCAGACCCCGGGGTAATTTGAAAATGTTGCATGAGTTGAAATCATAAATATTTGTAGATCATGTGCTTGTCCTGGATGCATCTATCTACCTTATCTTTTTGAACATTTTTCTGAACCTTCCTCTACAATTTAATGTCCCTTACATCCTTCATGCTTCCCCTCTTACTTCCTCTTTTCACAAATTCCAATTCCCACCAATTTGCACTATGAAATGCTAGAAAATCATAATCAACAATTTTATCCTCTTCAATAAAATAAGGAAACTCTTGCATTACATTTTCCCTTATTACTATTGCAACAATTATTTCATTTTCAATCTCCATTTTTTCCATGTGTTCCTCCTTTCCTATATCTCCTGAAAAGTGGTTCTCAACTGCAAATTCAATGTCAGTATCATAATGAAAATACTCATACTTTCCATTTCCCTCCTCTATATCCTTATCACTATCAATAACACAATCAAAATACTCTTCCTTCTCATCCTACAGTAAAATTTCATTCATACAAATCTCTTTATCACATGAGAAATCATCAACTGATGGAAACAAAAGCTCACCCAACAAATCAACATGGACTTCCTCACCTTCTTCCTTACTTACAACTATAGTACCTTCATTCATCAATGCACTCACTTTTTCAATACCTTCATCTACACTAATTTCATCATGCTCACATAAATCAGTAACAATATTTTTACAAAAATCAGACTTAACCTCTTCTTTTTCCACCAAAAATTTCAATGTACTCCATTTGAATGCAATCAACATAGCTGTAACTTGCATTAGAAGATCTTGATCTTCATCCTCATCCTCTTTAATTTATTGTCTAACTCCATTAACCAAGCATTTTTTAGTGTTATAATATACCTTTCCTTCTTTTGTATTCAAAGGTTTCAATTTGTGCTTTACTCCATCTTTCATCAAATAGTAGGTATTAGCATACCCATCATGCACTACCTTCCTATCAAACTACCAAGGTCTGCCCAATAATAAGTGACAAATATCCATAGGCATAACATTACACAAAAATTCATCATGATAATCACCAATCTTAAACCTTACCAAGCATTGTTCATTCACCAAAACCTTACAATCATCCTGCAACCAAGCAATTCAATATGGATGTAGGTTCCTTCTCCTTTGTAGTTGTAACGTGCTCACCATTTCTTTAGAAACAAGATTTTCAATATTACCACCATCAATAATAACATTACAAACTTTACCTTCACACTTACATCGAGTGCGAAACAATCTCTTTCTTTGGTTTGGTTCCTTCTCCTCATTCAACAAGGCTCTTTTGACAACAAGGGACTCACCCCTTTCAACATCGTTCGAATGTGAAGACTGAGCATCTTTATCTACATGGGAAACTCAATTACTACCTTCTAATCTTTTGTTCATCCTTCCTTGATGTTGAGGACACTCAAAGGCTCTATGTCCTTCTCTGCATTGAAAATAGGTTCCATGGAAGCCTCCTCTTTATGGTCTTTGTTTGGATCTTCCTCTACCTCTATAATTCTACTCATGGAACTTGTTTGAGATTTCACCTCTTTCATCCTTATTGTCCTTAGTATCTCTATTATGCTCTTCATCCTCTTTTTGCTGCACATAACTTTTACTTTTCCCTTTCTTCTTATTCTCAAATTTCATGTTCAATCTTTCTTCTACCTTCAATGCAAACTGATATGCATCCTCAATGGTGTATATTCTCACTAATTCCAACTCCTCTTGTATGCTTGGTTTCAACCCATTAAGATAACGACCTACTTTATCCTTATTTGCTTTAGAATTTTTTATTCCACTCAGGACCTTGTGGAATTCCTCTATGTATTCTTTCATTGTCCTCATTCCTTGTTTCAAATTCTACATCTTCTTGAGCAGCTCCAACTCATAATCAACTAGAATAAATTTCCTTTTCAACTTAGCCACCATTCTATCCCATTTAGAAATTTTATCCTCCCCTTGTGTTCCTCTTTCAAGCTAGTTCTCTTTCCACCATATACTTGCATGACCTTTTAACTTTTTCTTTGCAAACCTTACTCGGTGAGGGTATTAAATCTCCTCAAACTCAAAGAATTCCTCCATATTATTGATCCAATTGATCAACTCTTTAGGATTCAGACTTCCACTAAAAGTTGAAACCTCCATTTTAGGTTTCTTTCCAAGACTGGATATTGCTCTCAACAATCTCATTTCTCCAGGATCCATTTGATCATGTTCTTCCTCTTCCATTTCCTCTTTAGTTTAATCCTCACTGTCATCTCTTTCTTGATGCACTTCTCTCTTGTGAATCTCTTCCTACAAGGTATCCAAATACCTCCAGATGGCTCTAACTTCATCTCTAGGAGGATCTGTTCCTCCACCACGCCTGCCTCTACCTCTACCACACTAGAAAACTCTAGGAGGAATCTTGATTTCCACCCACACTCATAGGTCCTACAACAAACTGCCTCATGTTCGACACTCTATATACAGACTCAAGATAACCTGCTTTGATATCACTTGATGAAGGGTACTCCCCTTATCAGCTCAATCTCACAAAAATGACACATAAAGAACAACCAAAATGTAGGAAGAAACAAAGAGATTTTATTATTACTGAATTTTAAAAAAATAGATTACAACATTGCAACATTACATGGGCTTCTCATTATAGTCATCTACCAAATGTGTAGATCAAAGCATTCACTCTTGACTCTACATACACCAGCAAGTAATCAACTTCTCTTCTCTGCTCCATGATCTCCTCATCCATATCTTGTTGCTTTGTCACCTCTTCTCTATCTCTATATACTATTCTCCTCCTTCATGTTGGCCTAGACTCTTGACATTCTTTTCCTCCCATGATGTATTAGTACCACCTTGTCATCTAATGAACATCTAGATCTCCCAGGAAATTATCTTGTTATCAACAATTTTAATTCTTTTTCATTCATGATAGGTAATCATCTTCCATGCATTGGCTTCATGTTTGAAATTGTTTGGCCAATGATCACATTGATTCACAATAGCAATGTGGAATCAACGAATGGTATCGTACCATTTGTCTCCAACTCACTCGCCCATCCATCACCATCATTCTACTCTTGTTTATATCCTCCTTCCTGCCATTGTAGCATCGAGGGGACTTCAAATCCTCTCACCCTGATATGACCATGTCTCATCGATGGGGCTCCTAATGGATTGTCGAGGAGACTTAAAAAAAAATCACTCTGAAACCAAAAGGTCTCCCTAATGAAGCTTTATCAAAAAATTTCTCTTTTGTCATCATCACTTTATTGGCCTATTGAAGGGATGTGTATTCTTGTCAGCCCGAAGTATCATTGTCACCTCGATATGCCTTATCTCTTTGTCAAAGGGACTTCGAATGTCATCTCACCGATAGGTGAACCTCCCTCCAATGTGACTTCTTCGTGCCTATTCACTACAGCTACTAATGCCATCGGTATGTCAATGGGACTTGAAACAAGGTATCGTTGAGATTCTCAAGTCACACCAATGAATATGTTGACCAACACCCAACACCGAAATTCATTCCTTCTTCATGCAACTTGCTCCTAAGACTTGAATTCTTGCAGACCACCATACTTAGCGAATTTAAACCGATTCAACCCTTATTGAGAAAAAAGTAACTCAAATTATTTTTGTTGATTTATTTCTCCTTGCCCTGGATGCTCCTACATCACATGCTTGTTCACATGGAGTGCTTGGAGAGGGAATTTGGTTCAAGGGTATTCATGGAGACTTTGATAATGTATTGTAATTGTTTTATTGTTGAATAATACATGAGTGATGGGTGCTTTTGGAGGTTGAGTTTTTCCTCTTGATGGTTTTCCTAAGGTATATCTTGTGTCATCTTTATTGGTATGTTGTATATTATTTTACATATGGATTTTGCATTTTTTTTTCATAGATTTATCTATTTGGGTTATGTGGAAATTATCTTGGGTGGATGCATATTTCCTTTTATTTGGTATTAGAGTCATGGTTGTGGTTAGTATAACCCTTGTTGGAGTAGATCTAGTGAATAGTTGAATCCAAGGCTTAGCATGAAAGAATGGAGACATTGTAAAGTATGAGATTTTTGTGGAGGTTGTTTCTGTGGATTTGGGGTTTTGATGTTTCAAATATGTGGTTACTTTTTATAGATATGGGTTATGAATATTTGTTGGAAAAGGGGGTTTCCTTGGTGTTCACCGTGAGGGTTTTGTAGGGTAAATATTTTAGATGACCCCTTGGGACAAAACAAAACTCGCCATTGGATCCAAGAGGCCTAAGAGATGAATATTTACATAAAATTTGGCATATTTAGGTTACTGATAAAAAAAAATTCCTCTTCCCCTATCATACAATCATATGACCATATAATTTGTTGTGCAGAAGAAAAATAAATAAATAAATTTTTGTTGTACAATTTTTTTTCTTTCCTTGGATTTTAAAAATAATATGTGGAGGGGGGAATGAGAAGAAGGGGGTGTCTATCGACCCCCCATACCCATAGTACCTAGTTTACTATAGGGTACTGGCATCCCTGTAGTACTACAAGGGTTGTCAACCTCAGCCAATTGATAAGCTATAGCCCCTGATTCTAATAGTCAATCATCGGGACTAGCTAGTGCCAGCCTTCAAGGGATTAAAACTTAAAATCAAAATCCTCCAACATTTAAAGTAAAATTAAACTTAATTTTATTATTGTATTGGGTCCACCTAGCTAAGTATTTCCCAAACACTGTTGGTGAGCCACCCAAGTGCCACCTTGCAGCCACCAATGCTAGTCAAATTGGGCATATTTTTTCTAGGGAGCATAACTTTATCCTAGAGTGTTGGATTTTTGACTTCTTATAGTTGTCAAAAAGGTTTTTTTGAATAATACATTATGCCATTAGTGGTTTTACTGTATTTTATTATTTTGATAGAGAAATTCTTGTTAGAAGGGTGGGTGCAAAAATATGGAGGGCCAAAAAGTGGCCACCTCATTTAAATATTTTGAAAAATCCAAAACACGAGCGTGTTATAATGCGCTCACATTATAATGTGCTCATGTTATGACTTAGAGTGACTGAGCCTCATGCTCAGTTACTACAAGCCTAAAATGCACTTGCATTATAACGCGAGCTTGTTTTAATTCATTTAAACAACAAATAAAAACCTCATTTCATTTTATTCCCTGTTGTTTACAATTTGCTTCATGGCCTGCAAACCCTCCAAGAAATTCTCATGTTCTAGGGAGGAAAAAACTGCTCTATTTATTTTCCAAATCTTTGTCAAAATTCCATCACAACGTTGGGGAGGTGAAAGGAGTACAAGTTTTTTTTATGTGAATTTGGTATTAAATAGGTAGATTTAATACTTTTTTTAATGTAAATTTGTTTAATTTTTAGGAAATGATAATGCACCTCCAAATCCACCTTAAAATCCTAGTTCACCTCATGCTGAAATCCCTCCTGAAGGACAAACCCAACAAACACCTCCAAAAATTCCTCATCATGTTCCAAGAACTCAAGAAAATTCAATGGGGCAAATTGAAAATAACAAAAAAAAATTGAGGAGTTAATTTCAAGGTTGTGAGATCCTACAAGAACAACCTCACATATAACCACACTTTCTTAATCACTTGAATCGATAATATCACATGTAGATTCAATTAGCAAGCAAATAAGTAGTTAGTCGAAGAAGAGATGATAATTTAGACAATTTTATACAAATAAATTATCATATAAACAAGTTAAAGATGAAGAAAATACAAAATTTGACTTGTGTGCACTATTCACAAACCATAAAATGAATCAACCTTTACACTCTTTAAGAAAGAGGTTCACTATCCATTGGTGCAACCATTAAGGGATAAAGAACAATTTTTGGAAAAGGTGGTGGATGGTTTTTTATCACCTCCATGCAACAACAATGAAGCACCACAATATTTTTTGAGGAAACTCTACTATGAGTTTGTCCTAATGCCAGTGTGTTTTAAGTCATTTAAACAAAAAAAACAAACCTCATTTCATTTTATTACCTATTGTTTATAATTTATTTTGTGGCCTACAAACCCTCCAAGATGCGCTTGCGTTCTAGGAAGGAAAAACCCTCCCTATTTCTTTGCCAAATCTTTGTCAAAATCTCGCTAGAACATCGAGGAGATAAAATGAGTAAGTTATTGTTGTTTTTTTGTGTGAATTTGGTATTAAATACATAGATTTAATATGTTTTTGATGTAAATTTATTTAATTTTCAAGAAACAATAATGCACCTCCAAATCCTCCTCAAAATATTAATTCACCTCATGCTAAAATCCCTCGTGAAGAACAACCCCAACAAACACCTCAAACAATTCCTCATCATGTTCCCAAAACTCAAGAAAATTTAATGGGGCAAATTAAAGATAACAAAAAATAAATTGAGGAGTTAATTGAAATGTTGAGAGATCTTTTAGGACCAACCTTGCATAGAACCATGCTTCCTCAATAACTTGAATCAATAATATCAAATGTAGATTCAATTAGCAAGCAAATAAGTAGTTGGTCAAAGAAGAGACAATAGTTTAGATAATTTTATGCAGATAAATTATCATATAGACAAGTTAAAGATGAATAAATTACAAAATTTGACTTGTGTGCACTATTCACAAACCCTAAAATGAATCAACCTTTACCTCCTTCAAGCAAGAGGCTCCCTATCCATTGGTGCAACCACCAAAGGATAAAGAACAATTTTTGGAAAAGGTGGTGGATGGTTTTCGACCATCTTCCATGCAACAACAATGAGGTGCCACAATAGTTTTTGAGGAATGTCTATTGTGAGTTTTTCCTCAATAAAATATTGGAAACTATTTTGACATGTGGGACTTCTAGGGTAGAGGTGGGGGCTCCACATAGGATAGAATGGGAACATGTATTGATGTACAACAACCAACGAGATGACCACTCACTAGATAGCGTATGAGCATGTGACTATCCCTTCCATTGTGAAGGAAAGTGTTGAGGTGGATAAATTGCAATCAATTAGTTCCCTCACCCAGAGCCCCATACAACATACCAATCCTCTAGCATAGGGTGATTTGGGCGAGTCTTTGAGGAGTAGAGTTCCACCTCATTTTTTTCAGACTTCTGGGTCACTCTATGTTTATGATCCCACAAATAGTTAGGATGTTGGTGCCTAAGGTACATCTATAGCTAATGAGATGGTGATAATAGAAATCCTCCTTAATGAAACATTCAACCTTAATAGTCAGGTAAATGATAACAAGTTCATTGAATTGAATTTATTAAATTTCATTTTTGAAATCCAAGATTAACTAAATTAGTTGAATGATTATAATGAAATTTTAGGGTCATAGTGTTCATTGTGTTTCCATTGGTCCCCCACCTCTCTATTACATGACCACATCTACTGTGGAGGTATATAAATAATAAAGAATTATAAATATTACATGTGAATAGCTAAACGTTATATGAATGGTATTCTTATATTTCATTTTAGTTGTGTTGTGCCCTTAGCACACATGCCCCGTTCGGAACGGGGACCCTCTTTTCTTTCACCTTGTCAGGTCTTTTGGGGGTGCCTCGTTTTGCGTGCCCCTCATTTTGACATTTTGCATGGTCGATATTACCCTAAAGTTTCATCCTAAAATTGACCGTGGTTTCCCTTTTTGTTTTTTGCTGCCCTCCGAGGCCTTGTGGGTTCCTTTGGCCTTTCGAGCTTTGGGGAGGCCCTGGGCCCCTCCGGGCCCGGGCCTCCGAGGTTCCCTTATCGGGTTTCCCTCTTTCATTTGCCGCCCCGACGGCGTTTCCTGGGCATCTTTCCGCCCTCTGGAGCCCGCCCAGCCAGTTGCTGTTCGGAGGTCTTCGGGGATTTCCTGGCCAGCCCCTACTCCTTCGAGCCCCGGGCGCCGGAAGTCCGCTTCCGGACTTCCATCCCGAGATTGCCGTCCACGACGGCGATCCTCCGTCAGCTGCCCACCCCGGGCCTGGCTCGCCCCGCCGTCACCGTGCAAACCAAAATCTTTCGGCGGCGAACTCCCGGCGGCCGCCCGCCCTTCGGGCCCCCGGGTGTTGCTCGCCGCCGTCGTTCAAACGAAGGGCAAAATCTTACGGCGGCGAAATCCCCACCGCCCTCCGCCCTCCGGGTCCTGAGCTCTCTGTCGCCGCTGTCGTCAAGGTCACCAAAAATTCATGCGGCGGCCATCGTTGTCCGACTTCCCGCCTGTCGGATCCCGGGGTCTCTTCCGCCGCCACCGACTCAAATTCAAATTGGAGCAGCGATTAGATTGGAGCCCACTGCAATCGGCATCATCGCAATCATCGACATCAGCGTCGCTCCGTCAACCCTACCGGTGAATCCCATCAACTTCCCGCTTAGCGAATTTGAGGTAGGCCATCCTCGTTCGCCCTCTTGCTGTTTTTGATCTTTTTTTGGATTTCGTTAAAGTGAGCACTGAATTAAATTACGTAAAATTGAACATCACCTCATCGTGCTCGAAACCCATGTTTTAGAAATCGCCCAAACTCAACACAATGATCCCCCCTCTCGGCACGGAACTCGCCCGTAGCACGGCTGTTCTTCACGCAGGGCGACCGGCCCCCTCGGGCCCGGTCCCCTCCTTCGCCGCTCCATTTCGCGTATGGATGCCTGTCGGCGGCCGCCTCCCTAGCCGGGCCCGAGTCGTCGGGATTCCGTCCACGGAGTGCCTTTCGCACTTTTCCGCGTTAAACTGACCTCGGCGGCGAACCTCCTTCGGCTCCCCGCCCTCTGGGTCCCGGTCTGGCCTTCGCCGTCCGCCTTCGCCGCTTTTGCCCTTCGTGGAATTAAGTTTCTTCTGATTCGCCTTCTGTGCATCCAGACCCCGGACCTCGGGCCGCCGCTTCCCGTTTTCCGCCGACGCTCATGACCGGCGTCTTTCGGCGTCCTCCTCGCCGCCCCTCGGGGCCCAGGAGACTTTTCGCTGCCGCCGTCGCCCAAGCATGACCAAACCTTCACGGCGACTGTCATCACTCGTCTCCCCGCCCCCGGGGCCCAGGAGCCTTTTGGCCGCCGCCGTCGCTCGAGCATTACCAAACCTTCACGGCGGCCGTCATCACCCATCTGTCCGGTCGCCGGGTCATGGTCCATCTTTCGCCTCCGCCGTTCAAATTCATCGCGATATATCTCTCGGCGGCGAACCTCCATCGGCTCCCCGCCCTCTGGGCTCCGGTATCCTCCTCGCCGCCGCCGTCCTAAATGGTTAAAATTCTCACGGGGGCCGTCAGCTAGCGTCCTCCCGGCCGCCGGGGCCCGGTGTTCCGAGTGTCGTCTGGTCTTAGCTGTTAAATCAAACCTCATTTCGGCCATCCTTTTTGCCTCCCGGCCTCCGAACTTCGGACTTTCACCGCCGGACTTCCTCAGCCGGACTTCCATCCAATGTCCGCCGCCGCCGGCTTCCTTCACCTTGACTGCCTTCCGGCCTGAAACCTCCGGAGCTTCCCAAATCGATCCAAATCAATTCAAATTGAGAATCTAACTTCAACCCACGTCCTAAATCATGACATTCTCCATCATGGGTCTCTTAGAACATCAAAATCTGACCAACGGGGGTCTTCGGGAGCTCTTGCTCGTGTTTTCCCTTCCTGACAACATTCTTACTAGGGAAGTCCGGCCCTCCGAGCCCGAATTGTCCAATTGCTCTAAAATGAAATCGATATCATCTGAGGATTAAATTTACGATGTATTTGAATAATTATTTAGAAGATATGCTCCCAATGCGGACTAACATTAACGTTTTCGGTGTTTTGTTGTGCTGACTTCGCCCTTTGCTTGCAGGATATATGGAATCGGCCGCAAGAACTTTAGGGGCCTCTACCGAAAAGGACAAGGGTAAGAAGTCTGGGAGGGCCGCTCGTGGAAAGGACGATAAGGACCAAATGAAGTTTCAATTTCAAGGTGAGTCGATCCAGTCAAAGGTCTCGACTGACTGGAGAGAGATCTCGGACACCAATATAGGCCAGGTGGACATAGATGAGTTCACCCAGAGGGTCAAGGTCGACCCTAAAACAAAGAATGCCCGATTGATACGCCAAAGTGGAATTTCCAAAGCTGTCAGCTTCCCTCCTTCTTTGATAGCACCTGAACTGGTAATGGCTTGCTGAGAAGCCTACCAGATGGATACCTGAACAATTGTGGACAAGGAGGGGAATATCCTTGCTGACATGTCTCCGAAGGGAATCACAAAAACATTCCACATTCCTACATTCCCACATATGCAAGTCCCCACTTTGGAGCAGTGTCAGGCGGCGTGGGATGCCAATCCATTGAGCATCAAGAAGTCAATCAACATTTACTGGTTAAAGAAAAAACAGGGCAGCGCTGCAAAGGTTCCCCAAGAGCTGTTCCGCAGTGATTTTCAAGAAGACTATCACGACTTGGTGACCATGCTAAGCAGGATCATGGGCCTCCCAGCAGCCGCCTACTTCCAGGAGTGGATGGCTTACTATATTGAGAAAATCATATGAGGAAACGAGGAAGTGAAAACCAAGAGCTCGTTCGACTAGGGGAGTATTATCAGCAACTATTTCCACGAGCAGTTCGTGAATGTCAAGAAAACCAACAAGTTCTACATGACCTCGTACCTGGTGTACTCATTGGTAGATTAGAGGCAGTATAGTGGGCTCTTTGTGGTGCCAAATGGGGATCACAAGCGAGGACTCAAAACTTTTGACCGGTACCCTCAACTACAATACCGCCATTTCAAAAAAGAATACTGCAGGGTCAATGATGCCTTCATAGGCCACATTATCAGATTGATAGCCGGGGACTTCGAAAGAAGGGTATCCCATAGCGCCCAGGCACTCCTGAAGGAAAATGCCTTCTTATATATTCAATTCCCTAAGTTCACATACATCCGCGCCCAAGGATTCACGAAACGGCCGAACAAGTTGCCGAGGTACCCGAACGACCGGATCATTCTCCTAGAGCTCTCTCAGCAGCTCCAACATATTCAGACGGTCTTCAGCAACAAGCATGTAGCAGGGATCCCCTATCCCATGACCCTCGGCCAGGGCCTGTATCGATTGCAAACATCTCAATGCGCCGACAACTCAGAAAAGGAACTTAAAGAATACAACTTTGAGTGGTACACGGCTCGCCTACGAATGGACCCCCACAGCCACGTCAGGAAGGCGCTAGGACCGGCATATGCCCACAAGTACCATGTCGAAGATTTCTGGGCAGATTGTAAAAGGAGGTCTGCAAGAGACACTACATGTGAATGACAATATAGTTTTTGAGGAGGGTGCAGCTGTTTCCGGTGCCTGATCAGCTTGAGGAGGATGAGTCCACCCTTGTGCACCTGAGGTACCCTGCAGTTGCCGACCTGGCAATCCCCTCCATTGACTGGGATGAGCAAGAGGTCGAGGACCTGGATACTATCACGTAGCCAATTATAGCTTGCACTAAGGAGTGGGTTGATGGGCAAGTGGCACAGCTGAAACGACAGGGGGTAACTTTAACTTATGAAACGCTCAAAAGCGAGCCAAGCGCCACGGAGGACGTGGCCGCCTCTCCATCAGCTGGTGAGACTTCCAAGTCTCCCCCCGTCACCAGGTCCCAGAAGAGAAAAGAAGTAGAAACGGCACAGTCCGCGGACCCCAAAGAACAAGCAACGAAGGACACAGGAGGCTCATCTCCCAAGAAGCTCAAGAGGACAGTGGTCACCACAGAAGTGCAGCCCCCCTTTCTCCTTCCTCCCCCGACTGGTGTGCTGCCTGCTTGTCAAGCTATGGTCGCCTCATCTCTGCCGGCAGTGGACATCTCTGTCCATCTCACCCCATCGCCCCCAGCCGGGGCAGTAATCAATATCGACTCCTCCTCTAGCATGAC
This sequence comes from Sequoia sempervirens, assembly GCA_007258455.2. Lineage (NCBI taxonomy): Eukaryota > Viridiplantae > Streptophyta > Pinopsida > Cupressales > Cupressaceae > Sequoia > Sequoia sempervirens. Next base: position 30,906,556 of record VDFB02271358.1, on the reverse strand, counting down.
CACTTCGCCTTCCTCTGCTGCTGCCATGTCACCCATTACCTCCCTGCCTCTGGCAACAATAGCATCGCCTATTCCCCTTTCCACTGTGCCCGAGGCTATTACACGACACTTGCAGAGTCTTCCCCTTGAGCTCTCGCAAATCCTAATGGACCTCGCACTCAAGGCAGCCGTCGCCCAAGCCCTCGCAACGGCTCAGCCTTCGCAACCGCCGGCAGGTCCGCCGGCCATGAAGGCCACAATGCAGATTTCCAAAGAATTGGAGGAGATAGAACAAGAGGCTTCAAAGCCTATTGAGGAAGAGGCCGATGATTACCATGAGCACCCCGAATACGAGCACAGAATCATCGATAGGGTGGCTTATGAGGAAGAGGAGACAGGCTCCTCCGAGAGCAAGGATGGAGAGGAGGGCTCAGGTGATAAAGAGATTGTTCAGATATTCGATGAGGATATCGAGGAAGAGTCGGCTCAACAGCCAAAAGATGTTGGGGAAGAGGCAGAATAGTCCCCGCGTGGTGAAGAAGGGTAGCCGCAAGAAGAGCAACCTAAAAGGGATATCACTGAGGTTGAGACCCACATTGTGAAGAGCCTAGAACCCGAGGCTGCTGAGGAGAAGAAAGAAAAAAGGGCTGCAGAAGAAGAAGATCCCATTCAGATATTATCCACCAAGCTGCCCATCAAAATCCTTGTGTTTTATCAAGACTCTGACAAGGAGGAGGATGCTGCCAAGGAAAAGGAAGAGCTTGAAAAGAAAAAGGAGGCAGAAGTCTTGCCTCTGACTGAGACGGGTGAAGGCAGCCATGATACACCCAAGGACAAATCTGTTATGCTCGATTGGCTGGAGAAGTAGCTTGAAAAGACAACTATTCTGAGCGACCCAAGGTCGAGATTGGAAGCCATCTTGGCTCGATCCCTGACCGTAACAAAGAAGAAGAAGCCTAAGGTCCGTTCCCGGATAACCATGGACGCTTCTGGCTCCTGGGCTGCACAAGTAGCAACACCCACTGTTAGCCAGGCTAGAGTAAGCTACAATATCTCCACGATCGACCTAGGGACAGCCACCAGGGAACAGAAGGTCGGACATCTGGAGGAGTTAGTGGCCACGGTGGTGCATCTGATTAAACAGAACAAGGTCACCAAAGATGAGCTAAAGGCGCAGGTTGCTGCCCTAACTGACTATATTCAGCAATGGTCTTCAATAGACGACCTCCCCACTACCTCTACGGCTGCGCCATAGGTGCTCTCTAAGGAACAGATAAATAAGCTAGAGAGGAGGAAAAACTTGGAGAAAACCACGGAAGATTGGTTCCAGCAGGTTGCGAGCGTCGGAAACATAGGGATCGGCTCGGCTGTGCAGATAGCCAATAAGTTCCTGGACCTGGTTCAATCCTTAGAAAGCACAAAGAAACTCTGCACCAACTTCCCTGCGATCTACGACTCCGCCTTCCCGAAGGTTGAAGCCATCCTTCAAATGCCAGAAAGCGCATGGGAAGAGAAGTTAAAATTGGAGAAGGAAGATCACTGGTCTGTGGACGTGTGGCGTAGAGACCTCATCAACCGAAAGGAGAGGATGGAACAAATCCAGAGTAGGGTGGATCCGGATATTGCATGGATCAAAGAGATCTGAGTAGAATGCGCCGAGTACCTTAAGTTAATGACGGGCCATGATATGCCCACGGTGCAATTGGATGCAGAAAAGGTCAGGTCATACTTTGATGAAAAGATGAAGGACGGGACAGCCGGAGATATCACAACAGACTTCCTGAGTTTCGCTGCCCATGCCTTCGATAGATCAGAGCTATTCAGATATCAGGGCTCAAAGTATGACAAGGATTGGAAGCGGCTGGAAGATAATGCCAAAGAATGGAGCTACCAGGGGCTGAGATGCGAAATCCTCGAGGTAGACAAGCTCCAGGCCGTCATCCTAAAGTACATTGAACACGCAGCTTCTGAGGAGCAAGAGGACAGCCCAGCCAAGGAAGAAGACCTCCCAGAAGAGTAGCTACAGCCCAAGAAACAACAATTAGCTACAGGACGAAAATACAAATAGTGTCATCCACTAGATGACAAAATAGGGAAAAGACAAAAGATGTTTTAAAATTGTAAATCTATTTGGGGGTAGGTGAAACCCTATTTTGTAATGAATCGTGGCCACACAATTGTAATGAATCTTAGCCATTCATTTGAATGTTGGAAAACTATAAATATAGCACTCCCCTCATTTGCAAAGGAGGGAGTTGAGTTGTTGTAAAGGCATGCTGCTGAAATTTATGAGAAATAGCATTGACTTGGTGCATTTCCTTATTTTCTCTCATGTCAATTGATTCACTTCTCCAATATTAGATGTTAGCTTAGATCTCTTTGTTGTTTAGTTAGCTGTTCATGTTATTTGGATAATCTTAGGAATGTTGTTTGGTGTTTATGAAAATTCCTGCACTATTGATGATCCCTTAGTCCATACTTTTTGCTGTTTGCTAAAGGTCGATAGTTGTGCAAAGTTAGCCTGGACTTGATTTGAAGCTGCCCCAAACACTTATCTTTAGTTCATGCATGTATGTGGTGGATGAAGGATAAAAATCTGTAGCCCTTAGAAGATAGCACAATTTTCATGATATTGTGAAATCCCTGGTTAAGTGGGATATTGTTTTAAGGAATTGTCCATTGCAGGAACTCCATTGTCACTATTCATTGCAAGTTTCAGACTTAGAAACTTTTCTGCCCCTTCGCTCTTTTTCATTTTCTTTAGAAACTGAACAATACCAAGGTTCATTGCATTTTACAAAGCTAAATCTAACAACCAGATGGAGTTTGAGACTGCTGTTTGAACCTACAGCCAACACATAACTGCTTTCATGCTGAAAACTCCTTTTCAAAGATCCAACTTCATGCTTTGTGCCCATACTTTGTATTTCTGTAAGGCCGTCTTGTGATTCCAGCAAATCACATCAAACTACTGAGGTATCTAAGCATTGTCATGACCTAACATCTGAAAGACCTTGGGATAGTGTTTTGCAATCCGATTGTGGGAAATTGTCTTTCAAGAGAGGTAGTGCACCTACGCACTGCCTGTGTTGAGAAGTGCTTAAAAACACCATCAACAGAACTGGCGCTAGAAGGAGGGCTTGACACGTTGGGAATGCAAAGCTGAAGATTAGAAGTGATTGATTTTATGCCCTCCTCCTCCTAACGCCATCAACAGAACTAGCGCTAGAAGGAGGGCCACGATCGGAATACTAAGTTATGGGATAAAGCTAAACTAGATTAGATCGGATCATTCTCCCCAGAGAGGTTTCAAAGGATTCTACGATCAACACCAAACAAGGGAGAATTTAAAGAATTGCAGCCTCCCACGAGGGAAAAACGAGCACAAGGAAGCAGCTCTGCCTCTTCCTCTTCCTCCATTCCGTCCGCCTTCATTTCACCCTCACCTCTATTTGGCTGGCCTTCATCTTCCACCCAACCGTCTCAAACAGCATTTGCACATCTTCCCTCCGGCAGCCAGGGGTTCGCTCCTCTCCCGGCCCTTTCAACCCAAAGCACAGTCCAGGCAGCCATAGCTCAAGGGTAGCCCCATATAGTGGTTGTATTGCCAATACAGCCCCAAATCCCTATTCTTCAACAGCAGGTGCCACCTCCGCCTCCCCCCATGGCTTGGCTTGCTCATAACCCTTCGCCGATACACTTTGCTGTTTACAATGACATGCCCAAGAATCCGAAGGGCTTTTGTTCAAAGTTTCATCCACGTGACATGCAAAGAACAGCCGAAGAGCATATCAAAATATTCGAAACGGCGATTACCGAAATGTAGGTGGATCACGAGGACGTGGCATGTTGCCTTTTTCCGCATTCATTGGGAGAAGAGGCCTTCTACTGGTACATCAATCTTCTGCGGGGATCAATCACATCGTGGAACCTGATGAAGAATGTCTTCCTGCAGAAATACAAGATTCCTGTCAACCCTGCTGACTTTTACCAGCAGTTCATGTCCATCAGAAGGGAAGTCAACGAACCTATTGGCTCCTTCAATGATCGCTTCCATCAGGCTCACATAAGGCTTCAGGATCCGTACTTCCATAATGATGCGGCCGCTCTACCAGTCTACTACGCGGCCCTAGATAACCTCACGACGACATTGGTAAAAAGGATGCGCCCGCCGCCTGCTACCTTACTCACCACCTATGCAGAAGCCGTCATTGCAAGTGCGGACTTGGGACAAAATATCTCCGGTCCACTGCCCTCTTTGGGGCCCGTCGCCTATCCAATGCAAATTCAGGGACTTAATCAGGCGTTTGCTCATCAAACTCCTCTCATGAACCAGGTGCCTCAATTTCCTATGGTGCCACATCCGGGGCAGCCGTTGAATTATGTGCCTCCCGCAACGTCTTATTTGCAACCCCAACAGCAATACCAATACTCTCAGAATACTTCGCAACAGCAGACATATTCCCAACAGCCCCAGGCGCCGTTGTATCTATCGGGACCGAATTTTCCTTCGGTCTATCAAAATCAGCCGGCGACCCCGCTCGCTTTTCTCCAAAACCTGGCCCCGTCCCCTGGAGGTGCGGCCGAGAAGGACAAGCTAGAGGAATTAACCGAGATGATCAAGAAGATGTCCACAAAGATGACGCATCTGAAGAACCAAAATAATCAGTTGCAGGCCTCCCAACACAATTTCCAGGCCAATTTCAACAGGGACAGCTGAGAGTCTCGAGACAATAGAGACAACAGAGATAATCGGGAAGCGGGCACCTCCTCAGGGCAGAATTATGAGAGGGGGCAGAACTCCAATCAAAATATAGAAAGAAAACCTTCTCAGAGGCAAAACCGCACATGGAACACCAGGCCCAACAATGATGGTATCCCCACGCCATTTGATCAACCAGCAAGCAACGATAAAATGTCCAGCGGTGTGTATCTGGCCGAGGCAGCTTTGTCCGGATGGTGCCGACTTCACAAAACTAGTAGGAATTCTGAGCTGGATTGCCCTGAGTTCCAGACAGCGGCTGAAATCTTCCAAGTGGAGGTACAAAACGCGGTCGACAATGCCAACTGCAGGGACATAGTCCCATCGGAGCCCTATGATTCCTCATGTCTGGTGGTCAATCAGGCGTCGTTTCCGCGAGGCGATCGCAACGAACCCGAAGCTGAGTCTGCCCCTATTGAGGATGAGAAAGCGCAAGAGGTAAGTAACGAATCAACCTTAGCTCAGCTTTTTGATTCAGTAGATAACGGTCCAGTGGATGAAGAAGAGCCATTTGTGGATGAGGTTCACATGTTCCATCAACGGGCGAGTCCCTATTTTCTTAGAAATAGACAAGCCGGTGAACCATTCACAACTTCTACCCCACCAAATAATTTCGCCACCCCGCCTGATCCAAATGCTAGCAATAACCCAGGGCTTCCCCGCATACCTGCCTAATACCTCAACAAGAACCAATCCCAAAACCAACCGCAAAGTCAGCCGCAGAACCAACCCCAAAATCCGCCTGGACAAACTAAGATTCAAACCCCTAGTTCTCCCATAGGCCAAACTTTTAGCTCCGAAATCGAGCAAATGGGTGAATATATGGCAGAAGAGTTCAAGAAGGTCAAAATTAATTTGTCAACCTTTGAATTGCTCAAGATTCCTGCCGTAAGGCACGCCTTCTTCAGGGTTCTAAATGGGACTCCCTCATCTAGCACGACACAACAGACCCCAGCCAAGAGGGTAACTTTCGAGGAGCCCAGGAAAGAACAGGAAATACAGGACAACACCGAAAGAAGGAATGGCATGCCCGTAAATCAGTCAGCAAGTAGATATATTGAAAAGGAGCCAAAAAGGGCTAGCAGACAGCCTCCCAAGGACCAAAAATTTAAGCAAACCAAGGACACGGGTGGTGATAGGAACAAAGGCCAAATAGCTCAAATGGACACACCCGTGGGCATCCTTCAAGGGAGACCGGAAACTCCCCCATTCCTAACTACTATTAGGATCTTTGGAAAGAACCTGCACAACTGCCTGCTTGATTCAGGCACGTCTGCCAACATCATGCCCTTGGCCATATGCAAATCTCTTGGTATCACCCCTACGCCTTCAAAGAAAAAGGTCACCCAACTGGACAAAACAGAGATTAATATCGTAGGTGAAATAAACCGCATCCCCATGCAAATTGCTGCGGACCCTCGGATACAGTAGGTTGTTGATATCCAAGTAGCAGACATTCCTGATGCATATGGAATTATTTTAGGGAGGGAGTTCACCAAGGCGCTGAACGGATACACCGCCACCAACCTTTCTCACATGTGGCTGCCGTGGAAGGGGCTACCAAATCAGATTCGTATTGACCGTGAACCCCATATGAAGTATATGATCACGGAATACAATAATCTTAGCGAGGTGCTGTTCGCCGAGACCGACTTAGGGAATTATCACTTACCAAAATGAGCTTGAATTTCAGGAAGAACGGGCAGATGAGGTATTGCTGGTATTATGTAGTCCCTCAGCAGGTTCCGCGCAAATGCCCCCAGATGCATAAATGTTGGCAGAAGCTGATGATGAGCCAGATAAAGATGACAACTGGGGATTGCTCGATAGCTTCCAGGAGTTTATTGAAAAGTGCACAAGAGATCAGCTCAGCCTAGGAGCTAGAATGAACTTCCAAGACATATTATTGCCAAACTGGTGTAGGGTACACAATGCTGCTCACTCCGAATTTGACTGTTGCTTGTGCCAAGCAGCGATGGAGCATGTTAAGAAAGTCGCTACTCCTCTGACAGGAACACCAAACGAGACACCACCAGAACCATTTGCTGATCATTGCCTCGACCCGAAAAGTATTCCTAAGATCACGAAGCCCGTTGTCTAGCCAAAAGAGAACGGAGGCTCAGTCAGACCTGAAACTAGGGAATCCTCTACGTGCTGGACGCTCCAGTTTGATGGATCGAAGTCAAGAAAATGAGCTGGAGCAGGGATCGAACTCATCAGTCCAATAGGTAAGACGTTTCTCGCTGCCCACTGGTTGTAGTTTTATTGCACCAATAATGTAGCAGAATATGAGGCCTTAGTCCTTGGCCTTCTTATGGCCTTGAAGAAAAATGTGAAAGTACTGCAAGTCTTCGGAGATTTCGCACTTGTAGTTAAGCAGGTCAGAAAATTGTACTCCTGCCATGATCGAAGACTCACCAATTATAGGCACAGGGTTTGGGATCTCCTGGAGAGCCTAGATGCATTCAACATACAATTGATCCCTCGTGCTCAGAACCACACAGCTGATGCCTTGGCTCAGGCTACCAGCACGTTACAGCCCCTCTCCTTGTCTGGGCTCAAGAAATTCACTGTTGAGCTAACATCCACGCCATCAGTCCTAGATAATGTTACTCACCTACAGGTCTTCAATGATGATAAGCACATCCTCCAGTTCATCACAAGCTCTAACGTATTTGCTGCCCAAATAATTGATGAAGCTGATCCACAGGAGACTGAATTGGACATGGAGGGGGTTATCAATCTGAAAACCAACACGATCCCCAGAGGTATGGTTTAGCTAGAACGTGTATTCGACCTGGATCAGATTAGGGATCAGGATCGACAAACAAAAAGGAGGCTATAAGCAGTCAATGCAATGCCCACAACCTAGGAACGGCCGAGGATACCAAGAACATTTTTATTGGGAAGGTATGCACGCTCGAAGAAAAGAAGGGAATCACAAATGCTTTGCGCAGATATCATGACGTGGTGGCATGGGGTTACGAAGATTTGAAAACGTACGACACCTCTATCATCACGCACACCATCCCTCTGAAGACGGAAGTAAGGCCGTTCCGCCAGCGGCAGCGCCCTATTAATGCCTTGTTAGAACCTATCGTCTATAAGGAGGTACAGAAATTACTTTCAGCAAGAATCATCTTCCCCGTTAGGCACTCTACGTGGGTGGCTAATTTGGTCCCGGTCAGGAAAAAGAATGGAGAGATCAGATTGTGCGCGGACTTCCGCAATCTCAATCGCGCTTCAGAAAAGGACAACTATCCAGTGCCTTCACTGGATGAAGTGCTGCAAATAGTCAACGGCTCCCAGATGATGTCATTCCTCGATGGATACTCTGAGTATAATCAAGTAATGGTACAATACGAGGATCGCCACAAGACTGCATTCACCACTAAGTGGGGGACATTTGCATACAGAAGAATGTCGTTCGGACTCATCAATGTCGGCGCCACTTTCCAACGTGCCATGGATATTGCCTTCAAGGACCTAATTGGCAAATGTATAATCATCTATATGGATGATTTGACCGTATTCTCCAAGAAGCAAGGTGATCACGTCTCTGACCTATGCAAAGTATTTCATAGATGCTGAGAGTTCGGGGTTTCTCTCAACCCTAAGAAGTGCATTTTTGGAGTGACCGAAGGAAGATTACTCGGGCACATCATCTTAGAGCAAGGAATCTCCATTGATCCTGAGCACATTGAGTCGCTACTCAAGATTCAGCCCCTGGGCAGCAAGAAGGAATTAAAGTCTTTCTTCAGAAAGATCAATTTTATCCGAAAATTCATCACAGGTTTCGCGGAAATCATCAAACCTCTCAATGCCATGCTCAAACAAGATGCTAAAGTTGAATGGACGCCAGATGCAAAACAATCCTTCGAGGAGATCAAGCGGACCATTGTTGAGGCACCTATGTTAGTCAGTCCAGATTATCTGAAGCCGTTCTACATCTACTCATTTGCTTCGGAGCATTCTTGTGCCAGTATGTTGATCCAAAAGGATGATGAAAGAAATGAGCATCCGATCACCTTCATGAGTGCCCCCCTCAAAGATGTTGAGTTGCGTTACCACAACATAGAAAAGAAGGCGTACGCTCTCGTTAGGAGAGTAAAGAAATTTAGACACTACATTCTACGCAACAAGGTGTTCGCCATCGTCCCCGACCCAGCAGTCAAAACGCTACTCATGCAGAACGAGTTGGGCGAACGGAGGGCTAAGTGGGTCACCCTGCTCCAAGAATATGATATGGAGATCCAACCAATGAAATTGGTAAGGGGGCAGGCACTCACCCATACAATGGCTGAAACAGCAGCAATGACTGGACCTGAACTCACGGTACAACAATATCAGCTTGAAGATGTCTCCCCGGGAGAATGGTACCAAGATGTCGTTTATTATTTGCTGAATCATAAGTGTCCGCCGCATCTGCAAGGAGTCCAGAAGAGGGCCCTGAGATTGAAAAGCAATGGTTATATGTTACAGGGTTCCATTCTTTATAAGAAGAATCATGAGGGAGTTTATCTAAGATGCCTCGGCAAGGAGGAAGCAGAACATGTTCTGAGGGAGTTTCACAATAAGTTTGGTACGGGCCATGGCTTGGGTTCTTCTATAGCACATCAGATATTAAGGGTAGGGTACTATTGGCCAACTGTCTTCAAAGATGCCCATTGCCATGTTCGTTCATGTCATACGTGCCAGACTGCTGCCACCAGGGAGAGGAATGCTGCTGTCCCACTGCAGCCCGTGTTGGAGGTAAGGCCTTTTGCGCAATGGGGTCTCAACTTCATTGGTCTGGTAAGCCCTCCATCATCTATGGGACACAGGTACATTCTAACTACTACTGATTATTGTACTAGATGGACGGAAGCAATAGTTTGTAAGCATTGTACAACTGAAGTAGTTACTGATTTCTTAGAAAGTTTCATTTTAAATAGCTTTGGTTGTCTATATGCTTTGGTATGTGATAATGGACCTGCCTTCGCTTCATTAAAATTTGCTAACTGGGCGTTTGACTATGGGATTGCCCTTAAATTCTCATCTAATTATTAACCTCAGGGCAATGGCCTTGCCGAGTCCACAAATAAGAACTTGATTACCGTAATCAAAAAGCTACTAGATAGGAACCCCAAGGACTGGCATACCCAGCTCCATTTTACCCTTTGGGCTGATCGAACCCGCGATAAGGCTGCCCTTGGTGATTCCCCGTTCCACCTTGTCTATGGTCTTGAGCTAATATTCCCCATCCACCTGAAAATTCCTACTCTTCAGTTCATCAACGACTTTTATGAAGGAGGAGATCGTAGGGAAGCTCATTTAGCTGAACTTTTACATTTAGAGGAAGTTCGGAACCGCGCAATAGAAAATTTTGCCAAACATCAGGGCGTAGTGAAGAGATGGTTCGACCGCCGAGCCAAAATTAAGGCCTTTAGGATTGCAGATTTGGTCCTATATTGGGACAAGGCCCATGAAAAGAAAGGACACAATAAATTCGACAAGCTCTGGCTTGGCCCCTTTCAGATAGCTGAGATTTTGGGAGATAATGCCTTCCGCTTAAAGAACTTAACCGGTGAAAATGTCCCATTGCCAGTCAACGGGCAGAACCTGAAGCATTACTTCCAGGCTTGAGCTCCTTCGAGCTCTTTGCTATAAATACCTGTGCATAGGTTAGAGTAGTTGCTTTCTTGCTTGTTTGAATTTTGTTCGCGTCGCTTTTTGCTTTCTCCCTCCCAGCAGTTTTATTTCGAAAGAGGTTTCCAGCTCCTTTCTGGTGGCCGTGCTTTCCTGACAAGTGGTTCACTTTGCTGTCTGTTCTTTGTGTTCTCTGGCTAAACATTCACTCTAGACTATCGGTCTTTGTAGAGCTGTCCGTGAATGATTTCCTTGTCTGAATTCTTCTCAGAACTTGACCCTTCGCCGGATCTTCTTATCCACATCTCGGATCTCGCACAAAGTACATAATAATAAATTTTGAAGGACTGTGCTATGGTTGTCATGACACCCAAGTGAGTGAAAAATCTTAAGTCTACTCCAGTGACCACTACAGTCTCAAACCCATTGTAGGCTTCAATGCTTACCCGGTCGAACTAAATGGTAAAAGAGAAATGAAATATCAAAGCGAAAAGGAGAGAAAAGAAACTCTGAAAAAAGGAAATAAATGACCGTACGGGTGTTCGGATAACTCTACCGGGGCTATGGACGCCCGGCCGGCAGTAGAGCAATATCCATGAGATTGTAGCGACAACTCCGCCAGGGCTATGGACGCCTGATTGGCAGCAGGGCAATGTCCAGGTTACTTTTGGTGTTAGGAAACTGTAGCGCTCGAAAAATTAAGAGTAATTTTCAAACCATTTAACACAGCATTAAAACGTTCTAAATTTATTCAAACCATTATAAATAAGTTTCTGAAAAGTCAACATTTCACATAACTCTTCCAAATGAAATAAAGAGAATTTGAATTGCATTTCATAAAATAATATCATCAATGTAATGAATCAAAACATAAGTCTTTCAATGATTTACTCATATACATATATTCATCTTCACTTGGAGGAATCAATCCTTCTAATAGAACATCTTTTTTATGCTAAGTTATAAAACTTTAACCTCTTAAAATCAATGATACATTAAATACTTTCAAATTATACTTCCATTTCAAGTTTCAACAAGGATGTCAAAATGTATATATACATATATAATGGGCTTCACAAGCCAAGTCTGAATGATACATAAGTACATCAATAGCAAATAACCTTGGATCCACCAACCACCGTGACACCTTGGTCTTCTTGCGAGCTGGGGCCAAGAATGTGATTCAGGCGCCTTTTCCGCCCAACCACGAAGTCCATGACTTCCCCGGGTCCCTTCCTAACTCGAAGGAATCCCCGGCCCTGCATAAAGGAGCCTAGCAACCCGAAACGGTAAAACAGGAGGGCACTCTCGGTGCGTGCCTGATGCCTATATGCATTTCTAACATGAAATAAACACATTTCTTGCAACAGGAGGTGGCAGAGACTCAAATAAATTTCTAGGCTTTTAAAATAAACAATCCATCTATTTCAATGGTACAGTGCTTGGCCAAGCAAAATAATAAATGGTAGAATTAGAAAAGGTAATACTACCGTCTCCGTTTGCCCACCTTCGGCACCCTGTCCCGGAAGTTACCATAGTGAAGTAAAATAATACTTAACAGAAACTTTATACATTTTCAAACAGGCTTCCATCATTTAATCAATTCTAAAAGAAGTGAATTTTCAGTACATTCTTTATATTTCAGTTGTAAGATGTCATTTATCCTTTGGTAAGTGTCCTTTTTTAATTTGGATAAAGAACATATATATATATATCTTGATAATTTTTAGTGCACTAATTGATAGTAAGAACAGTGTTTTCAATTTTCAATATGCATTTCTATTCTTACAAGCTCAAGCTGACTGACAGTTTTAATTCCCTATTTCAATACAGGCTACAGAGTAAAATAATTTACTGATACAATGCAATCTAAGGTTTCAAAGATAATCTTTCATTCATATTTCATGTTGTATTCCTTTTAACATATTCAAGGTACATTCCAGTTTATATGATGTCTCAAAAACACTTCTGTTCTTTTTTCAAGTTTATCAATTCAGAGATATTTGTATATATTCAAGAGAATTCATTCTACTTTCTGATACATGGCTTTTCAAGACAATTCTGTCCTTGCTTCAGATTTAATAATTTAAAGATATTTATATAACAGAATTCATACTATTTTCTGTTTCATGGCTTTTCAAGATATTTTTGTCCTTGCTTCAGGTTTAACAATTCAAAGATATTTATATAACAGAATCCATACTACATTCAAGATATTTCTGTCCTTGCTTCAGGTTTATCAATTCAAAGATATTTGTATATATATTCAACAGAATTCATACTACTTTTCTGGGAAAGAGTTTCCTGTTTCAATTTGTATTTGGCACACAATGCATAGGTATCTATTTATATATATATAGGTATACATATATATATGTGTGTGTGTGTGTGTGTGTGTGTGTGAAGAAATTCATGTTCAGCTGTGTAAAATTCGAAGTAAGAAATTCTGGTTTTCAAATTTGTGCAACGAATTTACTGGCCGTGCACACATAACAGGGTATTTTACATGGTTTCCTTACTGGCATTGAGCGACCAAAAGGGGGCTCAGGAAAGCCCTTGCCCCTCCCATGGGGAGGGGGCGGGCTGTGGAGGGCGCGAGCCTCCACGGTCCACGACCTTCCCATGGGGAGGGTAGGGGAAATTAATTCCCACAACAATTTCAAAACTCAAGAAAAAGAAAGGCATTCGCCCAGTATAAACTGCATTCGGATTTATCTCAAGCCATTTTGGTTTTTTTATTAAGATGACAGAATTTTTAAACAAACAGATATGGAGACATGTAATTAAACTTGAGAAAAATGCAGACTTGCCACAGAACGAAAACCCTAATTCTGAGGAAGGAATGGGTATTCTATAATTGCTACACAGAATAATAAGCTGTTACCCAGATTTCAAAACGAAATTGGAAAGAATTCTCAGTTGTTTGTACTCTAAAATAGGGAATAATTCAATTCCTTACTGCAGTTTTTTAAAATAAAGTTAAAAGAAGGCATAATGAAGAGAACCTGGTAAAATTTGGTTCTATTTGCAGATGTTCAACAGTACCTCCTTTCTTTCCTCTATTCCAGAGCTCTGCGATGTATTCAATCAGAGTCTTCTTCTCTTTCTTAAAGCCTCTTCCTCTTTTTTGAGGATCATGCATAAAATTTTCAAATGACAGATGATATTCTCATGCAATTCCTAAGGATTGCCACATGCCCAGCGAATTGTTGGTTTTGAGACAGAATTTTCCAGAGCCCAATGCTCTCTCGGGCTGTTCATTCCTCATTCTTTTGGGAAAAATTCTCCATATATCCCAAAACAGAATTATTTATATCCTCTTTTATGCAATTTTAAAAATTCATTTATGCAAAACAGATTTATATTATATTTATTCTTTTATTTAATTTGTTTTTTTATTTTTAAATACATTTCTTTTAACAAAAACAGATTTATCCTTTTGTTGCTCAAATATATAATGAGAAATAATGAAATAGAATAAGCCATATTATTTCATAATTTAATTAAACCATATTTCAAATTCGCTATGCTAATCATTTTCACGCAATCACATTGTAAAAACGAACATGACGTAATGCAGCTACATGATTTAAGTGGTGTGTGAGTAACCGAGAGTTTCTCCTCTTCTACCCTGTCGAGAAGCTAACCTCCTTTTCCTCAATCACACTCTTGGCCTTCGATCTCCTTGGCCTTCGATCACCTGCCACTCAGATGCACTCAGGCGTGCAAAACAAAAGAGTATTAGTAACCATTGTAGAAACAATAATTAACTCAACATTTATATGAATGCATTCATAATTCTTGAAAGAAAACAATTATATTAAAGCATTGCTCTTAACACATATCATACTTCATATATTAAATCTCATAAGGTCATGGTCAAACATTATCTAAATAAGTCATGGTCAAACTAAGTCAATGGTCAAAATAAGTCATGATCAAAATAAGTCAATGGTCAAAATAAGTCATGATCAAAATATGTCAATGGTCAAAATAAGTCAATGTATGAGACGTGACAGAAACTTACGTAGCTCACTTGGTTAAAGTAATAACCTTGGTTACTATCCCTAGGAAAGGAATGAACTCACTCTACACACACTTTCGAGATGTCATGTAACCTGGCCCAATTAAGGATCTCGCTCTCCCAGATTCATCCTTGGAAGCCGTTTATGGTCTGCGAAACCAGAGATTCTGGGTCCTGAATGAATATTTATCCCTAGAACGCTCCAGACCGTTCTCCAGCGAAGTCGCCATTTGTTGTGCCTTCAGCACACATGCCCCGTTCGGAACGGGGACCCTCTTTTCTTTCGCCTTGTCGGGTCTTTCGGGGTCACCTCATTTTACGTGCCCCTCATTTTGACGTTTTGCATGGTCGATATTACCCTAAAGTTTCATCCTAAAATCGACCGTGGTTTCCCTTTTGGTTTTTGGCTGCCATTCGGGGCCTTGTGGGTTCCTTTGGCCTTTCGAGCTTTGGGGCGGCCCTGGGCCCCTCCGGGCCCGGGCCTCCGGGGTTCCCTTATCGGGTTTCCCTCTTTCATTCGCCGCCCTGGCGGCGTTTCCTGGGCATCTTTCCGCCCTCCAGAGCCCGCCCAGCCAGTTGCTGTTCGGAGGTCTTCGGGGATTTCCCGGCCGGCCCCTGCTCCTTCGGGCCCCGGGCGCTAGAAGTCCGCTTCCAAACTTTCGTCCCGGGATTGCCGTCCGCGACGGTGATCCTCTGTCGGCCACCCGTCCCTCGGGCCCCTGAGCCTGGCTCGCCGCCGCCATCACCGTGCAAACCAAACTCTTTCGGCGGTGAACTCCCGGCAGTCGCCCGCCCTTCGAGCCCCCGGGTGGTGCTCGCCGCCGTCGTTCAAACGAAGGGAAAAATCTTACGGCGGCGAAATCTCCACTGCCCCCCGCCCTCCGGGCCCCGAGCTCTCTGTCACCACCATCGTCAAGGTCACCGAAAATTCATGCGGCGGCTATCGTTGTCCAGCTTCCCGCCTGCCGGATCCCGGGGTCTCTTCCGCCGCCGCTGACTCAAATTCGAAATCCACCAACATTTGGCACGATCGTACGTGCAATAAATGCGAGCATTAATGACCGATAGGGTATATAAACTGTGGTCCCAAATGTCATTTTAACTTGGCAAATTTGAGCAAATTGGAGCAGCGATTAGATTGGAGCCCACTGCAATCGGCAGCATCGCGATCATCGACATCAACGTCGCTCCGTCAACCCTGCCGGTGAATCCCATCAACTTCCTGCTTAGCGAATTCGAGGTAGGCCGTCCTCGTTCGCCCTCCCGCTGTTTTTGATTTTTTTTGGATTTTGTTAAAGTGAGCACTGAATTAAATTACGTAAAATTGAACATCACCTCATCGCGCTCGAAACCCATGTTTTAAAAATCGCCCAAACTCAACGCAATGATCCCCCCTCTCGGCACGGAACTCGCCCATAGCGCGGCTGTTCTTCACGCAGGGCGACCGGCCCCCTCGGGCCCGGTCCCCTCCTTCGCCGCTCCATTTCACGTATGGATGCCTGCCGGCGGCCGCCTCCCTAGCCGGGCCCGAGTCGTCGGAATTCCATCCACGGAGTGCCTTTCGCACTTTGCCGCGTTAAACTGACCTCGGCGGCGAACCTCCTTCGGCTCCCCGCCCTCTGGGTCCCGGTCCGACCTTCGCCGTCTGCCTTCCCTGCTTTTTCCCTTCGTGGAATTAAGTTTCTTCTGATTCGCCTTCTGTGCGTCCGGACCCTGGACCTCGGGCCGCCGCTTCCCATTTTCCGCCAATGCTCATGACCGGCGTCTTTCGGTGTCCTCCTCGCCGCCGCCGTCGCCCAAGCATGGCCAAACCTTCGCGGCGGCCGTCATCACTCGTCTACCCGCCCCCCGAGGCCCAGGAGTCTTTTCGCCGCTGCTATCGCCCGAGCATTGTCAAACCTTCGCGGCGGCCGTCATCACCCATCTGTTCGGTCGTCGGGTCACGGTCCATCCTTCGCCGCTGCCGTTCAAATTCATCGCGATATATCTCTTGGCGGCGAACCTCCATCGGCTCCGCACCCTCTGGGCTCCGGTATCCTCCTCGCCGCCGCCGTCCTAAATGGTTAAAATTCTCACGGCGACCGTCAGCTAGCGTCCTCCCGGTCGCGGGGGCCCGGTGTTCCGAGTGCCGTCTGGTCTTAGCTGTTAAATCAAACCTTGTTTCGGCCATCCTTTTTGCCTCCCAGCCTCCAGACTTTGGACTTCCACCGCCGGACTTCCGTCCAATGTCCGCCGCCGCCGGCTTTCTTCACCTTGACTGCCTTCTAGCCTGAAACCTCCGGAGCTTCCCAAATCGATCCAAATCAATTCAAATTGAGAATCTAACTTCGACCCACATCCTAAATCATGCCATTCTCCATCATGGGTCTCTTAGAACATCAAATCTGACCAACGAGGGTCTCCGGGAGCTCTTGCTCGTGTTTTCCCTTCTTGACAGCATTCTTGCCAGGGAAGTCTGGCCCTCCGAGCCCAAAATGTCCAATTGCTCTAAAATGAAATCGATATCATCTTAGGATTAAATTTACGATGTATTTGAATGATTATTTAGAAGATATTCTCCCAATGCGGACTAACATTAACGTTTTCTGTGTTTTGTTGTGCTGACTTCGCCCTTTGCTTGCAGGATATATGGAATCGGCCGCAGGAACTTCAGGGGCCTCTACCGAAAAGGACAAGGGTAAGAAGTCTGGGAGGGCCGCTCATGGAAAGGATGATAAGGACCAAATGAAGTTTCAATTTCAAGGTGAGCCGATCCAGTCAAAGGTCTCGACTGACTGGAGAGAGATCTCGGACACCAATATAGGCCAGGTGGACATAGATGAGTTCACCTAGAGGGTCAAGGTCGACCCTAAAACAAAGAATGCCAGATTGATACGCCAAAGTGAAATTGCCAAAGCTGTCGGCTTCCCTCCTTCTCTGATAGCATCTGAACTAGTAATGGCTTGCCGAGAAGCCTACCAGACGGATACCCGAACAATTGTGGACAAGGAGGGGAATATCCTTGCTGACATGTCTCTGGAGGGAATCACAAAAACATTCCACATTCCTACATTCCCACATATGCAAGTCCCCACTTTGGAGCAGTGTTAGGCGGCGTGGGATGCCAATCCATTGAGCATCAAGAAGTCAATCAACATTTACTGGTTAAAGGAAAAACGGGGCAGCGCTGCAAAGGTTCTCCAAGAGCTATTCCACAGCGATTTTCAAGAAGACTATCATGACTTGGTGACCATGCTAAGCAGGGTCATGGGCCTCCCAGCAGCCGCCTACTTCCAGGAGTGGATGGCTTACTATATTGAGTAAATCATACGAGGAAACGAGGACATGAAAACCAAGAGCTCGTTCGACTAGGGGAGTATTATCAGCAACTGCTTCCACGAGCAGTTCGTGAATGTCAAGAAAAGCAACAAGTTCTACATGACCTCGTACCTGGTGTACTCATTTGTAGATCAGAGGCAGTATAGTGGGCTCTTTGTGGCGCCGAATGGGGATCACAAGCGAGGACTCAAACCTTTTGATTGGTACCCTCAACTACAATACCGCCATTTCAAAAAAGAATACTGCAGGGTCAATGATGCCTTCATAGGCCACATTATCAGATTGATAGCCGGGGACTTCCAAAGAAGGGTATCCCACAGCGCCCGAGCACTCTAGAAGGAATATGCCTTCTTATATATTCAATTCCCTAAGTTCACTTACATCCGTGCCCAAGGATTCACGGAACGGCCGAACAAGTTGCCGAGGTACCCGAACGACCAGATCATTCTCCTAGAGCTCTCCCGACAGCTCCAACATATTCAAACGGTCTTCAGCAACAAGCATGTAGCAGGGATCCCCTATCCCATGACCCTCGGCCAGGGCCTGTATCGATTGCAAACATCTCAATGCGCCGGCAACTCAGAAAAGGAACTTAAAGAATACAACTTTGAGTGGTACACGGCTCGCCCACGGATGGACCCCCACGGCCACGTTAGGAAGGCGCTAGGACCGGCATATGCCCACAAGTACCATGTCGAAGATTTCTGGGCGGATTGTAAAGATGATAAGGAGGTCCGCAAGAGACACTACATGTGAATGACAATACAGTTTTTGAGGAGGGTGCAGCTGTTTCCAGTGCTTGATCAGCTTGAGGAGGATGAGTCCACCCTTGTGCACCCGAGGTACCCTGCGGTTTCCAAACTGGAAATCCCCTCCATTGACTGGGATGAGCAAGAGTTCGAGGACCTGGATACTATCACGTAGCCAATTATAGCTCGCACTAAGGAGTGGGTTGATGGGTAAGTGGCACAGCTGAAACGACAGGGGGTAACTTTAACTTATGAAATGCTCAAAAGCGAGCCAAACACCACGAAGGACGTGGCCACCTCTCCATCAGCTGGTGAGACTTCCAAGTCTCCCCCCGTCACCAGGTCCCAGAAGAGAAAAGAAGCAGAAACGACACAGTCCGCAGACCCCAAAGAACAAGCAACGAAGGACACAGGAGGCTCATCTCCCAAGAAGCTCAAGAGGACAATGATCACCACAGAAGTGCAGCCCCCCTTTCTCCTTCCTCCCCCGACTGGTGCGCTGCTCGCTTCTCAAGCTATAGTCACCTCATCTCCGCCGGCAGTGGACATCTCTGTCCATCTCGCCCCATCGCCCCCAGCCAGGGCAGTAATCAATATCGACTCCTCCTCTAGCATGACCACTTCCCCTTCCTCTGCTGCTGCCATGTCACCCATTACCTCCCTGCCTTTGGCAACAATTGCATCGCCTATTCCCCTTTCCACTGTGCCCGAGGCTATTACACGACACTTGCAGAGTCTTCCCACTGAGCTCTCGCAAATCCTAATGGACCCCGCACTCCAGGCAGCCCTCGCCCAAGCCCTCGCAACGACTCAGCCTTCGCAACCGCCAACAGGTCCGCCAGCCATGGAGGCCACAATGTAGATTTCCAAAGAATTGGAGGAGATAGAACAAGAGGCTTCAAAGCCTATCGAGGAAGAGGCCGATGATTACCATGAGCACCCCGAATACGAGCACAAAATCATCGATAGGGTGGCTTATGAGGAAGAGGAGACAGGCTCCTCCGAGAGCAAGGATGGAGAGGAGGGCTTGGGTGATAAAGAGATTGTTCAGATATTCGATGAGGATATCGAGGAAGAGTCAGCTCAGCAGCCAAAAGATGTTGGGGAAGAGGCAGAACAGTCACCGCGTGGTGAAGAAGGGCAGCCGCAAGAAGAGCAACCTAAAAGGGATATCACTGAGGCTGAGACCCACATTGTGAAGAGCCCAGAACCCGAGGTTGCTGAGGAGAAGAAAGAAGAAAGGGCTGCAGAAGAAGAAGATCCCATTCAGATATTATCCACCAAGCTGCCCATTAAAAGCCTCGTGTTTTATCAAGACTCTGACGAGGAGGAGGATGCTGCCAAGGAAAAGGAAGAGCTTGAAAAGAAAAAGGAGGCAGAAGTCTTTCCTCTGACTGAGACGGGTGAAGGCAGCCATGATACACCCAAGGACAAATCTATTATGCCCGATTGGCTGGAGAAGCAGCTTGAAAAGACTACTCTTGTTCTGAGCGACCCGAGGTCGAGATTGGAAGCCATCTTGGCTCGATCCCTGACCGTAACAAAGAAGGATAAGAAGCCTAAGGTCTGTTCCCAGATAACCATGGATGCTTCTGGCTCCCAGGCTGCACAAGTAGCAACACCCACTGTTGGCCAGGCCGGAGTAAGCTACAATATCTCCACGATCGACCTAGGGATAGCCACCAAGGAACAAAAGTTCAGACATCTGGAGGAGTCAGTGGCCATGTTGGTGCATCTGATTAAACAGGACAAGGTCACCAAAGATGAGCTAAAGGCGCAGGTTGCTGCCCTAACTGACTATATTCAGCAGTGGTCTTCAATAGACGACCTCCCCACTACCTCTACGGCCGCACCACAGGTGCTCTCCAAGGAACAGATAGATAAGCTGGAGAGGAGGAAAAACTTGGAGAAGACCACAGAAGATTGGTTCCAGCAGGTTGCGAGCATCGGAAACATAAGGATCGGCTCGGCTATGCAGATAGCCAATAAGTTCCTGGACCTGGTTCAATCCTTGGAAAGCACGAAGAAACTCTGCACCAACTTCCCTGTGATCTACGACTCCGCCTTCCCAAAGGTTGAAGCCATCCTTCAAATGCCAGAAAGCGCGTGGGAAGAGAAGTTAAAATTGGAGAAGGAAGATCACTGGTTGGTGGACATGTGGCGCAGAGACCTCATCAACCGAAAGGAGAAGATGGAACAAATCCAGAGCAGGGTGGATCCGGATATTGCATGGATCAAAGAGATCCGAGTAGAATGCGCCGAGTACCTTAAGTTAATGACGGGCCATGATATTCCCACGGTGCAATTGGATGTAGAAAAGGTCAGGTCATACTTTGATGAAAAGATGAAGGACGGGACAGCCAGAGATATCACAACAGACTCCTGAGTTTCGCTGCCCGTGCCTTCGATAGATCAGAGCTATTCAGATATCAGGGCTCAAAGTATGACAAGGATTGGAAGCGGCTGGAAGATAACGCCAAAGAATGGAGCTACCAGGGGCTGAGATGCGAAATCCTCGAGGTAGACAAGCTCCAGGCCGTCATCCTAAAGTACATTGAACACACAGCTTCTGAGGAGCAAGAGGACAGCCCAGCCAAGGAAGAAGACCTCCCAGAAGAGTAGCTACAGCCCAAGAAACAGCAATTAGCTACAGGACAAAAATGCAAATAGTGTCATCCACTAGATGACAAAATAGGGAAAAGACAAAAGATGTTTTAAAATTGTAAATCTATTTGGGGGTAGGTGAAACCTTATTTTGTAATGAATTGTGGCCACACAATTGTAATGAATCTTGGCCATTCATTTGAATGTTGGAAAACTATAAATAGAGCACTCCCCTCATTTGCAAAGGAGGGAGTTGAGTTGTTATAAAGGCATGCTGCTGAAATTTATGAGAAATAGCATTGACTTGGTGCATTTCCTTGTTTTCTCTCATGTCAATTGATTCACTTCTCCAATATTAGATGTTAGCTTAGATCTCTTTGTTGTTTAGTTAGTTGTTCATGTTATTTGGATAATCTTAGGAATGTTGTTTGGTGTTTATGAAAATTCCTGCACTGTTGATGATCCCTTAGTCCATACTTTTTGCTGTTTGCTGAAGGTAGATAGCTGTGCAAAGTTAGCCTGGACTTGATTTGAAGTTGCCCCAAACACTTATCTTTAGTTCATGCATGTATGTGGTGGATGAAGGATAAAAATCTGCAGCCCTTAGAAGATAGCACAATTTCCATGATACTGTGAAATCCCTGGTTAAGTGGGATATTGTTTTAAGGAATTGTCCATTGCCGGAACTCCATTGTCACTATTCATTGCAAGTTTCAGACTTAGGAACTTTTCTGCCCCTTCGCTCTTTTTCATTTTCTTTAGAAACTGAACAATACCAAGGTTCATTGCATTTTACAAAGCTAAATCTAACAATCAGATGGAGTTTGAGACTGCTGTTTGAACCTACAGCCAACACATAACTGCTTTCATGCTGAAAACTCCTTTTCAAAGATCCAACTTCATGCTTTGTGCCCATAATTTTTATTTATGTAAGGTCGTCTTGTGATTCCAGCAAATCACATCAAACTACTGAGGTATCTAAGCACTGTCATGACCTGACATCCGAGAGACCTTGGGATAGTGTTCTGCAATCCGATTGTGGAAAATTTTCTTTCAAGAGAGGTAGTGCACCTACGCACTGCCTGTGTTGAGAAGTGCATAAAAACACCATCAACAAGTTGTTGAATAGGTTAATCTTGGAGGTTCGATAATAACACCTTCCAGTGGAGGTGGTCATTAAAGTTTCACTCAGGTAATACAAATTATTTATAATTTTAAAATATAAAAATATAAAATTCGTAATTGAATAATTTTTAATGACTTGAAGGTTCTAAATAGTTTGTATGTATGCTTTGTACTTTTTAATTATTTTGATTTCATGTTTTTATATACCTCATAATCTATGAATTTCATTTGTTCATGTTTTTGACCTCCAAAAATATAGGCTAGTGGCATCACTTGCTTGTAGCATACCATTTCACTCATATCCTCCTAATTGTCATCACTAGATTGTAGCATATCATCCCTCTGCTCATTTTTGAGATCATGAATGTTGCTCGGGATATTTATCTTATTACTACTCTTGTCCTATGTTGACTATACTTATCATTATAACTATGTTATTGCATTCATGTTATGGTTGTAGACTTTCATTTATACATTTGAAGTGCTCAAAATCAGAGAGGACTAGTCTCTTTCTTTCTTGATTGTATACTGTCATCTTCTACCAATTATCTTCAATGGTATCTACTCCATAGACAAGGTACTATCCACTTATCATTTAGAAATATATGCCCTCTTTCTATCCCTTCACAAAGACTATCCTCTATGAATATGATCATTAAAAGGGAACTGTCACTCTAAACTATCCTTTAATAATAAACTATGCATGTTCCTCTTATACCATTGTACTAAATTTGTTGCTTCTCCTATGAGACTATCTTGTAGCATTGGATTTCATGTTACTACCACCACATTCATGATTTTCATGCACTCTTTACCTTGAGGTATATTGGTTGAAAACATATAAAGTACCTGCTCATAAAAAATCATCTTCCATAATTATCCCTTGAAGCATTCTTTGGTATTGAAATACATGTGACTATCCTATTGTATATTGTGACTTTAAACTATCATATTTAGTCTTATGTAACTATCCTATTACAATTCTTTGTTTATTCTATATCCTTAATTGTTCATTCGCTATCCTTTATTCATCATTTTTCCTTATGATCATTACTCTACCTATGTGAATATTACTGTCCAATGTCATGAAGATTTATCACTCAATTTCTTAGCTATCTCTTCTTTGTGATTTACCCATGAATATGAATAGAATGTTGAGTATTTATGAAAATCAAGGAGTGTCTTTATATGTGTGAATTGTTATCAAGATATTAGGACCATAGTCCCCTCATTTCTCACTATCACTACATCATTTTGTTCTTAGTTGACAGTGCTCATTATTACTTCTTTTCATGCATCTCACCATCATTCTTTACATTATTTCCATAAATCTTATCCCCACTTAAAAAATTCTTCACACTTCACATCAACAAAGGTTTGGATGACTTCTTTATGTAATCATGATATTGTCCCTTTCTTGCATGTTATGATTTTCCTAGAGACTATCATCTTGTGACTATCCTTTACTTTGAAATTTTCCTCATAAAACATGCAAACCCTTGACATTCAATTGATACTCATGAATACTCTTACTGATATGAGGATACTATGTCCATAGTCAAGAGGATAGGATACTTTGTCCTTTCTCCTCATTTCTCCTAACTATCATATTGCTCTATCATCTATCCTTCTATTATTACAACCCTACCTTGTCATTCATGAGACCCCTTACTATGTAATATGCCCTTATAACAACCTCTTCCTCTATCAACTTCTTCCTACCAACTTTGAAAACACCCAATATGGCTCTTGTGCATTGTGTTTTGTCTTTTTGGTTCTCTAGGAAATATTGTTCTCTTTTATCAAAATTTTATTCACCATATTGTTCATGAAGGGTTTTGATAGGGGCCTTGGCATGATATTGTCCTATACTCTTTAGTCTCTCTTTAAACCATTCATTTGGTCACTTCATGAATTTTTTTCTTTATTGTTCTAGAAATTCTTGTCCTTTAAATGATTCATGTCTATTGTGCACATGTCTTATAAAGACAATTATCATGATTTTTTCTTTTGTTCCTTACATGGCTCTTATCATTCATACCTTTATGAATTGTTTCTCCTTTTTCCATTGTCATTATTATCTTCTATGTTGAACTAGTCTTAGATCTTAGTATCTTCAAAGTTTCCTTCCATGTTCCTAATTGTCCCTAAGACTATCAACACAAACATGCCACTTCTATAGAGATCACAAAACTTTGCCTTCTTGTTTCCTTTTATTTTTTTGTCACTATAAAATAATAAACATCCTATGTAGAAGATCATGAAATATCAAGTTAGAGTATTTACCATTCACAAATGATTATTCCTCAAACACATTTGTATCTGTTCAAACCAAGGATTCCAAGGGAACAAATATAACCTTCTTGATAAGAATAATAAGGATGCTACACATTTGAACACTAGGTTAAACTCTCCTAACATCAAATGATTCCATATCATTATTCCACCAAGGAAATTTCTATTGCAAAACCTTTCATTGAACCTATCACCCCCATAAACAATATTTCTAACATCCCCATCACCAATCCTTTCATCACCCCCATCATATAAATCCATTTCTTAATCCCATCACCCCTATCACCAATCCTTCCATTGACCCCATGACTAACCTTAATCATCTATCTCTTAAATTCATCACCCTAGATCAACAAAATCACACACCATTTCACATCCTCCATAATGATGATTCTATCATCACCTTCATGGGACTTCAAGATAATGTCTCCCTCAATGATCATAAAACAATATTTGAAATAGAATTGGATGCATTAACATATCCCAAGGAGTTCACAATAGTCTAGTAACCACATATTAAAATATGAAGCAATATATAGTTCAATAAGTAGTCAAATTTGTGTTGACTATTTCATACATTATAAGCCATGACTTGCATCACTCTTCTAGTTTTTGTAATTGAATAATGTTTTTTTAAATTTTCAGATGATGCGAGTAGAGAATCCTCTCGATATTGATATGGAAATGGATCACGGTCTCTCTACTACAATAGAGTGCTCGATGCCTTTGACGAGGGTATGAGGTAGATTAGTAAATTTTAAATTGCATTCATTGTTTTAGTTGTTTATTATTGAAAAATCAAATGATTATTGATTTTTAGTTAATTTCTTTTTGGATGGTTGCTATAGGGATTTGCAATGCCACAACGTGATTGTGTCACTATTGCAGATGATGAGAGATATCTTTTTGTGGTGGTAAGTGATTATTTTATTAAAATTTCATTTTATATAATGTAATTTCTATAAATTAATGTTTATACTTTTTATTGTAATAGGTACGAATCCACAAAGAATTAAACAGGAGATCCAACCCTCGAATTCAAAGTAGACCACCATCATATGCATCTCCATCCCCTTGATGATCAAAGGCTAGTTGTGATCTGTTTTCTTCACCTAGATGGGAATGACTATTTATTAGGGTCCTTTGTTGTATGCGTATATGGCATTTTTGGACATATATTTTGTATTGCATATACATGATATTGTATGCCCATATGGCATTCTTGTAATCCTATATGACTATTTTGTATATATGTTATACTTATATCGACATATATTTATGTGTTCCTATATGTCTATTTGGGTAATAAATATCATTTTTTATTGATGGTATCTATATTTACATTATAAATGATTATTTAAATAATTATTTGACATAACTATAAATTGTAAAAATGTTATTATAATCCGTTCTCACATAAATGTTCCTATATTATTTCCTTGCAATAAATGAAGTGCTTCAAAACATGCTAAGATGTTTATCTCTCAAGCATGTAATGAAAACACAAGGAAACATAGCTAATTAAGGATTATATTTTTAGATTTCAAGTTTTTGATAGTAATATGTTGCCTTCATTATAGAATGACAAGCTTCAATGGATATTTGTAGATGGTTTACTTGAACTATTTAAAATCCAAGTGTATTCCATGCTTCATAACTTATTCCACACTCATTTCACCTATATTTGTTGGTTAATTATTATCTTTCCTACACCATTATGTGTTTATGGTCTTGGATGACATATTTTTGGCATATAGTTATGTAACCAAGTTTTATTCAAGACAAAGTACAAATAATTTACACTAGGTTTCCAATAATTTAATTCAAGTATATTCAAGTACCCATCCATTCAAGTACCCATCCTCTAGTTGGCTGATCACTACTTCAAATTTATAGATGTATTCTTCATTCCCACACTTCATCTCAAAAAAATATGTTCCTATATTGACCAAAATGTTTATGACTACATTGAGTTCAATCAACAAAGGAAACTAGTTATTTGGTGTAGATTATAAAGACACCTACATTGACAAAAAATTATAAAGTGGACTTGTTTTGTAGCCACCCCAACATGTTTGAATTGTCAGTTTACCCCCAAGAGATGAAAAATGTAAACAATGCCTCTCGATAGCGTTTTACTAAATGCAACTGACACTTTTTGGAACATCTAAAAAATTGTTGCCACAGTGGAACAACTTGAATATATAAAAATATGAGAGAGGTTATTATCGAGAGACCCTACATGGTCTTATAACTTCACATAGAATATTTATAAGAGCCACAGTTTTTGAGTAACAACTCATCAAAGTTTGTAACTTTTTGGCACTTAGGGATCTTAAGAGAAAGTGTCGATATAATGTAGCCTAGAATGATATGGTGTGTTGGGGTGCAAAAAAGGACCTTTCCTACCATAAAACCACCAACCATGATGTGTTGAAACTATTGGTTTGGCCACATGATGAATATAATGAAAATTACACCACCTTGCAACTTTACACTACATGCATCTGATACTTTTTTTGTCAACTGAAAACTTATCACCACAGGAAAATGGATTGGAGATATGAAAAAATAAAAGAGGTTATTGTAGAGGGAACCTACATGAACTTGCACCTTCATAAAAAATGTTTCTAAGTGCTATGGTTTCTGAGTAACAGCTCATAAAATTTTTCTTCCCTTTTGCATTTTGGTTTCTTAAGAGAAATCGTTGGTACAATGTAGCCCGAGACATTCTGACATGTTGGGGTGTGAAACAGGACCTTGCCTAGCATAAAACTACACATCCAAATGTTTTGTAATTTTCATCTTGGTTGCACAATGTACACAAAAAAAATTACATCACCTTGCAACTTTACACTACATGCATTTTACACTTTTTTTGTCAACTGAAAACTTGTCACTATGGGAAAATAAATTGGAGGTATGAAAAACTAAGAGAGGTTATTTTAGAGGGACCCTACATGATCCTATACCTTTAGAAGAAATTTTTCTAAGCTTGTCAAAGTTTTCTGCCCTTTCACACTTTGGTCTCTTAAGAGAAATCATTGGTGCAATGTAGCCTGGAATGTTTTGGCATGTTGGGGTGCGAAACAGGAGCTGGCCTAGAATAAAAATACCCATTTAGATGTATTGGAACTATAAGTTTGGTTGCATGAAAAAAAAAAGAAAAAATACACCACCTTTCAACTTTTCACTGCATGCATCTAACGCTTTTTCAATCAACTAAAAACTCCTCACCACAGGAAAATGGATTGGAGATATAAAAAACTGAGAGAGGTTATTGTAGAGGGGTCCTACATGACCATGTAACTTTAGAAAAAATGGTTGTAAATGACATGGTTTCTAAGAGAGAGCTCATCAAAAAAAAATTATTTTTTGCACTTTGGTCTCTTAAGAGAAATCACTAGTGCAATGTAGCCTACAACGTTTCGACGTGTTGGGGTGTGAAACATGATCTTCCATAGCATAAACCTTCCCATCTAAATGTTTTGGAACTATTAGTTTGTTTGCACAACGAACATAACAAAAAATATGTTTCCTTGCAACTTTACGCTGCATGCACAAAGGTATCTTAAGGGGTAGCAAAAAGGGGTCTATCATTACATGAGAAGGAGACTAGATTCATTCCCAAGAGCTAGGTGCTACTACTATTGATCAACTTGGATATAACCAAAATATGAACCTTTCAATTATGAAGGAAAAAGGATTTGTTAGTGTGATAGAGAATGGACACTTAGCAACTGAGACTAAATAAATAGAAGCACTTGATAACCCTATCTTAGAGAGAAATCTTTAAAATATCAAGAATAAATGAAAATAAAAAATAATATACTTATTGCAAATGATTCATCTTTTTCAAAAAATGTGAATGTTGACATGGATACATCAATTTTGTAAGATAAGAGTCGTGTATGTGTAGGATCATGATGGGCCAAAAAGTGGCGATATGATGGGTATGTGGCTGACGACTTTTTCTTAACCAAAAATTGATGAAATGAAAAGGGTTTTTTTTTTAAAAAATCAACTTTCCACCAATATAAATTATGCTTTACTTCAAATTTAATAAATTATTATTATTTATTTTCTATTTGAACTACGACTAAAGTCCTGATTGATAGGCTGAATGAAAAACATCTATAGTTTTCAAATGGTATCACATTATTTGAATGCAAAACATGTGTCACATTCTATGCTTCGTATACTATAGGATTTAAAAAAAAAAGAATTTTGTGAAGTTTTGACCAAGTTAAGGTGGTCAGACATACAATTTTTTATACTTTTTAAAATTTGTAATAAAAAAATTCATAATTAATTATTTACTTGGAAAAAAATTACAAAAAAATATACATCACATTGGCACATGAGTCCTCTACTTATATCTAAAATATTATAAAAACATATTATCATTTTATTGTGGTTAGGGTGATCAGATAGACACCTACTTCTTCTTTTTTTCTTGGAATTTAATTACTATTGCATTGAAATTTCAAATTTTCACAAAATAGATTTTTTTTAAAAATAAACCTAGTAGTTTAGAAACCACATTCAATTTGCTATAGATTCTATTCTTACATATTTTTGAATTAATATAGATAAATTATTCAAATTTTTATGTCAAGTTTCCTAACTTGATTTTTCTGAATTTCATCGCCACTTAACGGCCTATTTTTTCCATGATAATCCTGCACATACCCAGTCCATTTAAAGTGAATGAAGGGGTAGTTTACAATGGATACATCAATCTTGTAGTTGATAATATTTTGTTCAAAGTGCAATGGAAAAGGTAGAGATGGCAGTAGAGAGAGGGAAAACAACAAAAGAAAACTAGACACAATTCAAATACAAAGCGTAGAGCATAATCCATTCATGAGGACAGTCTATACAATGAGCCGTAGTGATAATGAATAGTCAATTTTCAAGCACAATGCAAGCACAATAAAAGTCAAATTATGTCAAGCACCTAGAAATAATAGTCATCCAAGAGATAGAGGGTGCATTCAAATCTATATTGCCAAAATGTCTATAATTTACAATAACCTATACATATCCCTTTCTGTTTCAAGGAATGCAAGAGTGAAGGAAAGATAATTGGAGAGGTATATTATGAAAAATATTTTGTTCTTTAAGAAATTTCTTTATCTTCAATATTTTCATTTTGAACTATAATATAACTATAGAGAAGGGGGCCCAACTACTTCGAGACTCCAAGTCATCGGAGAGTCCTAAACAACAGGATGCCCTAAACTACCTCAATATTTTCTAGGTGAATTGAAAATGTTAAGATGTTAAGGCTAAAAAGGAAGAGCAATCTAGGTACTACTATCCTTTTGTTAAACTAAATGTTTCATAGGGTCAAGAGAGTTGATTTTGAGGATTAAATCCACTACCCATACAGATAATTGTCTATGGATGACAATGCAGACTATGAAGTCCAGTGTAGAACACTGGTGTTCGTAAGGAAAAAGTGTCTTAGGAATAGAATAAAACACTAGGAAATCAATTGACTACCTAACTGCTAAGTTTTTATAATATGATAGAATATTTGAAAAGTGTAAAACTAAAGTACAAGAAGAATAATGCTACCTCTAAGCTAGGTTAGAATTGACAAAGAGGTGAGAAAAGTGGACCTTTCTACTTGAGATTTGAATACTCAAAGAGCTCCATGTGAAGACACCTACACACACAAGACCAAGGAAAATATTGGGGTTGTTTTTAGAGGACTACCTCAATCAGTCCCTTGCTTTGGTGTTTCCATCTTCATGGAAAACCAGATAGCAATAATATATGGAAAATGATGTAGAAATAGAAAGGAAATAGTGCTAAGAGGAATCACCAACAATAAGTATGCTACACAAAATACTAAAAGTGATGGAAATGGAAATGAAAAATATTGCCTCCACACTCATGAGCACTCAAGGCCAATAGTGAAAGAAGAGAGATTGCAAGTCCTCCAATAGTAACATTGTTGCAACAAATGGAGTGTAGGAGCCAAGAACTAACAACTCGCAGCCACAAAAGAGTGATTTAGAAGCTTGAAAGTGTGAGTGAATCCAAGAGAGTGAAGTAGAATGCTCAAGAGTCCAAGAAGTGTCAAGAAGGAAGAAAAGAATGGAGAGATATAACATTTGAATGGAAAAAAGGAGGCAAGAGACCCATTTCTCGTTGGTCAAGGGAGGTAGAGACATTACACTTTTTTCCAATGGAGAAACGCAATGCTTTTGTGGATTATAGAGGTATGAATCCTATCAGGATGGCAACATGACACATGGATGTCCACACAACATGTGTGCATTCCTGATAGGATTCCTCCATTGATTCCAAAACGAGCTTCCAACTAGATGGAAAAGGGGTGGCGGATGTGGATTTGCATCATCAAAGTTTTGTTTTCTAAGGTAAGGTAATGTAAAAGGGGAATTTTCATGGGGGAACAAATTTGCTCCATTACATTTTTCCCCCATGTTAGGGAGCATGCGTGTTGGTGTGAATACACTTGAACCATCGAGGAAGTAGATCTTCGATTTGGCACACCCAGACATGCAGGAGGTGGCTCTATAGGTGCTTGGTCCCATAGGGAAACCTTGATGAGAAAGAGAGAGCAATGGCTCCACAGGTACTTGGTCCTATGGAAAGTGAACAAAGGATCTATAGGTGCTTGGTAGCACAAAATATGAACAAAGGCTCTAGAGGTGCTCGATCCTATAGAGAGAAAGTGCTTCACAAGTTATCAATACTACAAAGGGGATGCCATAGGTTCTCGGTCCTACAAGGAAAGCTTGATGAGGTGCTAGGTCCAACAAGCTTGATTGTAAAAGTGACTTCACAGGTGCTCGATCCTGCAAAGCAACATGTTAAGCTGTAGAAAAAACATGTTAGGTAGGAAAAGTCATGCAGATAGGCACACATATCTCAGAACAAGTAATTGAAGGTAGAGTTTTCCAAGAGGTCCCTTGGGAACCCTTCGAGATAGAAAAGGGACCATGCAGAGGGACACTTCGATTGAAAAGCACAATATTTTTTTCAAATGATTTTTTCATCAAGGAATCCTTTTCAAATATCTCTTTCATCAAGGAATATGATGAAAAGAATTCGATTTTGAAAGAAAAATCTCAGAAAGAGAGATTCTTGTTGAAGGATGCAATTTTTGAAAAATGAAATTTTTTTAGAAAGGGATTTGTTTGCCACCAAATTCACCTTATTGAAAATTAGAGTAGTAGCCCCCTCTTAGGATGGTGCATGTGAATTAAAGGAGCATGTAGCATCCTAAGGAAAGGAAGACAAGATAGTGATGATGTGGCCCACAAAACATAGCGAGATGTAAATGTGCAAATGTTTTTGTGCATGCGAGGGACAACACATAAGCACCATAACATTACAAAGAAAGTAGAATGAGAGGTAAACAAATATAAAATAAGAGACAAGCATAAATTTAGAAATCAAGAGATAGGGGGATCTAGGAGTTCAGGGTTAGATCAATTCTTATAGGTAACTCGTAATATATGTGAAAAAATATCATCAGTCCTCGAAGTTACCAAATTTGAAGAAAAGCACACGAAGATAAAGTAAAAATAAAAAATTGGGTCAACATGGAAGGAAGGCCTAAATGCCCCCAATGCTTTGCATCATCCCCAATTGTTGAAAATCAAGTTTACAACATATAAAAGAATGATGAAACATATAGAGGAAGTTCATGACACAATTTCACTCCTATATCCAATCACCTGTGAGGGTGACAAGGGTCCTCCAAGAATACATAAAAAATCACTGGCAAACACAACACACACATAAATCTAATCTACAGATAAAGAAGAGGTACTCCCCTAGTCCTCATCAACTAGGAGGTCCTCGTTCTCCCAATCTAGATCATTATATGGGGAGGTAAAATGAACCTGCAAGTGTGGGATAGCGAGAGGAGCAACCCTTGACTCTCCTACAACAAGGGCCAAGGAAGAAGGCCCATAAAAGTCTTCTTTTCTAAGCTATTGTGAGGTGAAATTCATTGATCTCACAAAGATCACTGATAGAGTTGGGACATCATCCACTAAGTTAAACATGCACTTAATAGGAGTTCCATGTGTTAACTAGGTGGGAGAAGAAGGAGGCACCCAAGATCCACCATCGATCTCGTCAAGAGGGACGATGAAAAAATTAGTTGACGTCGGGGATGCCTCTATCACAAGGACAACATAAGCCAAAGTATAACTCCCTTTTGAAGAAGGTGATCCCTTCTTTTGACCTCCATTGGAAGCTAGGTTGTACTCCAACTTATGCTTCAATGAAGGATGAAAAATCCCCACAAAAGAAGTGGAAGGAAAAGAGGAAGAGGATCAGACCATAGTGGACACCACCATGGTGTTGAACATGTCCATGGGCTAGGAAATGGAGGTATGTCCAAAAGGGACATTAGAAGAGGGGGCTCCACCAAGGGAGCAATGAACACCTACACCCTTTTGGGGTGAGGGTCGTCAACATTCATTAGAGGAGCCAGAAGAAAAATTGAGGTGAGTGGAAATAAAGAAGGAGCAGAAGAGGGAGACACAATAGAATATGTCAAAACAAGAGTTGTTATCTCCCCTTCTACCTTCTGCAAGGTAGCTTTTTTGGCAGCCAAATCCTTTCTCGAGCACTTACACTCACATGCAATCTAGTTTCATCAACTCTGAGAACTAGAATTCGCTACTCGAGAAGGGACAGGAGACTCTTGTTATACCATAGGTAAGTCCTCCACAACCATTTTTGATGGAAGGTTAGCCTCTTGGAAAGGAGCAAGACTTGGAAGCACGGGAGCAAAAACAATAGCAGGTGGAGAAGTAGACCTAGGTGCCTCAATAGTGGGCCTCTTCCCATTCACTACATGAGGGGCAAGAGTAGTAGGAGGCTACAGAGTCCAAGACACAAGGAAAACTCCATGAGGGCCCTTCCCCTTACATAAAAATTGAGCCTAGGCACTGTGGGCAAGATGGGAAGCTCAAACACTTGACACTTGGATTTTCACCAAGTGGGAACCATTGGGCTCCCCATGTAGGACATGGAAGCAAGAATCGAAGGTGTTGAAATAGGGTGAGAAGTGAAAGTGGATGGAGCAATAAATGAAGATGAAGGATCTTGGGCATGAGCAAGCTTCCCCTTCCCTTTTTTTGAGATGAGGAGATAGCTTTTTTTTGCACAATCATGCAACCCTTAAAAGATATGGCATAGGGAGATGTAGGGTAGGTCACCTTCAACGTTGTTCCCCCAATCTTATATTTTACATAGGCACGATATAGCAAGTCTATCCTCAAAGGAAGCAGACCAATCGAGGTGGGCCAAATGTGATCTAGCGAGTAGCCCCCACGTGAAACTAGAGGTTTGTATCTAGTTTCTTACATAATGTGCATAGAGCCCTCATGAGAAAATTTAAGACATTTATGAATATCTAAAGTGATCTTGTTCATAGAAACTAGTCATAAAATATCTAGTTTCACCCTAAACAAATCTGACTCTAGAATGACATAAAAAAAGGGTATCTATGGCCCTGGACCCTTCCAAGACCAAAAGGGTGATAGAACTAAAAGGAGGGACTGAGATTCCATCATGCATACATATCATGGTCTTCAACTTCTCATATTCCTCCCTAGAAAGTTTATTAGCAGAGTCTCGTTCGTTATACAATTCATAGGAATTGTAGGGTCAACCAAGACACCAGTTACGATGTTCTTGTTGATGTGAGCAAGAATGTACAAGGAGAAAGGCTCATTGTTCATAGGTAGGTCATGTGATGTGAAATTTATGTATGGTGATACATTCATAGGTTGGGTGGGAGGAATGTGTGTTGAACAAGACAATTGAGAGGGGGTGAATCAGTTGTCACATATTTAAACTTTAATTCATCCTCTCGAACTAATTCTTAACACTTCTTAGTGGATTAAACATTAAATACTAGTGCAAAAACTGAAAAAAATCACATAAAAACAACACCAAATTTACATGGAAAAACCAATAAGGGAAAAACCACACTGAGGATTAACTCACACTATAGAGAATATCAAAACCGATTACAAGAGGCTCACTACCTGAGAAACAAGGCTTGCTACCAAAACAAGGACTCACTGTCTAAAATAAGGACTCGCTATCCAGAACGAGGACTCACTATCCAACAAGGCTAACAACCCAAAGGGCTCACTACCATAGAGATACAAAGTAGATAAAGAAGACTTGTTACAGAGAGACAATCTCAATGCAACAGAGAAATCCACACAATTTGCTCAATCCACTTGCAGACATGCATAAATGATAGAGTGCACCTTCAGCTCACTGCTTTCAGAAACTCAACATTTAGGCTTCACATTTATTTTCCATACTCACATCATACACACATATTGATTCACACTTATCTCTATTTCCTTTTTTCTCTTTGCTTCTTCTTCCCTAACTCATTCTGCATTTATACAATCTTCAACTTTGAAACATATCCAAAGTTAGCCATCCAAATTCAAATTCAAATTAGGTCAGTGCTAAAAAATCCTAGGGTGGAATTAGAATGAGGGTGACACAAACACACACTTCAAAAGGACCCAAATAGATCCAAAACACTTCACTAACTCCAAAAGTAGTATTCCACACAAGGTCGGCCAAACCAATGTAAAACACAGAACAATTAAGCACAAACTTTCCAGATACAAAAATTATCTTCAATACAATCAAAACAATTCAAATTTAGAACCGCAATTCATAAGACTTCATCAAAGAGAAATATAGACCAACAACATTTATCCCCAGACCTCAACCAGAAAAATAGTAAACCATAGTTCACAACTAGTGAACATAACGTGCACTATACAATGAATCAATAGCCAAAAATCAGGATAAAGGAGCTTCCAACAACCATGACCAACATATCTGAACCATACAAATATAGGACCAAATCTAGAGAAAAACTCGAAGAAACCACTGAACATATGCAACATATCTTTATTAAAATTTTCTCAATATCCTCGACATATACAACCAATAACTTGTATCCATGACACTAATGACAACAACAATTAGTTGATAACTAATTGACCAGTTGACATCAATGACAACACCTTCAATCTTTCCATTCTTGCAACAATCTCACCCTTTTTCATTGATGGCAACACATGATGTGAAAAACCATCAAAGAAACCATACTAGCTTTGAATACACTTCTCAAGATTTTTCTTTTTGTTCTTTTATGTTTCTCCCCCTTAGTAGATAGTCTTTTATATTCTTCCACTTTTCTTCACATGCTTCCTCTTCTTTTTCACATGCTTCCTCTCCATTTTTCACATGCTTCCTCTCCATTTTTCACATGCTTCCTCTCCCCCTTTGACATTAATGGCAAAGTAAAAAGATATTTTACATTGATTTCCCCTTTGACATATAAAAAAAATACTCACAATGACAACACTTGATACTACCTGCTCCCCCTGAGAGGTAGCCACCAAAAAATTAGTCTAGATGAAAGATGGACCCATAGATCCATCAGACTAATGCATCTCCATGTGCATCTAGTTCAAGAAAGGAGGAGAAATGACCCCTAAGTTCTCCCAGAGATACTCAAAAGTATCTGTAGGAAGAGCCTTCGTAAATATATCAGCCACCTGATCCTTCGTTGGAACATACTGAAGCTTTACTTCATTCTCTATGACCTTCTCTCTCAAGAAATGATATTTGATAGATATATGCTTCATCCTCAAGTGCATCACATGATTCTTTGAAATGTTAATTACACTCATATTATCACATAAGATATAAATAGGATCATCATACATGTGTTGTGATATCTTTCAATGTTTGTTTCATCCATAGAACTTATGTACAACAAGATTCAACAATGCAATATATTCAACTTTAGCAGTAGATAGGGAGACTAAATCTTGATTTTTACCCAACCATGCCACCAATCTGCAACCAAGAAAGAATGCACCACCACTTGTACTCTTTCTAACATCTATACATCCAACCCAATTTGCATCTGTATAAGCATTTAGAGTAAAGTCAGTATCTCTAGGATACCATAATCCACAATCTAGAGTTCCAATCTGAATATTCTTTTAACAACAACATGTGTTTCCTTAGGATCTTCTTGAAATCTAGCCACAAGAAAAATGACATGCATAATATTTGGTCTAGTAGCAGTCAAATACAATAGTCCACCAATCATAGATCTATACTTGCTTTGATCATCCTTGGGTGAATCATCATATTTACCCAATTTGCAACCAGTCACCATAGGAGTACATACCAGTTTAGAACCATCCATCCCAAACTTCTTCATCATCTCTTTCACATACTTAGACTATGAAATAAAAATTCATTTCTCTGTTTGATTGATTTGTAGCCCAAGAAATAAATTCATCTCTCCAAACATAGACATTTCAAATTATTTTTTCACCTCTTCCACAAACATCTTGAACATATTTTCATTTCCTCCAAAGATAATGTCATCAACATATACAACTACAATCAATAGTTTATCATTTTCAATCTTAAAATATAGATTACTATTTGCCATACCTTTGTTGAAACCTCATTGAATCAAATACCTATCCAACCTTGCATACCAAGCTCTAGGAGCTTTCTTTAATCCATATAAATATTTCTTCTATCTGCACACCATATCTAGTTGATCTAACAATTGAAATCCTTCTGGTTGTTCCATGTAGACCTCTTCTTCTAGCTCACCATTCAAAAATGTTGACTTGACATCCATCTGATAGAGCTTAAATTCTTTATGAGCAAAAAATGCTAAGAACATCCTTATAGCTTCCATTCTTGCTACCAAAGAAAAAGTTTCCTAAAAATCAATGCCTTCCACTTGTGAGTAAACTTTACACACAAGCCTTGCTTTGTTTCTAACCACTTTTGCATTCTCATTCAACTTATTTCTGAATACCCACTTTGATCCAATAATTTTTTTATCTACTCAATCTACATAAGTTCTTTTTTCATAGCTTACATCCAATGTTCATCTTTACATGCTTCACTTACAGTCTTCAGTTCAATCTCAAAAAGTAAACATAGATTAACTTCAGTAGCAACTCTACTTCTAGTTAATACTCCTTTAGTCTTATCTCCAATAATCTGACTTTTTGAATGATTATTTTGTACATATCTAGGGGTTAACCCACAAAAGTAGTTTACAATTCGAATGAGCCCTTTGGTTCGAACGAACCAAAATAGGGTTTGAATGAACCCTAGTTAGTGAACCAGTTAAATGCAAGGTCCCACCATTCCCACCAAAAAACACAAATAAAACAATTTTTGAAAGGGGGTTCGAATGAACCCTGGTTCCCCCGAACCCGCCTTTTCCCACCTTCTCACCCTCTGGCACCAAAAATTTCCATAATTTTTTGCTTCAAAGCTTGAGTTGAGGATGAAAATGGAGGAGAATTCACAAACCCAACTGGATGACGGTAGTCCTTAGAACGAGCTATCCAATAAATATAATTTTAATATGTTTTGGTTTTATTATGTATTTTTTTTTTTAGTTTTATTAAACATAGGTTTTTCACTGAAAATCAATCTCTCTATTCTGCACATGTGGAAAAATATTAGATTATCAAAAAATAATTTAAAAATATGAGTGCATTAGATATTGAAGTCCTTGATCCAACCAAAAAAAAATTGAATTTGAATACATACAAAAAAAGTTATGCGTTATACGGTCCACCTATGTCTGAATTGTAATTGGTTTGACTTCAAAACTTGATTAAGGAAAAAATATTAAATAAAACACTATCTAACCAATTGGAAGCACTAGATATCATAGTTACAAATATAAATTTGAAATAATTAGAATCTTATCCTTCATGGAAAAAAAATTATGCATTATACGGTGAGCATCACTCCTTAAAAATTTTGTTTACTGAAAAAACTGGTTTTCAAAGGAGATTGAAAAAGAATTGCAATCTGATTCCAAATTTTTTGAAAAAAATATATTTAGAATCTACAAAAAAAAGTGACAAATCACTAGTTTGCATCATCTTCAAATTATTCATGGTTTAGCCGCTATAGGTGCCCAAAAGTGAAGATTTAGTTAGAAAAAATTATTTCAGTGTCCAATTTGGCCAAAAATTGTAAACCGGTTTTGTGGGATCACCCCTAGGTGTCTTAGGTGACATCATCAGAGCATCTTCTCTTTCACTCTATTCATTTTGCTTCTCTTTCTCATCCTTTTCCTATTCTTCCAAAATTTCTTCAATTCTTATGCAATCAAGTTCATCATATACATATCCATCAATGTTAATTGAATTCTTCATTGTCTCATCAACCTTCACATTTGCACTTTCTACAATCTTTCTCAGTCTTTTATTGAAACATTTGTATGCTTTTCTTTTAGTAGAATATCCAAGAAAAATACCTTCATTACTTCTTGTATCAAACATACCTAAAGTTTCTTCATCTCTTGTAATGGGTAAGTGCATAGATCTGTGACACAATTTTGGTGCCAAATTGCAAAAAAATCCCGTAATACGCCATATTGCGCTCAACAAATTTGGAGAGTGCCAAATTTTCCTCTCTCCAAATGGCTTGAATTTTTCAATGAATGAACTTGTGAACTCTTTCTTTTTGCAATGACTTTTGGAATGCATTTTTCTAAACTCTTTCATTTTCTCTCTCTTCCAGGGAAACTATATACATGAAATAAACATTTAAGTTGACATTTACATATGGACATTTACTTTCTTATACTTTAAGTTATATTTCATGTATATAGTTTCAGGATGTTTGAGAGTGGTTTCAGATCTCTAGGAGTTATAATGCAAATTCTAGTTTTTGGAAGATCTTAAAAAATTTAGACCTAGTCAAATTTCAGTAATCAACTATTCAAATTTCAGTAATCAAGAGGTCAAATTTTAGTAGTCAGAAGTTGTATGATCTTACTCTCTCACTCTATCCTTCTCTCTACTTTCTATCTCTCCACTCCCTCCCTCACTCCCTTCATCCCTCTCTCCCCTCTCTCTCTCTCACACACCCCTCTATCTCCTCCCTACATCTTCCTTCCTCCCTCCCCTCTCTACTTCTCTCTCTACATCTCCTTCCCTCTCTACTTATCTTTATCTCCCCTCTCTCTATTTACCTACCTCTCCCTCCCCTTTGTATCTCACCTATGTCTCCTTCCCTACCTCTTTCCCTCTCTACTCTCTATCTCTCCTCTCCCTCCCTCTACCTACATCTCTCTCTCACTCTCTATCCCTCTCTTCCCTCTTTCTCTCTAACTCTCTCCTCTCTATCTCATAATTCTCTACCCCTCCCTCTCACCACTCTCTCTATCTCTCTCTCTCTCTCACAAACCTCTACCTCCCTGGCTAACACTCCCTCCCTCCTTCCCTCACTACTTCTCTCTATCTCTCCTCTCCCTCCCTCTCTTGACTTCACCCTTCCTCCCCTTCTTTTTTTCTCTCCTCCCAATCTCTCTCACTATTGTCACTCCCTGCCTCTCCCCTCTTTCTCTCTCAATTTCTCCTTAAATTCTCTATCTCACCATTCTCTCTCTCTCACTCACACACACACATACTTGTATCTCCATCCCTCCTCTCTCTACTCTCTATCTTTCATCTCTCTTTCCCTCTCTATACCTACCTCTCCCTCCATCACTCTCTCTCTCCATCCCTCTCTATCTCACCTATGTCTCCTTCCCTACCTCTTTCCCTCTCTACTCTCTATCTCTCCTCTCCCTTCCTCTATCTACCTCTCTCTCTGTCTCTCCCACTTTCCCTCCTTCCCTATCTATGTCTCACTTATCCCTTTCTACCTCTCCCTCCCTCCGACCTATCTCTCTTTATCTCTATTTCTCATTCTCTCCTTACCTCTCTATCTCACCACTCTCTCCATCTAACTCTCCCTCCTTCCCTCTCTACCTAACTCTCTCTCCACTACCTACCACTCTCTCTACCTCTCTTTTACTCCCCCTCTTTCTCTCTTACTCTCTCCTTCCCTCTCTACTCTCTTTCTCTCTCTTCCCCCTTCCTCTCTCCCCTCATTTTCTCTCCTCTCACTCTCTCTCACTCTCTCACACACTCACCTCTATCTCGTCCTTTCCTCTCCCTCCATCCTTCCAATCTCTACTTATCTCTATCTATCATCTCTCTCTACATATCCTTCCCTCTCTATTTATCTTTATCTCCCCTCTCCCTCTCTTTACCCACCTCTCCCTCCATCACTCTATATCTCAACTATGTATCCTACCTACCTCTTTCCCTCTCTACTTTCTATCTCCCCTCTCCCTCCCTCTACTCTCTCTCCACTCTCTCTCTCTCTCTCTCTCTCTCTCTCTCTCTCTCTCTCTCTCCTCTCTGTCTCTCTCCTCTTTCTCTCTATCTCTCCTCTCTATGTTTCCTTCCCTCTCTACCTATATTTATCTCCCCTCTCCCTTTGTATCTCACCTATGTTTCCCTACCTACCTAGGGTTGAGGGATTAATGGTTGAGGGTTGAGAATTGAGGGTTAAGGGTTTAAGGTTTGAGGGTTGAGGGTTGAGGGTTGAGGGTTGAGGGTTTAAGGTTGAGGGTAGAGGGTTGAGGGTATAGGGTTGAGGATCCAATGTATAGGGTAGAGGGTATAAGGGTTGAGGGATTAGGGTTTAAGGGTTGAGGGTTGAGGTTATAGGGTAGAGGATTTATGGTTTAATGTTTGAGGGTTTAAGGGTTAAGGGCTGAGGGTTTAGGGTTTAGGGTTGAGTTTTTAAGGGTTTAATGGTTGATGGTATAGGGTTGAGGGATTAGGGTAGAGAGGGAGGGAATGATGGAGGGAGAGATGGAGGGAGAAGTGAGATAGAGAGGAGAGAAGAGGAGGGAGGGGCAAAGATATATGAGGTTTTAGGATCCAATGTATAGGGTAGAGGGTTTATAATTGAGGGTATAGAGTTGAGGACATATAGGGTTGAGGGTATACTGTTGAGGGTAGAGGGTATTGGGTTGAGGGTAGAGGGTTTAGGGTATAGGTTTGAGGGTATATGGTTGAAGGATTAGGTTTGAGAGTCCAATGTATAGGGTAGAGAGTATAAGGGTTGAGGGTTTAGGGTTTAAGGGTTGAGGGTTGAGGGATTAAGCATTGAGGGTTGAGAATTGAGAATTGAGGTTTGAGGGTTTAATTCATAGGGTAGAGGGTAGAGGTTTTAAGGGTTTAAGGTCAAGAGTTTAAGGTTGAGGGTAGAGATTTTAAGGTTGAGGGTAGATATTTTAAGGTTGAGGGTAGATATTTTAAGGTTGAGGGTAGAGAGTTGAGGGTCCAACATATAGGGTAGAGGGTATAGGGGTTGAGGGTTTAGGGTTTAAGGGTTTAAGGGTTGAGGGTTGAAGTTAGAGGGTTGAGGGTTAAGGGTTTAAGGGTTGAGGGTTGAGGGATTAGGGTTTAGGGTAGAGGGTATTGGGTTGAGGGTAGAGGGTAGATGGTTTTATGGTTTAGGATTTAAGGGTTGAGGGTTGAGGGTTGAGAGTTTAGGGTTGAGTGTTTAAGGGTTTAAGGGTTGAGGGTATGGGGTTGATGGATTAGGGAAGAGAGGGAGGGATGTAGGGAGAGAGATATGGAGGGAGAAGTGAGATAGAGATGAGAGAAGAGGGAGGGAAATATCTAGATGAGTGTTGAGGATCCAATCTATAGGGTAGAGGGTTGAGAATTGATGGTATAGGGTTGATGGTTTAGGGTATTGGGTTGAGGGTATAGGATTGAGGGATTAGGGTTGAGGTTTTAAGGGTTAAGTTTTTATGGTTTAGGGTTTAGGGTAGATGGGAGAGAGATAGAGGGAGTGAGTGAGTAAGAGAGACCTAAGAGAGGGTTTAAGGGTTAAGGGTAGAGGGCTAAGGGTAGAGGGGAGAGATATAGGAGTGATTGAGTGAGTGAGAGAGACTTGAGAGAGGGAGAGGGGTCATGTAGGAGGGAGATACTTGAGAGAGAGAGAGAGAGTAGAGGGTTGATGGTAGAGTGTAGAGGGTTTAAAGGGTTTATGGTTTAAGGGTTAATGGTTTAGGGTTTAGTGTTAAGGGTAGAGGGGAGAGAGATAGAGGGAGTGATTAAGAGAGAGAGATGGAGGGAGTGGGAGAGAGATAGAGGGTAGAGGCTTAAGGGTAGAGGGTAGAGAGTAGAGGGTTAAGGGTTAAGGGTTAAGGGTAGAGGGGAGATATAGGAATGAGTAAGGTGAGAGAGAGACCTGAGAGAGGGAGAGGGGGTAGGAGGGAGAGACTTGAAAGAGAGAGAGAGAGAGGGAGTGGGAGAGAGATAGAGGGTAGAGTGTTAAGCTTAGAGGGTAGGGTTTTTAAGGGTTAAGGGTTTAGGGTTAAGGGTAGAGGGGAGAGAGATAGAGGGATTAACCATCTACCCTTAACACTTATAATTTTTATGGTTGAGAGTATGAGGTTAAGTGTCTAGGGTATAGGGATTAGGGTTAGGGTGTAGGGTTAAGGGTAGAGTGCTAAGGGTAGAGGGGAGAGACATAGAGGGAGGGATTGGGAGAGAGATAGAGGGTAGAGGGGAGAGATATAGTAGTGAGTGATTGAGAAAGAGACCTAAGAGACGGAGAAGGGGTAAGAGGGAGAGAATTGAGAGAGAGAGAGATAGGGAGGGAGGGAGGGAGTGGGAGAGAGATATAGGGAGTGAGTGAGTGAGTGAGAGAGAGAGAGACCTAAGAGAGGGAGAGGGTGTAGGAGGGAGAGACTTGAGAGAGAAGGAGAGGGAGGGTAGAGGTTTAAGGGTTTAGTGTTTAAGGTTAAGGGTATAGGGTTAAGATTTTAAGGGTTTAGGGTTTAAGGGTTAAGGGTAGAGGTTAAGGGCAGAGGGGAGAGAGATAGAGGGAGTGAGAGAGAGAGAGAGACCTAGAGAGGGAGAGGGGGTAGGAGGGAGATACTTGAGAGAGATAGAAAGGGAGGGATTGGGAGAGAGATAGAGGGAGGGAGGGTTAAGGGTAGAAGGTAGAGGGTTTAAGGGTTTCGTGTTTAAGGGTTAAGGGGAGAGGGGAGAAAGATAGAGGGAGTGATTGAGAGAGAGATACCTAAGAGAGGGAGAGGGAGTAGGAGGGAGATATTTTAGAGAGAGAGAGGGAGTGGGAGATATATAGAGGGTATATGGTTAATTGTAGTGGGTTTAAGGGTTTAAGGGTTAAGGGTAAAGGGTTAAGGGTTAAGGATAGATGAGAGAGAGATAGGAGTGAGAGAGAGAGAGACCTGAGAGAGGGAGAGGGGGTAGGAGGGAGAGTCTCTATATCTACTCTCCCTCTCTCAAGTATCTCCTCCTACCCCTCTCCCTCTCTCGGCTCTCTCTCTCACTCACTCCTATCTTTCTCCCCTCTATCCTTAACCCTTAACCCTTAAACCCTTAAACCCTCTACCCTCTACCCTCTATCTCTCTCCCACTCCCTCTCTTTCTCTCAAATATCTCCCTCCTATCCCCTCTCCCTCTCTTAGGTCTCTCTCTCTCTCAATCACTCCCTCTATCTCTCTCCCCTCTACCCTTAACCCTAAACCCTTAACCCTTAACCCTTACACACTAAACCCTTAAACCCTCTACCCTCTACCCTCTAACCTCAACCCTCTGTAACTCTATCTCTCTCCCAGTCCCTCCCCCCCTCTCTCTCTTAAGTCTATCCCTCATACCCCATCTCCCTCTCTTAGGTCTCTCTCTCTCACTCACTCCCTCTATCTCTCTCCCCTCTACCTTAACCCTTAACCCTATACCCTTAACCCTTAAACCTTAAACCCTAAATCCATAAAATCCATAGCCAAACCCAACCATTCAATGACCAAGATAAAACATAACATATGTATCATGTAATCAAAATAGATGCAAGCTTCTCAAGCCAAAGAAGATCAAACTAAATATCCATTCCTATATCAGGAAATAAGCCCAACACATCTCCTAAACTCAACATCAATGAATTTTCTCATAATGCATAAGGAGATAAACATGCCAACAATCCTCAAATGAATCCTCCAAAACTATATATCCTTATCTTAAGATCCATATGCATGAGAGGACATAGAGTAACATAATACGC
Source organism: Sequoia sempervirens (assembly GCA_007258455.2). Lineage (NCBI taxonomy): Eukaryota > Viridiplantae > Streptophyta > Pinopsida > Cupressales > Cupressaceae > Sequoia > Sequoia sempervirens. The sequence continues at coordinate 30,862,083 of VDFB02271358.1, read as the reverse complement.
TTGAAAGGAACAATGGGAAATACCTCTCAAGTAGACTACCGAGTAGACAAAGAGTGGGGAATGAGAATGCTCCTCCAAGATATCTAACTCATCATGATTCATCCAAGAACAATCTCCTCATAGGTCCATATTGAACTCGTATTCAACCAAGGTGTAGGCTCCTTAGACTTTCTGCTGAAATCTCATCAAGAGTGACCATCTCAAAACATGTCTCTAATCACAAGAGAACTCTAGCCTCACCTATGTCTCCAAGTATCCATGAGTACCTATAACCAACCAATCCATGCCAAACTCCAAATGCAACATAGCATAATCATGAAGTAATTAAGCAAATGATAGATGTATCCAATACAAGAGAACCACACAAGATCATTGTCAAAGCTCCAATCATGAATCAGGAACATAAACATGACAACATGATCTAACCATCTCCTACTAGGAGATCTCATACAACAATGTATACATGCTGGAGAACAAGTACCATGCCAAAAATCTAACATGTGATCAAGAGTAAACCATGACATAATACAATAACATCCTTAACAAAGAATCAACATATGCAATCAATATGAATAAAACCATCCCTTGTTAATGAAACCAAAGATCCCAATGAACCATCACTGCATAAAAGTAGAAATCGAGAGTCCATCCGTGACACCAACAATCATTGCAGAAGACCATCCACCATCAAATGGAAAATCCACATCACTGCCAAACCATCATTTTCAAAAGCTCCCACTGAAAAGTGTAACCAAGCTATCCATGACATCATGATAAACCACATGCTGCAAGTCCAAAAAAAATTGTTCAGGTACTATAAGAAACATCCATCCTCTCATCTCTAAGCACACATACTAATGTACAAATGACCAAGAACAAGGCCAACAATCAAAAGTTTGCAGCAACGATGCATCAAACCTGGTGAAAAAAGATAATCCACAACCAAGTCATCCCACTACAAGTAAACAAGTAGCTAATCCACAACCTACGTGACTTGTAGATCTAATCACTAAAACATGCAAACTCATCATCACATTAGTAAACTACAAATTGAGATATCTAAGAGAATAACCATATAGACCAAATTACTCAAACACCAAATCAACCTCTGATATGATTTGAAAAACATGTCCACATTCAAGTACCATATGTAGTTAAGGAACTAAACGAGCATTCCTTCAAATCTGCAATTGTTTTCATCCAAAAAACTCCAAGAGTTTGGACACAATATTTTCCATAGATCTACAAACCACAAATTTTTGGTTAACATGAAAAAACCTGTAAAAAATAATCTCCACGTAAATCTAAGACAACTTAAACATCCAGAATAATAGATCACACATATTTCATTTGAACAAGTGAATCTCTAGATCTACACAAACCCACAATTTTTAGAACACGGGAAAACTGTACAACCTTTAGAGGAAATAGGTTGTCCAGAAGCTTATAAAATATAAATTATCCCAACTTCTCAAACCACAAATCACCAATGGTAAAACATATACCATTTCCTCAATGAGAAAGCTGCAAACCTCCTCAAAACATGCACAAAGCATACTCGCAAACCTGTAACTATCTTACATCCAAAAATACCGCAAGGGAAACATAATTTGAAAAAATAGTCCATCTACAAATCTGCAAAACTGTAAGTTTTGATTTACCATGTAAACTTTCAAACCCACCATGTTTTGTAACACACATGAAAATCCATATCCACTTACCATGTGGAAGACCCTCAAGTCTGTATACAACCATAATAGTTAAACCAGAAGAATGGAATATTATGAATATGCATAATCATAGATTTTTAAATGAAAAATCCATAAAACCCTCAAATCCAAGGAACATGAATCTGAGCCATGCAAGTACAAACATCCATTAGGAAAGAGAGGTCCAGGAACCTCTAGGACCATTTGTAATCCAACTCCACCACCAACATGTACATGCATTTGTGAGAGAACTAGGCTATTCCAGAAGCATCCAAATCATCCAATGATCAACTTCATAGCCTACATGTATTCAAGGTTATTAAAGAAATGCCTTCCAATGTCAAGAATTAAAAACAAACACCAAACATAGGCACACCAAACTGAAGTAATAACAACATGAGTCTCTTCATATGACCAGAGAGTCCATCTCATACATCCAATATGAAAACTCTAATGCACATAACCACGGAATGAAAAATAACCACCATGCATGAGGGTTATTCAGCTATCAGATCAGGAGCTCCAGATCAATAACATATCAAATGTAAGCACATGACCAACTCCATAAAAGCTCTATCTTTTCATTCTTCACAATGCATGTTGTTTCCAGAAAATAAGATCAACTAAAAAACTTCAACTCAATAAAGGATTAATAATCATCCAATTCCTTCAAAACAAATTCCCTCAAGCTTTCCAAGCTAAGAAATCACAATAGAAGAAATACCCAGAACCCCAAACACCACATGCCTCACCATGCGAGCATATGCAAGTGACATGTTGATCTTTGATACCAAATGAAAGGGAATGATGAACTCAAAAAGCCTTCCAAGATCCGGTATGCACCTTTAGTATCTTATGCTTCTTAAAATAAATCAGATTTTAATCATTTTGATACAAGCACATACTATTATGCCTTAAAGTGGAAACAGACATAGTTTAATTTCCCATGCATTAACCCTTCTAGGAAAGTTGATATAGTTTCAGATCTAAGAAAATTTTAGTAGCATAACGGCATGTAAATTAACATTTCAAGAATGAGAAACACAAAGAATAGAAGAGAGATAGACAGAAGAGAAGAAAACACGATATACGTGGGGAAAACCCTTTTGGGTAAAAAACCCCACACTCCAAAGCATCGAACCAATGTATTAATCTACAACAATAAGGTTACAATACACTTGCAGGCTCATAGCCTTAACATGAAGACTACATCTTGCTCTTTTGGAGGAAAACCAACAACACTTCAATACCTACAATCAAACTATGCATTCTACAATGTAAGGGATCCTAGTTATAGGAGATACAAGCTTTGAGAGGCTTCTATAATTGTTTAGGCATTGAAACCCATGTGGAAATTATATCTCACACCATAGACTTGATTTGGACATTTGTACAACATTCTCTTACAGCTCTTACAATTGTCATAACATGTAAAACTTCTCTCTCCAAGCTTGGGCACCTAGTTCATGCTTATAGTGTGTTATGACAAATTCCTTACAAATGTCATATAACATTTTCCATAAAAGTTTGTCAAACTTAAAAAAAATTCAACAAACAAAGAATAAGTCAAACATGACTATCACACTTATTCTTTCACACTTTTGTCATAGCCCACTAAGGCACCACACTTTCTCCATTCAAAATATACCTTATGACACATCATAAAATATGTCATAAGATGACACCACTTGTCCTAGGTCCATAATTCCAAGATGGGAAGCCTACCTCCACACGTAATGAATATGTGTCATACAATCACCTCCAACGGGGATGCCACCTAGCTAGTGGGTCCCACTTAATGACGTAACATTGTAGGAAATTAATTAAAACAAATAAATACAATAATACATTAAATAATTCAATATTAGGACTCTAAGGTTGAAACACCTTATTCCCAACATTTAGGAGTTAACCCTTTGAAATTGATGTCAAAGGGGGAGAAAGTCATGTAAATGCTCAAAAAGGAGCATTGGAGAAAGCAGCAATAGAAGAAGAAAGTTAAGATGATACTGGCACAAATGTTGAATTGATTAAATGGTATCATTTAGCATTTAATTTTTTCCATCAATGAAAAAGGGGGAGATTGTTGGAATATGTTATCATTGATATCAAAAGGGGATTAAAGGAGAAGTGTGTTGATCTTGTGTAGAAGCACATAATGTTATCATTGATGTCAAAAGGAAAAGTCGGGCAAAGGAGTTTGTTGGAATGATAACAGAGGATGGTGTGAGAGCAGTGAATTTGGGTCTGGAAGTATGTGGATTGGTTGTTGGTGCAGAAGAGAAAGTTACTCAAAAGGTTGCATAGTTGAAAAAATGTTGTCACCTCTCTGCAACAGTTTCTTGTAGATGTTTGATGGAAAATTAGGTACCAGATTCGACATGGGTTTCTCGAGAACTTTCTAGAAAGATATTGTGCAGATCTTGATTTCAATGGAGATGTCAACATTCATTTGTCCATGCTCTTGGTCTATGGTTTATCAGTTAAACCCTACATGTGCAATAGTGTACAGTCATGGCATCCTCACAAATGTTATATTTTGATGGTGAATTGTGTTTGGCAGTTGCAAGAAGCTTAAGTAATGACTTCAGCCCATTGATGTTTGTCCCATGACCTACCCCTCAAATCTTGTAAATTAGTTGACGAGGTCCAAGGTTCACATCGGCGTGATAGTGCTTGATCAGTGGGACTTACCCAAGAGTCACTTTGATAGCTCAAAGGTCATATCATCGGTAGGACACTAGTGTATCGGTAGGAGTCATCCTAGAGTCTCTTCAACAGCCCGGTAGCTATATTTCGCAAGTTGTGGGTTTTCATAACTTAGTAACCTCTAAAAAAAGGTTCTAAAGTTTAGGTTTTTAGAGACTTAGCAATGGAGCGATAAGGGGTGTGCTAGCATTATCAATGAGATTGGGTAGCATCGATGAGACCTTTCATTGTGTCTCTCTGATAGAGTGATAAGGAGGTAGTGTTCAGTGTGGGACCCAGTCATAATGATGTGGGTGATAGTGATGACGAAGTAGAAATATGGCATGACAAGACTGGGTGAACAGTAATCCACATCCTTGTTGTGGATTACAGAGCAATGACATGGTGATAACATGGACACGAGCCAATAGTATGTGGACCCCACATTAGAATGGCATGCTTGGTGTTGTTATTTTAATTAGAGTGACATTTCATCATCGATAGGAATCTTAAGGTAGTCCCTCTGATGCATTGATGATAACCTTTATCGGGAAAACAAAGTGATATCACTAGGACTATGAAGCTTGTCCCTCTGATATGGTGATGGAAGAATGTAATGCCGATGGCGCACCCAGTAAGGTAAGGGTAATGTGTATATAGAAGATGAATAGAACAAAGACACATGGTGATGAATTGGATAGGTGACATCATCAGTGTGATTGAAGGTCATCAACAGGACTGGTTTTGATGTCTCCCTGACAACCCAATGACCATTTCATTGGTGAGACATTAGAAAATCACTAGGACTATGGAGCTAGTCCAAACGACGGGGTGATGGGAGAATGGATGCCAACTATGGGACCCAATAAGGAGAACGTGGAAGTGAGACCCGATAAGATGAGGATGACATGCATTGATGAAACAACCATAAAATGAATGACTGGATCACATGTGGAAGGAAATGATAGTGGATGGTGACATGTGGTAACACAATAGTGTGGGGACCACTTGTCTACAATAATGAATGGTATCAGCGTGACAGTCTTACATCAGTGGGAGTGGATTAGATGTCTCATCAATAATCCAATGGCTATTTCATTAGTGTGACTTTAATGTATCAATGGGATTCTTAAAGATGTCCCTCCAATGGAGCGATAAGGTGAGAAGCCAGTGGGACCTGATTGTGACAAAGGTTGATAGGTAGCAAAGAACAATTTCTTGGTGAAAAAACTTGCATCGTTGTTACGAATTAGGTGGTGATGAAATGGAAGATAGATGGCATGTGGGCGATGTAATCGAAAGTGGTTCATATTGGAGAGAACGGTGGACATTAGTGAGACTGTGGTATGTGTCCCTTCGACAGAGCAACATGATGAATACCCCTAAGATTGATGATGGTGATTTAAATGACTGCTTATCTGATAGTTGGGTTTTAAAGACATGATAATGGATAGTGGATCATAGGATCTTGGTGCAAGAGAGAAGATCTACATCCAAAATTCAAAAGCAGAGATCTGCAAATGCTCAATAGTGTGAACGAAGGTTTGAACTACAAACTAACATAGAAGAAATAATATATTGGTCTAGCTATGCAACCGACCAAAGAAAATGAAGATTTTATCTTCAAGGTAGTGACACAAATTGTAGGAGTGATCTAAATCAAATCAAATTGACTAGACAAGAGAATACATTTAATGCATATCAGATTCTTAGATTTTATAGAGAAGCTAATTTGGGAAAATTCTCTATAACAAAATTAAAAGTGGAATCGGCTCGATGCAGAGTTAGAGTGACAATGAAGATATTTGCTAGACCCTATCAAATGAATGATGAGCTTGATAGTGGTGTGTTGCTCGAGGAAAAGGTAGCTTGTTGGTGAATTTTGCAATCTAAGGAAACCCTAGCATAAGATTTGAGAAGATCTGAACAGTGGTGAGAATCTCGAGGAAGAGATTGCAAATTGGTGGAGTTAAGAAAAAAGAAGACAATCTAAGAATTGTTGGGAGTGTTGTATCTATTGTGAGTGTGAGAAGTCTAGAAGTGCAAAGAGTGTTGAATAGAGTTATGTATTGTTGAGTGTGCAGCAAAGGTAGAGAGAGAAGAGAGTGTATAGTGTAGATGTATGAGACACTGTAGAAGGGGAAAGAAGAATAGAGCAACAAGATAGAACAGTGATTGTTCTATGTGTAGAGGAGAGTGCAAATTAGGGATGTGTTGCTGAGAGTGTAGCTTCAACAACAAAATGAAAGTTATAGTGTGTGCAACAATATACTGAATGTAATGATGCATTATAGGTCAGGCAAAACCAATCTATGCATATTTGATCTTTAAGCATTGTAAGAGGTTGTAGTCCTTAGACTTGTAGCTCCTAAACTAGGGTGTTGTAGCATCCTTGAAGTTGTAGCTTCTAAAATAGGGAGTTGTTTCTTCCTTGGAGTTGTAGGTCCTAAAACACGATGTTGTAGCATCCTTGGGTTGTAGCCCTAAAACATTATAATAGAGATTTTATCTGTGACGTTGGATTTGAGCAATAGACTCAAGTAGCCTTGGTCACCATGGTTTTTCCCATATTGGGTTTTCCACGTATATCTGGTGTTGTGGGAATTTATGTTGATTTTCTATTTGGATGTTTATGTTTTCATCTTTAGTTTTCAATGTACACAATAATATTTGAGAAAGAAATGTGCACAAGATATTTAGATTTAAGGAAGTAATCGACGTAAAGGTTTTTGAGAGCCAAAATTTTGGTATCTACTGATTCACCCCCCTCTTAGTAGATCATTGCATGTTGATGTAATTAATATTTAATTACACTTCACATAATTTTACTTAGGTAATTATTTATTTCCTAGGTTAATTAGTTGCCATCCTTATCTTGTTGAGCTATCTTGTTGCTCAAGATAAGATTAGGGTTATGCATATCTTGCTTTTATAAAGCAAATCTTTATCATGTAATTATTGAATTCCTGAATAATATTATGTTGCACATTCTTTTGTAACCTCTCTGCTTTTTTTGATTTTCTCTTCTGTGGAATGTCTTTTTAGTTTGCAAATTTGATCTTGGTTTCTAACATTGTGTTCCATCACTAATATATCAACCCTATACCTTAAACCTTAATCCCTAAAACCTCAACCCTTAAACCCTCAACCCTTAAACTCTAACCCCTTAAACCTCAACCCTCAACCCTCAACCCTCAACCCTTAAACCCTCAACCCTCAACCCACTACCCTATACATTAAACCTATAACCCTAATCCCTCAACCATATATGTTAAACCCTAATCCCTCAATCCTCAACCCTTAACCCTTAAACCCTAAACTATCAACCCTTAAACCATAAATTGTAAACCGTAAACCCTCAACCCTTAAACCCTCAACCCTCAATCCTTAACCCTTAAAACCTCAACCCTCAACCCTATACCTTAAACCCTAATCCCTAAACCCTCAACCCTTAAACCCTAACCCTCCCTTAAACCCTAACCCCTCACCCTCAACCCTCTACCCTCTACCTCTACGTACATTAAACCTTAACCCTAATCCCTCAACCCTATACCATCAACCCTCAATCCTTAAACCATAAAACCTTAAACCCTTAAACCCTCAACCCTCTACCCTATGCATTAAACCCTCAACCCTATACCCTAAACCCTCAACCCTAATCCCTCAACTCTGAAATGTCAAATGTAAACCCTCTGCCCTATACATTAGACCCTTAACCCTAATCCTTCAACCCTCAACCCTCAACCAACAACCCTCAACCCTTAAACCCTAATCCCACAAACCTCAACCCTAACCCCTCAACCCTCAACCTTATACCCTAATCCCTTAACCCTGAACCCTCAACTATAAACCCTCTACCCTATACATTAGACTCTCAACCCTCAACCCTCAACCCTCAACCCTCAAACCCTAAATCATCAACCCTAATCCCTTAACCTTGAACCCTAATCCCTCAACTGTCAACCCTATACCCTAAACCCTCAACCCTCAACCCTCAAAGGTAAACCCTCTACCTTATACATTAAACCCTGAACCATAATCCCTTAACTATATACCTTAAACCTTCAACACTTAAACCCTAATCCCTCAAGCCTCAACCTTTGAACCCTCAACCCTCAACCCTCTACACTAGTCATTCATAATTGTTGAAGAGATAAAATGATTTGTGTTATTTGACTCTTTCAAGTTCATGTTGTGTTGAGTTCTAATTAAGGATTCCTACGAAGGTGATGTAAAATTTTAGAATGACTCATCTTATACAAACATGTATATTTACCTCTATATATAAAAAACTATACTTGAGTGTTGTATTTAGGATCTTAAATAAACTGGATATGGAAATTTTCTCATAAGAAATAATTATTGTATGTTATAAAAATAAATGTTCAATATTGGTTAATAATTTTATTTGTAAATATGTATTTATTTAATGATTTCATTAGGTGAATTTCAAGTATCGTTGAGGTTATTCAACGTTGTATGCTCTCACCTCACCTAATTAGGAACTTGGTGATCAAAAAATGATGTGTAATCTATTGGGTTATACTTTATAAAAACCTCTTCAAAGGATACTAATTTCACAATCTATTAAAGTTGGTGTTGTATTATTTTTATTATTTTCATAGCATAGATTTGATTATTAATAATGATATAGATATAGTAAGGAAGAATCAATATAGTTAAGAGGTATCTATTCTAATAGGATTTGTGTATTTTTAATGTATATGCATCCTTTCATGCCTCATTAAGCAATAACAAGGTTTTTAATATTTATCATTTTAAATTTTTGGATGGATAATTATATATTGTATTATCAATTTTCAAGTTTGTAACTATTCTAGTTAACATAAAATAATCTATAGTGAGGTACAACTCTTGTGATTAAAGAAAGATCAAATTAATTAGAAAATTTAGCTGAACTATTTAGAGTTAGGATACATCATTCTTTGATAGAAACATCTTAAGTATTGGGTGCATAAAAGTAAAAAATTGTGTCACACTTTCGGCCAACTTATCAGCACAAGTGAATTTGAGTATTTATGACTAAAAATCAATTTTGGTCAAACATATGATCTAGTAAGATTCATTCTAGTTAAGTTAGATATGTCCACAACTTTTCCAACTAAAATTGTTGACTAAATACATATTTAGCACCACTTTGAGGCCAATTTACCTAAAAAAAATATAGTTGAAAATTTTGATGTTTCAACAACTCTTACTCATGTAAATAAATTTTTTTTAAATGTAAAAATACCCTTTTGTAGATCAATAAGTGTAGTTTTCAAAAATATATGTATTTAATAGTTTAATTATTTTTTATATTTTATATTTTATTTTACTAAAAGCATGTTATCAACACAAAAATATTAGGTTGATTACCATGTCAAGAAAAATACTAAAACTTATTATTATTTTTTAAATAGGATGCACTAGACAAAAGAATCTATGTCAGGATTGTATATTTTTTTCTAGTTTAGATAAATAGTTAATATGAAAGTTGATGCCAAATGGAAACAATTGTGTTTTAATACAAACACATTTTAATATTTATTTAAAAATATATATTTATCAAAATTGGAAAAAAATATATCCATGCGCTAAATTTTCAAGTTATAAATACACAAAAAAAAATTGAAGGAAAAAAAATGAAATTTAATATATAAAGATCAACGTCTCATGTAACTTAATTTTTTTAACATTTTATCAGCAAGTAAATTATAATGTCAATTTATTAAAAACTATATTCAAATAATTTTTAATTTTCTTTAAAAAACACAAACATAAAATATACTTAAAAACACACATTTTATTAGTTAACATCATTTCAAAATTCAAAACATATATGCCACTTTTTAGTGATTCAAGTTTAACAGTTGGATTAGTGTTGATTGTTTCCTTTATAAAAGTGTGTCATAGCTTTGTACTTTTATTTGGGTACATTATCGATATATGAAATCAATAACCCTTTCAATAGAAAACTGGAGGCACATCTTAGGATAATTTGAAACCATTACACTTTAAAATTAATGTCAAACATAATTTGGGGTGTTTACAAATAGATACTCTTAGGATTTTGTCTCTACTTTATTTGAGTAGGTGGTAGTCAACAAAGAGCAGTCTAGGGGAATTGGACCCTAGATAGGGTTGCATACCCACTCATATGGTATATAGAACAAACATAACTATATATATTGCACCTTGGTCCTTTGATATCTTGATCTCTGTGGATACAAGGTATGTAGGAAATCTGATAAATGAGAAATATTTTTGGTACTCAAATATAGAGGAAAAATATGAGGTTTAATTTTTCCTTTAAAAAAAAAGCTTTGAAGTGGGTTAGGTCTTTACACTACCTACCATAAACCTACCCAAAAAAATTTGGAATGCTAACTCAAATACATGTGAACTTGGGCACTAGTGTCTTAATTCTACTGGGAACTTTTTATAGCATCGTAAACTGTCACCCTTGAAAACAAATGGATACTCAGTTACAGTAATATCTGAAAATGATCCAACAGTACAAAAACCATAAAATGAAGGATTTGATCCAACACTAGAGGACTGTCAAAATCAGATCCAGGATCCTCCTACTAGAACATAGTCGCCTAGGGAAACTAAGTCCTTAGAAATCAGCCCCATGTTCATATTCCAGGTGCACAGTACTCTGCTTAGTCTATTTTTGAAGTTAAAATTTGTCTATGATTTTCTGTGTCTATTGTATTTGCATCATTAGCCTAATCATTTCAATACATTTCATCCTTAAGTCCATTTCAAATTTGGTCAAGGGTAGGTTGACTCACCTTTAGGTTGTAAGTCACTCTTATATCTTGTCCAAACTCATCAAACCCCCACTACCTCAATTCTAAATGAAACACAAGGAAAAGGTGACTAAACCCTAGAGTCAAATCCTAGGGCCTTCTCCCTTTTCCCACATTTCATTTTGGTGAACTTGACATTTTTACATTATAAACCTTCTAAAATTCGAGGCAAGTCATCCTAGATCTAGGTTTAACATTGCATTGTTTTGTATTGTTCATTTAGGCTTCTTTTTTGCATAATAAAAAGCATAAAATTTCAAAAATTTACATACAATATTGCATTAAAGGTTGAAATAGGGTTAATTTCAGTCATCTTAGGTCTAATTTATATTCAAATTGCATTTCAAAATCTGTATTAGGTCATTTAAATTTGAAAACAAATCTAAAAAAGTTCATTGCATTCATTTAGGAATCTTGCATATAGCTCAAAAAGGGAAAATTTTCATTGATTTGTTTCAAAAAAGCATCATTTTTAGATTTAGGCATATTGAGATTAGTCAAATTTTCCATCTTCTATCTATAAATAGTACTTGGAATTGATATTTATTGTTGGAACATTTTACAAATTGTTGCATACTTGATTTTTGAATTACAATCATAAATTGGGTAAAATTTGGAAAATATTTTACTATCAGACCTATTTGCACATAGACCTAAGAACCTTATATAGTATAAAACATGGTCAAATTTTAAATTTTTCAAAAATACCAACTAGACACAATCACCCTAGGCAACCTATTCCTAGATATTTATGCTTAGATTTTTGTGATAGAACCCTCTCAGGATCCTCTGTCCAAATCTGAATTTCATTTTTTAGTTCACTGTTGTATAACAATCTGAACCTCATTGCAAGCATAACATTATCATAATGGCTAATTGTTTTGGTAATAGTTTTACTTCCTTAAAATCCTTGGTTAATTTTTCAAGTTGTGTGTTTGGAAATGACCCTAATTCAAATGATTAAACTCATGATCCTTCATCTCCCAATGTATGACTTCTTAACAAAGATATCTTGAGGCAAGAAGAGGAAATCATGAATAAATTCATAAAAATACTTCATCCAACCTTGAGAATAGTGTGGTCCTTTACCCTTCAATGGAATGGCCTAATCACCCATATCAACAATTAGCCCCACCTACCATACCACCAATTGAAATGTTTTCCACATTGCATAAGGAAAGTAATTTGCAAAGTTTCATACCTCAACCAAAGTGCATGGAAGTACCTATCAATAACAATCATAAAGAAAACATATCACCCAAAATTCCATCATATGAGAACAAAGTTACTAACACACATGTATTATCTCGGAGTAATTTTATGGCCAAGGCTAAATAGGATCTTGACAAAACAAGGATGTGACATAAATAATGAACATAAAATCCATTCCCTTTTGGAACAAGCACCACCTGAAGACACAAAAGGAATAGGTTACCAAGGTTCTCCACTTTTACATCAAAAATTCTCTCCACCAACCAATCCATGTAAAATCCATGGCCCTATTAAGAAAGGTTTGTTACCTACTCCACATCCTCTATCCAAGACTGAGCATAATTTAGCTACACTTCTAAACTTAGGGTACATTACATTACCACTTTTTCGTGAACAAAGAGATAATAAATGAAAGAATAAAAATATATCCTACTATGTATATCATAAAATATTTGGACACACTACTAATGAGTGTAGTGCTTTAAAGAAGAAATTGGAAGAATTTGATCCTTACAATTATCAAATTAATCAAATAATAGATTAACATATATGCACTTGTATCCTTGCCATGTGGTATTTGTATTACAACGTACTCACTACCATGCATGGGGGTATAAACTAGGTTTTATGCAATCATATTTCATCTTGCAAGGAGCAAAAAATCATCATCCCTATTGGGTCATCTTTGTCCCTACACTTGGGGGAAAGGAATTAGGTAGCCTTATAGTGTTAGGTGCATTCCTTCTAGTGAGGGATCCCTTCCTATCTCCTTAAAATATTAGTGTAGCAAGTACGCTAACATTTTAAGGGGAATATATAACCTCCTGCTTATTGTTTACATAAGAAACGGTCCCTTTTTAGTGATGATAGCATATATCTCCTAGATTCAAGTGTGACCTTAGCAATGGAAATGTGGCATCTATTTGTGTCTCCTTTGTGGTGATATTGGCCTTGATATCCTCCAAGTGTGTGAATTTTATTGGCATATGATGTTCCCTTTGGTGGTAATACTATAGATAATATTCCCTAAGGTGTGATATTTTATTCCTTGACTTGTCCTCTCTTGGTGGTGATGTCATGTGTGATGTTCCCTAATGCATGACCTTTCATGTATTGAGCAATGCCTCTTTCTCACTTTTTAAAGCACCTTTTATGATGGTGTTTTTTATAACACCCCTTGAGGTTTAGCCTTGTCTTTTCCGTCTTCTTAGATCTATTTATGCACCTTCTTAAGTGAGTTTTTTTCATCTTCTTAGACATTTATGCACCTTCTTAGGTGAATTTTTCATCATCTTCATAGATGTTTATGCACCTTCTTAGGTGAAGTTTTGACAAGATAGTTCATGGACTCAACATAACATAGCTTGTTGGGTCATGGACTTGAGTACCCCTTTTAACATGGTTTCCAAGCATAACATAACTTATTTGATAGTAGAGCTATGTGTTTCATGAGTGTCTAACATAACACAACTTGCTAGCCTTGTGGAACCCATCATATTCCATGGACACCTAGCATAACACAACTTTCTAGCTAGTAGATCAATGCACGGCTCGTGAGTGATTTGGCATAACACAACTTGCTACTCCTCATGAGAGAATTCTCTTATCTAACATTTATTTGATGGATGATGTTTGATATTTGAGACAAATTTAAGACTTATGTCTCTTTTCCTTACCAACCAAATCTCTTTAGTACTATGTGTTTGTGTTTTTGTTTTTATTTTCTTATAATATTTGTATTATGTTCATATTACGTTTGTATTGTGTGGTGTATCATGTTGTGTTTTTGTCATGTATGTTTTTGTATGTTATCATTTTGCATTACATACATGTGTGTTCCTTTGTGCTTATGTTGTATTTCCATGGGATTTTGAATCCTGGGGGCTTGTGTACTCCCCCTAGATTCATAGTCATCCTATCTCTTCAAAATTTGGACAATCAGACCCGTCTTAACATTTTTTACTACTTTAGTGTGAGTCTAAGTGTATTTTCATACTCTCACTAAAGTGGGGGGTAAATGTAGCTAGTGAATTATCACCCTTGACAATTTCACACTATGTTTTCCCCCCCTCTTATGTGCATGGACCTAATTGTATGCCTAATTTCCTAAATTATGCATTTTGCCACACATTTTAACATTTACCAACAAATTGCAAGCATAAAAACAAATAATTCATTTAATATTTTTTCCTCGACACCTTAAGTCCTGCAAAATACATTTGGGACACAATCACCTAGGGTGACTTAGTCCCCCTATTTTTCCTCCAAAATTGAATATGTTTTTGTCGATATTTTTTATTTGAATTTCAAATGTCCAATGTCAGTTGTCGGGATATATTTTTTGGGAAATTAGAATAATTTCATATAAATACCTATTTATTGCATCATTTAAAGATATCTAGAAAATTATTTGGAGAATTTATGATCAAGCAATATCAAGAGCATTATCAAGTAAGTCAAGAGTAGTATTTCAAAGATTTATTGCAACAATTCAATATATCACAACATCATGTGAAGGTGTACATGTGAGTTTATTCATGTTCATGTTCTCATATTGTTTGTGAGATCTAACCCTTGTATGTCTTCAAGAAAAATCCAGCCAACAATAATCAAGCCTTGAGGAGATTTGTATGCCTTCAATTCTTCAAGGAAGCTATTTGTGAGTGGTAAATTGTAGGTTATTTTTGATTCATCATTCATTTGTTATTTATTTTTCTTTCATTGATATTTCCATTATCGAGGTGGAGACACCAACATGAGGTTTGACTAAGGCAAGCCCCTATATGACACAACCCTTTCTCTCTCTTCGAATGTGTAGGTTTTAGATATGAAAAAGATTGAGAGAAATTTGAAGGTTAATTTTTAATTGTTGCATTCAAATCCTATACCTTGAAAACAAACAAAAAATCAATTACAACAATATCTGACAATGATCCAATAGTGCAAACTAGAAAATGAATGCTTTGATCTAACACTAGTGGACTATGAAATCAAGTTTGAGATCCTCCTATTAGGACATAGTTGCCTAGGGTGACTAGGTCCTCATAAATTAGCCCCAGATTCATATGCCAGGTGCACAACAATATGCTCAATCTATTTCTAAAGTCAAGATTTATCTGTGATTTTCTGTGTCTATTCTATTTCCATCAGAATAGGTATTTGCATCATTAGCCTAGTCATTTCATTGCATTTCATCCTTAAGTCCATTTCAGATTTGGTCAAGGGAAGGTTGACTCACCTTTTAGGTTATAAGTCAATCCTATATCTTGTTCAAACTCATCAAACCCCCACTACCTCAATTCTAAATGAAACAAAAGGAAAAGGTGACTAAACCCTAAAGTCAAATCATAGGGCCTTCTCCCTTTTCCCACATCTCACTTTTAAATATAGACACTAGTGTCTAACTTAGAATTTGAAAATTTTAATTTTACAACTAACCTTGATGAATCCTTAGTATACTTTTTACTGGGTCCTTATCTTAAAAATTCACATAAAATCACTCTCGCCCTCATTTTCAAGGAAAATAAATCTATAAGGATATGCATACATCTTAATTTCTTATTGAATTTCATCACTATAATGTTTTTAAAGAATTATTAGTCATCACCCACACTCTCAATAGTTATGAAATATTATGAATTTTTTCTATTTACTTGTTTCTCCCCTCCCATTAGATAAGATCCTCTTTAGTATTTTTGAGACCCTGGCCATTGAGACCTACTTGGATTCCATAATTCCTTTTCTAGATCAACACCTTACATCTCCCATTCCCATACTTGTAATAATACTCTAGTGAAAAACACAATCACCTTAATCTCCTCACTATAATACACATACCATACCAGGGTTTAAATTTCATCCTAATTTTAAGTTGCATTTATTGCACACATATTCTACATTAATGCATAGAGATCACACACCTCTAATTTCCATGGCTAAGGGTGATCCCACAATACTGGTTTACAATTTTTGGCCAAACTGGACACTGAACTGATTTTTTCTAACTAAATCTTCACTTTCGGGTACCTATAGCGGCTAAACCATGAGGAATTTGAAGATGATGCAAACTAGTGATTTGTGACATTTTGTCTATTGATTCTAAATATATTTTTTTCAAACTTTTTGAAATCAGATTGCACTTCTTTTTCCAGCTCCTTTGAAAACTAATTTTTTCAGTAAACGTCATTTTTAAAGAGTGACGCTCACCGTATAACACATAACTTGTTTTCCATGAAGGATAAAATTCTATTTTTTTTAATTTAGATTTATAACTACAATATCTAGTGCTTCCAATTGGTTTCATAGTGTTTTATTGAATATGTTTTCCTTAATCAAGTTTTGAAATCAAACCAATTACTATTCAGACATAGGAAGACTACATAACACATTTTTTTTTGTATGTATCAAAAAAAAAAAATTGGATCAAGGACTTCAATGTCTGGTGCACTCATATTTTTCAAAAAAAAAAATTATAATCTTCTATTTTTCCACATGTGCAGTATAGAGCATGATTTTCGGTGAAAAACCTACATTCAGAAGAAATAAAAAAATAAATATAATAACTAAATTAAATTTATTTAAAATTATACTTTTGGGAAGCTTATAATAAGGACTACATACTCACAAAAAATAAATTTTAAATGAATTCATTTGATCCCCCAAAAGGTAAATCAAAAGTGGTTTTTTATCAGCATTTTGATAGGTGTAAAGGAGACTATGTTATAGGTATGGTTTAAAACTAGTGGAGTTGTATCCAAGGGGGTTTGATCTAAGGTAGTTTGATAAAACCCTCTTCAATTGGAATTCTTTAAATGGATCTTTAAGGTTTAAATCATTATATTTTTTAAAAATATGTGATTTCAACAAAAATCAGAATCTCCTAGAAATTGTAAACCAACTTTGTGGGATCACCCCTAAATTTTGAGGCTTAAAAATCCACCTAAGGGTTGATTGAAGTAATCTCTCAATAGCCTAACCCTATTTTTTTGTTGATTATAGATATTTATATAGGTTCTATGATCTACATAAAAAAAATTCAAGATTCTATAGTAGTAAACACTTACAAAAAATTGGTAATTGAATTTTGTAAATCCTAAAACTATTTAAAGGTAAATACATTAGTGTCAAAGTTTCAAACATAAGTGTTTAGATGTTCATACATGATATTTAAAACTATAGATATGATTTTTTATCATTGGTGCTAGTGTTGAGGAATATTTTGAACATCTTATAGCTTCATAAATGCCTTTCTCCAATTTCCTTCTCCCTTGTTTAGCACTCATAATTTATTAAACACCTAAAAGAAAACTTGTTCTCATCCTTCGTGTTTTTTAGTTTCTTATTAAATTTTCAACTCAAGTCTTAGCTTTTGTTTCATAAAAAAACTAATATTGAGTAATTTAATATATTATTTTGAATTCTTGGGTTGGGCATTTTTTTGTTTTAATTCTCTTTTGCTTTCTATATATATATATATATAGAGAGAGAGAGAGAGGGGGTGGTTTTGGCTATATATATGTATTATTAGCTATATTTATTCATATGGTAGGATTATTGTTTTGATGATAGTTTATTAGAGTTGAGCTCTCATATACTTTCTTTAATCTCTGAACTATAGTAGTTTTTATAACTTTGTTCTTATGATTTATATATTATCAGTGTAATTATAAGTGGTTTTCACCTTTTATAATATATATAAAGGAATTAAATTTCAATATATGCATGTATATACACACATATACATCAATATGTAAATAAATATCTCTATATGTGTATATGTAAATATATATGTTTATTCATTTTCTACATTTTAAAGAAGTCTAATTTTTTATTAAAGGTAAAATAAGTTTTAATGGGGCCTTGAAACCCAGTACAAATGGTTTTGAAGGGATCTGCAACCCTATCCAAAGTAAGAAAGTTGCAAATAGAAAAAAAAAATAGAAAATCATCGGCAACCAAACAATGACAACCATTAGAGATCAACAAGACAACTCAAGATGCAAACAACTAACAAGTAATGAAGGGACCTTAAACCCAAACAACTAAGTTTTGATGGTAGGAACCACTTAAAACAGTCAAGAAACAATGTAGCTAGGCTAGAGAAAATCATCTGCTCAGTAACAACAACACTGAGCCCATCAAATCCAATCTCCCCACCTCAATAGGGAAGCTAGAGAGAACAAAAAAATATTGATAACCATCCACCTCCTTGCTACTCCATCCCACTTGAAAATCCAACCCAATCTCCTCCTCAATAGGAGAGGGCTCCCCTCTAATGGAGAGGAAGAAATAGAAAGCCTTACCACCAAAGCCAACACTCTCCTATACACACAAGTTCCACCTCAATAGAAACAAGCAGTAAAGAAGAGAACTTTCTGCCAATTCTATAGCAACCAACTCCACCTCAAAAGGAGAGGGGTCCACCTCAAGAGGAACAAACTTCACCTCCATAGAAGACACCATCTATAGAACCTGGAAGAAAGAAAGAACTTTGATAGAAAGCATAGTCACATCCACCTTTTGCAAGGTAAGATACTAGAGCTTGAAAGAAGAGACAACCATTAGCATTAAACACAACCATGTTTGAGCCTTCAAAATAAACCTTTGTAATAACTCAACCACAACAACATCAAATTTCTTAAGAAGTAGATACAATTGGGTTTTCCAAAACAACCTTGAACTCCTCCAACCAACAACGCACTAGCAAAAAAAAAAGGGCAGAGAACTCCCCCATAAAGACCTTCAATAAGAGGACCAAAAGACAGACCACCTCCAAATAGCAAGGGGGCCAAAAGAGACTATATCCTAACATCCTCAAGGGCTTCAAAGACCACACCAGGATCAACCTTACCCCTTTAAACAAAATGAACAACTGGGTCAAAAGATAAAACAAAAAGTTCAACCCAACCAACAACCAACAACCTCTACCATGGACATAGTACACCACCAACCAACCAAGACCCAAGGTCTTCGACAATATACTAGAAACCACCAGAGAAAAAACACACACAACCATCAGCAACAAGTCCACGCTAACAATCAGCATGTCCTCAACACCAAATAAAAAACCATAAAAAAAGAAGCAGACCCCACCAATGGGTACCCTCCAAACCAACAACAAACTGCCTCACCTTCACCAAAGTAAAGGAATTTCTAAGAGCAAGTGAATTAAAATGGTTGAAATAAATGTCAACCATTAGTCTAAAATTATGATATTGCTTCAATAAAAAATGTTTACTTCTATTTTTTTATATATATGTAATATACATGTGAAGAGATCTTATGATGGAAATCATTTAATCAAATGAATTTGAAGATACCTACTAATGTAATATCTACAGGCTTTAATTTAAAAGTTTTGATATATTATCAAAAACACAAATGCAATGCAATATTTTTAGCCCTTTACACAAGATTTGAGCTGAAACAAACATTAAACATTTTGCACAAAGGATTTTACAATTTTTCTAAATCACAAACAATACATGTATAATTTTTTTTGGATAAATTGGTTAGAACAAGAATCAATGTTCATAGAAAGGGATTATTGAAAAAATATATATATGTAAGATTTTTTAGATTAAAAAGGGAGAACACTAGATTAGAGAAGAAGTAACATCTCATAGCCAATCTATGTAATATAAAACCTTAAGCTAATAGCTCTTTTCTTCAAACCTATAAAATATTACATAAGGCTACATCATAGGTTTAATACTTTTTTTACATTTAGTTCATAATAAATTTCATCATTTAATACTAAGGTGTATACATAATTTGAATTATGAAATCATTTTTGGCATAACAAACTTATTACGCATACAAGTTTACATGCTTTGAATAATTGACAAGAATTGTATTGTCAAAAAACACTTCCAATAAAATTGACTTTGAACAATTGACAAGAAGTATATTGTGGATTAACACTTATAATAAAATTCCTTTCTAAAAATATTTTTTTTTAAAAGATGGAAAAAGATCCTTCCTCAAAAAATCCATTTACCATGTGTACACCATCTAGTAATAAAGTTTTTAAACACAAATGAGAAACTTGTACAACACTTGTAAGACTTAAAAATAAATCTAATTTCCTAACTTAATCCTTCTATTTTGAATTTTATTTTTACTATTTGATTGAGATTTACCGTGTTTTTATATTTTTTTGATTAAATCAAATTTTAATTTCACAAATAAATATCTTTATGTATATTTATACTTTATTTATTCTAACAAGAATTAAATACATTAAATTAGATACAATAAAAGTAAAAAGTCAAATCAATCCATTTTATGACATTAATTAAGTACATAATTAAACTTCTCTAGACAACCAATTTGAAATCAAAATTTTAATTCTAAATCATTTGAGAGTTTGTACAGACTCTCTAATGAATTCAAAGATATAACATTTGTGAAGACCCTCTAAAGAATCTAAATAGTCCATAAATGTTATATTTCATGTAACTCCAACTATTGTAAAATCATATAAGAACCATATTGGATCTCATCAGACCCTGCTGCCATAAGGAATTCTATTTTGGGCGGAGCCGGCGTCCCCCTCCCTCCAATTAGAGTTGGTGGATGGGAGAATAAGGGCCCCCCACCAGAACTGCAGGGTGGGAGGAAAGTGACGAGCCCCCCACGCATCCCCACACACGCGGAGCGCCGCCCCCCATAGATATATAGGCCTATCCCTATCGCCTATCGGCCCTCCCCTCTCCCCTCGACTTCTATATGCTAGTTCCGAAATCTACCTGTTCTTGGATGGATGCAAGAGAGGAACCTAATATAGGTTAATCTTATGACTGAGAAACATTAAAACCTGCTGCAGGACCGACCCGCCACCCATAGAGACAACAGCATTTAAATACAAATTGATCCAACTTTCTACCATTTTCTCTTATCTTCTGTCGTTAATGAAGGAGTTGAAATGGACAACATAATCAAGATGGAGGAGACTGAATCAACCAAACTAATTATCTGTTCAATAAATTCTGTCCACTATTGATGAGTTTCAACTGAAACATAAGAGGATAGTATTCTTTCCGTTGTAACCAAGTTCTTCCAATAAATGGCATTTAATCTCACACTAAAGAACCGTTCAAAAACTAGGCGTGATATATGTTATTGATGATATTTGGTGGGCCGCCATAAATAAGAACTGTAGTCTCTGAGGATATTAATTCTACGACATGAAATGAAAATTTCTTTCATATAATAAGATAATGTCATAACTCATTTGGAATAACTGTCTCTGTTAGAATGACCGAGCTAATCGTTTATGTGGTGCTTTATTTTCAGTTTCTTTTCCAAGTGAAAAGTCTCATTATATGAGCTAAAAGTATGTGTAGACGGTACCCACAAAGCAAAGACAATAATTTAAAGGCAGAGCCAAAAGACCAGCAGAAAACAGCACGCGTGCTTCTGGTTTGCTTTAATCACCGACCAACATAACCAATCAGCTCATTTACTATTTTGCTGCACTTTCTATTGTAAATTATCTCAAATAAGTTAAAGAAAAGGGACCCTGACTGTTTTGTCAATGCCACACTAGTTAGTGTAAGTGAGTGTTGGTGGAGTAGAAGAGTGGCAATTAAGTAGGAGGAGGTCACATGTGGTGAGGAGGAGGCAATAGAGGTGTCTTTTTGCTAATGTGGATGAGTATCCAATTATAGGGGATTCCGTAGGTGCTACAAAATGTTTGGTTAGTTGTATGGACAAGATCATAAAGCTGGTTGTAGTTCAGCGAGGTGTATGAAGGGGCTAAGGAAGAGATCAAGAGGTTGTAGTAAGGCAACTGAGTGGAAGAAGGGTAGCAAGAGAAGGCTACAATGTTACAAGAGAGAGGTTGGATGTTGCTTGCATTGTTCATCGTAATGATAAATTTTGATGGGCCAATTTGGTAACCATGCTTGGGTAGCAAGCTAATTCTATGAGTAGTTTGGTCGCAAAGGAGATCACGATAATAATGAAGAGGACATTGTAGGAATGAATTGTAGGGGAAAAGTGGATGATTACACATGACGAGATCAACATTTAATGCTCAAGTCAAGTAGGTGGTGGCAAACACAATGAAGATGCCATGGACTTTTGAAAGGAACTACATTTATGGCAAAGAAGATGATGTGAGCTAGAGGTTGGCACCAAATTTGTTGAATGAGTCATTTGACCACCCCTAAAAATATTTATGGCAATGATCATGCATGATCCAAGGGGGATTTGGTTAGAGAAAGGGCATGCCTAGCATTAATGACAAGGTGTTTTAACACTCAAGGAAGTATGATAGTGGGTGTCATTTAAACACCTAGATAATTTGAGTGGTATCCAAGAAAAAGGCATGCAAGAAAAAGGGATTGAAAGATGGAATGTGAATTTTTTTAGACAAGGTATCATTCTAGGTGATAAAAATAATAGGAGTGCTTGGGAAAATCTATTGGGTTTTGTGCATGAAGAGATGAAGATTGGACATATGAATAGTTAACCTATTGTGGACAAGGAGCCCTAAGAGATGAATATGGAGAAAACTAGGAGATCCTAATTAGAGGTGAAAATCATGAATAGGTCAAGCAGAGTCATGGAAGAGAGGAGAATTCCCATGAGGAGCTAAGAAAACATGCTAGAAAGAAAGAGAGAACAAGTGTAGGCTAAGGGAAAGAGTAGATAAAAAGGGAAGAAGTTGCATGTGAGATTTACTAGGCAACATGGAGAAGAGAGAAGAATGGGTTGTGTGGAGAGACCATTCACAAGATGATAGAAAATAGGCATGATATGACATAGAAGAAGCATAGTGAGGTGCTATCAACATGCGACTATCAGGAAAAGGTGTGTTTTCCAAGTCTTGCATAATGTTATAATGTAATACCTTATTATTTATGGTGTTCCTAGGGGATCTAAGGATGTCTGCTTCACATGGGTTAGCATTATTGGGGCCATTTTATGTGTTGTATGTAACATTGTGATAAATATTTAATGTGGGGTTGCACATTGGGAAAATATTTAATATTGAGAAAACTTAGTGCCAATAATTAAATGTGGGGGTTAATAGTTTTGTAAGCACATGGTATTAGTCACATGGTTTATGTAGTACCACTTGGTGGTTTTTTGTATGCTTATATCTATAAAAGAAAGCACACATGTATTTGTATAGGGGTGGATAATTTTTCATTTTGGCTAAGAGGTTGAGAGCATCTCTTGTTTTCATTTATGAGGTTTGAAGCATGGCATGGGATGTGTGGTTACATGCTTGTTTACATGGAGTTCTTGGAGAGGGCTTGTGATTCAAGGGTATTCATGGAGACTTTGAAGATGTATATGTTATGAAATTACTTGCACAATAGAAGAATATGATATGAAATATGCTGCAAATACTTGATAATAACTGAGAATAACAAGCCACTTTGAGGGGGCAAACCTCGAAATATCTCTAATGAGAACACACTTCACAACTTGATGATGAAATAAGACTCACAACCTCCTATATATACCTATTTATGCCAAGGATATCACCTAGGCCGACTTAGACACACCTATATAAGACTTAGGCTGACCTAAACAACTAAATAACAATATACTAATGATAATATGACTTAATAGAGAGTTAAGATAGCCACAAGCCGACTATTCATAACCCAATGGACCATAATATTAAGGGCGTAGCATGCCCCCCTTCTTCAAAGAAGCATTGTCCTCAATGTTAATCAAGTTTGGAAACTTTTGAATGAACTCCTCTTCCCATGTGGCATCTTCAACTGGTAAATTCTTCCATTGGATGAGATACTCAGTGATAGTTCTATTCCTTAGCTTCTTTGTGTGTGTTTGACGAATGCACTCTGGTTCCAAAATGATTCTTCCTTCTTCATCTAGCTCGGGAAGTGTTGTTTGAGTGGGAATATTATGCCCAATTACCTTCTTCAAACAGGAAACATGAAAAATTGGATGTATCTTTGTTGTTGGTGGCAACTCAAGCTTGTAGGCAACACTACCAATCTTCTGCATGATTTGGTATGGACCATAATACTTTGGAGACAACTTATTATTCTTTCTTTGCTGCTTTAGTGAGATTTGCTTATAAGGTTGCAATCGCAAGAAGACCCAATCCCCAACTTCAAAACTTCTTTCACTACAATGTTGGTCTGCCATTGTTTCATTCAATTTTGTGCCATGGCTAAATTCTCCTTGAGTCCTGAAAGTACTTGTTGTTGATGAAGCAAGTGGTCTTCTACTTCCTGAACTCTTGGGGACACCTTAATTGATGATGTGATGGAAGGAGGATGATATCCATAAAGTGCCAAAAATGGAGACATTTTTTTATGAGCTATGAAAAGAAGTGTTATACCACCATTCCGCAAGTGGTAGCCAATCTACCCACTGAGACTATTTCTCTGAAGTGAAACAACGTAGATATCCTTCCAAACACATATTAACAACCTCTGTTTGCCCATCTGATTGAGGGTGGTATGAAGAGCTAAGAGCCAATTGAGTACCCAAACATGAGAATAAATCTTTCCAAAAGTGACTAGTGAAGATAGGATCACGATCACTAACAATAAATTTAGGTGTACCATGTAGCTTTTGGATATTCTCTAAAAAAGCTTTAGCCATTGCACTTGCTGTAAAAGGATGTGCTAATGCAATGAAATGTGCATATTTAGTGAACCGATCAACTACCACCATGATGACATTATGACCTTTAGATTTGGGAAGCCCTGTGATGAAGTCCATGGATACCTCTTCCCAACGCTGGCTAGGAATAGATAAGGGTTGCAAGAGACCTGGTGTCTTAATTGTCTCCCCTTTATGCCTTTGACACACCAAACATTCAGCCACAAATTTTTGAACATCACCCTTTAGCCCTTCCCAAAAGAAATCTTGCTTGACTCGATGATATGTCTTCAAAAATCCTGAATGACCACCCACTGGAGACTCATGCAACTATGTGAGAATCTTGATTTTAAGGTTGGAAATCCTGCAGAGATACAAACACTCTTTATACCAAAGAGTATCTCCCTTCCAACAAAACTTATCTGAACTACTAGGATCACTTTTTAATTTCTCGATGAGATTACTTGTCACAACATCATTTTTCCACTCTGCTTTGGCTTCATCCACCCAATTTGCTTGTAACATTGAAAGGGCACACAATAAGGCTTCATCTTTCTCATCCTTCCTTACAGTGCATCTGCGACAATATTTTCTTTCCCTTTCCTATATACAATCTCAAAGTCATATCCTAACATCTTAGTGACCCATTTTTGTTGCTCTTCAAAAGATAGTCGTTGTTCCAAAAATATATTTTAGGCTATCATAATCTGTCTTAACCTTGAAATGTCTACCCAATAGATAAGGCCGCCATTCTTTCACTACATGGAGTATTGCTAGCATTTCCTTCTCATAAATAGGTTTTAGTTGATTCTTACCTTTTAATTGATGACTCTCAAAAGCAATTGGTCGACCTTCTTGCATGAGTACTGCTCCTATCCCATTTCTAGAAGCATCACATTCCATAATGAATTCCTTGGTGAAGTCAAGAGTGGCAAGTACTAGAGTTGTACACATAGCCTCCTTCAATCTCTCAAATGTTGTATTGGCAGAATCGTTCCAATGAAAAGAATCCTTCTTCAATAGAGTGGTGAGAGGTGCTGCTATACTACCATAATTCTTCACAAATCTTCTATAGTACCATGTCAATCCCAAGAATCCTCTCAATTTCTTAATGGTTTTTGGAATAGGCCATTCCATGATAGCCTTAATTTTGTTAGGGTCCACCTTTACTCCTTCATGTGAAACTATGTGTCCCAAATACTCCACCTCTGTAAGACCAAAAGCACACTTGGATGGCTTAGCATAGATTTTATGATCTTCAAGTATTTGTAATGCTTGGTCAACATGTTGCAAATGTCTTCCCAAGTCTTGCTATAAATCAAGATATCATCAAAGAATACTAGCACAAACTTTCGCAAGAACTTCTTAAAAATGGAATTCATCAAACTTTGGAATGTAGATGGTGCATTGGTAAGACCAAATGGCATCACCAAAAATTCATAATGACCCTCATGAGTCTAAAATGTTGTCTTACAAATATCTTCCTCCTTAATCTGAATTTGGTATCTAACCAAATCTAAGATCTAGCTTGGTAAAAAACATAGCTCCATTTAATTCATCTAGCAAATCATCAATGACTAGAATTGGAAACTTATCTTTAATGGTGTACATGTTGAGCACTCTATAATCTAAACACATGTACCAAGTATCATCCTTCTAACGTACCATCACCACAGGCGAGGAGTAAGCACTTTGGATATGCCTGATGATTCCTGCCTCTAGCATCTCTTCAACAATTTTTTCTATCTCACTCTTTTGTATGTGTGGATACCTGTAAGGCCTGATGTTCGATCATTCACTCCCTAGGACTAACTGTATGGCATGATCATGATCCCTCTTAGGAGGAATTCCTTTAGGCATATCTCCAAGAACAACTGAGTGACGATCAATTATAGCTTGCAAATCTAGATGAGTAGGAGTATTAGATTGAGAGACTTCTAATGAACATAGTTGGGCTGCAAATCTATCCACTCCTTTCTTAAGCAACTTTTGCATTTGATGAGAGCTTATGATTTGTGGAGATTTTTCCTTCAACCCTCTTAGCTCTACTAGCCTTCCTTCTGATTGAAATCTCATGAATAGTTCTTGGAAGTTCATCTCAATTGTTCCTAATGTAGTAAGCCATTGTACTCCCAAAACAATATCTGCTACACCCATGGATATCGCATACATTGGGGTATCAAGTTGATAATCTCCCATGGATAATTTAATGCTATGACACTTCCCTGAACAACTAACTGTACCACCATTTGCAATCAAAACTTGAAACTCTGGAGCTAGATATATGAAACAATTTAGACGAGTAGCTAACTTTTTGTTGATGAAATTATGAGTACTACCTGAGTCGATCAACACTGTTACCTTCTGCTTCTTTAGGAACCCCACCACCTTGAGAGTTTGTGGAGCACTGAAACCTTCTGCTTCTGTCTTCCTTGACCTTATTGATTTCCTCATTATGAGTAACACCCTCGATTGTTTCACCGTCCTTGTCAGGAGTCTTCCCTGGAGTGACAACATTCTTTTTACCCCTTGTTCCAGGCCCCGGCATGATGGAAACCACTAATGTTGAAATAAATCACACAAATGAAACTTAAATTCTCTGAAATTTTTACTATAATCTCCTTTGATGTGCCTTAAAAAACCCAATAAAAATCAGACTTTAATTCAACAAGATGTGCGAGATATGTAGATTCCAAAAACATAGTGTAGAAACCCTAATTCTGCAATAATTCACTTAGTTCTTCTCCAATTCTTTTGAAATCTGTACTGTAGCTTCTTGAATATGTTCTTCAAAAACCCTTTAAAAATAAAAAAAAAATTGCCAAAATCTGAAAGATATGCTC
The DNA here is from genome assembly GCA_007258455.2 of Sequoia sempervirens. Classification (NCBI taxonomy): domain Eukaryota; kingdom Viridiplantae; phylum Streptophyta; class Pinopsida; order Cupressales; family Cupressaceae; genus Sequoia; species Sequoia sempervirens. Next base: position 30,834,216 of record VDFB02271358.1, on the reverse strand, counting down.
TTCCCAAAATTGCCTCCAAAATTGAGAAAAACCTTGCCTCTATGGTGCCAAGATCATGCTCTGATACCACTTGTTATGAAATTACTTGCACAATAGAAGAATATGATATGAAATATACTGCAAATACTTGATAATAACTGAGAATAACAAGCCACTTCGAGGGGGAAAACCTCAAATATCTCTAATGAGAACACACTTCACAACTTGATGATGAAATAAGACTCACAACCTCCTATATATACCTATTTATGCCAAGGATATCACCTAGGCCGACTTAGACACACCTATATAAGACTTAGGCCAACCTAAACAACTAAATAACAATATAATGACTTAATAGAGAGTTAATATAGCCACAAGCCGACTATTCATAACTCAATGTACCATAATATTAAGGGCGTAGCGGTATAATAATGGTTTCATTGTTGAATAATACATGAGTGATGGATTATTTTGGAGGATGGGTTTTTAAATCTTGAGGCTTTTCCCAAAGTATATGTTGTGTCATCTCTAATTGTATGTTGTCTATTCTTTTGCATATGGATTATGAATACTATTTTGCATAGATTTCTCTATTTGGGTTGTGTGGATATTATCTTGGGTGGATGCATATTTACTTTTCTTTGGCATCAGAGGGCCATGGTTGTGGTTTGTATAATCCTTGTTGGAGTAGATCTAGTGAATAGTTGAATCTAAGGTTTAGCATGAAAGAATCAAGACATTGCAAGGTATGAAGGTTTTGTGTAGGTTGTTTTTGTAGATTTGGGTTTTTAATGTTGCAAGTATGTGGTTATTTATTGCAAATCTACTTTTATGAATCTTTTTTGGAAAAAAAGATGTTTTTCTTGGTGTTCATCATGAGAATTTTTTAGGGGAATCATTTTAGATGGTCCCTTGGGACAAAACAAACCTCACCATTAGATCTAGGAGGCCTAAGAGATGAAGATTAACATAAAATTTGGCCTATTTAACTTACTTATCAAACAATTAATTTGTTTACCCTCTGCCTCTATCATACAATCATATGACTATACAATTTGTTGTGCATAAGAAAAAAATTAAATAAATTTATGTGGTACAATTTTTTTCTTGCATTGGCTTTTAAAAATAATATGGGGAGGGGGGCGCAAGGGGAAGGGAAAAGGGGGAGATTTCTTCACCCCCCAATACCCATAGTACCTTGTGTACTATAGGGTTTTAACACCCTTGCAATACCACATTGGTTGTCAACCCCGATCAGTTGATATGCTATAGCCCTTAGTTCCAATAGTTGGTCATTGGGACTAGCTAGTGCCAACCTACAAGGGCTTAAGACTTAAAAAACATCCTCCAACATTTAAGATGATATTAAAATTGATTTTATCTTTGTATCAGGTCCACCTAGCTATGTTTCCTAGGTGCTACCGGCGAGTTGCTCGGGGGCCACCCTACAGCCACCAATGCTAGTCAAATTGGGCATATTTTTCTTAGGGAGAGTAACTTTGTCCTATAGTATTGGATTTTTTACTTCTTATAATCATTGGAAAGGTAGTTCTAAATACTATGTTGTGTCATTAATGGTTTTACTATTTTTTAATTTTTTTTAAAGAGATTCTTGTTAGAAGTTGAATATTCTTTTCAGACTTGGAGATGTCATAACTTGTGCATACATAGTTGGATTTTGTACTTCTTGTAGTCAACATAAATCTTGTTCAGAGAGCGACATAATGGATTAGGTTTGGATTTTTTTAGTATGATTTATTTGTTATTTATAAATTAGTTGTTTATGGGTTCTTATTGATTATATGGTAGTTTTGTGAGCTTATGGATATTCAGATCTTGGTGTTTTGGAATTTGAATCATTATATGCTAACATGTACATCTCTAATTACTCTCATTTGATATGGTTATCAATATATTATTGGATTTGTATATTGCATTGTTGGTTCTACAAGTTGTGCTATGTTGTAGGCTACCTATACTTACAAGTTGCATATATGACTTGGATGTGGGTTGTCTACACACATAGATGCTTCAATATTGATGTAGACTTAGATTTGTGTCTTGGTTTAATTGCTTGTTTTGTTAGTCTTTTTTTGTCATGTTGAGGTGGCGAGATGGTATTACTAGGTACAATTGTGTTGTGGGACCTATACTTGTTGACTATGTGATGTAGACATGTGTGACATAGTGGGATTTTGATGTTGATACATTATTGACCTGATCATGGTGTCATAGATGTTCCTTGTGCCTTTGGTACTTTGGGACATGATTTTTTATGTAGATGCATTGTTGGTGGTGTTGGATTGATTTCTATTTGGTTTGTGGCTATGTATTTTCTTAGTGAGGATCATGGTTTTACTTTTCCTTTTAGGAGATTCTAGTGTTGTAGTTGATTTCTTTGTTGTGTGAGGGATTTTGGTTGATCTTCAATGAGGATAATTTTATCATGATGTCATGGATAACTCAATTACATGATTAAATGGGAGCTTGTGATAGTGATGGTTAGGAAATTGTATCTTCTTGGTTTTGGAGATCGTGGTTTGACTCTTCCCATTGGGAGCTCTTGGTCTTGAGTTTTTTTATCATGTTGGGGTCACAAATAATCTTTATTTATGATATGGTTTTCATAATGCCATGGAGAGCTCGGTATCACAGTTTAGTGGGAAATTTTGGTGATGATGTGGATTCATCACTTGTTGGTGGATGATCGTTTGCAATGGTTTATGGTGTCATGGAGGAACTTTTTGATTTTGTTTCTTCCATGTAGTGAGAGTTTATTGACATATTGGGTTTCATTGATAAGAGATGATTATCTTCATGTGGTATGGAGATGTTGACATCTTGGTTAGCCATGGAGAACTTTTTGTCTTTGGTTGAGGTGTCATGATTTTTCATTTGACATGTAATCCTTGTTTGATTTGGTGGGATTTGTATTGTGTTATGATGCATTCTTAATTATTAGTTTAGATTTTTGGCATGATACAGGTTCTTGATATTTTCATTGGAGAATATAATCTTCTTTTGAGGAGATGTGAGATCATTATGTCATGATGTGCTCCTGATTCTTGAGATTAAAGCTTTGACATTGATCTTTTTGGTTCTCTTGGTATTGAGTATATTGATCATTTTATTGAGAGTTTCATGATGGTGCTATGTTCCATTTGGATCTTGGCATGGATTGATCTAGGTTATAAATGCTCATGGATACTTGGAGACATAGGTGAGGCTAGAAGATCTCTTGGGATTGGAGATGTGTTGATACAGTTACTCTTTGGAGGTTTCAGTAGGAAAGTTGTTAGGAAAATAGTGTCTCAACCTTGCAATTACATGAGGTTACTATTTATAGTAAGTTTACATTTGAGCACGAATTGATGTGAAATTTTCCCCACAACTTCGGATTGGCTAAATAAGCATGCTCGTAAAGTTTCATCACAAGATCACTTCTTAATTTGAAGATATTAAATTTTTCATTTTTTAAAGTATCAAAGTCCATTTTGAAGGCCTTAGAGGAATTTTTTGGGATTTAAAATGGTCATAGCTAGTGTAGAAGATTATATATTTTTAAAGTGCTTAATGAGCTTTTTAATGGTTTAAATAGTTCATCAATCAAACACCCAGATCAAAACTTATGATCTTCGAAAATTGGGTCTCCTGAATTGGGAGATGTAAAAACATGTTAGACACATAAATGAGATGTAAAGGGGGAGTTACATATGGTGGTGTGTTTAGACACATCATAAGCATCTATTATTGGAGATAAGGATGGGTGTCATTTTTTAGGTGGTTCTAGCTCGTGGTTTTGTAATATCGTTTGACAGTTTCATGTATTGTATCTCCTATGTATTAGGTGCATGAGATGGAGGTTGTGTGTAAGAATCTTATAGTTGTTGAGTTACCTTCAAATCTTTGGTTGGTGATACTCCTATGAGAAAATTAAGTACTATATTGGGAAACTTTTGGAGTGTGGGGTTTCCTCAACTTCCTTACAAGTGGTATCAAAGCTTGACCACTTTTGGTTTCAGTTGTTGTATCTAGTAATTATGAAATATTTTAAATAATTTGAACTTATTATTGAATTTCATTTGAAAAATATATATGAAATAAACTATTTATTTAATTGAAATAAGTTGAAATCATTGAAAATAAATATGAATAAACCTATTAATTTAAACAATCTAATAATTATAATTTACTTCAAATAGATTTTCAAATCCACACTAATAATTCTGAATTATTTGAAATAATTTAATATATCTCTATGCTCCTATAATTCTCTTATCCAACTTTCATATGTGCACTCTTTACATTACAGCTACAAGAATATATAAAATTAAATACATAAATAACCTTTAAAATAGAATTATTTTAAAGCCAACTATAACTCACATGAATCCCAAAATACACTTTATTTAAAAATACATCTGCTTTATCTTTGTTGCATTTATACATATATACACAAAACCATGTATAACTGATCCTTTGTATAGGACATTTAAGTTTGAATTTGTATGCATGTCAGTCTCTCTTTTAAATCATATATTCCTTTCTCATTCATCAACATCACAATATATACTTCCCATGATTTATGGTTATTCAACTGCATAGTTTCCATCAATCTTTATGTATTCATATTTCATACTTGAAATTACTGTTCAATCTGAATCAATAATCATATAACTTATATACCCTTCTATAATTCTCTTTATGAATTCTTCTTCTTGCAGATGTGGTTCTGGAATTGCCAGAACAATCCACTCAGAACAAATACTGAAGCATTGATCTTAAGAACATTGATCCATAAAGATCAATCTGTATTTATAATATGCCATCCTACATTACAAACAGTTCAGAACAGTTACCTACTGATATTTATATTCCAAGGTTTGCATCACTGTGAGATGCTTCAACGTTATTATACACCAACAATTGGTTACAAATCAAATAAAACTTTCCATACTAAAGACACAAACATTTGTAGCATCGAGAATTCAACTGTACATTGATATTTGACGTTCACTTAGACGAGCCATGGAAGAGTGAGGTCATAGCAGGCATAACCTCGGGGGCTGTTTTGCGCACAAATTTTCTCATACCATTATCTGCATATCTCTTTCCCTCTTCCCAATTCTCTGGAACTTCAATGCGACGATTTTCCTTTGAAATTCTGCGTACATAAAATTCTGTTAAAACCATCGTGACAAAATTGAAACTAGAGATATAGAGATATCAAGTTTTCATTATAAATTACGGAATAAGATCTGAAATATTGATGAAAAATTCTTATGCAATCATATTCAAAAAGCTGATGTAAATAAAATTGAAACTAATTTACCTATAATATGATCTCAACTAAAATCTAAGTAATATTCTGCATCTTTGATTGGTGATTATATAAATTTGTTTCTTTGTATTTTACTTAAATTGACACTTTTCAATAGTCGAACAGTGCCTCAACCCATGTAAGAGTGGCAAGCCTAAGTTTTTTATCTTTCCTTAAACAAAAAAAAATCAAAAATCAATAACAATTTTATATTTCTTTCCCATAAAAAGTATACCTGACATCAGGATTTGTTATCAAGTTTCGAACCAATTGAAATACACCAATACTAACAACTACGCTTGTAGCTGCCACCAATGGATATACCTACATGCATACCAAACATACCCATAAAGCTTAGAACATATTAAGACTAAATATTAGACAACACTAATGATTGGAGAAATTATTAAAATTAACAAGGCAATTGACAAACCTCTGGTTTCAACCAGCGACCCATGATTTGCTTTGATGAAATAAACACCACAGATGATATTGGGTTGTTGAGAAAAAATGAAATGTATGTGGAATGAGCTTTCCCTCCTACAATTTATTCATGTTATGGGGATTTGAAACGATGGGCAAAACCAGAAAAGCCATTGGATTCTGTGGCTTATCTTCCAGATGTTTAGGATAATTTTAGTTATTGACTACAAAATAGGAATTTCAACCGGGTGATCTTGTTTGACTTGGTCTGTGATGGTTTATACGAAGGCTGTTTCAGTTTTCCTGGTGCGCAATCCGTGGGCATGATAAGGGAGTCTTTCTTGTTACTCAAACATGACTGTGACTGCCCTTCATTTCTTGGCCACTTGATGTTTGAATTTTCATCGATCTTGTGTAAAAGAAATCTGTAGAGAAATATAAAAATCAATGATCTAGAATACTCTTTGGATAAAGATAATTTATTGAGGATAAAGGAGTGAAGTTGACAGGCACGTCATATTAGCATGCAGAAGATGCTAATGGATATTCAATCTTGATAAGATTTAGTCAAGTAACTCAATATTAGTGGATATATCTTAAAATAAACTTATTTTTTAATTATTTGTTTTTACTAACAATAGTATGGTGGATATAAATACAGAAATAATAATTAAATAATAAAAAAAATTAAGAGATTTTATAATCAAGTTCATCTAATGAGAGTTTTTTAAGAGGAAGGCTATAGGTTCGTTCAGTGGAAGGGCTGTGACGGAAGAGCTGCGTTTGCATGCAGGTGAAAGTAAGGGTCGACTCCAAATTTTAATTTGCAATTGTGTGCTATGATTTCGTCAGGTCTTTTTTGGCAATGGTTCTGTTTTTCTGGTGCTTCATTTTTTATAGTTTCTCATGGGCTTTAGGCTTGGGGTCTACATATGCGAGGATCTGGAAGGGTTTTTAGGATGTTGTACTAGCTGATAAGGTTATGATTTCTATCTGTGAAAATATTCTTAATTTTCTTATGCAGTCTACATATGAAGCTAAATTTGATAATAAGATTGATAATTACTCTGATTTAATGATTGTTTGTAAGAGTGAGGTTTGTTCCTTATTATTAATCTTAAGGTTATAGTTGATGATATTCTTTATTTATTAGATCATATTTTGATTTACAAATTTATGAGTTTTAAAACAATGTTGTTTTTTTGGAGAATTAGACATGTCCTATTTGATAGCCAAAGGGGGATATGAAGGTTATTTTAACTGCAAATGGTTTCTTCTTTCTTGTTTTTTTCAAAATGGTTGATCAGAATTCAGCTTTCAAAGGAGGACTTTACTTTCATAATCAAGTTGGCTGTTTGTTAAACCTCGGAATGTGAGGTTTGATACAATTTAAGAGCTCCCATCTAAGATTTCTATTTGAATTAATCTTTTTTGTCTTTTGATGGAATTATGGAGACCTGATACTTGCATTCTATTACAGATGTCCTTGGGGGATCTTTGGTTCTTTCTCATCACATGTTGGAGAGAAAGGTAATTTCTTCTGGAAATTGATCTTAATAATCCTTTCCTTGATTCTATAGAGATTAGTTTAGGAATTATACATTGGATTTAGTAGTTAGATTATGGGGCTCTTCTTTTAGATGGTGTGTATGCCATATCTATGGACATCTTCAAATAAATTTCTCTAAGACAAATTAGATGCTATTCATCTTCCCCTAGAGGCATATATGATTAAAACTAATGTAAAAATAAAAAGATCCAACTCATATTTAGTTTTTTTTTTCCTTGTTTTCTTGTCTCCCTTGTATTTTGGCTAGGGACTTTAATGCCATTCTTAATCTTCAGGAGTAAATTGGGGGGTTTGAGTTGGCTAGACCCTTCTTCAACTTTGTTTAGGAACAACATGACTTTTCTTAATTTAATTGATTTTAAACCAAATGGTGGCCTCTCCACATGGGATAATTCAAGATGTGGTCCTACTACTATATATGAAAAACTAGATAGATTTTTAGTTTCTCACTATTGGATTGGGGATAATCAAGTTACTTCTAAAAAAAATTCATCGAAGGGTTTAAATCATTGGCCTACAAATTTATCTTCATTTGTTTTCTTTATCCTAAAGAAGCTAGCATTTAGATTTCATTTTTTGTGGCTTTACAATGAAGCTATATGTGAGAACAGGGTAGTATGGTGGTTGGAGGGAAAGTCCCACTTTGGCACTACTATGTATTCATTTTTAAAAAGGCTTTAATTTGTTAAGTTTAAACTTAAATAATGGAACAAATTTAGTCTTAGTAAAATTTTTGACACAAAAATATAGTTGTAAGAAAAATTGAATAATATTACCTTTTAAATTACATAATTTAGCAGGACTAGGGAAATAGTTTTTGAGGACTCTTATTTATTTAAAGAACTTCATCAATGGGAACTTTGGGAGAAGATTTTTTGGAAGAAAAAAGTCTAGAATTAATTAGCTTTAGGAGGGGGATCAAAATACCTCTTTTTCCATAATTATGTTAAATAAAGAAGTAGTAATGCTATCTCATCTATCACCTCATCTCAAGGAATTTATCTTTCTTAATCTTGGGAGCTTAACAAGGAACTTGTTCTTCATTTAAGAAAAATAATCCAACTATGATAGATGGGGAAAGGGCTATCTTAGTTTGTATTCCTTATTATATTAGAATATAAATGAATAGTCTTCTTATGGATCCTATTACTCTTGAGGAATATAAAATGTTGTTTTCCAAATGAAGACAAGTAAGATTCGTAGTCTTGAAGGCTTTCCTATATTTTTTATCAAGAATTATAAGGAATCTTAAAGGATGATCTTCCAGATGTTATGTTGGATCTCAAACTAATAAGTAGATGATTGAAGCAATTAATTATATCTTTTTTATATGATCCACAAGAAAGTAGGGGCTAGCTCTTTTGATCTATTTCACCCTATTTCTCTTTATAATGTTTCTTGCAAGATTACTACTAAACTTATTGTTGATCATCTAAAATAGATTTTGGACTCTTTGATATCATCTAAGAAGGGGAGATTTATGTAGGGGCATCATATTCTTGATAGTATTGAACTATATTTCTTTAGAAGCCATTAATTCTATGGATTATTTTAAGTATAAGCTACATTTATCAAGTTGTAGATTTCCAAGGCTTATGATAGGGTCCAATGGTCCTTCCTCAAGAACATCTTATCTATTTTTAGTTTTCCCTTAGGGTGGATCAACTGGATGATGAGTCGTGGCATCTTCTTCCTTCTTTATTCTTATTAGTAGAATCCCATGTTCTATTGTTTAAGCATTTAGAGGGCTGTGACAAAGTGATTCTCTCTCCTCTTATCTTTGTATCCTTATGTAAAAGTGTTTGGGAAGGTTCCTTACTCACTAGAGAGTCAATGGTAGTATTCAAGGATGGAAAGTGGCTAGGGATTTTGACTCTTATTCTCATCTTAAATATTTGGATGACACTACCTTAATGGGTGTTAAAAGAATTTAGGAGGCTATCAATTTCAAGAGCACTTTAGATATGTTTTTGATAGCCTTTGGTTAGCATATTAATGAAGATAATTTAAATTTTTAGCTCTTTACTTATCATTTAGCCATTCAATAGATAAAATTTTTTGTCTTGCATTTCAACATTAGATAAATTCCATTGGATTATCTTGGTATTCCTTTCTTTTTGGGTATTCCTAATTATCTTTAGTGGAAGAGGATTCTTGATAGGTTCCAAATGCAAGTTTCTCACAAGAAATTTTTATGGTTAATTTTTTTGGGGAATCGTACTCTCTTAAAATTTGTGTTGTGGGCTCTTCTTGTTTATATATTTCTAGTTCTTTCTTATCTCTTCTTTTTTATATATTTCTAGTGCTTTCTTATTTCTTCTTGTTTAAATATATTTCTACTAATTTCATCTACTAATTTTTTCCTAGAGTTTGATTCTCTTTCTAGAAAATTTCCTTAGGTAGGGAATTTGGACTTTCAAGAAAGGATTCTTACGAGCTAGGATAAATTTTTTATACATAAAAAAAATGGTGGTCTTATATTATGATTTCTAAGTTGAATATTCAAGCCTTAGCTACTAAATTTTATTGGAGATGGTCTAAGAAATAGGATCATTCATGGGAAACACTTATTTGCTATAAGTATTTACAAGGTGTTGATGCTACAAAGGTTTATAAAATTATCTTGATTGTGAAAGGATATATTATTTGAAATACTATTAATAAGGGAACTTCACTTGTTTAGCAAGTTTTCTTCTAGATTGTAAATTCAAGTCAAAATGCTCATTTTTAGATAAATTCATGGGATTGTCACCCATATTCTCCTTTTAAGTAAAATTTTTTTGGATGTTGATTGGTATAAAGTGTAAGAATTTAAATCTTCTCACTTAGTGAGGGATTCTTGCACTTATAATTGGAAGGATCTAATATTTTAGCCCTTGGGGGTAGATCTTAATGTTCATCTGGCTCTCTATTCTAGTTTGGTATCTCACCCATTTTGTTTTCTAGAGGAAGTTAATGCTCTTACTTGGGGATATGATCCTTATGGATTTATGTTTTTTCCATGGATATCAAATTTTAGAACAAGTAAAATCTAACTGTAGATATTTTCCCTCATGAAATAATATCTAGAATAAGTATTGTTGGCCTAAATAAAAATTTATTCCTCTACTTTCTAAATCAAAATAAAAGTGTTACCTAAGACAACATAAGAAAGAGAGGATTCCAAGGTCTTTCTAAATTTATTTTTGAGGATTTAATGGGAAGTGTGTGGATCATGTTTTCTTTTAATGTCCCTTTAGAGATAGTGGTGGTATATCTAGAATCAACCTATTGTTTATAAAAAAAAATGTCTAAATGTTGGGCTAGTTTAGGATATCCTCTTGCTTTTGTATCTATACTTTTGTTGGCTTGGGCTATTGGTCCTATCTTTATTCTTTGAAAAATTTGGATAGAAAGAAATCATTATATTTATTCAAGGTTTTCAAAGTCTTATTGGGTATGCTTGGTAGAATATTTTAGACTTAATAAAAGAAACCTCAATATAGTTAAGTGTTATAATGTTGAATGTTTAACTTATTTGGATATTCAAATTTTGAAAAAAAGTCATTTCTTATCTCTACGCTTCCTCTCTCTAGGATCATACTTTCTCATAAGTTGAATAGAATAGGTAAATGGTTTTCTCCTACATTGGATTTTTCAAAATTAACACTAGTGGAACTTACCTCACAACAATCTAGGTGAACTGTAGAGATTGGTGGAATTGGGTGGGATAATGTTAGTATAGTTCATGTCTTTTTCTTGCTACAAGGTTTAGCACTTAGATAGAGGATTATGCCATCCTTGTGGGTCTAGAGAAATCCTTTGAACTAGGTTGGAATGAGATAATATGTGATACAAATTCCATGATTTCAATCTCACTTCTAAATAATGGAAGGTTCCATGAATCGTCTTGTACGCTCAAATATTTTGTGAAGGAGATTATTTTTCTTCCACAAAACTTTGATTCCATCTCTATTTTTTGTATTCCTAGAGAATGGAATGTTTTTGTAAACTATTTGGCTAAATGAACCTCTAATGTTGATTATAGTTAAAATGTTATAGATTGGGAATTCTTGTCTTGTGCTCAATTTTTACAACTTATTTAACTCTTACATAATGATTTGGTTTAATTATTCTAATAATTCTTTAGTAGGATTTTTTTTTTTTGTTAGTTTTATAGATTCCTTTATTTCCTAGAGATAGTGTATCTATGGTAAACCTGCCTATATTTTTAACCTTTGGGTTCTAATGGTAGTTGTTATTGTCTAGAAATATTTAAGTAATTAATCAATATAAATATTTATGTTTAAAAATATTTAGAGTTAAGATTTATATCTATAATTTAATTAATGGTGAGATTAAATAAATTGGTTTAAGGTTACTAAAACCTATTAATTTAATAAAGAAATTTTATCATAGATGGTACTAAATGATTTGTTATGCTATTAAAGAATACAAATCTATAAGGCAAATACTATGTAAAGATATTTTTTCTATTTATTATATGATTTAAGGTCACACATGCATATCTATCTTCATGTTGTAGTAATGAACAATATGCCTTTTGAAGTTAACTTAACATGCATATTTGAATTCCTTATGCAGAAATGAATTTTGATAGGATATTATACTCGTGCCTTCAAAATAATATCTACAAACACCATTTGGGAACTTCCTAATTAAGGCTCATTCTCTCTTAAGTCAATTCCTTAAGTGGACCTATGATCCCCAATTTGGTTTCCCACCATGATGCAAAAATTAGTGATGATAAATCACACACACTATAATTATGCATCTAGCATGATGTAAAATCACACCTACTTGCATGGAAAGAGCTAGTGGAGAATTTATAGGACTAGCTTATTTATGAGAAAGGGAATTCTAATAGCTTAACAACAATGTTCATCTTTTGACTATTTTTTATGTTCCCTCAATTTTGTTTAATGACGTTGATGGGTGGTGTGGTGGTGTTAATGTGAGGGTGTATCCTTTTGAGTCTTTGTAAGGTTGTGGTAATGACTACCCTAGTATTATTTGGCATGAAATATGCTTAGATGACCTATTGAGGTCTTGATGATCATTAGCCAAAAATTTGTTGAGGTGTTGGTTTTCTAATTCAAATATCATTTCTACAAGAATGTTGTGGAAGTTATTTTATTTGACCTATCATAAGGCTCAAATTTATTTTATCACTTGTTCTTGTTCAATTACTTCATTTTTCACTTTAATTGTTCTTATCTCACTTAGGATAGCCTCTATCCAATCTTCACTAATTCCAAGCTGCATGATCATAAAATTCCTAGTGAGATATATATAAATAAAATATTGAAATACTAACTTTGGTGATCTCAATTTGACTTTGGTTTATTGACTTTGTAGATACTGAAAAATGTCCTAGGCCTATGAACATCATTTTTCATATCAATTCCTCTTTCTGCTTGCATAATTAAATAGTTTTAATTATTTAATTATCTTCTAATGTCATATTCCTCTATTAATTAAATGATTCTTAATTATTTAATTAATTATTTTTTTCCTTCATTCTTCCCTTGATTAAGTAAATAAATTATGTTTATTTAATTACGTCACTAATTATCCCCTTCCTCTCTATTTAATTATTGCCATTTTCTACTATAATTAAATAATTATTTTAATTATTTAATTATTCATTGTCCTTTTCTATAATTAAATAAATTTATTTAATTATTTACTAATTTTTCCTTTTTATCCCACTTTTGAATTAAATTATTATTTAATTTAAAATTCAACATGTCACATGTCTTCTATAATTAAATAATGCTTTTATTATTTAATTATTCACTTTCCCTCCTAAATTAAATATTTTTATAATTATTTAATTTTCTCCAACAACCTCTTTTTTTGTGCCAACCTCATTATATGTGTCATTCTAATCTCTTCACATCTCATTCAATTTCCACTCTTGATTGAATTATCTCATAATTCAATCTCAAACATTCATCCTTATCATTGCCCTAATTTTGGCCCTAACCCTATTTTATACTACAAATTTCACTCTTGGCCATTGATTAAGACATCTTATTGACATTTAATCTTATCCCTTCATTCAAAATTGTCTTTTCTATAAAAGACCTTTATTCTTGTCATTTTGAGATCTACACTCTATCTATATCTAGACATGGACATCTTTTATGCTAATGTCATGTTGCTAGAATCATGAGCAACCACATTCAAATATTAAACAAGCCAACATACTACATTCAATCTTTTGAGGTTTACATTGCATTTGGTTTGATTTAAATTATGTTTTATGCATATTTCTATTTCTATTATTTCCATTTTACATGCATAAAGTTTGGTGATTCCAACCTTAATTGTTCATTTTGAGTTGTTTATTTTCTATTCTTGTCTTACTATCACAATGTACTATTTTATTTTATATTTCTAAGAGGTTCCGAAGCCTTCTTGTGAAAGGATCTACAATAAAGATATTTCCCAAAATAGGAAAATAAGTTTGGAGAAAATAAGATAGAATCAAAACATTATATTTCTACCACCTAGGTAAAATTTAAACTCACTAATCAATCAAAGGTTATCATCTATGTTCTCATAATTAGTGAATCATAATTATTTCACATGTAAGGATGCATCTTTAGGACCACCATAGTCACCATATAAAATTTCCTTATTGAGGCTTATAATGCCATCCTATAATTTGGAATTAAATATTGAAGTGTCAACAAAGTCAACATAAGAACCTAATGAATTTTTATCAAGCCATAAGCTATCAACATGTACAAAAAAGTTATATGAAATATTAGTATTCCTAGATTCAACATGAAATTTGGAATATTGATCATGATGTATGAGAGGAGATGTGTTATGTAAAAAATAATTTTATGGTTGCAATATCCTCATGACATGTGAAAAATAGATCATCATGTGTTGAGAGCACAAAAAATTATCATCCTTCTATAAATAAACCTAGTAACATATGTTCAATTATTTAACTCAAATTATATAAAATTGATATTTTTTTAATTTTAAAATGATGCAAACTAATTAAATGTAGAAATTCTAGTGTAGTTTATGATTATTTTTCAAAAATATTAAAGTTTAATTTGTTATAGTTTTTTTAAACTATATTTATTTAATTTTTGAAAAAATATATAAAATAAGGTTAATTATTTGTGACTTAAATTTATTTTTTTATTTCCATTTCTTGGACATGTTATGAAATTCAAATTTTAGTGAAGTGAAAAAATTGAGATTTTTTAATATTTATTGAAGGCTACATGTCCTAAAAATGTTCACACTTTCATGGCACATCAAATATTTTTTTACTATATTTTAGAACTAAAAATTAAAAATGTATTGGCTTGATCAATATTCACTCTTCTAATGCATTCAATTTTAAAATAATAATAATATTTATTTTTATTGTAAAAGAAATCAACCTCGCCTATCAAGGCCACTAATCTACTTGTGAAAATTAAGAAAATGTAATGCTAAGTAAAATATTGTTAAAATCTACATATTAAGATCTAAAAAAAAAAAGATGATTTTGAATTTTAAAAATATATATGTGTGTGGGGAAATGTTTGGAACATTAATTTTCTCTTTTATTAAAATAAATTATAACTTGCACCAAAATGATGCCCAGCATGCATCTAGAAATTTTTTAATCAAATATATCTAGTATGTTTTTGACTGAAAATGACTTTTTATGAAAATAGTTAAATTCAAATGCACTAATTTATTTCACAAAAATGTGACAACTTTATTTTTCACCACATGAGGTGCAACACTAATAGAGTCTGAAAGGGGTGAAACTATATCATCAATTCTTATCATAAAATGTAGATCATTGATGGGCATGATCTCATCACTATCACAATCCATATGATCATTAATAGGTGCATGAATAGATGGCATGTGTTTATCTAACAAGAATGAATGAGTGCTAATCAACTCCATGAAAGAAGGAAAATATGAGATATGGTAGTACAAGTTTATAGAAATCACATGTCCTTATCCTTAAAAAAAAGTTTCTTGAATAGCAAGGATAAAGAGATGGTGTGTAATAAAGATAAGAACCTATCAAAATATGAATTATATGCAAGAATATTAGCTAAGGAACAAACCCTAAGAGGTGTCATGGTGATAAATAATCTAAGGTTGGTGAATGGAACAAAAGCTAAGTAATTATATATACCCAAATCTTAATCTCCAAAACCCAAGCCCTAGAAAAAAATAAAAATCTATGATTAGAAAAATATTAAATCTAAACATACTATTTTAAAGCCTTTTGGGAAGAAAAGGTTGTGTATATGGAGTGTGTGCATGGAAGTATGTATGAGTATTGCTATGATAAAGAGTGGATATGGTGAATATACAAGGGGTGTAATAATATGAGAGAAGGATGAGGGATATGTGTATAGAAATATGTGTAATAGGTAGGTGGATAACAACATAGGATATGGGATTCAACTTTGAGAAAAATTATGTCATTTTTCAATTCTTGAAAACTTTTGTTATTTTTCAATTCTTGTGTCCGAACTAACAAATAGACTTTTAAATCCTAAATAGACACAAAACCAAATGAAAGATAAATTATCAATATTAATTAGAAACCTAAAATAAAAGACCAAGAATCACAAATTAAAATAAAAGACCAAGAATCACAAATTAGAATTCCACATTACATGTCCTTCGAAGATTTGAACTTGAACATCCACAATAATAATTTAATTAATTAACTATAATCATTTAAACAAATTTATTTTAAAACTGTGTATTCTTATAAACAATCTTTCCAACACTAAATTTATAAAAAAAAGTTACCCCTATGAACAATTTATTTAAAAATCATATCCAGAGAAACCAAACAAACATAAAATAATTTTAAGTTAAAGATTATATCGAGACCATATACTGATAAATACAAAACAACCAAACAAACATAAAAATCAATTTTAATTAAAAAAGATCTTATACACCAGAATATATTGATAACTACAAAAGCACTTTCATTCTTTTCGCTTAAAATGAAACTCACAAATAAAAAAATCCTCATTAATGAGGTACATCACATATACTTCATAAAATTATTGAAGCATCGTTTATTGAGAAAAAATCAAATAAAAAATTTCATAATAGCACTGCAAATATATGATCCAGTGATATTTTGACGTTCACTTGGAAGTGTTATTAAAGAATGAGTTGATAGTAGGCATAATCTCGGGGGTCCTTTCGCGCACGTACTTTCTCACACCATGTTCTGCATATCTCTTTCCCTCTTCCCAATTCTCTGGAACTTCAATGCGACGATTTTCTTTTGAAACCCTGCACATAATGAAAATTGAGGAAAACTTATTCTAACCAGAAAGGTGAATGTCTGTTATTTGATTACGTCATCTATCAAGATTCAAATCTTTAGAAATATAATATAAGAGATAAGATTGAGCAACTTTGACAGAATGGGTATCGCTCAGTCCTCTCTCATATCAGATAATAAAACAATCTTGCGTAATTATATAAAACCCTTCTTAAAGAAAAACAAAACCCTTAATCTTACAAAGACTTATGTAAGAAAATTTCCAATAAAATATACCTGACATCAGGATTTGTTATCAAGTTTCGAACCAATTGAAATACACACATACTAACAGCTACGCCTGTGGCTGCAAACAGTGGATAAACCTGCATGCATACATACCCATTAAGCTTAAAACATGCAACAACAAAATTTAAGCAGCACGTATCATTGGAGAGAAATTACTGAGAGTAACAAGGCAATTGACAAACCTCCGGTTTCATCCAGCGCCCCATGATTTGCTTTAATGGAACAAGTATAATAAACCACAGAAGAAAATTGATCGATGAGATAAAATAAACTGTACGTGTAAAGAATTTTCCCTCCCGCAGTATATTTAAGGTTGTGGGGGAGATTTGAAACGATGGGCTAAACCAGAAAAGCCGTTTCATTCAGTGGGCTGTAGGCGGTTGTGACCGTCCAGCTGTTGAGGATTGTTTTAATTATGAACTACAAATAAAATAACAATGTGAAAACGCATGATTATGTTTGTTTGACTTGGTTTGTGATCGTTGTTTCAATTTTCCGGGTGCCCAATCCGTGGGCATAACCTGCAAGTTTCAAAATTGCTGGCTATTCTTTCTACTAAAACATGATCTTGACTGCCCTTTAAATTTTGGCCGCATGATGTTTGAATTTTCATTGGTCATGTGAAAAATAAATTGTAAAGACTAGTGGAGGAGTATAAAATTCAATGATCTAGAACACTCTTTAGATAAAGATGATTTATTATTCCAATTATTTAATAGAGTGGTATAAATTCTTTAATTGACCAGTTTTGGGGGGATAATTATGAAGACATTAACACAACATTTCAATGTCTTATCGTGTGTCTCGGGATAAACGTGTCAAACATATCATGTTAACAAGCAAAAATTGTTTAGGAGAAGCATTTATTTAGATCATTATTTATTTTTCAAATATAAAGTTTCTTAATTTTATTTTAAACTAAATATAATAGTTTTATAATTAGTATATATATCCATATAATATATGTTCAGATATATCATTTTGGGGATCTATTTTATTTATTTCTTAAAAAAATTGAAATGCTATTAGAAATTAAGGTTACCTATTTAATTTTGTAGTTGGGGTTAGAGTTAGGTTCAATATTATATTATTATCAATATTTTAATAACTCTGTTTTTTTTTAATTTTTTAAATAAATAAATATTATTAAACAAATTCTTAATTGAAGAGAACTATCTAAAATTGATTTATTTCTAATATGTCTGGTGCTTTTTTATTTTTTTTAAATAAATATATATTATTAACTCTCTTTACTTTTTGTTTTCTTTTGTTTTACACTGTGGTTGTGGATTTTTTAAAATAATTATTGTCTTACTTTTTTATTTTTTTAAATAAATAAATATTGTTAAATGTCACAAATTGTGTTGGCCTCTATAGGCACCAATTGTAGGGTTATACCTCTAGATGTAATAAAATAAAGTAAAGATATTAAATCTTAGAATTGTGTGGAAAAATGTTTGGTGAGATTATTGTTTAAATATAGAAATATTAAATTTAAATTAAATTAAATATTTAATAAATAGAATATTTTTATAATAAAATAAAGTAAAATATATATTTTTTAAATATATAATTTAAATAAAATAGTTTTATAATAAAATAAAATAAAGATATTATAATTTATAATTTTGTTCAAAGGTCTAATTTAAAATAAAGGGTAAAAGCATATTTGGTGAAAGAAAAATGATTTTAAAATTTTATTTTATTTTAAAAAAAGGGTAAAAACTTTATTGAATCAGAATAACAACACAAGGAACAAAGAAACAAACCCACAAGGGGCCAACATAATAGGAATCAATTCACACCCAAGAAGAACCTCATATCCTCAACAACCCACTCCTCAAGAACAGGGGCCATGTCATTAGGAAGATTGCCCCAACCATCCACAAACCAAGAATCAGTCTTCTTTGTCGCCCATCTAGCCAACCCATCAACCACCCTATTCCACTCCTATAGAATATGGTGAAAGACAATGGACTCCAAAGAAGCACACATAGAAATAATCTGCTTGATGACCATAGCTAACTGCCAATTCACATCCTCCAATTTTTGCTTATGCAACATATCAATAACCACCTAAGAATCAAATTCACAAACAATCTACCGCCACCTAAGGCCAACCGCACTCTCAATCACCATAAGAATAGCACTAGCCTCTATAAGATTATTGGTTTGCAGACCACGATACATAGAAAAGAAAAACACCACCACTCCAAGGTTGTCTCTACCAACACCACCAATTGTAGCATGTCCAAGATTACCCCTAGATGACCCATTCGTATTGATTTTTAGCTCCCCTAGAGCAAGAGGACACCAAAATCCATCACAAGCCACCCTCTCACACCCACGCCTATGATGCACATTGCTCAAATTACTCCTATCCCCTACAACAAGACCCAGGGCATTAACAACACCCAAGTCCCTAGGATCAATTGGCACAGACAAATCACACTTAGCAGACAAAGTCTCTTGCAAAGCCCTAAGAATACACCTCCAAACTTGCTCCAAGACCAATTTTTTGTCCAAGAAAATTTGTCTATTACGCTCCAACCAAACTTGTCAAACAATCAAACTAAGGCCAATGCTCCAAGCAAT
This sequence comes from Sequoia sempervirens, assembly GCA_007258455.2. Classification (NCBI taxonomy): domain Eukaryota; kingdom Viridiplantae; phylum Streptophyta; class Pinopsida; order Cupressales; family Cupressaceae; genus Sequoia; species Sequoia sempervirens. Next base: position 30,814,743 of record VDFB02271358.1, on the reverse strand, counting down.
TTTAAGAAAGAGGTTTTGGCAGGAGATGATCCCTATCTCCAAAAATCATCCAAAGCAGAGACATGGCAACACGATAAGCTCCAGAGATTCCACCAGTGATGCCAGATAGCCTTGACAAAGGAACACTGAATAAAGAGGTGTGAGAAGCATTCTTCATGTTGACCACACATAACACACATGGAGGGGCCCTAGAACCCCTGCTTCCAAAGATTATCCCAAGTAAGACACTTACCTTGGAAAATGATCCAAGAGAAAAAATTACACTTAGGCCAAGCAAATTTATTCCAGACATGCTTCCACCAAGAAACCTCAGAGCTCCCAAAGACCTGTTTATTCAAAGCCTGATAACCAAAGGCAACTAGAAATTTGCCTCTCAAATCAGGACCCCAAGCAAGTACATCGCTCCCATGAAGAGAATTGTAAGCGCAATCTGATAGAATCTTAGCAAGCTCTTGGCGATCCTCCATCACACCCCCAAGAGGCCAAACCAAAGGGTCCTTCCACCTGGACACAGTACTCTAACTCAAAGATTGTTGAGATTTGAAGTCTGCCACATGACACCAACCCGCCTCTTCAAAAATTTGACACAAGTATTGAAGGTGGGGATAAGATGAAAAAATAGGGGGTGACCATCCCAGGATTCATGCCAAAAGAGGGCTTCCTGGCCCCCATTACAAATCCAAAAAATTCCATGTTTAACAAGGTGAGCACCTCGTTTGAGAGTACTCTAGATCATAGAACATTTCCCTTCCATACCAAATCTAGTAACCTCCATGCTTTTCACTGCACCCATGTATTTGAGGGTAATAATTTTAGCCCACAACATATGTTGTTGTGAACACCAACACCAATATAGCTTGGAAGCCAAGGCCAGCCTATTCAAATCAGTTCGTCGTAGACCAAGACCCCCCTCCTACTTCAGCCTACAGACAACATCCCATTTCACCAAGCTCCACTTTCTATGAAGAAGGTTGCTAGACCATAGAAACTATCGAGGCAATCTCTCAAAATCTTTAATAAAACTTGAAGGAGCAAAAAGAACAAAGCACCTATAAAGAGGGAGAGCCTGGACCACTGACTTTAGAAGAGTCACTCTTCTAGCTAAAGAAAGCCACTTGCAAGTCCAATGACTGACCAATCTTTGAAACTTGTTTAGAGTCTCTTGCTAAAACCTTTTAGGGATAGAACAAATGGAACTTAGCAAGATTCCAAGATAGAGAAAAGGAAGCGAACCGATCTGGAAATGAAGAATACCTGCTATTCTCCTTTGGATAACCTTAGGAGTATGGAATAAGTAGATGAAAGACTTTCCCTCATTAATACGTTGCCCAGAGGCTGCCAAGTAGCTATCCAAAACACTGTGCCAGTTGAAAGCCTCCTCCACCTTCGCCCTACCCATCAAGGCAGTATCATCTACAAACTGAAGATGGGACTGAGGAGGAATATCATTTCCCCAGTTCCAAACCTGAATCAAACCGCCAGCTACCTAAGCACGAATAAGCCTTCCCAATCCTTCCACAAGTAGGATGAATAAGTGGGGGGACAAAGGATCTCCTTGTTTGAGGCCTCTAGAAGCACCAAACAACTCAGTGGGTTCACCATTGATAAGCACTAAGGAGGAGGAAGTAACACAACTCCTAACCCATTCAATCCAACCACTAGCAAAGCCAAAAGCTCCAAGAATCTTAAACAGAAAGTTCCATTTGACACAATCATATGCTTTAGCCATGTCCAACTTGATAAACGTAGATTTTTCTTTTGAGGATTCCATAGAATGGATGGTCTCAACAGCAATCACAACACCATCCATGATCTGTCTACCAGCAACAAAACCCCCTACTCTTCAGAGATTAACCCACCAAGCCAAGGTTTCAGCCTTTTAGCAATCAACTTAGTAATAATCTTATAAACAACATTGCATAACGCAATAGGTCAAAAAAGATCCAAAGAATTAGCCCCCACTTTCTTTGGAATGAGAGCTAAAAAAGTTGCATTCAGAGACTTCAACATTTGTTTATTCATGAGAGATTCCTTAACAACCTCTAAGAGGTCCAACTTAACCACCTCCCAGAACTCTTGAAAGAATTCAACTGGGAATCCATCAAGCCTCGGTGCTTTACCTTTCTTCATCTGGAACACAACCTTCTCAAGCTTTAACAAGGTAATAGGAGAGAGCAGGGAATCATTCATTTCATTAGACACTAGTTGTGGGATACAATTCAGAATCCTAGCTTCATCCTCCTCCATAAGAAGGGAATCTTCAGAGAATAATGAAGAGAAAAATTGAATGCATTCTATAGAAATAGAAGTGAAAGAGGACCAAATTTCCCCATCTGACAACAAGAGAGAAGAAATAACATTACCTTTCCTCTGATCTTTAACAAAGTCGTGAAAAAAAGAAGTATTTCTATCACCAGCCTGAAGCCATTCAATACAGGACTTCTGTTTCCAAAAAAATTCTTCATGTAACTCCCATTCCTCTACCTCTTTTGTTGCAGTAATCTCTTGAAAAACTCAACTCTTCTGTTAGGCCTTAATCCCAAATCTACCTGGTGATTAAGTCTAAGTTAAATCCTAAGCCTTTTGTTTTTCATGAAACAAATTACCAAAATGTTTTCTATTCCATCTTTTCAACTTGTATTTGACATACTGTAACCTCTTAGAAAATGAGTACATAGCAGTGCCATAAGGTGGCTTCCCAAGATCCCACCAGCCAGAAATCAAATCATGAAGTGATTCATCGCGAAGCCACATGAGTTGGAACTTGAAAGTCTGTCTGGCACATCATTGATGCATTTCAATTGCAAACTTAATTGGCCAATGGTCAGAACCTCTTCCATCCAATATTTCAAAGCCAATCATCCACCTATCCCCCATCCAAAAATTGGACACCAAAAATCTATCAAGTCTTTCTGAAATAGCAGCATCTCCATCCTCCTGTTATTCCATGTGAAGACTCCATTAGTTGGCTTGATATCAACTAACCTCAAAAGAGCCATATTATCCTGCAAGAGCCTAGAGGAAGGCTCCAAACGAGCACTACCTCCTCTCTTCTCCTCTAAAGAAATGATTCTCATGAAACATGGACATAAAATGATACACTAGAATCTTCTCAACAACCAAATCACACCTTTTTTCTTGAGACCCATCTTTTGTAGTGTATGCCACTGTTTTATACTTCCTGAAATCTACTAGTTTATGCCCCACCTCATTTGTGCTTTCCATATGTTGACATACTCACATTCATTGCAAGCCACCACAACGCTCGCATGAACCATCCAAGCATGTTCTCCTGTAGAATATTTGGCCATCCTCTATTTGACATAAATTTTTTGATAAGAACTCTCTTGAAGATTTTGGTGGGGCTTCTATGCCACAATCCTGCAAAACATCATTAGTATGCAAATCTAAACATATAGAACGATAAACATCATAATGGTTAGTGAATTCAATATGTAGTCTACAACAACAAGTAGTGCGTGTGTGATTTATCTTGACATAAAAAGGTTTAATAATTTAAAAGAATCTTTGAGAAATACTAATTTGAGGATAAGCATTTTGAAATTTATGAAAAAATTGGGTTTGAGTCATATCCAAAAAATGCTTTGGATGTGGCTCACGGTTTCGACTACTGATTCTCCTTCTTACGACATCCCTTTGATAAGTCTATAAATTTAGGTGTTTTGAATGTATTTAGGGATTTGGAGGTTAATGGAGTCCAAAATGTAAAAGTTGCTCAATGAGATGGTTCATGTGATAAGTCTATAAATTTAGGTGTTTTGATGTTATTCAAGTCAAATAAGGTCTTTGAAGACCATCTTTTATGTATTTATATGTCTTACAATTTATTTTTCAAAAGTTGCACACGATATTGGAAAAATTGCAAAATTGCAACAAAAGTTGTGAAGAGCAAAATTGTGAAAATAAAAGAATTTGAAGGGTCAGAATTTGAATAGATATTTATGCCTATTGGGAAGGCAAAAATATCATTTTAAAAGCTTGTTAAAGACCTTAAAAGGCTCATTGTAAATATAATGAAGATTGGTTGGTGAATCATTTTGAAGAATTCAACGTTCCATTCTTTTATTTCACTATTTTCTATATTTTCCTGTGTTAACAAAATTTCATCATAGTTGTACGGACCTGCACATTCAGTAAAGGATCTAACATTCTTTATTTCATGTAGTGTTTTGGAGTAGCTCTTATTTGCATCAATTCTAAGCTTGTAACATTCAATTTTGTGAGAGAAATCTTGATTTTTTTGGGACTGCCTGCTAAAGTCATAAATACCCCTGTTTTGTGAGCAATATGGATTTTTTGGTCATCCCACCTATTGTGTATACTTTTTATTTGGTGGGATGACATGTATAAATGTATATTGCATGTTTAATAAAGTTAAAAGGCATTGGGAGTCCACAAGGTCAAGTTATAGTGATGCCCTAGGATGGGTACGTAGGTTTTGCTAACTAGAAATGAAGGCTAAAGGTTGTGTATTGGTGAATTTGTGAAGGGACTGAGTGTAGAAAGGTTTGGATGGTCTGTGCAGACCTAGGAAAAGGTTTTTTGAACTTTGGTTTGATATTTTGTGACTGTTAGAGTGTAAATACAGAGAAACCCTAGGCTTTAGGGTGAAATTGGAGGGTTTGTTGGAACAACACCCTAGAAGACCTATACGGGAGAAATGACATAAGAATTTGTGGTTTTGTATCACAATTTGAGACTATCCAATAGATTTTGAGGTGGAAAGAAGTCTAAAGGTTACTCTATTTGTAAAATGGGGCTAATTCTAGTAGCCTATTAAGCAGGGTGACTTGAAGTTTCTCTATGTTGTTGCATGAGAATCTCATATGTAAGCTTGGGTCTCTATTTTTGATGTCGTGTAGTTGCTACTTGGATGTTGGGATGGTTCTCTTATAGTCTTCTCTAAAAGATAGATCTTTTTGTTGATTTGGTGAGTTGAGAAGCCATGGTGTTGATTTCATGAAAGTAGTTTTGGAAACTTGAATCTAAGTTGGAACTTGATTCCTTGAGTCTATTTGTGTGTTGCAAGCCTTCCCCTACTACATTAGAAGTATATTCCAATTTTTTAGAGACATGTATGGAAAATTTGGTAGCATAGACAAGGCAATCAGGTGGTTTGTATAACTATTTGACAAAATAACTCAATGAAATCTTTGGAAGCACACACAAAGAAAGTCAATTATTAAATTTAACAAAATTCCTCAAAGAGATGTGGTTTAAAAATGTAATAGGAAAGTGTATCAAATTGTGTGATTTAAAATTTCCATTGACAACGTAAGGTTGTAACATGAAAAACAAACAATTTGATCAACATGGAATAAGCAAAACAACAAAAATGAAAGAAAGCCATAATAGAATGAAAGAAAATGTACAAAGATTTCACATACCTAAAAAAGCAAAGTTTCAAATGGAGGAGTTCTACCCAATTATGCAGCCTTTGCTTCTTCCTTCCTCAACCTCCTCAAAAATTTAACTTCTTCAAAAGCTTATTCCCCTCCAAATTTCAATTGTATATCAATTATCACTATAATTCAAACTTGAATTGATATTATATGCCTTTCAATGTGAAAACTCTGCTATTTCATGCAAAGGTGATGGAAAGAACATTCAAAAGGAGGTGGAATCTAAAAATCGTGCATGCACACTTCACTCAATCACCAAAAAGCTACTTTTTGTCGGAGCATGCATAGAACTAGGAGAATATGCAGAATGTGGGCCGACATCACGGGAATATTGTGTTTTTTTACCATTTTTAGTGCTATAAAAAATGCGCTCGCGTTATAACGAGAGTGCGTTATAACACGAACGCGTTATTTAATCCTTAACGGACATATCTCTAGTAAATAATGTGCTCACGTTATTATAAATTTGGTTTTTTTAAGCTTTATATTGTACATTTATAGGGTAGAGGGTTAAGGGTACTAGGGAGAGAGATAGAGAGAGTGAGTGAGAGAGAGAGATACCTGAGAGAGGGAGATACTTGAGAGAGAGAGAAATGGATTCAGATAGAGATAAAGGAGGGAAGGGCCAAGGGTAGAGGGTAGAGGATTTAAGGGTGAAGAGTTTAAGGTTTACAATTAAGGATAGAGGGGAGAGAGA